>CM055117.1:229483084-230683084 GCA_029206835.1 Rana muscosa | reverse complement strand
TAAATGGCGTTTTTTGGAAGAGCACAACAACCCCAAAAGTATATAACCGCTGAATCGCACAGCTGCAGAGGCCAGAGAATGCTATTCAAAAATAATGTTGTTTTTTCACACACCTCCAGATGTGTATTTCACACTGCAAAATATTTTCTGTGGCCCTAAATGGCGTTTTTTGCAAGAGCACAACAACCCCAACAGTATATAAGCGCTGAATCGCACAGCTGCAGAGGCCAGAGAATGCTTTTTAAAAATAATGTTGTTTTTTCACACACCTCCAGATGTGTATTTCACACTGCAAAATATTTTCTGTGGCCCTAAATGGCGTTTTTTGGAAGAGCACAACACAACCACAGTATTTAACCACTGAATCGCACAGCTATAGAAGTGCAGAGAATGCTATTCAAAAAAAATGTTGTTTTTTTTAGTATAGCACTGTACAATATATAGAAATTCTTTATTTTACACACCTCCACATGTGTATTTCACACTGCAATTTATTTTCTGTGGCCCTAAATGGCGTTTTTTGCAAGAGCACAACACAACCACAGTATTTAACCACTGAATCGCACAGCTATAGAAGTGCAGAGAATGCTATTCAAAAAAAATGTTGTTTTTTTTAGTATAGCACTGTACAATATATAGAAATTCTTTATTTTACACACCTCCACATGTGTATTTCACACTGCAATTTATTTTCTGTGGCCCTAAATGGCGTTTTTTGCAAGAGCACAACACAACCACAGTATTTAACCACTGAATCGCACAGCTATAGAAGTGCAGAGAATGCTATTCAAAAAAAAAATTGTGTTTTTTTAGTATAGCACTGTACAATATATAGAAATTCTTTATTTTACACACCTCCACATGTGTATTTCACACTGCAATTTATTTTCTGTGGCCCTAAATGGCATTTTTTGCAAGAGCACAACACAACCACAGTATTTAACCACTGAATCGCACAGCTATAGAAGTGCAGAGAATGCTATTCAAAAAAAATGTTGTTTTTTTTAGTATAGCACTGCACAATATATAGAAATTGTTTATTTTACACACCTCCACATGTGTATTTCACACTGCAATTTATTTTCTGTGGCCCTAAATGGCGTTTTTTGCAAGAGCACAACACAACCACAGTATTTAACCACTGAATCGCACAGCTATAGAAGTGCAGAGAATGCTATTAAAAAAAATGTTGTTTTTTTTAGTATATCACTGTACAATATATAGAAATTGTTTATTTTACACACCTCCACATGTGTATTTCACACTGCAATTTATTTTCTGTGGCCCTAAATGGCGTTTTTTGCAAGAGCACAACACAACCACAGTATTTAACCACTGAATCGCACAGCTATAGAAGTGCAGAGAATGCTATTCAAAAAAAATGTTGTTTTTTTTAGTATAGCACTGTACAATATATAGAAATTGTTTATTTTACACACCTCCACATGTGTATTTCACACTGCAATTTATTTTCTGTGGCCCTAAATGGCGTTTTTTGGAAGAGCACAACACAACCACAGTATTTAACCACTGAATCGCACAGCTATAGAAGTGCAGAGAATGCTATTCAAAAAAAAATGTTGTTTTTTTTAGTATAGCACTGTACAATATATAGAAATTGTTTATTTTACACACCTCCACATGTGTATTTCACACTGCAATTTATTTTCTGTGGCCCTAAATGGCGTTTTTTGCAAGAGCACAACAACCCCAACAGTATATAACCGCTGAATCGCACAGCTGCAGAGGCCAGAGAATGCTTTTTAAAAATAATGTTGTTTTTTCACACACCTCCAGATGTGTATTTCACACTGCAAAATATTTTCTGTGGCCCTAAATGGCGTTTTTTGGAAGAGCACAACACAACCACAGTATTTAACCACTGAATCGCACAGCTATAGAAGTGCAGAGAATGCTATTCAAAAAAAATGTTTTTTTTTTTAGTATAGCACTGTACAATATATAGAAATTCTTTATTTTACACACCTCCACATGTGTATTTCACACTGCAATTTATTTTCTGTGGCCCTAAATGGCGTTTTTTGCAAGAGCACAACACAACCACAGTATTTAACCACTGAATCGCACAGCTATAGAAGTGCAGAGAATGCTATTGAAAAAAAATGTTGTTTTTTTAGTATAGCACTGTACAATATATAGAAATTGTTTATTTTACACACCTCCACATGTGTATTTCACACTGCAATTTATTTTCTGTGGCCCTAAATGGCGTTTTTTGGAAGAGCACAACACAACCACAGTATTTAACCACTGAATCGCACAGCTATAGAAGTGCAGAGAATGCTATTCAAAAAAAAGTTGTTTTTTTTAGTATAGCACTGTACAATATATAGAAATTGTTTATTTTACACACCTCCACATGTGTATTTCACACTGCAAAATATTTTCTGTGGCCCTAAATGGCGTTTTTTGCAAGAGCACAACAACCCCAACAGTATATAACCGCTGAATCGCACAGCTGCAGAGGCCAGAGAATGCTATTCAAAAATAATGTTGTTTTTTCACACACCTCCAGATGTGTATTTCACACTGCAAAATATTTTCTGTGGCCCTAAATGGCGTTTTTTGCAAGAGCACAACAACCCCAACAGTATATAACCGCTGAATCGCACAGCTGCAGAGGCCAGAGAATGCTTTTTAAAAATAATGTTGTTTTTTCACACACCTCCAGATGTGTATTTCACACTGCAAAATATTTTCTGTGGCCCTAAATGGCGTTTTTTGGAAGAGCACAACACAACCACAGTATTTAACCACTGAATCGCACAGCTATAGAAGTGCAGAGAATGCTATTCAAAAAAAATGTTTTTTTTTTTTAGTATAGCACTGTACAATATATAGAAATTGTTCATTTTACACACCTCCACATGTGTATTTCACACTGCAATTTATTTTCTGTGGCCCTAAATGGCGTTTTTTGCAAGAGCACAACACAACCACAGTATTTAACCACTGAATCGCACAGCTATAGAGGTGCAGAGAATGCTATTCAAAAAAAATGTTTTTTTTTTTTAGTATAGCACTCTACAATATATAGAAATTGTTTATTTTACACACCTCCACATGTGTATTTCACACTGCAATTTATTTTCTGTGGCCCTAAATGGCGTTTTTTGCAAGAGCACAACACAACCACAGTATTTAACCACTGAATCGCACAGCTATAGAAGTGCAGAGAATGCTATTCAAAAAAATTTTTGTTTTTTTTAGTATAGCACTGTACAATATATAGAAATTCTTTATTTTACACACCTCCACATGTGTATTTCACACTGCAATTTATTTTCTGTGGCCCTAAATGGCGTTTTTTGCAAGAGCACAACACAACCACAGTATTTAACCACTGAATCGCACAGCTATAGAAGTGCAGAGAATGCTATTCAAAAAAAATGTTGTTTTTTTTAGTATAGCACTGTACAATATATAGAAATTCTTTATTTTACACACCTCCACATGTGTATTTCACACTGCAATTTATTTTCTGTGGCCCTAAATGGCGTTTTTTGCAAGAGCACAACACAACCACAGTATTTAACCACTGAATCGCACAGCTATAGAAGTGCAGAGAATGCTATTCAAAAAAAAATTTGGTTTTTTTAGTATAGCACTGTACAATATATAGAAATTCTTTATTTTACACACCTCCACATGTGTATTTCACACTGCAATTTATTTTCTGTGGCCCTAAATGGCGTTTTTTGCAAGAGCACAACACAACCACAGTATTTAACCACTGAATCGCACAGCTATAGAAGTGCAGAGAATGCTATTCAAAAAAAATTTTGTTTTTTTTAGTATAGCACTGCACAATATATAGAAATTGTTTATTTTACACACCTCCACATGTGTATTTCACACTGCAATTTATTTTCTGTGGCCCTAAATGGCGTTTTTTGCAAGAGCACAACACAACCACAGTATTTAACCACTGAATCGCACAGCTATAGAAGTGCAGAGAATGCTATTCAAAAAAAATTTTTTTTTTTTAGTATAGCACTGTACAATATATAGAAATTGTTTATTTTACACACCTCCACATGTGTATTTCACACTGCAATTTATTTTCTGTGGCCCTAAATGGCGTTTTTTGGAAGAGCACAACACAACCACAGTATTTAACCACTGAATCGCACAGCTATAGAAGTGCAGAGAATGCTATTCAAAAAAAATGTTGTTTTTTTTAGTATAGCACTGTACAATATATAGAAATTCTTTATTTTACACACCTCCACATGTGTATTTCACACTGCAATTTATTTTCTGTGGCCCTAAATGGCGTTTTTTGGAAGAGCACAACACAACCACAGTATTTAACCACTGAATCGCACAGCTATAGAAGTGCAGAGAATGCTATTCAAAAAAAATGTTGTTTTTTTTAGTATAGCACTGTACAATATATAGAAATTCTTTATTTTACACACCTCCACATGTGTATTTCACACTGCAATTTATTTTCTGTGGCCCTAAATGGCGTTTTTTGCAAGAGCACAACACAACCACAGTATTTAACCACTGAATCGCACAGCTATAGAAGTGCAGAGAATGCTATTCAAAAAAAATGTTGTTTTTTTTAGTATAGCACTGTACAATATATAGAAATTGTTTATTTTACACACCTCCACATGTGTATTTCACACTGCAATTTATTTTCTGTGGCCCTAAATGGCGTTTTTTGCAAGAGCACAACACAACCACAGTATTTAACCACTGAATCGCACAGCTATAGAAGTGCAGAGAATGCTATTCAAAAAAAATGTTTTTTTTTTTAGTATAGCACTGTACAATATATAGAAATTGTTTATTTTACACACCTCCACATGTGTATTTCACACTGCAATTTATTTTCTGTGGCCCTAAATGGTGTTTTTTGGAAGAGCACAACACAACCACAGTATTTAACCACTGAATCGCACAGCTATAGAAGTGCAGAGAATGCTATTCAAAAAAAATGTTGTTTTTTTTAGTATAGCACTGTACAATATATAGAAATTGTTTATTTTACACACCTCCACATGTGTATTTCACACTGCAAAATATTTTCTGTGGCCCTAAATGGCGTTTTTTGCAAGAGCACAACAACCCCAACAGTATATAACCGCTGAATCGCACAGCTGCAGAGGCCAGAGAATGCTATTCAAAAATAATGTTGTTTTTTCACACACCTCCAGATGTGTATTTCACACTGCAAAATATTTTCTGTGGCCCTAAATGGCGTTTTTTGCAAGAGCACAACAACCCCAACAGTATATAACCGCTGAATCGCACAGCTGCAGAGGCCAGAGAATGCTTTTTAAAAATAATGTTGTTTTTTCACACACCTCCAGATGTGTATTTCACACTGCAAAATATTTTCTGTGGCCCTAAATGGCGTTTTTTGCAAGAGCACAACACAACCACAGTATTTAACCACTGAATCGCACAGCTATAGAAGTGCAGAGAATGCTATTCAAAAAAAATTTTGGTTTTTTTAGTATAGCACTGTACAATATATAGAAATTGTTTATTTTACACACCTCCACATGTGTATTTCACACTGCAATTTATTTTCTGTGGCCCTAAATGGCGTTTTTTGCAAGAGCACAACACAACCACAGTATTTAACCACTGAATCGCACAGCTATAGAGGTGCAGAGAATGCTATTCAAAAAAAATGTTTTTTTTTTTTAGTATAGCACTGTACAATATATAGAAATTGTTTATTTTACACACCTCCACATGTGTATTTCACACTGCAATTTATTTTCTGTGGCCCTAAATGGCGTTTTTTGCAAGAGCACAACACAACCACAGTATTTAACCACTGAATCGCACAGCTATAGAAGTGCAGAGAATGCTATTCAAAAAAAATGGGTCTTTTTAGCAAAAGCACAATAAAGTGCCTTTTTTTTTTTTTTTTCTGCCCGAAATGGGTCTTTTAGCAAGAGCACAATACAGCCACAGTATGGAATAGGTGTATCACTCAACGTAATGCAGTGCTGGTGCACTGAGCTTGCAACACAAACAGATAAACCTATGCAGATCGCTGAGCTATTATATCTCTCAATCTGGACTCCTATCTAAATCTCTCTCCCTGAAAGCACAAACAGGATCCTGCCCCTACACTACACTACACTGTCTCTCTATCTTTTCTATCAGTAGATTGCAGAATCAGGACTAACTCCTATCATATAATTCTCTCCCTCACAGCAACAGCAGCCAGGATCCTTTCCCTACACTGTCTAAAAGCAGAGTGACGATCTGTGCTGTGTGCCTCTTGCTTACATAGAAGCTGGTCACATGCTGGGTCACATGTTGCACTGACCAATCACAGCCATGCCATTAGTAGGCATGGCTATGATGGCTTCTAAGGGCACACCAGCTAATCAAATGGTGATTGGCTGGCCCCTGAAGCATTTCTAACTGCGCCATTAAATTCCCGAATCCGGACCCGAACCCGGACTTTAGCGCAAAATCCGGGTCCGGGTCCGGGGTCGGGAAAACGCCAAAATTCGGTACGGACCCGAACTTTACAGTTCGGGTCCGCTCAACACTACTTAACACCATCTCCAAGATCATTGAGAAAGCAGTAGACATGTGCACACTGAAATATTTCGTTTCGGAATTTCGTTTTTGTCCGAAAAATAAATTTATTTAGTTACTCCCGAAATTCGTTTTTATTTATTTCGTTTTTCGTTAGAAATTGCATTCGTCCGAAAATCTGAATTAATTAAGGTCGAATCTGTCATTGAAGGCTTATGGTGTCTGTCGAATGTTCAAAGAAGATTCGACGGAGCAGTGAAACTGTACGACGCTGCAATCATACATTTCCGGTCGAATGTTCCGCCCACAAGCTATAGAAGAATTTTAATGTTGTATGACTAGTAATAATTATATTTATTCATTACTATTACTAGTCAACCAACATTAGAATTCTTCCATAGCCTATGGGCAGATGCATTTGACCGGAAATGTACGATTGCAGCGTCGTACAGTTTTGCTGCACCGTCGAATCTTCTAACTTTCGATGCTTTGTCGAATCTTCGTCATTCTAGCTATTTTACTGCTCCTCCTCTTTGGTTACAATCAGCCAATAACATTCATCATCAACTTTATTTTTATTTTACTTCCCCCACCCAATTCCAGCAGTGATCTTTTCTCTCTATAATGTCGAATCTTTTCTCTCTATAATAACAAATCTTTTCTCTCCTATGTCGAATCTTTTCTCTCCTATGTCGAATCTTTTCTCTCTATAATGTCGAATCTTTTCTCTCCTATGTCGAATCTTTTCTCTCCTATGTCGAATCTTTCTCTCCTATGTCGAATCTTTTCTCTCTATAATGTCGAATCTTTTCTCTCCTATGTAGAATAATCTTGGACTAATAGAGTTAAGGTTAGGCACATTCGACCACAGGTTCGATAGACACAGATTGTTATTGTCAGCGTCACGTCGAATCTCCTATCTATATCGAACTGTTGTAGCAACGAAAACGAAAATAAAGCATTTGTTTATGTCGGATCTTTCGGTTTTCGGATTCTGTGCTTTCGTTTTCGTTTGTTAAAACGATAACGAAAATAGCTGAAATTCGGACGAAAATGCATTCGGACGAAAACGAATGCACATGTCTAGAAAGCAGTAGTACAACAGCTACAACTCTATTTGGACACCTACAAACTCCTGGACACACTACATACTGGTTTCCGCCCAGGCCACGAGACAGAAACTGCACTTCTCAAAATATGGGATGATGCCCTCAAGCAGCAGATGAAGGAGAATCATGTCTGCTGGTGCTGCTGGACCTCAGCGCAGATTTCAACACAGTAGACCACAAAACTGTGTTCACTCGTCTCACAGAAGTAGCCAGAGTCGCAGACTCTGATCTACCCTGGTTCGCATCCTTCCTTGAGGATCGATCCCAAACAGTAAAACTAGGAGCCTTCACTTTGGAAGCACGTACAATTACATGCAGAGTCCCTCAAGGATCACCCCTGTCGCCCGTGCTCTTCAACATCTACCTCCGCCCACTCCTCAAATGCATCAGCAAACAGGACCTGCTCTATCACTCCTACGCTGATGACACTCAACTTTACCTTTGCATCACCAACAAAAAAGACCAATACCACGCACTAGAAAATTTCCTCTCATTGATTGATAATTGGATGACGGAGAGCTCCCTCAAACTTAATGGATCCAAAACAGAACTTCTCTTTCTCCACGCAAACCAAAAGAAAAACTCTAGGACCACCTGCACACCACCCACCATCCTTGGACAAACCATCCCCCCAAGCACCAAAGTCAAAAGCCTCAGAGTCATCTTTGACTCAGACATGACTATGGACACACAAATCGGATCAGTTGTCAGCAGATCTCACTATCTTCTCCGCCTGCTGCGTAGACTCATCCCCTTCATCCCGGAAGAGGACACAGCAGTAGTAGTTGGAACAATCATCAATTCCTGACTCGACTACGCAAACTCCCTCTACCTCGGACTTCCCAAATACCAGATTTCACGTCCCTGAGGACCCTCCATTGGCTAGCCATGAAGGATCAGGTTACATTCAAGACCTTCTGCCTCACTCACAAATGCACACAAGGAAACGCTCCTCAATACCTATGCAAGAAAATAAAACACTACAACCCTAGTCGCGCCCTCCGGTCAACTAACCAAAACCTCCTCCACATCCTCAGGACTCGCTACAAATCTAAAGGAGAATGAAGATTCACAGTCCAAGGACCAAGGCTATGGAACGCTCTACCCACGGACATCCGCATGGAAGAAAACCATCGAGCCTTCAGGAAAAAACTTAAGACCCACCTCTTCTGAAGACACAGGACAACATGGGATGCAAAAAGCGCCTTGAGGCGATTTAGTTCGCATTTGTAGCGCTATACAAGTTACTCACTCACTCACTCACTCAAGACCCAAAGGGCCTGGTAATGGGCTGGGGAGTTACCCATGCTGTTTTTTCAATAATTTTTCATCCATATTGCCGGGACCCAACATTACATTACAGCCTCAAGCAGTTTTAAATTACTTTTATTACTTTAGAAATGTCATTTTGTGCAGAGACTGTTCTAAATACGGGAAACACGCGCCACTTTACAGGCATACTATAGACACCCCCCAGGTACGATATTTAAAGGAATATTTCACTTTTATTTTTTCACTTTAAGCATCATTAAAATCACTGCTCCCGAATAAACGGCCGTTTTTAAAACTTTCTTTTGCATTGATACATGTGCCTTGGGGCAGGACCCAGGTCCCCAAACCCTTTTTAGGACAATAACTTGCACATTAGCCTTTAAAATTCGCACTTTTGATTTCTCATGTCCGAGTCCCATAGACTTTAACGGTGTTCCAATGTTCGCGTAAACTTTCGGTCCGTTCGCATGTTCTGGATGCGAACCGGGGGTGTTCGGCTCATCCCTACTATAATATAACTGCAACTATGGATGCTTTACTGTAATGCCAGTGATCAGCAACTTATAGTGTGACTGTGATTGTGTTGCGGGCAATCTGGTGGTAACAGACACTGGCTGGGAAGGTCACTTACTGACACTGACATTGCTAGTACTGTACACTGTACTAATGACACTGGCTGGGAAGGGGTTACCATCTAAGGGCAAGTAAGGGGTTAACTGCGTGCCTAACAAGTTTAATATGTGCTGCTTTTCAGGGAAAATAAACAGCAAAACCACTGTACTCTGTGCACACAGTACACACAGAGTAAACACAGAACTCTGTATGTGATTGGACACAGCTGATCAGCAGGCTTCAGGTGAAATCATTGGCTAAAATCTGCTGCCAAACTTGTGCCATGTACTGCAGATAGGATGAGTTTTGAGTTTGGTAAGAATGGGAGCAATAGGATGAGTTTAGGAGCATTTGATGTTTCTTCTGTGTACTACCTTCATTTGCTGTAATATAGACAGAGCCACTACTGGGAGAAGAGATTGATGGAATATTAATTAGAGAGAAATCTCTTGATCTTACCCCTTCCTATAAGTAATAAAACACACATCTAATAAATTTATTGATTGATATATAACCAATAGGAGGGACACCTAGTTCAGCTATGAGAGGCCATTGTGTAATTTAGAATTGGTACAATGTTCCAGGGAGGGAGCTCCTTATTTTCCTTAGGTGATCTGTTGCTCATTTTTAATACTTTTCAGTACAGTAAACTTGCAAAACAAAACAACAAAGTTCTATCTGCACCATCGGGGAGATTTACTAAAACTGGTGCACACAGAATCTGGTGCAACTGTGCATAGTAACTAATCTTCTAGGTTTTCCTCCCCATCTCTTCCTTTCCCCATCAGGGTCCCCCAAGGTTCTGTTCTTGGATCTCTCCTCTTCTCAATCTACACCTCCTCCCTGGGTCAGCTGATAGCCTCCCATGGCTTTCAATACCATCTCTATGTGGATGACACCCAAATCTATCTCTCTACCCCCCAGCTCCCTCCATCAGTCTCCTCACGCATCACCAACTTACTAACAGATATATCAGCCTGGATGTCACATCACTTCCTCAAACTCAACCTATCCAAAACCAAGCTCATGATATTTCCTCCCCCACATGCCTCTTCCCCTGATTTCTTTGTCATAATCAACAGCTCAACTATCAACCTCCCCCCATGCCAATGTCCTAGGTATAATCCTGGACTCTGAACAATTTTTTCGGCCCCAAGTTCAATCACTGCCAATGCTTGCCTCCTCAACCGCTGCAACATCTCCAAGATACGCCCCTTCCTAACTAATTACACCAAAAAGCTTCCAATCCACTCCCTGGTCATCTCTTGCCTCGACTACTGCAACCCCTTCCTCATTGGTTTACCTTTAAATAGGCTATCCCCCTTCAGTCTATCATGAATGCTCGTCTGTCATGAATCCCATGCTCGCCGCCAGGACTACTCCAGAGCCTCTCCCATCCCCTGAAATGCTCTGCCCCATCTGTTCGACTATGTCCTACTTTGTCCACTTTCAGACGATCCCTGAAAACACATCTCTTCAGAGAAACCTACCTGGCCCCCACCTAACAACATTTATTTTTCAATCAGCACATTCCCCACAGTTATTACCTCTTGTATCTCTTGACCATTCCTCTTAGATAGTAAGCTCTAATGAGCAGAGCTCTCTGATTCCTCCTGAATTAAAGTGTATTGTAGTTGTACTGTCTACCGTCAAGTTGTAAAGCGCTGCGTAAACTGTTGGGGCTATATAAATCCCGTATAATAATAGTAGTAATAATAATTGTCAAAACCTAATTAAACAAGCTGAAGTTAGAAACTGGTTACTCTGCACAGCTGCACCAGATTCTGTGTGAACCAGTTTTAGTAAATCTCCCCCACTGTATCAGTTCTGTATAGCAATTCCCTTTCTGCAGTTGTTGATGCATTTTACTGTGCAGAGGTCTCTCTCATATCACTTCCTCTTCTAGCCAAATGTTTGTAGCCTATAGTTTTAGGCTATTCCCTCTCTTAGTTGAATTAATTCCCCTGGTCAAATGTTCTTAAGAGTTTTTTTAGGATTACATGTTAGGAAATGTTACATTTACCCTGCGAAGAGCAACAAAGAGAGACTGACATTTCATACATATCACAAATATAACAGACATTGTTTGTGACAATTGTGTGAATCAGTGGCGGCCGCTCCATTAGGGGCGCAGGTGTGACGCCCCTCTAATCCATGCGCGCGGCCCCTAATATACAGAGCGCCGGAAGCATGGATTTCAATTGTTTTTTATTTTTTTTAAGCACCTGATTAGAGCCTGATGCTCTAATTGGCTTAAAAAAGGGAGGGCTCAGGGCGCAGAGCACTGCGCCCTGAGCCCACCCAGTTGTGTGACAATAGCAAAATAATATTCGCGATTGACCTCCTGATTCTCCTCCTTGTCAATCAGGAAACGGGTACTGAGACCTGATTGGCCGAGAGGAGAAGTGATCATATTGACCGTCAGGTAGGAGACGCAATGGGAAGCTGCCGAGGAGATGCAGGGGGAAGCTGCCCGTGACCTAGATGGGGTAAGTGCAGGGCTGGTGGGCAGAAGGGTGAGCAACGGGGGGGTTGTGTGTTGTATTGCCAATCGACTGAGCAATGGGAGGGGGATTTTGACTGATAGACCGACTGAACGGGGGGGGGTGGGGTTGTTTTGACTGACTGACAGACGGATCGAATGAGGGGAAAAGGGTGGTTTGTTTGCCGCCCCCCCCCCCAAAAAAAAATGGAGCACCAACCGCCACTGGTGTGGATGCTGAGACATTTGTAAAACAAATGTTATATACATAGACCCTCAAAAGACTAAACTGCTGAAATAAGACTAATTGGTAGCTCCTCTCATATTAGCATATCTTCATATTGAGACAGATGCAGAAGCTATAAGCCTAACGAAAGTGATTCCAGCAGATAATTGGTTGTGACATAAGGCAGATTTAGTAGCTCTACTCATAACTGCATGTTTGTATATACTGAAGAACAGCAACTGCAAAGATTATATTCATGACATTTGCAACAGCAGTTTAACTCATTAATCTCTGCATTGTGTACAGACAGCTCCATACCAAGTATAACTAATAAACCTGTACATACAAGCAAATAGCTATGCCACATTTTTTGAGAGATGAAAAATAGCACAGTCATTGCGTCCAAATAGTGTAGAACAATAATCAGCACGGAGATGATAAAAGAAGAGAAGCAGATGAGCTTCTTTGGGGACTGACTCTCTTCTCAAAGTGTGCTATTTCTGTATACACTGTAGGTGTATGGTTTCTATGCCTCTGGTAACAGAGAACAGAACTAATCTGAGTGAAAATTCCGAATTCCATTGTGCGTTTCTTTGCAGGGTTGATATAATCTGAAGCATGCCAGAGGATTTTTTTTTTTTCAGTTCTTATGTAACACCATATGTGTAGCTCTGGTTACAAACCGATTCCATTGGCTAGATAGAATATATTTTTTAGACTAAATACGTTCAAATTTATTCACAATATAGTTACCATTTTTCATCTTTTTTACTGATACTCATCAGTAGCCTAAATACAAAGTCAAGCCGCATTTCACAAGCAAAGTTTGAAATCTTCTTTTCCTTATACAATGTATGCGTATAAGGGTTGCAGACTGATCTGACTGCCTAATTGGACTGCAAGGGCTATTTCATCCATATTGCAATGACAGAATGTCACTGTCAGGCATCATTATTCCTTAAAGCCTCATCCATTGTTATTTTATTTTATTTTTTTATCCAGCTGTCTCCATGTCACTGTCTAATATAAAACACGTGCAGAGGATGAACTTCGGGGCATTTGTTGACGTCTCATTACACTCTTTTCCTTTTTTGTTTACAGAGTCTACAGGAAGACATTTTGACCCAGATATGTGCAGTGCCTGTAAGGAATGATAATACCAGTGGATTTCGATTAGAACTCATGTTTTGCAAATAAGATTTAAACATTAGAAATACTGGGTGGACATAAGGAAATGCTGCATTAAACTAGTACATTAAATATGAAGGGTGCCAATCCAACAAACAAATATTAATCCAGCTGCTGCCCCTTTAAGTGCAAAAACACACTAAAAAATGTATGTGCATTAAAGACATAGGCAATGCCTTCTACACCACAAATGTTGTAAACACTCCAAAAATTTATCAATTCCAACCACTATTAGAAATATGATATAAATCTCAAAAGTTCATATACTGTACAGTATCTGATGATAGGTTTTCCAATCACTGTGCTGCTTAGCAAAGTTCAAAGATGTGCTCAATTCTTCAGTCAAAAGGTGCTCCACCACGTGCTTATAAAATATATGCTCAACAGAACAATGAGGCCAACAAGGTGACTATCACGCAGTGTAAACCTGAATCAAGCTTTTGGGGGGCTTGAAACCAAACCTTCTTCAACCACTCACTTGTTTCTCTCTCTGTCTCTAAAATCATGCACTCCAAACAAGACCGCAAGAGGGGATATATAGTGTAGTATGTTTATTCAACCACATAAAAAAAAGTTATATAAAAACGTATGCATCCACATGATTCTGCACATTTAAAATGTGGTTAGATCCCCTACATGTATTAAATAGCATACTTGTAAAAAAAAAAATGTTTTCTATATATTTAGTTCAATCTTATTATATTGAGGAAAAGTGTATAATGCACAAATATATCGTTTAACAATACAGATATAAAAATAAACAATATTACATGTAAAATATCTTATGTTCTTAAGGTATAGAGAATTTGTTAGCATTAACTGAGGTTGTTAAGTTCATAAGCCTAAGAAGCTATAACATCTTGCATAACACATTAAGATTCAGCGAACACCACTATCTACTCAACGAGCGGTGCCCACTTGATAAGGTTTTTGTTATTGTGCTAATCGCAATTTCTCATAAAGGGATACACTATTTAGATCGCAGATTTCTTGTCTGGCGAGACTAAAGGTTATGGTTTGGGTGTTCGTGTAGCACTTTAACATATCGAAGAATGAGGAGGGGAAAGAGGGGAAAATAAGCGGGTTAAGATAGTCAGGGCCGGATTAACATAGGGGCTATTGGAGCTGCAGCTCCAGGCCCCTTACCTTAAGATAGGCCCATTTGCCCAAAAAAAAAAAAAGATTGATTTTGAGGGACATTGCTCGGTGACCAGTGATCACAGAGATGAGATGGAAGGTATGTAGCTGAAGACCTATTACATCATTGGTCAAAAAATGGGGCCCCTACGACATATGGTTCCAGAGATACGAGGATCCTTTCGCAGACTGTCAGAAGCTACATACAGAGCGGTCAGTTTAAATACAAGCTGGCACACTCTGTAGCAGACTGAGAGGATGAGCTCACAGTGCCTTTCCTCACTTCTTGTCAGAGGCACTGAGTTTAATGGACAGCTTGGAGCATGCAGAGATTGTCAGGCAGCACCACCTGTCAAACTTGCCCATTGATTTCAATGGGGCCACTCTGCAACTACAAGCCAAACTCGCTCGCAGTAGCAGCATAGTCCAACAATGTAAAACTACCATTCAGCAATGTATAAAAAAAAACAAGGAGGCGGCAGTAGCAACTCATGAACGCCTGTCAGCTGCTGCTATACCAGTCGTTAAAAAGCAATCCACCATAGATCACTTTTCAGAGGGCAGTAAGCATTACCACAAATGCGAAAGAAACTTGAAACACAAGCCACCTCCCTTCAACTTATATTACAGGTGATCATTTCCCAACCTGCAGATGACAGACCCTACTCCAAACGATATAACTCCCAGTTACTCCCCCCAACCACTTATTGATATACCTCCATGACCACCTCCCACCACCCTGCTGACAGACCTCTCTCCCCAGCCTGTTTCCACACACCCTCTCACCTGCTGACCCGTAGATGGGGGAATTACTGCCGCAGTGTTATTGTGTTCTGCCAGTGGGGAGCCTTCCCTAGCCACACAATACAATGATCAGTTTTGCTAACTATAGCTGGCAACACTGATTGTTTTGGGAAAAGCCTGGGGCAGGCTGCTGGTACTCAATTCGATTAATAGATTGACTCGTGTACAACCAGCTAGCCCATATATAGATCTACTATGGCTGGTCTATGCTTAATTGGCTTAATTTCAATTCATGTATCGCCTGTTTAACCACTAAACCCTAAACATCCTTCCATTAACCTTTACATTTTTCCTTCCCAGATTCCTTCATCCGCCTCACCTGTACATAGTGCCCGCTGTCATAACCTCCACACTCCTCTCCTGTACATACTGCCCTCTGTCATACCCTCCACACTCCTCTCCTGTACATACTGCCCATTGTCATACCCTCCACACTTCTCTCCTGTACATACTGCCCACTGTATTACCCTCTGCACTCCTCTCCTGTACATACTGTCCACTGTCTTACCCTGTACATACTGCTCACTGCCATACCCTCCACACTCCTCTCCTGTACATACTGCCACTGTCTTACCCTGTACATACTGCTCACTGCCATACCCTCCACACTCCTCTCCAGTACATACTGCCCACTGTCTTACCCTGTACATACTGCTCACTGCCATACCATCCACACTCCTCTCCTGTACATAGTGCCCACTGATATGCCCTCCACATTCCTCTCCCTCACCTGCACATACTTCCCACTTTTATATGATCCATACTCCTCCCCTATGCCTCTTCAACTAAAGGAAATTTTCTCAGTCCTCATATTTGTTCTGCCCATTATTAGTACTCATTTAATTTTGTGATTACTACTGTGATGTATAGAGGAACATAAGTGATGTCAGCTACCGTACTTTAAATATAGCACTTGGAAAAAAAAGTGTCCCTGAAAATATTTTTGAAATGTTGACAACAATGCACTGGAGTCAGTAGGGGGCCCCATGAGAGGCTCCTGGGATCCTGTGATATTAAAGCGGTAGTAAACTTGACTAACATTACTACTTTTTACAGGACCTGAGCCAGGCTATGCCATAATGTACAAGTATGCACAGCATATTAGCACATTAGGGTACACTTACCTGTGAAACTGAGCACTCCAGCGCTGTAATCAATCTGGCAGGTCCCGGGTTCTGTGCCTTAGTTAACTTGCCTTGGCCAGGCTGCATTGCTGTCACTCCCCCGCATGCTCATGCACATCCTCTCTCTCTCTCTCATCCTCCCTCCCTTACCCCTCACCCCTCTCTCATCCCCTTTCTCTCTCTCTCTCATCCTCCCGCTCTCTATTTGATTAATTCTTTTTTTTTTAAATAGATTTTATTGAAAGATGTATCATACAGAGTATAACATCGATAGTAGTTGTAATATTTGCACAAAAAGGCATTTATGACGAAGAGTAACAGAACACATAACGATAACAAAGAGTCTTGTTGCCTAACGGTGGCGTAGTAAATAAGGCCCCACATGGGGGTAACAAAACATGCACGTGATAGCAGTGCAGGGGAATTAACCTACTTAATGAAAAAACAGTAACTGGATGGATCTAAGGATGAGGATCTAAGGATGAGGAGGGTCCCTAGGGATACCAGGAGGGTTCTGTTGGATGATTCCCAAAAGAGGCGTTGGGCAGGGAGGGGTGGGGAGAGGAGGGAGGATAGGGGAGAAGAGCACCAAGTTCATGCAATGAATGTAGAATGGGGGTAGACAGCGGGATTAACGCTGCAGTTTCAAGGGTAGAGTTTTCCATCAGTTTGTTTGGAGGAAGAGAAGGGGTTGGTGGGTGAGAGGTGGTCTTGCACGATGATTCATGGCATGGCAAGAGTGGGATTCCTTATGTTGCTGTTCTGTCAGTCAGGAGAGAGAACAGCTCCATCCATGGTGTAGGGGGGAGGCCCGTGATATGAAAAAGAGAGTTTCTCGAAATTCGCCATATCCATAGGGGTGAGTGTTGAGACCATAAAAGCTTGCCATTTGTGGTAGACACGTGTTTTGGTCTTTTTATGTGTTAAATCCGTGTTGAGCTTGTACGTGTAGAGTAGTTGTAAGAGATCTCTTTTGACTTGAGAGGTGTTTGGGTGAACATTGGAGATACAATTTTTCAGGATGGATCTTCTGGCGAGTAGGAGGCATATCAGGGTCCAGTCTTTGCAATAGGGGGTAGAGTTCAGCAACCAGGGTAGTAGCTGGGGGTCCCAATGGCCAAAGATGGGAAGTAGGGGGTCTTTGGGCAGTTTCAGCAGGGTCACCTCAAAGATGTATGATAGGACTTGATCCCAGAAGGTGGAGATGTAGGTACACGACCAGAAACAATGTGTCAGTGAAGGTCTGGGGTGTTGACAAAGAGGACACATGGGGGCGGAATGAGCCTGTTTGTTTGAGAGGAAAGGGATATGAGCTTGGTGTACAATTTTCAGTTGGGTTTCCCTCCAAGATTCGTTGGGCACCAGTTTGTGAATGGTATTGAGACCTTGTAGGATCTTATCCACAAGCTCGGTGTCTGGGAAGTCTTTTGCCCAGTTGGCTGCTGATGAGGATGTCAGAAAAGGAGTGGTTTTCAGGAGCAGAGGTTGGTAGATGTCCGAAATTTTGTATGAACCCTTTGAGAGAAGGGTATCCGTGAGAGATGATTGGAACCTTTTGCGATCTTCACTGCAAGCCTTTTTTAGAAAGCTGATGCATTGTCTATATTGGAAGATATGTGATTGCAGAAATGAGAACTTATCAGCTAAGGTTTGGAACGTGGTGGGGCGACCAGTCTCCAAGTCACATAGCGAGGAAAATTTTGTGAGGCCGTTTTTCTGCCAGGTGATGTAAGGTTGCTGGTCCAGACCTAGGGGGGAAGCTCAGGTTACCTTGTATAGGAAGGTGGCTGGATATGAAGGGTGAAAGTTTGAGGCTTTTCCGGACTTCTCTCCAAGCAATTGCTGTGTCTCGAAGCAGGAGGTTATGTTGAAGTGGTGGTGGAATGGATTTCCATTTACAGTGGAGGAGGGCCACCAAGGAGTACAGGTGGACCATTGCGGATTCCAGGGGGAAATTTTAGTAGCGGGATGTTTGGGCCACCCAGTCCAAACCTGTTCTCAATAGGCAGGCTAAGTTGTAGGTTCTAATGTTTGGGAGACGGATACCCCCTTCGTGTCTAGAAAGATATAACTTTGTGAAAGCTATGCGTGGTCGTTTATTTCGCCAAAGGAATTTAGAGATGGCAGTATTGAGAAATTTTGTGTCTTTATGGTGAAGAAACAAGGGAATGGTTTGAAGTGGGTAGAGTAGACGGGCGAAACTGACCATTTTCACAAGATGGCATCTTCCCAGGAGCGAAAGGGGCAGATCCATCCAGTTATCTAGTTCTTGAGAAATTTTCGTGAGCAGGGGGGGATTGTTGAGGTGATAGAGAGAGGAGGATAGTTTCCCTATTTTTATTCCTAAGTAGGTGATGTGGGATTTTGCGACTGAGAAGATAGATTTTTGAGCCCAGGGAGGGTTTGACGGGGTGCCTATGGGAAGGATTTCACTTTTGTTGTAATTTATGCAAAGGCCCGAGCATATTCTAAACTGGTCAAAGATTGATTTAATTGTAAGCATGTCAGAGGAGGGGTTTGCTAAGAATATAAGGATATCATCCGCGAAGAGTGAGGTGCATAGTTCGTGTTTACCAATGTTGATGCCATGGAGTGGGGCTATGTGAGATAGATACCTAGACAGGGGTTCCAATGCAATGTTGAAATGGAGTGGGGATAAGGGGCAGCCCTGTCTTGTGCCTTTGTGAAGCCGGAATTCGTCCGATAGAAGACCTGCTGCTACCAGCCTAGCTGCCGGGGCGATGTACATGGAGTTGATAAGGTGAGAAAAAGGGCCGGAAAATCCCATTTTAGTCACTACCATGGAAAGCCATTCCAAACTTACGTTGTTGAAGGCTTTCTCCGCATCTAGGGTGATGATAGCGTGATCTCCCTCTGAGTTGCATTTGGCGTGTTCCAGGGCCATCATCACCTTTCTGATGTTCATGGTGGCAGTCCTGCCCTTCATGAACCCTGATTGGGCAGGGTGTATCAGAGAGGGTATGATGGTGGATAATCTGGTGGCAATAATTTTGGAAAGGATCTTAACGTCAAGGTTTAGGAGTGGGATAGGTGAGAACAGGGTTCTTGTAAGTCTTTACCTTTTTTGGCTAATAATTTTATGATGGCTTGGTTGCCTGTGGGTAGGTAGGCTCTGCCTGACCATATGTAATGGTAGACTTCATGGAGGGTGGGTTCTAGGAGCGGTCGAAGAGATTTGTAGAATTCACCCGTGAAGCCGTCTGGGCCTGGGGCTTTAGATGGGGCTAGGTTCCTAATAGCATTAGAGATTTCAGTAAGGGAGATGGGTGCGTTTAGAGCATCTAGTTGAGAGGGAGAGATTTGGGTGAGGGTCGTTTTCTCAAGAAAGGCAAGTGCAGTCGGTGTATCTATAGGGTCTGTCGCATATAGGGAGGAATAATAGTGTAGCATGGCTTCGTTTATGCCTTTTTGAGTGGTTTTAATGGTACCCGATGCGTCTCGGAGGGAAGTGATATGGGTCGGGCGGTTGGGGCCTTTACAGAGTCTTGAAAGTAATCTACCTGCCTTATTGCCAAACTTGTGAAGGGTAGTGTCCATGTGCGCCTTTTTGGTTAGTTCCAGAGTTTCAGCCCAGGTGTCAAAGGATTGCTTGGCTGACAGCCATGCCTTCCTATTGTCAGGGGAGTCATTTGTATATATGGATCGTTGAGCTTTGTTGCAGTCGGGAGCTGGGTATTTTGTCATTTTTGAGAGCGTTACGTTTGAAAGAGGCTGCATAAGAAATGATGCGTCCTCGAAGGAAGGCTTTGCCTGCTTCCCAGAACAGATTTGGGTTGTCAGAATGTAGAGCGTTGGTCGAGGTGTACTCAGACTATGCCTGTTCCATGTACTGTCGGAAGTCAGAGTTGTTTTGGAGGTAGGATGGGAAGCACCATAGTTTGGGACTCGGATGTATATCAGGGTTGTCGAGTGTTATCGAAATAGGTGCGTGGTCTGATACAACAATGTCGTGGATGTCAGCATCGGATATCAGTGCTACTAGGTCATCTGAGCAGAAGAGGTAGTTAATTCTGGTAAAGACATTATGGGGGTTAGAGTAGAATGTGAATTCTCTATCAGCTGGGTGTCGGAGGCGCCAGATGTCGTGGAGGTGGAGGGAGTCCGTCGTAGAGGCCAAAAGAGACTGAGTATTGGGCTCCGGGAGGGAGCGTGAGCGTTTTGGAGAAGATCTATCGTCAATTTGGTGTATTGTTGAGTTGAAATCCCCCCCCCCCGATTATGTGTGGGAGATGTGGGTTGTGAAGGAGCCAGGTCGAAAGATCACTGTAAAACTGTTTAGTGGGGTTATTGGGTGCATAGATGTTTGAGATTATCAAATCTCTGGTCCCTATTTGAACATGGGCTGATTAGAGGCGTCCCTGTGAGTCTGAATCAACCAACAAGACCATGCATGGGAGGTTTTTATGAACGAGTATCAGAACTCCTGCTTTGCATCCATTTGAGTCAGAACCTATGACCGTGCCCACCCATGTTTTTTTCATACGGTGGAAGTCAGGGGTGGAAAGGTGGGTTTCCTGTAGTAGGGCAATATCGGTCTTTAGTCTCTTGAGGTGACGGAGAATTTTCATTCTCTTGTTGGGGGAGCGAAGCCCTTTCACATTCCAGGAGACTATTTTCATATTGGGGGGGTCATAAGGGGGGTATGGGCTGATGTTGCATGAGTAGTGTACAAAGACTTTCGGTGATGAGCTACAAGTATATTCGGGGATAGGGAAGAGCCTAGGCTGTCTGAGAGTGTCAGTGAAAAGTCATTTGGTGCTGATATACTATAGGGTGATGGTGCATGAGGGAGGGGGGAGTAAAAAGGGAGGGAGGTAAAAGGTAGAAACAATAAAACACATTTGAGAAACTTCACTTTTTCCGCATGGAGTCACGGAGTAGGCCAGCTCCCATTACAAGACCCATAGGCTGCAGCAATTAAACCCACGATTCAAAGGGTGGAGTATGCTGGCAGTTTGGGTTATGTACGGGGAGAGTGAACCGAGCCACGCAGGGATGCCAGGGGAGAAGATCGTAGAACAAGATCAATCACTAAAACAGTTATAACATTTCAGTAGTATGTAGAACATTCGAAAAAACTGTAGCAATAACTCGGCCTACCAGTAAGTGGATTACTTGGTGAGGAGGAGGGAACATGACTGAGAAAAAATAAATTGAAAAAAAGTATAAAAATAAAAGAGTATGTGAGAGTTCTCTCGGCTAGAGTTGAAATGGCATGGTCGATTGAAGAGCAAGTGTTCTGAGACCAAAGTGGTGCTGGAAGAGCACTTTCAATGAGGTGTGGAGCGATGTTGGTCTAGACCAGAGGTTCTGAACCGTTTTGGAGAATCTTTGCGCGGGCTCCTTTGGTCTAGAGCGCAGTTGATAGGAGCTGTTTTGGGGGAGGGGCTGAGGTGAGGACCTGTGCGTATTGATCTTAGGAAGGCCTCCGCCTCGGATGGATCATGAAAGGAGAGCTGGTCGCCATTAGGGGCTTTGAGCCGGAGGATGGCTAGGAAAGCTAGGGTAAATTGGATTTGTTGCTGGTGTAACTCCAAGCAAATTTGTTGGAAAGCTTTCCTTTTCTTGGATACTTCTATGGAGTAGTCCACAAAAATCAGGACCTTTATTCCGTCGATCTGAAGAGATCTGGATTGCCTGAATTTTTGAAGGATGAAAGCTTTATCTGAATAGTTGAGGTATTTGGCGAATATAGGTCGGGGCGATTTGTGGTCAGAGGTAAAGGTTCCCATGCGGTGTGCGCATTCCACGGTGCAGGGGCCTGGGAGGCCTAGCGCTTCAGGGATGAGAGCCGTAGGCTGTAGCGATTCTGGGATGCCAATGAAGCGCAAATTGCTCCTTCTGGACCTATTCTCTAAATCGTCCAGCTTCTCCAGAATATATTTATTTGTCTTGTCTTGGGCTTGTTCAGTGGATTGTGCCTGATATATTTCCTCCTCAATATTGGCTATGCGGTTTTCTGCCTCATTTAACCTGGAGGCATGTTCCCTGACCTGGGCCTGGAGTTGGTGCATGCCTGCGCTGACAGCCTTTTCTACTGAGGCAGTGATCATTGGGGAGAGAAGAGCTGCCATAGCCTGTGCTATAAGGTCAGTGTTGTAATCTCCTGTAGGCAGCTGTGCAGTGTCAGCTTGTGAGGAGGCGGGGCCGGGCCGCGGCTTACCTCCTTAGCCAGCGTTGTTTCTGAGGAGAGCTCCGTGTAGGCCGAAGCCAGGGCCTCGATTTGCGGCTCTGCCGTTCGCGCCGCTGCGGCCACATACGATCGCGGGCCGATTTTCTCCACAAAGCGGTCCATGTCGTGGCCGGGTAGTGGATGGGGATGTTACCGGTGGTTGTGGTGGGTTTGCAGGCTTTTTAAGCCGTTTTAGGAGTCTCGCTGCAGGAGCTGAAGTGGAGAGCAGCTACTCCATGCGGCACCGGAACCGGAAGTTTGTTATTTTTTTATAAAAGGCCCGCCAAAATCCTCAGCACCAGGCCCATGATTTTCTTAATCTGGCCCTGAGATAGTATGGTAAGTAGATATAGAGAGGGCATTCCACTTAGGTTAATCAGCGACGTTGGTAGAATTCCACTCAGCCCAGGAGATAAATTCTGAGGAATACGAAACATAGACCATGAGGGCCAGGTTTTGGAGAATTGTTCTTCTTTACCCGATTCCTGTGACAATAATCGTTCCAAACTATTAATTCGGTCCACTTCAATTGCCCAATCCCCCAGGGAAGGCATTCTCGTTAACTTCCAGTGTCTGGGTATAACCGATCTAGCTGCTGCCAGAAAGTGGCGCAGAACATCTTTTTTGACCGATTTAAATGGTCCAGGGAGCATAGATAACAGAACTACCTCGGGAGAGGGTGTAATTGAGGTCGCCATGAGTCTGCAGTACAGATCGAGGATCATTTGCCAGAATTTCCGTACAGGGGGGAATTCCCCCCAGATGTGGAGTAAAGTTCTCCTGGACGACAAGCAGTGCCAACAGGTGTCCAGGAGCGTTGGGTTATTGCAGTGTAACGTTGAGGGGCATCTGTACCAACGGGTCATCAACTTGAACCCTTTTTCTTGGGCTTCGGATGCTAGGAATATTTTGTGTGTCAGAATGAAGCACTTCTGCCAGTCAATAGGTGAAATGGAATGACCCTATTCTACCGTCCAGGCCTGTGTGTATGGGGGAAGGTCAGGATTAGAGGCAATATGTATGAGAGAGTAGAGTTGGGAAACCACATGCTTTGGGGGATCTGCCTGAAGCAACATGTTCTCAAAGTCATTTAAATCGGTAAGTATATTGTGCAAAGACGGGAAGGTACGAATGTAGGATATCACCTGTTGCCTCTGAAGCCAATGTGTCGGGGTATGAGAGGATGGGCCAGAGGGAACGTCCATATTCAAAGAAAAGTCAGAACGAAGGACTTGGGCAAGTCGTCTGTGGTCCTCCTTACATCATGGTCCAAATCTCAACCCCTGCAGGGCCAGTGGAAAAGTTGGAGTCCCAAACAGAGGCACCATGGGTCCCTTTGGTTGAGACATGGCCTTGGAGGAATTCAGTCGTGTCCAGGTTTATATTGTTTGTCGGGTGAGGTCTCTTGAGCGTAACCCGCCCTTTAGGAATTCAACAGGCGTCCACGGCAAAGCACGGAGATCTATTGGATTCAGATGGCTCTCTATTTGTACACATACTTTGGTTGAGGAATGGTGAAACCAGTCAAGTATATGCGTAAGTACTGCTGCTCTATAATATATAGAGGCATCTGGAGCTCCAGCTCCTCCCCAAATCTTTGGGAGTGATAGTGTTTCATAGCGTATCCGTGGCCGAGCCCCCTTCCAGATAAAGGAGGAAAACAGTTGGCGGAGTATCTTAAAGAACGAGGAGCGTATGTAGATAGGAATTGTCTGGAACAAATATACAAACTGAGGAAGGACGTCCATTTTTAGAGCATTCATCCTGCCTAGCCATGACAGGCATTTCTTTGTGTAGTTTGAGAGATCCGTCTTGGTTCTAAGAAGAAGGTGAGTAAAGTTCATGGAGAACAATTGTGACCCGTCTGTGTGCACTTGGATTCCAAGATAATGGATAGAAGCGGAACACGTTTTAAAGGAAAACTTGATTGAAATTTGGCGGAGGACCTCCTAGGACAGTGAAATATTCAGGATTTCCGACTTATTATAATTTACTTTGAAGTTGCTCATCTTCCCAAACTTCTTCAATTCCTGCATTATGTGTGGTAGGGATAGATGGGGTTGGGTCACAAACATTAATAGGTCATTGACAAAAAGAGCCAGTTTAGAGTGAGTGGGGCCTACTGAGATACCTGAGATGTTGGGGTTATTATGCAAAGCGATTGCTCGGTGTTCCATGACAAGGACATAGAGAAGGGGAGACAGTGGACAACCTTGCTGTGTCCCATTGTGGATAGAGAATGTGGGGGACAACGAGACATTCACCTGAATTCTGGCAGATGGAGAGGAGTAAAGAGACATAATTCGGGACAGCATATGGAGGCCCAGACCTCTCTGCATTAGAGACATCTTGAGGAATTGCCAGTCGACCCGATCAAATGCTTTTTCCACGTCAACTGTCAAAAGGCATAGAGGGACATTTTGGGAGCGGGCATAATCAGTAAGAAGCAGGGTTTTCAAGGTGTTGTCTCTTGCCTCGTGACCACTTACAAAACCCACCTGATCCAGGTGTATGAGACGGGGTAGCAGCATCTGCAGTCTATTGGCTAGGGTTATAGCATATATTTTTAAGTCTACGCCAATTAATGATATGGGCCTATAATTTGCGCACAAAGTCGTGTCCTTCTCTGGGTGAGTAGGGGAGCAAATATTTTATAAAATGTAGGAGTAAAGCCATCGGGACCCAGGCTTTTAACAAAGTGGGTGGCTGCTATCGCTCCTGCGACCTCGTCTTCAGTAATTACCATCTCCAGCTCTTCTACAGTGTCACCGTCCAATGTAGGAAGCTCTGTTTTCACAATATAAGACTGTCTATCAGTCACATGGGTAGGGCAGGGACTAGAAGGTACGCCAGGTGATAAGTTATATAGTGATTGGTAGAAATCTCTGAATGTTTGTGATATCTTAGAGGGCTCACTGATCATTTCCCCAGGCCTGAATATGAGGTATAAATGTAGAGGAAATGTTTGAGTGGAGGGAGTGAGCTAAAGGTCTACCGCATTTATCTTGGAATTGATACTGATGTAGGGCAAGCCTGTCCGCATAGGTACGAGCTGAGACCTCATACAGTTCCTTAAGTTGGGATCTACAGTAGCCATTGAGACCTCTGTAAGGGTCACCAACGTTGGGGCTCGTTTATGTTGAGTTTCAAGATCTCAAAGCTTTTGCATTGCAGACGTTATTGCAGCCGATCGTTCCTTTTTCAAGCTTTTTTTTTCTATCTGAAAAAAAGGTACCTCGCAGGACAGCTTTAAGTGCCTCCCACTGTATAGGTAGTGCGGTAATGTGCATGGCATGATCTGTAAAGGAATAAAAAATGGTTTCCGAAACCTTTTGAGAACACTCAGGGTTCGTAAGAAGTGAATCATTCAGCCGACACATCCATTCCTTCACCGGAGTGGAAGGGATCGATAGTGTCAGATAGACAGGCGAGTGGTCAGACCAAACCATATGGTCTATTTCACATTCGGGGGACCAATCCAAGCAGCTATGGTCAATGAGAAAATAGTCGATACAGCTATAAGAGAGATGGACCTGTGAGAAATGAGTATAGTTGCGATTTTTGGGAAACAGAGTCTGCCAAATGTTGATTAGGCGGAGGTCGAAAATAGCCCGTTTGAAAGTCCTCAGCTTAGTAAAGGAGATAGATGAGCGAGAGGTTGACGAGTCTAGGAGCAGATCCAAGGGGATATTAAAATCCCCACCCAAGAGTATCTTAACCTCTGCAAAATCAGACAAGATCTTCATGTACTGCAGAGCAGACAATATTTGATTAGCATTCGGTAGGTAGAGGTTGGCGATGGTAAATTTCATATCCCATAAAGAGAACTTCATGAACACATCTCTTCCCTGTGGGTCTGAGAGCTGGTCTATCAGCTCAATCGGAAGCGTTTTGTGGAAGGCAATAGAAAAGTTTTAGCTTTCTGAGAAGGGTTTGTACTGTGGAACCATCTGTTAAAGTATCTGTTGAAACAGGAAGGGGTGGAATCCGAGTGAAAATTTGTTTCTTGTAGTAGTAACACATTGACCTGTTGTTTATGCATTTGGTAGAGAATTTTCCCTCTTTTGGATGCAACATTAAGGCAATTTACATTGTAAGAGCAAAGCTTCAGGCAAGGCCGAGACATCACTGTGTGGGCCATAGTGGAATGGGAAAGGAAAATCTAATTATAAACAGAAGAGAGAAAAACAGGGATAGGGAAGGGAAAGGGAAACTAATAAGATAGCAGAGATATACAAGGACAAGGAGTAGGCAAGGGGGCGCTTGAATAAGGAGCCTAACAAATACTATGGTGCTCGCAGAGACGAGACACAAAGTGAAAAATCACGTATTTAGGCACAGTTCGTGCCAAGCCTATTGAGGGCGGGAGGTTGAGATGGAGAATCTGAGCCATGAGTCCAGTAGCATAACAGGCTCAGATAGCTTAATTGAGTCACAGCAACATAACAAGACATTTAAATTGTAGAACACACAGCGGATCATCTGAGAAGGAGGGTGGCGGTCTGTGTGGGCAAATATTCCTGAGCAAGAGGAATTATCTATCCATAAATCAACACCATAGGGGAAATGTATTCATATCCAGCATAAGTTACACATATACTCTACAGAGACCTTGGAAACATGAACATGAGTAACAATACTGAAATCAGCAAAAGAATAGAATAATATCTAAAAGTTAAACTAAGCGGTGCAGGAGAAACTGTACATGGGGGCTAAAGAACCCCACGTCGACAAAACGAAAGAGACTGTGTACCCAGCAAGTCAATCCATCAGCCCCTCAGCCTGTATCCAGGTGGGATATCATTTCAAATCAGTGAGATGCCACAGTGGAGAGATGTAATCTCCGGTATAGTATGGCCCCCTCTGTTTAAATGAGACCAGCAGACCATATGATTGACAGGAGGGATATCTCCAGATCAGCATTAATAAGGCCTCTCTGGAAGCACATGAAGAACTGGCAAGTTCAGTAAAGTACAGTGGAAGCTCAATGACTGCTTATCTAAATCAGGCAACAGGAATATTAAAGTCACATAATCTCTCCCAAAACCCAGCTAGGAACAGCACGCCAGCAAAGGGCAGGGGGGAGACCCAATGTTTTATTGCACCATAGGATCGCGAGGCGTTTGAGTACGGAGATGGCCATTTCATCGCCAACAATAGTATATCTGGCTGGATGGAAACATGAGGAACAAAAAGGAAAAAAAGAAAATAATCCAAACACAGACCTGTCCAGGAAACAAAAAGTGTGCAGTGTACTTTAAGTGGCGCTGGATATATGTGTAGTAGTGATATAGCTTTATGAAGCAACCTAGAGCTGTCTTAATCTTCCGGTGAGGTAGGCTGACGCACTCTAGGGCCCGCAGAGTGTGATCTGGACTTCGGACGCCTACATCATTGTGGAAGAGGCTCACAGGTTTGCACCCTGGGGCGGTCATCTGGTGGATCCATCTAGTTCGGTACATTTATTGGGTCCTGCTCCAGAAAGAGGAAGAAGGCTAGGAGTTGATCCAGGTTTGAATGGACAAATTTATGATCACCCCTGGTCACCTTAAAACTGAAGGGATGACCCCAGGTGTAGGTTGCTCCGGCTAGACGTATCAGGTCCAACAGCGGGCGGACCGTGCGACACATGTAGAGAGTGTTGCGAGAGAGGTCGGGGTAGAGATGGATTGCAGAACCGTCAAAGTCCACTGGGCCCAAACACCAT
This sequence comes from Rana muscosa, assembly GCA_029206835.1. Taxonomy (NCBI): domain Eukaryota; kingdom Metazoa; phylum Chordata; class Amphibia; order Anura; family Ranidae; genus Rana; species Rana muscosa. The sequence goes on along the minus strand of CM055117.1, from coordinate 230,654,690 downwards.
GCCTTGCACATAAGTTCTTCTTTAAGGGTGTAATAATGAACCCTGCAGAGGACATCGTGTGGGCGGTCACTATGGTCCCTCCTTGGCCCTCCTACTCTGTGTACCTGGTCCAATTCTATTGGGGATGAAGCCTTTCTCCACAGGAATAGATTGAGGATAGCAGTGACAGAGGGTTTTAAATCTGTACCAGATGTGGCCTCTGGTATGCCTTGCAGCTTAATATTGTTCCTGCGGCTCCTATTTTCACTGCCTTTTATGCGTAACTGGTGTTGCCGTATGCGGTGGAAGTGCTCCCTGGAAGCCTGTTCAAGGGATGTGATACAGGCCGCATGGTCGTTTTGAGGGTCAGTCAGGGCAGACACTGCAGTCTCTGTAGTATAGACTTGCTGTTGGAGGGCATGGAGATCCCTGTGGAGCGAGGTCCTCATTTTCACCGCCCAGGACTCAAACTCTGCCCAGAAGGCCGACAGGTGGGCCGAGGCCTCAGATCTGGAGGAACCTCCTGTAGCCTGAAGGATCATATCAACTTGATCTGAGACAGGGAGCGGGACAATAGAGATCACTGACCTGGATACTGTAACTGATGGGTCCAAGTGCATATCTGGAGGATCATCCGATTCCTCACTGCTGTCTACCGCCGCCTAAGTGGGGGAAGGAGGCTTGCTTTTCCCTGTGTTCTGAGCAGGCAACATCTTGTCCTTAGGAGTGCGGGGTTCTGACTGAGATGTGCAGAGCAGGTCCCGCTGGATCGTGCCCTGTTGCAGCTCAGTAGGTTCAGCAGAGCGAGAGCTATGTGTGGACATGCTTATCAGTGATGTGCGATGGCTGAGAGATAGCCTGTCATATTCGGGCGATCACGGAGCTCAGCAGCACACGTCTTCAGTTAACCATGGTCTGCCACGCTGCCTTCTATGTGTTTAATGGCCATTATATGGCAGATATGCAATCTATACACTATGGGCCTTTCAAATACCCATTAACCAACTTGTTGTGAACAATTTCCCTATGTATTTCAACATCTTTGAACTTTGTTAAGGAGCATGGTGATTGGAAAACCTATCATCAGATATATGAACTTTTGAGATTTATTTACGTATTTGTCATATTTCTAAAAGTGGTTGGAATTTATTAATGTTTGGATTGTTTACAATGTTTGTAGAAGGCAGTGCCTACTTCTTTAACGCACATATAATTCTGCATTAAAGATAATATAAATCTTCGTACCTCCACCTTATGTTTTTTACCTGCATAAGATGTACAGTGATCATTAGGGATGAGCTCGGTGTTCGAGTCGAACATACGTTCGACTCGAACATCGGCTGTTCGATTGTTCGACGAAGATCGAACGATTTGGGCCGTTCGCGCCTAATTCGAGTGACGCGAACGGCCCACAATGCACTACGCCATCGCAGTGTCATCCAGGCGCTGTGATTGGCCAAGCATGCACTGTGACCCCGCATGCTTGGCCAATCACAGCGCCGGCAGCGAGGAGAGCAATGATTGGCCACAGGCAGGATGCCTGTGGCCAATTATTGCTGAGGGTGTTTAGTACACGCCCCACACTATAAAAGGCCGCCAGCACAGCGGCCTAGTGTAGTGTGTTCCGGAGCAGGGAAAGAGAAGCATAGGCAGGGACAGTGACATTTATTTTTTCTTGCTTAACCTGGATTCCTTTAGTTTAGGGAAAGAGAAGGACATTTTTTCTAGGGACAGAAAACTATAGGTAGGAAGAGTGTCAGTTTCTTTCACTGTGATAATCCTTGTTTCTAGGGACAGGGAAGGACAGTGAGGGAAATTCTCCTTGTGCTATAGTGTGCTTTAAAAAAACATTTTTTCTAGGGACAGAAAACTATAGGTAGGAAGAGTGTCAGTTTCTTTCACTGTGATAATCCTTGTTTCTAGGGACAGGGAAGGACAGTGAGGGAAATTCTCCTTGTGCTATAGTGTGCTTTAAAAAAACATTTTTTCTAGGGACAGAAAACTATAGGTAGGAAGAGTGTCAGTTTCTTTCACTGTGATAATCCTTGTTTCTAGGGACAGGGAAGGACAGTGAGGGAAATTCTCCTTGTGCTATAGTGTGCTTTAAAAAAACATTTTTTCTAGGGACAGAAAACTATAGGTAGGAAGAGTGTCAGTTTCTTTCACTGTGATAATCCTTGTTTCTAGGGACAGGGAAGGACAGTGAGGGAAATTCTCCTTGTGCTATAGTGTGCTAAAGCATTCCTCATCAACCATCTTTGAAATCCTTGTTTTTTGGACAGTCAGGGAAATTGTTGTTGTGCTATTCTGTGCAAAAGCAATCATCCTGAACCATATTTAGAAATCCTTAAGTAAAGGGACAGAGAAGGACACCTGAAGGTAGCCCTTATTGCTTTTTTCCCATCTCCCTGCAGGCCATCTATTAGAATGTCTGGAAGGCAAACAAGGAGAGGCAGACAGTCAGGAGGCAATAAAAGAGGGCAAGCAGGCTCTGTGTCTGGGGGCAACAGTGCTGGTCGTGGACGCGGTGCATTGTCATCAGCACATGGCCATGGGACACGCTTGTCCTTCTTTTCGGCAGCTGGACATGTTGAGCCACATCATGCCGAAGACTTGGTAGAGTGGATGACCAAGCCCTCCTCCTCCTCCTCATCCTCTCTCACCCAGGCTCAGGGTACTGGCAAAGCAGCTGCCAAAGCGTCCTCTTCCCTGGTATCAATGTCAGACTCATCATCAGTCACTCCTTCCCTAGACCCACCATGTCCCCCTCCTGAGGAGTCCCCCGAACTGTTTGAGCACAGTGTTGGGTACATGCTCCAGGAGGATGCCCAGCGTTTCGAAGGGTCTGATGATGAAACCCAGCTACAGGAAGGCAGTAGCGTGAGAGCAGACAGAGGGGATGCTCAAGAAGGACACCAATCTGGCAGTCATGTTCCAGCAGCTGCAGCATACTGCCAGATTGGCTCCAGTGATGAGGAGGGAGGGGATGATGAGGTCACTGACTCCACGTGGGTGCCTAATAGGAGAGAGGAGGAGGAGGAGGATGAGGAGGAGGCACATCTCCAACGAGGCAGGATGCCCTTTGGTGGCCAGCGTAAGGGCAGTACACCGACGGAATCACACCGCAGAGCTCCGCCTGTGCAGGGCGCTGCCTCTGCCCGTCATTCAAAAAGTTCTTTGGTGTGGGCCTTTTTTGAGGCTAGTGCATCAGATCGCACAGCTGCTGTTTGCAACATATGTCTCAAGCGTATATCGCGTGGCCAAAACATCAGCCGCTTGGGTACCACATGCCTGACCAGACATATGTTGACCTGCCATGCAGCTCGTTGGCAAGCCTACCTAAAAGACCCACACCAAAGAACAAAGCGGACCTCTCCTTGCACCGCATCAGCTGGGATCTCCAACCCCACTATAACTTCAGTCCTCTCTGAAACATGCACTGAGAGGAATGAAGGTGTAGAATTAGGTGTGTCACAGCCAAGTACTTGAGGCCACTCTGCTAGCAGTACACCGACGTCCGATTCTAGCAGGCAAATTTCCCTGCCCCAGCTGCTGGACCGTCGAAAGAAGTTCACTCCCAGCCATCCACATGCCCAGCGGTTGAATGCTAGCTTGGCTAAATTGCTAGCGCTTCAACTGCTGCCTTTTCAGTTGGTAGACTCGGCCCCCTTCCGTGAGTTTGTGCAATGTGCGGTTCCTCAGTGGCAGGTTCCCAAACGCCACTTTTTCTCACGGAAGGCTATTCCGGCTCTCTACCGGCATGTGGAAGGCAATGTCTTGGCCTCGCTGGACAGGGCGGTCAGCGGTAAGGTGCATATTACCGCTGACTCATGGTCCAGCAGGCATGGACAGGGACGTTACCTTTCTTTCACGGCCCATTGGGTCACTCTTTTGGCAGCTGGGAAGGATGCAGGGCAAGGTGCAGTAGTGTTGGAGGTTGTTCCACCGCCACGCCTCCAAAATGCTACTACTGGTTGTGACACACCTCTCTCCTCCACCCCCTCCTCTTCTTCTTCCTCCATGGCCTCTTCCTGTGGTTTGTCCTATGAACCAGCGGTGCTCCGTAGCCGTTCAAGGGGCTACGCAAGTACGCAGGCAAAAAGATGCCATGCCGTGCTTGCGCTGGTGTGTTTGGGGGACAGAAGCCACACTGGGGCAGAGGTCCTGTCTGCTCTGCAGGGCCAGGCCGAGAGGTGGTTGACGCCACGCCAGCTTAAGCCAGGAATGGTGGTTTGCGACAATGGCACCAACCTCCTCTCCGCCCTCCGACAGGGACAACTGACCCATGTGCCCTGTGTGGCTCACGTCCTTAACCTGGTGGTGCAGCGGTTCTTGGGCAGGTACCCGGGCTTACAGGATGTCCTGAGGCAGGCCAGGAAAGTCTGTGTGCATTTCCGCAGATCTTATAATGCCAGTGCTCGCCTGGCTGAGCTGCAAAAGGAGTTGAACCTGCCCAAGAACCGCCTTATATGTGACATGCCCACCAGGTGGAACTCAACGTTGGCCATGCTGCAGCGGCTGCACACGCAGCAGAGGGCCATCAATGAGTACCTGTGCGACTACGGCACCAGGACAGGGTCAGGGGAGCTTGTTTTTTTTTCTCCACGCCAGTGGGGCATGATCAGGGATGCATGCACTGTCCTGGCACCATTTGAGGAGGCCACGAGGATGGTGAGCAGTGACAGTGCATGCATCAGTGGCACTGTACCTCTTGTCCACCTGTTGGAGCACACGCTGCGTGGAATAATGGACAGGGCACTTGAGGCAGAACAGAGGCAGGAAGAGGAGGACTTCCTTGCCTCTCAAGGCCCCCTTTACCCAGACAGTGTTCCTTCTGTCCCACCCATCGCACAGGAAGAGGACGAGGAGGAGGAGGAGGATTGTGTCAGCATGGAGGTGGAGGCTGGCACTCAGCATCATCAGCAGCAGTCTTTTAGGGATGATTTACAGTCCCAAGAAACCAGTGGACTTGTACGTGGCTGGGAGGAGGTGGCTGCGGATCATGTCGTCCTTAGTGACCCAGAGGACTCCGGAGCGAATGCCTCAGCAAACCTACGCTGCATGGCCTCCCTGATCCTGCAAAGTCTGCGGAAGGATCCTCGTATTCTTCGGATCAAGGAGAGGGACCATTACTGGCTGGCCACTCTCCTTGATCCACGGTACAAGGGTAAGGTTGCGGACCTTATGTTACCGTCGCAGAGGGAGCAGAGGATGAGACAACTCCGGGAGGCCTTGCAGAAAGGTCTGTGCAACGCGTTCCCAGAGACTGGGAGGTTACAAACTCCTGGTCCTGGACAACGAGTTGCTGAGGCTTCGGCCAGTCAAAGAAGGAGCGGTGGGGAAGGTGGCCGTCTGACCGATGCGTTCAGACAATTCTTTAGTCCGCAGCCCCAAAGTATGATCGGTTCCAGCAACCATCGCCAGCGTCTGATAAACATGGTGCAGGAATATCTAGGGGCAAGGTCAGACTTGGACACCTTCCCCACCGAAAATCCTCTGGCTTACTGGGTCTTGAGGATGGATCACTGGCCAGAGCTTGCACAGTATGCAATTGAGCTACTGGCCTGTCCTGCATCCAGCGTTCTTTCGGAACGCACATTCAGTGCTGCTGGAGGATTTGTCACGGATCACAGGGTGCGCCTGTCCACCGACTCGGTTGATCGACTGACTTTCATCAAGATGAACCAGTCTTGGATCACCACCAGCTACCACACACCTGATGCTGATATAACAGACTAATTGATTTTAACATGTCACATCCCTTCAAGACTGATGCTGATGCTGAGTGCCTGTGCTGTTATGTTGACTGGCTATCCTCCTCCTCCGAGTCCTCAATGATACGATTGATGATGATAGCTTGGAAGATCATTTTTGTTTATGGGTGCCGCCACCAGTGGCTAAGGCCCAATTTTTCAGCCCCTGTTTTACAGGGGCGTGTAATTACAATTTTTTTAGCAATAATTTGCCATAGGGCTCATTGCTGTGCTCCAAGTACAGTATCTGTGAGGGGTTGGAGTGTTGTGGCACCAGTGCCTAAGGCCCAATTTTTCAAGCCCCTGTTTAACAGGGGCGTGTCATTACAATTTTTGAAGCAATACTTTGCAACAGGGCTCATTGCTGTGCTCCAAGTACAGTATCTGTGAGGGGTTGTAGTGTTGTGCCACCAGTGCCTAAGGCCCAATTTTTCAGCCCCTGTTCAACAGGGGCATGTAATTACAATTCTTGATCTAATAATTCACAGCAGGGCCCATTGCTGCACCCACCAAGAGTAACTCTGAGGGCTTACAGTGTTGTGGCAACGCCACCACCACCACCACCACGAAAGGCCCAATTTTTCAGCCCCTGTTCAAAAGGGGCATGTAATTACAATTCTTGATCTAATAATTCACAGCAGGGCCCATTCCTGCACCCACCAAGAGTAACTCTGAGGGCTTACAGTGTTGTGGCAACGCCACCACCACCACCACCATGAAAGGCCCAATTTTTCAGCCCCTGTTCAAAAGGGGCATGTAATTACAATTCTTGATCTAATAATTCACAGCAGGGCCCATTCCTGCACCCACCAAGAGTAACTCTGAGGTCTTACAGTGTTGTGGCAACACCACCACCACCACCACCACCACGAAAGGCCCAATTTTTCAGCCCCTGTTCAACAGGGGCATGTAATTACAATTCTTGATCTAATAATTCACAGCAGGGCCCATTGCTGCACCCACCAAGAGTAACTCTGAGGGCTTACAGTGTTGTGGCAACGCCACCACCACCACCACCACGAAAGGCCCAATTTTTCAGCCCCTTTTCAAAAGGGGCATGTAATTACAATTCTTGATCTAATAATTCACAGCAGGGCCCATTCCTGCACCCACCAAGAGTAACTCTGAGGGCTTACAGTGTTGTGGCAACGCCACCACCACCACCACCACGAAAGGCCCAATTTTTCAGCCCCTGTTCAAAAGGGGCATGTAATTACAATTCTTGATCTAATAATTCACAGCAGGGCCCATTCCTGCACCCACCAAGAGTAACTCTGAGGGCTTACAGTGTTGTGGCAACACCACCACCACCACCACCACCACGAAAGGCCCAATTTTTCAGCCCCTGTTCAACAGGGGCATGCAATTACAATTCTTGATCTAATAATTCACAGCAGGGCCCATTGCTGCACCCACCAAGAGTAACTGTCAGGGCTTACAGTGTTGTGGCACCAGCACCACCATCAAAGGCCCAATTTTTACTACCACTGTTCAACAATTATATGTAATTAAAATTCCTGATATAATAGTTGACAGCAGGGCGTTCCAGCACCAACCAAGAGTAACTGTGAGTGCTTACAGTGTTGTGCCAACACCAACAACTAAGGGGCCTATTTCAGCAGAGTATATACGGCAGGTCCCTACTTTCAAACATCCAACTTACAAACGACTCCTACTTGCAAACGCAAGAAGACAACAGGAAGTGAGAGGAAATCTACCCCTTGGAAGGAAAATTCTCTCCTGTAAGAATTAATATGGGAGAAAGGTGTCTCCTCTGTACTGATGCTTTATCAGCAATCCTTGTTTCAAGAAAAACACCACATTTCAAAAACAGTTGTCATTGGGACGGAAAGTGAGGTGAAATGTTCTGAACAGGGGCACAGACAGCAAAACAAATGTTACAGGGGTGATAACCCTTACCTATGTTTTCCAAAAAGTTTAAAAATAGATTTTTGGGCTGGAGCTACACTTAAACAATGTACCTGTTCAAAATTACAAACAGATTCTACATAAGAACAAACCTACAGTCCCTGTCTTGTATGCACCGCCTGTATACGGCTGTTCAGAGTATATAGGGCCTTTTTTATTTTATGTGCGGGGTTCCCCTTAATATCCATACAAGACCCAAAGGGGCTGGTAATGGGCTGGGGTAGGGGGGGGGGTCATGGGGTAGCTATGCCATTTTTCTTAAAGATTTTCATCCATATTACCGGGACCAGACATTACATTAAAGCCGCAAGCAGTTTTAAATGGCTTTTTTTTCCTTTAGAAGTGTCATTTTGTGCAGGGACAGTTCTAAACACGGGAAACACGTGGCACTTCACAGGCATACTTTAGACACCCCCCAGGTACGATATTTAAAGGAATATTTTACTTTTTTTTTTCACTTTATGCATCATTAAAATGACTGCTCCCGAAAAACGACCGTTTTTAAAACTTCTTTTTGCATTGATACATGTCCCCTGGTGCACAACCCGGGTTCCCAAACCCTTTTTAGGACAATAACATGCATAATAGTTGTTATAATTAGCACTTTAGAATTCGAACGTTCGCATCCATTGTATTTAATAGGGTTCTAATGTTCATACGAACTTTCGGTCCGTTCGCGGGTTCTGGTGCGAACCGAACCCGGGGGTGTTCGGCTCATCACTAGTGATCATGTAGTTTCATTGTGATGTTTGTTGCAATGTACACACAGCCTGTAGTAGAGCATATCTCCACATTCTGGTCTTAGAGGCATGGGGCATGGCACCACTCAGCTTAATGCATGACCTCTGTCTGTAGTCAGAGAACTGACACTTCCTGTGAAAAACGATTGTAGCACCCTCTACTGTAGGTAGGTGCTAGAAGTAGGTTTTTGTAAGTGCAGGTACATTTAATCAGGCCTAGGCCTGTTTGTTTTGATCTGTGTGGGCAGAGAGTGTCTCAGAGTAGGCTGGTGACTCACAGATAGCATTATCTTTCGGTTACATCCCTTCTGCTTCTAGAGGATTCTAGAAGGAAGGAGGGGAAGAGAGGTGGAGCTGTCTGGGGTGTTCAAAGGAGCCCTGACCTATCCCTAACCTGGATTGGCAGGGGACAGGCCTTCTTAAATACCTAGAGTCAGCCCAGCTGGGGTAAAGATGTTGGGTGTAAGAAGCTTGAGATGGAGCACTAGGTTGTCGGGGCCTTTGAGGTACCCCCCAGTCTGGGGGGGTGACCTTGGGCCTGTGGGGTTCAGGTTCAAGTTGGAGCCTTTCTGAATAACAAAGAAGGATCTGGACAGGAGGTACAGAGAGGGACCAAGAAGGACAATGAGAGCTGGTGTTGCCGGGCAAGTCCCCAGGAGGGATCCACCGGAGTGCAGCCAGGTGGGCTGGTGAGTGACAGGCACAGTTGGGAGAGCTGGAGAGGCATGCCGGAGTGGACTGGGATAGTGCAGTCTGAGATGGATCTAAAGTCAGCAGGAGAGACTGTGATGTCATGGGCAGTGAAGTTGGGCAGCTGCAGCCAGGAGGGCTGGCAAGGCCTGAAGAGGACTGACTGGGAGCATAAGTCCACCAAGGTCAACTAGCACTAAAGACTTTCCTATTTCTATTGCTACACTAAAGGGGCCCGTGGTCCCTGCCTGCAAATAGCAGTTGCTAAGGCTTGACAGAGTCAGAGTTGGGTCTACCATGTGCTAGCTATATCAGGAACCAAGTATTTTACAGGAGAGAGAGGAACAGTCTACAAATAAGCATTGTGCTGGAGGAGACTGGAACTCTAGAAGTGTAAATAGAGCTTCCAACTGATCATCGTATTGATTCCTTTATTGATTCTGGGCATCCCATTATTTCCCTTACCCTATCCAAGTTCAAGATCTCTCAATAAAATACAAGTCAAACCTATGGACTGTTCATTGTCTCAAGAGTGACTGGGAAGTGAATTCCGGGCTGGGAAGGGTGACAGGTGGACCAAAATATCCAACAGCCCCTACGGGGGTATCGCTACACTATATATCCCACAATCCATGGATCTCTCAGTCTTGTGCTCTGTTCATTGCCGTAGCAGTCCCACATTTGCGATGCAACATGGAGAAGTATGGGCTGCATGTTCTGTGGAAGTTAGCCATGACACTTCAAACTTCAGCCACAATATGTGAGCCCATAATTACAAGGTAAGGCAAACAAAAAACACAGGGAATAATACCTAGTTAAAGCAACAAAAAACATTTGAAAGTGTGCAATGCCAGGAGGACTGGAGTAAGGCTTGGACAACAATAGCAAAATGTTCATTCAACACTACCACCCTAGAGGCCGCTTATAAAGTGCTCCTGCAAAGGTATTGGGTTCGGGCTAGGCTTGCTCATGCTTATCCTTGCAGCAGTGACAAATGTTTTCGGGAATTGTGGCCAACGTAGTAATGTCCTACATAAATGGTGGTCTTGCCCATGTTTGATCAGCTAATGGTCCAGGGTCTTTGGCCTCTCTTACATTGCCCTATCCTGGGCCTCTTTGCACGCCAGCAAAAATTGGCCACATACCTTTTTATTTCCGCCAAGCGAACCGTTGCCCAGGCCTATAAGACTCCACCTGTTGCTTTTTCAGGAAGTGAAAACCAGAATGATGTATCTGATGGTTAATTGAAAACAAAAAAACTATAGGTGGGACTTTAAATGAGACACAGAAGACGTGTCTCCATCCCTAATTGGGTTATATAAGGAAGGAAAAGTTCAGGACTTTAAATGAGGCATATGACAGACCATATATATAAAAAAGTATAAAAAGTATTTATTGACACTAAATATATTTGTACATGATACATACATGCAGAGTAGAATTGTATACATAACATAGATACATTAAATATATGTTAAAACATATATTGCATTGGTGTCAAGACACAAGCTGGTAGCTAGTATAAGGTAATCCATGTAGTGGGTATAAAAGTAAAAACATAAAGATATGAAGAGAAACATGATATTTATTAAGGTCATGACTGCATTTAATGAAGCCCGACGCGTTTCATGGTATAAAACCACTCTTCAGGGGCGAATGCGTCAATCTGTCTATGAAGGACAAAAAGATAAAATAAAATACACGAGAAAGTAATATCTGCATATATAGGTATATGGTGAGTGGAATTGGAATATTAAATCCCGCATGACTTACATGGAGCCAGTAAACAAGGCATATGTTGTGGTCCAGCCAGGGTGCCGTATGATAGCCCGTCCCGGGAGCTGAGGCGGGCAAGCTGCAGAGGGCGCACAAGCGCACATAGATCCCAATAAATTAACACCTCTGTGAGTATTGAGTAAAGGTGCATGACTCCAGAGTCTGTAAAAAAATATGTATGCAGTGTGAGAATCTCACATCTAGCGTAGAAATATAAAGAATGGAGATGAGCACTTGACACCAAAAAGGTGGTGAAGATTATGTGTGCAGGAGAGTAGGATGTGCAGGTGAGAGAGATGGGGGACTGGCAGGGTGGTGAGGATAGGGCTATAGCAGCAGGGGTGCAAAGGTAAGTGGTGCCCCATGTTAAATAACCATGGGGACAAAAGAGTGTGAGAGAGGTAATAGGTATACCAACCGCTGTGACTAAACCAACAAACATTACCTAGTAGTGATGGTTGAATGAATGTGAGGAGTATCCATAAAGTGGTGTGCAACCTACAAGGGTGTGCAAGTGAATGGATGTAACCATGAGATCTATTTATGTGCGCGTGCGCCCAATGCGCGCACAGCCCAACCAACGTCACGTGGGCATGACGAAGGGGGAGGGGCAGCCACACGCCGGCGGTAAATTACCGCCCACATGTGGCGCCAAAACATCTCCCACATGGGTCAGCCAAGATGGATGGGACGCACATATGGTGGCGCCAAAGAATGACGTCACACATGAGCGTCAGGGCGTGACCTCGATGCGTGGTGATCATACCGCCCAGTCATCCACGTCCCGCCTCTGGTATGAGTATGGGAGGGGGAGATAGGGCGGGCACACATCACGCATCGCAGCTCCCGGGACCAGACATAAAGACGGCTCAGGTAGACCAACCTGATGGTTAATGAGCAGATGTCCAGTATATTGAGGGATTTGCATGCAAAATTTTGTAAAATCTGGAAGCTGTGGATAAGTTACTCCTTCCTGTCCCTGCCCTCAAATAGCTATGGTCGGCTTTAAACCTAGTTTGTACAGGTCCTGCATCCTTGGTACTCGCCCTCTCTTGGGACCCCTTTCCTCTTCTCTTTTCTTTCTCTCTTTTCTTTTTTTTTCTCTGTTTCTTTCCTCTTCTTTTTAATACTGATATGAAGGCTATCAATGTTGAATGCAGTATTCACACACTGTTTCTTTACATGCCTGTTCGATGTCGCCCCTGCATGGGCAAACCATGGCTTTTTATGATTCTCAGTAAAAATGTTGAAACAAAAAGTGTGCAATGACTTTAACAAAAAGAAGAAGCATTTTATAAACTAGTCTGTATGAACAAAATCCTGTCCAATGAATATATGAATAAGCAAGTAAAATGTTGATAATTGAAAATGAAAGGCATATAAAGCCCCAATCTAGCTCAATCATACTGTCTTGTCATATGATCCAGTGCTGCCTCTTATCATTTGACTCTGAGCTGTATTTCTGGCCATGTTTTATTTTTCTAGGTGATGTTGCAATGTGCTTAGGAAAGAGAGATTCACCCTCTATTTTTAATGGTGACCATTATCACAGAGAAAGAATGAAAAACGTGAAGTTGCTCCCAGATCAAGAGGGCGATAAACCTTCCAAATGGGACCTATCTAGCAAGCACTATTGTATATGAGGGGAATTTCCCTTACTTTAGGAGTAGGGATGACCCAAACACCCCCCGGTTCGGTTCGTAGCAGAACATGCGAACAGGCAAAAAATTTGTTCGAACACGCGAACACCGTTAAAGTCTATGGGATGCAAACGTGAAAAATCAAAAGCGCTAATTTTAAAGGTTAATATGCAAGTTATTGTCATGAAAAGTCTTTGGGGACCTGGGTCCTGCCCCAGGGGACATGTATCAATGCAAAAAAAGTTTTAAAAACTGCCTTTTTTTCGGGAGCAGTGATTTTAATAATGCTTAAAGTGAAACAATAAAAGTGAAATATTCCTTTAAATTTCATACCTGGGGGGTGTCTATAGTATGCCTGTAAAGTGGTGCATGTTTACCGTGTTTAGAACAGTCCCTGCACAAAATGACATTTCTAAAGGAAAAAAAGTAATTTAAAACTACTCGCGGCTATAATGAATTGTCGGGTCCCGGCAATACAGATAAAAGTCATTGAAAAAAGGCATGGGTTCCCCCCAAGTCCAAACCAGAACCAAATTTTTTTTTTTAAATGCGTGGTCGTCCACCCAAATTTCATACCAGGCCCTTCAAGTCTGGTATGGATATTGAGGGGAACCCTGCGCCAATTTAAAAAAAAAAATGGTGCAGGGGCCCTCCTCAAAATCCATACCAGACCCTTCAGGTCTGGTATGAATTTTAAGGGGAACCCCACGCCAAAATTTAAAAAAATGGCGTGGGGTTCCCCCCAAAAATCAATACCAGACCCTTATCCGAGCACGCAACCTGGCAGGCTGCAGGAAAATAGGGGGGACGAGAGAGCGCCCCCCCTCATGAACCGTACCAGGCCACATGCCCTTGGGAAACCCCTGTTGCGTCAGAGGGGGTGGGGTCACCCATACATGACACTGGGTAACCCCGCAGCAAACCCTGTTGCGTCAGAGGGGGCGGGGTCACCCACGTACATCACGGGTGGCCCCGCCCTCAGCTATTTAAGAGCTGTCAAGCGAGTCTTGCGTCATTCGGCGGCCGCCACCCTATGTCGGGTTGTGGATCGCTGGATTTTTTTTTTCTTTTTTATTAAAGGTCTTGTCCCAAGCTGTGTGTGTGTTTTTTTTACCATTTTTGTCACTTTTTTGGGTGAAATGGTAGGGGTACAATGTACCCCGTTACCAGTTCCCATGGGGGGTGGGATATAGGGGTCCCCTTTGTTAAAGGGGGTCTGGTATGGATTTTGAGATGGCCCCTTAAATTGGTGCAGGGTTCCCCTTCATATCCATACCAGACCTGAAGGGCCTGGTATGAAATTTGGGGGACCCCCAAGCATTTTTTTTGTTTTGTTTTTTGTTTTGGGGTTCCCCTTAATATTCATACCAGAACCTAAGGGCCTGGTTATGGACTGGGGGGAACCCATGCCGTTTTTTTCAATGACTTTTATCTGTATTGCCGGGACAATTTTAGAAATGTCATTTTGTGCAGGGACTGTTCTAAACACGGGAAACATGTGCCACTTTACAGGCATACTATAGACACCCCCGAAATTAAAAAGAATATTTCACTTTTATTGTTTCACTTAAAACATTATTAAAATCACTGCTCCTGAAAAAACTGCAGTTTTTAAAACTTTTTTTTGCATTGATACATGTTCCCTGGGGCAGGACCCAGGTTCCCAAACACTTTTTATGACAATAACTTGCATATTAACCTTTAAAATTAGCACTTTTGATTTCTCCCATAGACTTTTAAAGGGTGTTCCACGGCTTTCGAATTTGCCGCGAACACCCCAAATTGTAAGCTACTCGGCGAACGGGCGAACAGCCAATGTTCGACCCGAACATAAAGCTCATCCCTATTTAGGAAATGTATTCTATCTTCCAGTTGAGTCTCTGAAACAGAAAGTAAAAGGATATATAATAGTACATAGCTATTAATTAGAGAAAGAAGGTCATTATACCATTACCTGAACAGGTAAACATATAGTTACATAGTTGGTAAGGTTGAATAAAGACAGTCCATCCATTTAGAACATTTCCCATATCCCCATATATTGTGTCCACTAAGATGCACGTCCAAGAGTCTTTTCAAAACGATCCATACTTCCTGTCGACACCACCGATTGTGGAAGAGAGTTCCACATCCTTACTGCCTGGACAGTGAAAAAGCCCCTATGCAGCTTAAGTTAAAACCACTTATTTTCCAGTCTCATCGTGTGGCCCCATGTCCTCTTGCATTCCCAGGGACTGAAACGTTTCAAACTTACGCTGGGATCCCAGTTGAGATATTTATGTATCTCTAACTTATCTCCTCTCAAGTGTCTCTTCTCCGGGAAGAATACATTTAGCAACATGAATTAAGTAGTTGTATATTATACATTTACATTTCTGCTGTTAAACTTGTCCATACTTCCCCACTACATCAGCTGTCAACCTGTAGTAACTGAAAAAAGGGAAAAAGCCAGAAAAGGGTTATCCGTTGTATATAGAATAATATCATGTAAATAGCAATTATGTGCAGTAAGCCATGAATTAGTACAAAGGACCTGTCTTTTTTTTAAGCAGTATCCTCTTTGCAGTGCCTAATGTGATGTGAAATTCAGAAAAGAGGCCATTGTTCAAATCATCATGCAGTGCTATTTAGCGACTCACCAACGTTTTAAATAATAAACATATTTTGATCTTATCACTATATAAAATACAGGTAATGTAGATGCAAATTACTCAACTTTCTGATGTTAACACAATTGCAGAATGCTGGGATACATTAGAAACTGACTGAATAATTTTACTTGTTGTCCGGAATTACGGTACTCTTTAATGGCAACTGTTGGCCTTTAAAAGTGTTACAAAGAAGAAGTGTATTTCATATTTGAGAATTTTCAAATATTTCTTTCTAATCTCTCCTTTTTTATTTTCCCAGTTGGCCTTTAACATTTGGCCTTTTGAAGGAAAGAGATGATTTCAACTTAATCAGTATCTTCAGAGCAGAAAATACAAGCCATTGAAAACACCAGTTGAATTCAAATAGGAGATACCAGTTCTGATCTGCATAGCAGTAGAATTAACTGTTCTTTTTTCCCTTGTAAGTTTAAAGCCCAATCCCACCCTGCTTGCAAGTTTTTATTTAAATATTTTTAGTCGTTTGGCCAGTGATGTGACAGGGTCCTTTTCTTTTTCAATTCTTCTGCAGTGCTGGGCAGTTCTCAGTAATACTAAGAATGGTGCTGGAGCAAGGATGGCAGCATTGTACTGTGAGCGCACAGTGATGACAAATCCCCAGAGGGTTAATTCATGAAGCTTTGGGCTGATAGAAAGTGAGCTGAATAATGTTGGACACTAGATCTGAAAGTGCTGAGTCTTGGGGGGAGAATTTCAGAGAAAAGGTGGTTATTACAATCAGATCAGATTTGTTGGTTTACTATAGGTGGGCTTATTAAAAAAATGTGATTGGGCTGCAATATTCCATGTAATGCTTGCTATAATGTATAGTATACCGTATATATTAATAAAGTACCTTTAAAGGTACTTTTGTACTTTTGTGCTTTGGAATGCCTTTGTGACCCTGCAGTTTTGCCCCAGGTTCTTTTCCCTGTTGGGTGTACGTCAGCCAGGCAGACAGCAACTTCCCAGTCTCTCGACACAATAAACAGGCAGCAAGTGTCTTTTTTGAAGTTTAATGCTAAATAAACTTGGTTGGGTTATAGTGTGAGCTTTGGGATTCTCCAAATATAGTGCAAACTGAACAGAGGACACTCTCTAGTAGTAGCTAACCCCAGCAGAAGGAACGGGATAGTGGACATCTAGCTTAGGAGACTCCCACTCTGGAAGCAGCCCTAGACCAGCCTCTCAAAGAGTTAAACAACAACAATCTTTCCAGGATCTCCAGGAACTCTCTCTCACTGTGCACCTTTATACATGGATGCCTCATTCCAGTACCAGCTAGACCTTGTACCGTGACTTTCCAGGCCAAATCCTCAGCAGACTTTCTCCCAGCTGTTCCCAGAAGCTTCAGCAATAGGCCCTCCAGCTCTCCCTGAGCTGGAATCAGCTGCAGTCTTCAGCTGATCTGTCCAGGAGGGCAGCAGCCCCTTCAGTCTGGGTCTCGTCAACCAGGACAAGGACCCTGCTGTACTAGGCTCCAGGGTATTTTTACACACCACAGCCCCCTGCTGGTCACCCCATTTGACCAGATTTTGACTAAGGGTGTATGAATATTCAGCCCAGGGTCTGCCTCTTCCAACCCACTATATTCCAGAACTTACTAGAGTACAATGGGAAAGTAGTTGAGCCTGAAACCTGCAGGACCCAGAACATGCCACAAGCTATCAGACTCTGATCCACTGGCCAAAAACGAAACATACCTAAACATACCTAATTCCACTAACAATCTTATGGGAGGGCACTCACATTTGTAAGGTTCTACTAGGTTCTAATAGTTAATAAGTTAAAAATGCAATATAAAATTTTCTTGCACCTGACAATCTAGAGTCAGGGCTGGTCAATCCAGACACCTGTATAGGCTTGGCAAAAGTTAAAAGCCTAAACATGTGCTGTTAATCACAGGTCTCTGAAGGTTGTCTAGCCTTAAACAAGCTGCAGCAGCTAAACCAGATGTAGGTCCACGTCCAAGGACTATATATTTTGAGATTTATGAAGGGCGTGGTCGTTACATATGAAGAATGTATCACTGATCATTTCCTTTCTGATTACATGCATCTGACATTCATGCAAATCCTTCAGTTTAATAATTATTACCAAAAAAATTGGCTGCGTGTACCTAACAGTTATATAATGTAAATATACATACATTATATATACATATACATACATACACCACTTCTCAAACAATAGCAAAAGAGTGACATACAGGGAGTGTTTTTTTTACCCAAACATATCATATTCCTGTTATGTGGCTGGTGTACCATGTACTTGTATGAGAAAGTATCCTGTTCTCTTTGTATGCTTCCTTTGTGTGAAATCCCTGGTGTTCCTGCCAGTCCATCTGCTTTCCTATTAAAAACTGACCACACTAAGCAGGAGAATAAATCGTGGTCAGTGAACTCTCCTCCAGTAATCAGACTTGTCCTGACACACAACCCTTGCACAGCCTTTCACAGGGAAGACCAGTGTCCTGTTGGTTCTCCTTCCCCTAGCTCTTATGCAGCTGAGAACAGAGGGAACAGAGGGAATGTGATCACTTATAAAAAAAGGAGAAAAAAGGGTATTTATAATGTTTTTTTAATTTCCATACACAAATGTTTTTTGCCTTTCATTTCAATTTTAAACTGAATAGACAGTTTTACAAGGTGATCGTTTACAATCACGTTTATACAGCTTCTGTCCTACTCTGAATACATTTTTACTAATTTACTTAGTGCCCAGAGATGTTAAAGAAATCTACTTCTCAATCAGCTCTCCAAAAACTGCACAAAGTGAACATATAAGTATTCAACTCAGGTGACTCAGCTGGCCAGAGCCTGCTTTTCCCAGAATAGAGGGTGTTTTGTGATTGGAGGAGGAAAGATTGAGACATTCATTTAGCCCTCATCCAATCACAGAACACCTTGTGTTTGGTGAAAAGAATAGAAGACGGCTTACGAATGGAGTCCCACATAGTCTTTAATGTCCGCAGTGTACTAGAACCAGGAGTGTAATTTTCAAGGGGCTGGAAATTCAACACTTACTGCGGTGTGAGAATGAACAAAAGTTAGAGCTTTTAACTAATGCATTGTCATCCACCAATAGGACACATATCACTAGGGGTAATTCATTTGTACATAACATATGTGCAAGTATTGTTTTGTTTTTTTGTTTTTTCTCCTGAGTGCAGCTGTAAAACTAAAATATTTAACCTAAAAAACTTAAAAATAGCATTCACAGGGACAAACATGAGAAATGTTGCAGTTTTAAGGATTAAAGGCAAAATAAAAGGTAATAGCCAATCACATACACACACAGTGGGTACGGAAAGTATTCAGACCCCCTTAAATTTTTCACTCTTTGTTATACTGTATTGCAGCCATTTGCTAAAATCATTTTAAGTTCATTTTTTTTCCTCATTAATGTACACACAGCACCCCATATTGACAGAAAAACACAGAATTGTTGACATTTTTGCAGATTTATTAAAAAAGAAAAACTGAAATATCACATGGTCCTAAATATTCAGACCCTTTGCTGTGACACTCATATATTTAACTCAGGTGCTGTCCATTTCTTCTGATCATCCTTGAGATGGTTCTACACCTTTATTTGAGTCCAGCTGAGTTTGATTATACTGATTGGACTTGATTAGGAAAGCCACACACCTGTTTATATAAGACCTTACAGCTCACAGTGCATGTCAGAGCAAATGAGAATCATGAGGTCAAAGGAACTGCCTGAAGAGCTCTGAGACAGAATTGTGGCAAGACACAGATCTGGCCAAGGTTACAAAAAAATTCTGCTGCACTTAAGGTTCCTAAGAGCACAGTGGCCTCCATAATCCTTAAATGGAAGACGTTTGGGACATCCGGCCAAACTGAGCTAACGGGGGAGAAGAGCCTTGGTGAAGAACCCAAAGATCACTGTGGCTGAGCTCCAGAGATGCAGTTGGGAGATGGGAGAAAGTTGTAGAAAGTCAACCATCACTGCAGCCCTCCACCAGTCGGGGCTTTATGGCAGAGTGGCCCGATGGAAGCCTCTCCTCAGTGCAAGACACATGAAAGCCCGCATGGAGTTTGCTAAGCAAACAACTGAAGGACTCCAAGATGGTGAGAAATAAGATTCTCTGGTCTGATGAGACCAAGATAGAACTTTTTGGCCTTAATTCTAAGCGGTATGTGTGGAGAAAACCAGGCACTGCTCATCACCTGTCCAATACAGTCCCAACAGTGAAGCACGGTGGTGGCAGCATCATGCTGTGGGGGTGTTTTTCAGCTGCAGGGACAAGACGACTGGTTGCAATCGAGGGAAAGATGAATGCGGCCAAGTACAGGGATATTCTGGATGAAAATCTTCTCCAGAGTGTTTAGGACCTCAGACTGGGCCGAAGATTTACCTTCCAACAAGACAATGACCCTAAGCAAACAGCTAAAATAACGAAGGAGTGGCTTCACAACAACTCTGTCACTGTTCTTGAATGGCCCAGCCAGAGCCCTGACTTAAACCCAATTGAGCATCTCTGGAGAGACCTAAAAATGGCTGTCCACCAACGTTTACCATCCAACCTGACAGAACTGAAGAGGATCTGCAAGGAGGAATGGCAGAGGATCCCCAAATCCAGGTGTGAAAAACTTGTTGCATCTTTCCCAAAAAGACTCATGGCTGTATTAAATCAAAAGGGTGCTTCTACTAAATACTGACCAAAGGGTCTGAATACTTAGGACCATGTGATATTTCAGTTTTTCTTTTTTTAATAAATCTGCAAAAATGTCAACAATTCTGTGTTTTTCTGTGAATATGTGGTGCTGTGTGTACATTAATGAGGAAAAAATGAACTTGAAATGATTTTAGCAAATGGCTGCAATATAATAAAGAGTGGGAAATTTAAGAGGGTCTGAATACTTTCCGTAACCACTGTACATGGGAGGAAATTATTATTTGATTACCTGCAGATTTTGTACGTTTGCCCACTTACAAAGAAATTAAGAGTCTATCATTTTTATCATAGGTGTATTTTAAATTATAGAGACAGAATATCAACCAAAAATCCAGAAAAAACGCAGAAAACAAAAGCTATAAATAAAGTTGCAGTTCAGTGACTAAATTAAGTATTTGATCCCCAAGCAAAACATGACTTAGTCCTTGGTGGAGAAACCCTTGTTGGCAAGCACAGAGGTAAGACGTTTCTTGTAGTTAGTGACCAGGTTTGCACACATCTCAGGGGGGATTTTGGTCCACTCTTCATTACAGATCTTGTCTAAATCCTTAAAGCGGGGGGTTCCGCGGCAGATCGTTTTTTTTTTTTTTGGATGCTTTTATGTGATTTAACAATTAAAATGTACACTCGCTTCTTCTGTCTCCTCAATTATCCTGTGTCCATTTTCGTAAGAAAAACAGAGTTATAAAATCCTGTACTGCGAATTTCCATTTTGCTTGTGGGCATTGTGAAGCCCACAAGCAAGTATTTCCTGGAAGCGGAGACACACTCGTCACGTGACCGGCGTCACGCGTCACTTAGTATGTGAAATCTCTCGAGATTTTGCTGCTCGGCGATACACAATGTATATTGGGAAGCACGACACTGTGCTCCCAGAATACATTGCTGCAAACTCCCAAGTATCATTGCGGCTCAGGGGAAAGGCTTAGACACACCTACTCCCGCGGGAGATGAATCCCGGAAGTCTGCATTTGAATCTAAATACTATGGTATGTATGTATTTATAAAAACAGTGACCTGCCTTTTAATGATGTGCATTGATTGATTAGGAAGATAGTTTATATTTTCGGTGAACCTCCGCTTTAAGGTTTCTTGGCTGTCGCTTGGAAACTCGAAGTTTCAGCTCCCTCCATAAATGTTCTATTGGATTAAGTTCTGGAGACTAACTAGACCACTCCATGACCTTAAAGTGTTACTAAACCCAGGACGCTGCATTCACTATATCTGGTCTCCCACGGTACACAGAACAGGGAAATGCAATACTTTTAGTAAATATAAACTGCTAAACACCTTTTCTCATCAGCAGTATATAGCAGTCTTGTGACTTCTATCACTGTCTGCTTAAACTTTTAGGAGGAGTTTTCATGCTCCCCTGATCCTCTGTCTGGAAAATGTGGCAAAGTCAGCCCATACTTTTAGCAGAGAAATAGCCCCAAAGTATAATGTTTCCACCTCAGTGCTTGACTGTAGGGATGGTGTTCTTATGCCGCGTACACACGATCATTTTCCCGTCGGGAAAAATGACATTTTTTTTTTTCGCCGAGAAAAACGATCGTCTGTGGGCTTTATGCCGTTTTTGTCGTTGAGAAAAACGGCAGGAAAAACGACGAGAAAAATTAGAACATGTTCTAAATTTTCTCATCGTTTTTTCCATCATTTTTTTCCGCGGCAGTTTTCCCATAGGGAGACACTGCCGCGGAGCCCACAGACGGTCGTTTTTCTCGTCAAAGAAAAAAATGACGGGAAAAACGGTCGTGTGTGGGGGAACATGCCGTTCCCTCGTTTTTCATTTTTTTTCATGCCGTGATTCACGGCGGTGTTTTCACCGCCGTGAATCACGATCGTGTGTACGCGGCATTAGAGTCATAGTCAACATTTTTCTTCCTACTTTGGGGCTGTTTTTGTGTTTGTCAGCGGGACCGGGGGGGGGGGGGGAGATTTTTCTATAAAGGTGAATTTACCCTTTAAGTATTTAGAGAAGATCTGTAAGGAAGAGTGGACCAAAAATCCCTCGGATATGTGTGCAAACCTGATCACCAACTACAGGAAACGTCTTACTTCTGTGCTTGCCAACAAGGGTTTCTCCACCAAGTACTAAGTCATGTTTTGCTTGGGAATCAAATACTTATTTTACTCACTGAACTGGAACTTATTTAGAACATTTGTTTTATGGATTATTTTATGGATTTTTTTGGTTTATATTCTCTCTCTATCATTTAAAATACACCTATGATAAAAATTATAGACCCTTCATTTCTTTGTAAGTGGGCAAACTTACAAAATCTGCATGGGTTAAAATAATTATTTTCCCCACTGTAATCCTATAATACATAATGGATATTAACATAAAAAACATAACTAGCGTTCACATGGACAAACAGCACTGAGTGATGCTGCCGTTTTAAGGATTAAAAGCAAAATAAAAAAGGAAAACGTAATATCCAATCATGTATGCATAATCCTATTATAAATAATGGATATTATGGGGCTGATTTACTAAAGGAGTCGAGGCTGTTCAATAGGACTGAGGTGAAGCAGATTTAGTGATTGAAGTGAAGCCATGTTCTCTTTAACCTCTATGTCTATGTTGATTCAGTATCAAAAGCAGTCCAAGCAAGCACGGCAGCAACCAATAAGATTCTAGATGGCATTATCCGTATACACAACAAAATATAGAAATAATTCTGTCATGCCATTTAGCCATGATTAAGATATTGCATTGGATGCTTCACTACAAATTACTTTCTATGAGTTTTTTTCTTTTTCTTCTCTTTTTCTTTCTTTTCACATCCCTTTCTTTCTTGTTTACTTTTTCTTATTTTTCCTCATAAGAACTATGAAAATACGAGGATTGGCAAAAATATTCTATATATATATTGGTTACAGAATGAAAGTGAAAACCTAGATGAAGCATAATATTAGCTTGCCGAACCATGAACACCAAGTAGATTACTTCCCTTATTGACAATGTCTGTGATGACGAAACGCGTCTAAGGGGGTACGTGCTGACATCACCACGCTCGTAGGACGGGAGTTTGCTTTCTAGCCGGCCGGCTTTTTTATATGTCCTGTTTATCGCTTATTGAGTAAGTGTATTTTTTACTTTTTTATAACAAATGTTGTGGCGATATCACACTATCCAGTCCCCATTTGCTTTCTTGGTACACAACTTCTGTATGGGCCCTACGGAGTTACATCTTCAACAGTGAGGAACATTCATCCATCCACTATAACAACCATATCCATAAGAGTGACGCTTACATCCATCCAGCCGTCCACTAGCCTGCGGTTGAATTTCATTGCATACAACCTATGTTATCTGGTAAGCAAACTCTATGAGAGGTGGCGGTTTACACAATGGTGGATTTGTTCTTGTGATTTCCTATCACTGTTAAGGCCTGTTTCTATGTTGGTATCTGGTAAGGAGACTTTATGTGCGGTGATGGTTCACTACAAATAGCAGTCACACACTGGGTGTCGTTCTGTCTTCCATACCCTATAGTTTTGACACCGTATAGAGACATCTCATGTGGCAGGATTACGCTATGTGTCTTTTTCTCAGTTTTTTTCATTTAAATACGTTTCTCTGGACTCACGCATCAATACATACTGTGGAGCCATCTCCCCATTGCTGCTATCCATCTATATTGGAGGAATTGGTACTGGTGTGCCAAACAAAGTCCTGGGCTGGGTTATAGCCATCTGTCCGTTTTGGCTTATCATCTGGTAAGCGCATATCCTGACAAGTTTGCCTAGAAATCCATGACAAGTATTGTGTCCTTTGACGTTTGTGTCGGTTTCAATATTTCCTTAATTGGACTTTTTTATTGGACTTTATTACTTTGAACCCACAGCGCAATTTTTATTTTCTTCTAGATTACTTTGGGTATAAGGAAATTTTGTTCAGAATCTTTTTATATGTTTTCTTCTGATACTTAATGCCAGTTGGTTAAGATAACGTTCTGAAGTAAATAAACGGCAGGACATTGAGTGAGTAAGCATTACTGAAACGAGCTGAAAGTATTTGTGTAAAATTGTATACACCTTGTTTGTATCTTTTGTCTTGCTTTAATTTTTGCTATATATCTATGCAAATGTTGTAATTGCTAAACATGTTTTCAAATAAACATATTTGATGTTAAAAAAAATAAAAAATAAATTCTGTTTGTTGTGTTGAGCAACATAATTAGCTAGGTTTTACAAATGAGCTCCTTTGTACTGTAAAACCGATTTAGCTGCCTTTTCCTTTGTAAGGTCCAGAGTCAGTATTAAAAAAAAGACATCAAAGGCATATCGCAAGGCATCAAATGAAACTAGACAAATCAACAAGATGAGGCAAAATAATTTATTTCTTGATTATGTCAGCTACAGCATGTGAAAAAATATTTATCATTTTGTGAGAGGCCTTTTAAGAATAGGAGAGCAAAGAATAACTGATAATACCACCCACACACACAAAATTCAGCTCTATAAGACGCTGGCACATTCAAGGCATTTACTGTGTTTCTTGAATACATCAAAGAAATTGATTGAGTCTTTTATTCCCCGGCAGGTTTACCCTGCCCACAAATTACAATTATTTATCTCTGTACCTGTCCTTCTGTGCAAGAAAGAAATGGCTTGATATGTACTAATCGTTTTCCTAACCATGAAATGCTAAAGTGTATTTGTCTCTGTAGATTGACATCAAGTAACAAAAGCTTTGCAATACTGACCTCTAGTGGTGTAAATTCAAAATTAAAATGCGAATTCCAAAATCTGTTTTCTGCATGGTGTTAGTTCATCTTAATTTTTGAATAGCAGATGTCCCAAAGTAGAACATGTTGTACATAAATACATATTAACTAAAAAAAAAAAAAAAAAGGCTGGGTATACAGATTGTAGGTGAAAATGATTACAATCTGTGACCAGACATAAGGTATTCCAGATTAACAAATTGTTTTGCATGTTAGAAATAGAATTGGAACATAAGTATGTTGTTCAGAAGCAGCATTAAAGCTTAGCTACTGAATAAATTAGTGCACAGAGAAAATGACTTTTTCCGAACATGACCTTAAATATTTTACGTTGAAACATTTATTCTACAAACAACTCTTACAAAGGCAAAAATAAAGATCTATAGATAAAAATAGGATTTTTTACTCACCGTAAAATCCTTTTCTCTGAGTCCATGGACCGACACAGCTTCTCTATTGACAAAGTGGGTATTATCCGTTAATTAGGAGTGACTAGGCAGAAAAACTTGTAAAAAGTGTTGCATCACACCTTCTACAGTACCGCCCAGGGGGCGGACCCTCTGGGTATACCCTCTCAGTCTGCATCTTCGCAGATCAGTTCGTCAAAAAGCAGTACAAACTTAAAAGGAGGGGTGGGTGCTGTGTCGGTCCATGGACTCAGAGAAAAGGATTTTACGGTGAGTAAAAAATCCTATTTACTCTTTCGTCCATGGACCGACACAGCTTCTCTATTGACAAAGTGGGACGTCCCAAAGCAGTGTCAGAGAAAAAACGAGGGGTGGTAACAGCATAAAAATAAACTTCACCCCAAACACAAAACAGCACTCCTCCAACGGAGGAGTTGCAACTCTAAACAGCCGCTTGCAAAACCTTGCGGCCAAAAGAGGCATCCGAAGATGCACCTACATCAATTTTGTAGAATTTTGTGAAAGTGTGTGCGGACGACCAAGTCGCCGCTTTACATAATTGGGAAACAGACGCTTGATGTCGGAAAGCCCAAGAGGCACCTATTGCCCTGGTCGAATGCGCCGTGACAGGAAAGGGGGGCGCCTGACCCTTTAAGGCGTAAGCCTGGATTACTATCTGTCGGATCCACCTAGAGATGGTGGCCGATGAGACTGCTTGGCCCTTCTTGGGACCAGCCACCGAAACAAACAGTGAGTCTGACTTCCGGAACAGGGAAGTAGCAGATAGGTATACTCTCAAAGCTCGGACAACGTCCAAGGAATGCAACGCCGACTCCTTAGGATTCGACGGCTGAGGACACAAGGATGGAAGTACAATGTCTTCGTTGAGATGAAAAGCCGAAACGACTTTCGGAAGAAAGGAAGGCTGCGGCCACAGCACCACCTTATCCTTGTGGAAAATCAAATAGGGAGCCTTGCAGGACAAGGCTGCCAGCTCAGAGACTCGTCTAACTGACGTAACAGCCACCAAAAAGACCACTTTCTGAGAAAGTGTCAACAGGGGAATATCTCTACTATTCTCAAACGGTGCCTTCTGAAGCACCGAGAGGACCAGGTTCAAGTCCCACGGAGGTAACGGGGGACGGACCGGAGGGGCCACATGTCGGACCCCCTGCACAAATGTACTCACGAGAGAGTGAGTCGCCAGGGGTCGCTGAAAAAAGACAGCCAGGGCAGATATCTGTCCCTTAAATCGTACTTAGGGCAAGCCCTTGGTCCACCCCATGCTGTAAAAACAGCAGGATTCTGGAAACCAAATAGGTACGCGGATGCCATTTCATTTCCTCACACATGGAGATGTAGGCCCTCCAAGTGCGGTGATAGACCTTCCTAGAGGACGGTTTTCGAGCACTTCTCATAGTAGAGATTACTGAGTCTGACAGGCCCCGGTCTCTCAGTACCTGGTTCTCAACAGCCATGCCATTAAAGCCAATGACTGTAAAGCAGGATGGAATATGGGACCTTGCGATAGCAGGTCCTTCCGTAGTGGTAGGCGCCAGGAGACGTCTGCTACCAGACGTACTAGATCGGCGTACCAAGGACGCTGAGGCCAATCTGGAGCGATTAGGATCATTGGAATTCCCTCTGCCTCCACTCTGCGGAGCAGAAGAGGAAGAAGCCTTAAGGGAGGGAAGGCATAGATTAGCCGATACTGACCCCACGATGCTACCAACGCGTCCGTTGCGTCTGCCCATGGGTCTCTTGACCGGGCCACAAATCTCAATACCTTCCGATTGAGTCGGGAAGCCAGAAGATCTACGTCTGGTGTGCCCCATCTTTGGCAGAGGAGTTGGAACACCTCCGGGTGTAAGGACCCTTCTCCCTGGTCCAGCATCTGGCGGCTCAGGTAGTCCGCCTGCCAGTTTTCCACACCCGGAATGTACACGGCCGACAGTGCCGGTACGCTCCTCTCTGCCCACTTCAGGATGCGAGCGATCTCCGATATTGCAGCTGAGCTTCTTGTTCCTCCTTGATGATTGACATATGCCACTGCTGTGGCGTTGTCTGACTGGATCCTGACTGGACGCCCTTGCAGCCTCTGAGACCATTTGAAGAGGCACAGCCTGATCGCCCGGATTACCAGGACATTGATCGGCAGGAGGGCTTCCTCTGGGGTCCAGCGACCTTGCGCCGACTGAACACCCCAGACTCCCCCCCAACCTGTAAGGCTGGCGTCCGTCGTGATCACTATCCAGTAAACCGGAAGAAATGACTTCCCGGCCATTAGAGCCGGTGCTGTCAGCCACCATACCAGGGATCTCCTGACTATGTGGCTCACTCGGATTTGATAATCCAGAGATGATGGACATCTGTTCCATCTGGACAGAACTTCCTTCTGTAACACTCGAGTGTGGTATTGAGCATATGGAACCGCCTCGAAGGAGGCTACCCTGAGGCCCAACACTCGCATGCAAAAAACGGAGTGACGACCAATTCCTGGAAGTCAGCTGCCGTACTGCAGCCCGGAGGGTCTGCAACTTCTCCACAGGGAGGAATACCTTTGCCTCTGAAGAATCCAGAATCAACCCCAGGTACCCTAGGCGTTGAGTGGGCACCAATACTGACTTTTGCGTGTTTAGTATCCAACCACAGTCTCGAAGAGTCTGACAGGTAATGGACACGCTTACCTCTAATTCTGAGCTTGAAGGGGCCTTCAGCAGAAGGTCGTATAAGTAGCCTGTGATAGCGATACCCCGCTGTCTTAGAAGTGCCAGAATCAGAGCGAACACCTTGGTGAACGTCCTGGGTGCTGAGGCAAGGCCCAACGGGAGGGCCACCAACTGGTAGTGGTCCTTCCCGATAGCAAATCGCAGAAACCTCTGGTGTCTGGAGTATATGGGGACATGCAGGTATGCGTCCTTGATGTCCAAGGAGGCCAGAAAGTCCCCCGGATGGAGAGCCGTGACTACAGATCGAACCGACTCCATCCGAAAACTTTGTACCTTCACAAAGCAATTGAGGGCTCTGAGATCCAAGCTTGGACGAACCCCCTCCTTCTTCGGCACAATGAACAGATTTGAGTAAAAACCCCGTTCCAGTTCTGGAACTGGAATAACTACCCCGCGTTCCAGTAGACCCTGGACCGCCCCATACAGGGCCTCCCGACGGGTCGGTAGTAGCTGGAGATTGGAGGTGTTGAATCTGTCCGGTGGACAAGAGAGAAACTCTATCTTGTAGCCTGAGGAGATTACTTCGCAAACCCACCTGTCAGAGATTAGTGCTGTCCACTGAGTCGCGAATTTGCGAAGACGTCTCCCCACCCGAGAGCTGGGTGGGGGTGGACCTTCATGCGGACGCAAATTTGTCTGCAGGCTTATTGGGTATGCGGGACCAGGGACGCTTTTGTCCTTGGGCAGGCGCTTTATCGGCCTGGGGTCTTTTCCCTGTCGCCCTAGGGGGACGAAAAAAACACTTGTGTGCAGTAAAGGAGGGCCCTTGCCCTTGGCGTGGCCCCTTATCCTTGCTAATTTGGGGAAGCAAAGTGCTTTTACTTCCTGTGGCATCCTTGATGATGTCATCCAGAGAAGCCCCAAAAAGTCTGTCGCCCTTAAAAGGCAGATCCAACAGGGCTTTCTTGGAAGTCTGGTCCGCAGACCAGCCTTTTAGCCAGATCAGGCGGCGTATTGCTACTGCATAAACCGAAGTTTTAGACAGCAGGGGAATAGTATTCATGTCTGACTCGCAGACAAACCTAAGGCCCTGGACCAACAGGTCGGCCAATGTTATCTCATCAGGAGGAGCATCTCGCTCCTTAACCCCTGGAGTAGCAATCTTGCCCATTCAGTAAGTGTGTGAGACACTAGGGCCCCCGCCAATGCCGGGCGTACTTCCGAGCCTACCACTGAGTATAGGTAGCAAGCGAGTGCTTCAGCCTTCTTATCCACAGGGTCCTTGAAAACAGGAGCCCCTTCTACAGGAATTGTGGTGGCTCTATTAAGTCTGGACACCGGAGGGTCCACTATAGGGGGGAGAGGTCCATTTCTTCAGAAAACTCTCCTCAAAAGGGGTACCGTACCGCAAACCTCTTTGGGGCTGTAAAGACCCTCAGTGGGTTCTCCCATTCCTTGTATAAGAGTTTATCAAAAGACACACAAGGGAACACCTTAGCAGTGCGGGCAGGTCTATGAAACCCAAGTGGACCGGAGTCTCTGCTGCTTCTGCAGTATTTTCCAATTTTAGCATATCCCGCACTGCAGTAATAAGGTCAGATACCAAAGCCGTCTCGCGTACTGACCTGGACTTTGAGTCATTCTCACTGTCCGGTCACGGTCTGCAGTCTCTGATGCGTCAGAATCTGGGCCCCGAGCCGTAGCTGGACCTGGTTCTGCACCAGAATTATCCCCAGAAGCTTGCAGGGGATGGGGCGTTTACTACCCCCTGTATTCCCGTGTGCTGCTTCCACCCTGGCAGCAAGCGCCTCTAGGATTGCCGTCATAGCGTTCATAGACACCTCAGGGGCACCAGCTGCTAAATCTGGTGTTTTAGGGGAGAAGACATCTGGCTCAGATGCCATGCTGACCACACGCTGACACTCACAGGGCTCCAGGCAAGATATCAATAGGCCACCCTCCTGTGCTGCAGAGAGGCCGGGTCACCCAGAGGACTCACCACCCTGGATAGGTACTGCTATGCTGCGCCTGTGATGCTGTCCCACTGCTGCTGTGTCAGTCTGCTTCTTTTATCAGCACTTCCTGTGTGAATTTTCGCGCCAGTGTAATGCACCCTAGAGGCCGGAGGCTCTCGAAAAATGGTTGCCAAAAACGTCTGTATGGAAGATAATGTGGGCTCTAAGAAAATGGCCGCCGACAGAAGATAGAGGTCAAGCAGCCATAGCCCACAAAAAGATGGCCGCCGAACGGCAATATCTGCATACAGGGTGGACAAACATGGCCGCCGATCAGCTGATAGGGGCCAGTGGGTGTGGCCGAACCACAGGAAGATGGCCGCCGGGCAGTCACAAGAGGCCAAACTTGGCATGGACCACCTCAAAATGGCCGCCGACAGCATGGAGGAGGAAGGACACAAACACAGGTAAGAAAAAATGACATTTCTTTTAAATGTTAGTTACAGCCAGCCCCGCTCCAGTGGGACCCCCTAGGTGACCCCCAGCACCCAGCAACCTTTAGCTAGAAGCCCAGGGAGGAGGGAAAGGCAGGGAGAGAGGGAAGAAAGGGGCCACAACCACTTACTTGATCTCTCCAGGAATGTCCAGCTAAATCACCCAGCCGAGGCAGGGGAGTTTTACTTACCTATCCTGCATGTATTCTGCTGGAAGACATTCCAAACAGATCATCGTCCGCGCACGGAAGGTGACTGTTGGCCAGGCATGCTGTGATTGGACCCAGAAGGGACGATCATATGTATGCCCTGGAGCATGACGCTCACCGGACAGGCTGCTGCGACTCGGCCGTAAGGTCAGCCGAAGCTGAGCGGTCCGATGCAAGCCTTGGAGCGTAAGCTCACCGGCCAGGCTGCTGCGACTCGGCCGTAAGGTCAGCCGAAGCTGAGCGGTCCGATGCAGGCCCTGGAGCGTAAGCTCACCGGCCACCCGTGGAGCGACGGGCATGTCGTGGAAAACCCAGCGCGTAGCTAGGGTCGGCACACGCTAGATGGCCGAAACTGGGGAGACTACAAGGATCGAGGATCCAGCCTGTCACCCAGTCGGCAGTTGATCGAAGATCGCAGGAAACAACAAATGTAGCAAAAAAAATAAAAATATATATATATCTTTTTTCCCCGGACCAATGGGCCCGAAGGGAGCCATGTCCTACTCCTTGCTAGACAGAAAAAAACTGATCTGCGAAGATGCAGACTGAGAGGGTATACCCAGAGGGTCCGCCCCCTGGGCGGTACTGTAGAAGGTGTGATGCAACACTTTTTACAAGTTTTTCTGCCTAGTCACTCCTAATTAACGGATAATACCCACTTTGTCAATAGAGAAGCTGTGTCGGTCCATGGACGAAAGAGTAATTTATGTTGCGCTGTGATTAAAATAAAAATAGTTAAAACCATACAAATTATTGTGACAATAAACAATAAACACATGAATCAATCATAATCAAACAATCATGAATAAAAGTTCATAAATAGATGTCCAGTGAAGAACTATAAGTGAGCATCAAAGTGCAAGTGTGTCCATTCATCTGTGTATCCATTCCAATGATCCACCACCATAAAGTGAGACAGAATGCTTGCTTACCAGATGCTTAGACCCCCAAATAATAGGGGGTCTAACTGCACTTTTAATATCTGCCAAAGACACCGTAGGATACCAGCAGGAACTTTCCAGCCAAAAAGGATATCAACCACAACTACAATAGCACACAGCATTAAACATAAGGAGGAAAGAACAAAGTCTCCATAGTGTAGTAATAATTGTTTCCCATATTTTTAGTACATTTTTAGAAATATACATATACCAACAAAATACTCAGGGCACAAGCGCTAACATAGTGTAGTAACATTAAATCACCATTTATTATAATACAGACGTAAGTTTGACTCAAACATCGGGCGTTCGCCAAATTCGAGCGCCGCGGAACGCCCCATAATGCACTGCGAGATCGCAGTGCATTGATGTCTGATGATTGACCAAAGCATGCAGCTGACCTGAAACATTTTTTTCTTTAGAAATGTAATTTTGCAGCTGTACTGTAATAAACATTGGAAAGATGTGCTAATTTACAGGCAGACTAAGGGGACACCCCAGGCATGATATTTAAAGTGGTTGTAAAGCCTTACAGACCACTTTCACCTACAGATAAGCCTAGATTAAGGCTTAATTGTAGGTGCTTGAAATATCTCCTAAACCTACACGGTTTAGGAGATATTTACAATTCCCCGTAATTCATTTCTACTGCGCATGCGCCGATGTATTCAGCACATGCGCACTCTAGAAAGGGCATGCTGTGCCACAGAGCCAGAGTTTGCGGCCCCGGAATGAAGAAGGATGAAGAATGGACGCTTCCAGCCAGCAAGGAAATCGGGGACATCGCAGGCTTCGGTTTCAGGTAAGTGACACATAATGGGCTACTATGAGATGCATAGTAGCCCATTATGCTTTAGCTTTGCAGGGAAACAAAGAGGAAGTAAAACCCATCAATTTTTATTTTCACTTTAAAGTGACACTAAAGGTTCTTTCTTAAATACCGTATATACTCGAGTATAAGCCGAGATTTTCAGCCCTTTTTTTTGGGCTGAAAATGCCCCCCTCGGCTTATACTCGAGTTAGTGTACCTGAAAATACTGAGAGGCTGCGGGCGTCCATCGTTTAAAACTCGCGGTCTCCTCCTAGTCCCTTCCGTGATAGGCGTTTCTCAGCAGACACAGTTCCGCCTATCACGAACGTTCTCTCATCCTCACCCATCACAGCAGACACTGTGTTCAATGTTCCGCCAATCACGGACGCCTTTTCATCCTCGGACAAGAGGATGTCTGTGATTGGCGGAACACTGAACACAGTGTCTGCTGGGATGGGTGAGGATGAGAGAACATTCGTGAAAGGCGCTGCTCAGCAGACACAGTTCCGCCTATCACTGAGGGGCCAGAAGGAGACTGCGAGTTTTAAACAATAAATGGACGCCCACAGCCTCTCAATTTCAGGTACACTGAGCATGGGCACATTGAGGATGGGCACAGTGAGGATGGGCACAGTGAGGATGGGCACAGTGAGGATGAGCACAGTTTGGTGGCAATGGGCAGAGTGAGGTTGGGCACAGTGAGGATGGGCACAGTAAGGATGAGCACAGTTTGGTGGCAATGGGCAGAGTGAGGTTGGGAACAGTGACAATTGGCACAGTGAGGTTGCAATGGGCACAGTGAGGCGTGCAAATGGGCATTGTTGACCCTCTTTTCTGCTTACAGTAGCAGCTGCATTCTCACCCTCGGCTTATACTCAAGTCAATAAGTTTTCACAGTTTTTTGTGGTAAGATTAGGTACCTCAGCTTATACTCAGGTCGGCTTATACTCGAGTATATACGGTAACAAATATGTCATACTTACCTCCACTGTTCAGTTCGTTTTGCACAGAGTGGCCCCGATCCACCTGTTCTGGGGTCCCACGGCGACTCTCGCCGCTCCTCCTTGCATTAGATAACCCCCTTTGGGAAGCTCTCTCCCGAGGGGGTTACCTTGCATGTGCGCTGCGCTCCTGTGTCATACACTCGTATGTGTATGACTCGGCCTCGCCCGCATCATTGGATTTGATTGACAGCAGCGGGAGCCAATGTCTGTGCTGCTATCAATCTATCCAATCAAAGCCGGGACTCCAAGGAGAGAAGGACGGCGGGGATGCGTCCACAGAAATTTGGGGCTCAGGTAAGTAAAACAGGGGGGCTGGGGGGCCGGACACTGCAAGGTGTTTTTTCACCTTAATGCATAGGATGCATTAAGGTGAAAAAACACATAGGTTTACAACCCCTTTAAGCATTATTAAAATCACTGCTCCTGAAGTTTTACTGCTCCTTAGTTTTTTAAACTTTTTTCTGCATTGATACATGTCCCCTGGGGCAGTACCTGGTCCCCATAAACTTTGTATGGTAATAACTTGCATATAAGCCTTTAAAATTAGCACTTTCGATTTTTCATGTTCGTGTCCCTCAGACTTTAACCACTTGCCTACAGGGCACTTTCACGCCCTTCCTGCCCAAGCCATTTTTCAGCTTTCAGCACTGTCACATTTTGAATGACAATTGCGCAGTCATGCAACACTGTACCCAAATCAAATTTTTACCATTTTTTCCCCACAAATATAGCTTTCTTTTGGTGGTATTTGATCACCTCTGCAGTTTTTATGTCTTGCGCTATAAACAAAAGAAGAGGGACAAGTTTGAAAAAAACACAATATTTTTTACTTTTTGCTATAATAAATATCAATTTTCTTTTTTTTTAAACAAATTTTTTTCCTCAGTTTAGGCCGATATGTATTCTTCTACATATTTTTGGTAAAAAAATAAATAAATCACAATAAGCGTGTATTGATTGGTTTGCACAAAAGTTATAGCAGCTACAAAATAGGGGATAGATTTATAGCATTTTTATAAAAAAAATTTTTTACTAGTAATGGTGGGATCAGCAATTTTTATTATGACTGCGATATTGCGGCGGACACATCGGACACTTTTGACCCATTTTTGGGACCATTCACATTTATACAGCGATCCCTGCTATTAAAATGCATTGATTACTGTATAAATGTGACTGGCAGAGAAGGGGTTAACACTAGGGGGCGATAAAGGGGTTAAATGTGTTCCCTGGGAGTGATTCTTACTGTGGGGGGAGGGGACTGACTGGGGGAGGTGACCGATGGTACCGGGCACGCGTATCGGGTCCCAAGTGACGCGGTGGGCCCGCGCGCCCCCTAGTGGCTTCGGAAGGCGCAACGTCATATGACGTCCGCCCAGGACAATAGAGTCTTCCTCCTGCCGTCATTTGACAAGTAGTTAATGGTGTTTACATGTTCGCACAAATGATTTGTCTGTTCGCATGTTCTGGGACATCGCCCGGGGCTCACTTTATAGTGTTGAATTGCTCAGTAACTATTTAAAGCTTACACAAAGTGATACTAACAGAAGCAACGCCTTTCTGATGCTTAGCTCTAATAAAACAGCATTTCACAACCATTTCCCGAAGAATACGTGAATTTGAATAACTACTTTAAACGTATTAAACAAAAAAGTACAATTTAAAAATAAATGTGTAGCCACCCCCTCACCCCGTCCTCTTCAGCTAGGGGTATGTCACGCGACAGAGTGAGGTGCGCCACGGCCCATGTCCTCCCCATTACGGCGGGTGAGGTGAAGGCCAATACCTGATGTTTCCTCGGGCCGGTGTGTCCTGAGCATGTACCGAGTCTGTCGTGCAGAAACCACCGAACCACCCTTTGCTCCCATTAACAGAGTCCATACACCGATCACAGTCCAACTGTTGGTTTATTTCGTATCTCCACATACAGGCAATGCGATGGCATGATACGGTGAGATGAGCAGGTCGAGGCACTATAATGATCTGGGTCCCTACACTCCCTATGCTATAACCAAGGGTTGTAGGAGTCTTGACATGAATACCTCCGTTGCGGCCCCTATCAGGGAAAGATGTCCTCCAAGGGAGTTACCGAAGGCCCATCCGTCACCGGGTTGACACTACACCGGGTCTTCGAACGGGTGACCTCCCCAGCCTCCTCACCTAAGATGCGGGTCCCCTCGCAAGGGGCGCCCTGGAGCAACTTCACCCTTGTGGGACCCAGTCGGAGTCACCGGGTCCCAGGCCTCCTCAATAGTACCTCACCCCAGGCTGAAGGTGCCTGGGATGGACTCCATCGTCATTCCGGCCAGGCCTATGGCGCCTAGGCCGGAACCTTGAACCGCCCGCACCCAGGCCTAAGGTGCCTGGGTGCGTGAAGAGATGATCCCCCGAAAAAGACGACCTCGTGGCGAGGGCGTCTCCCCCTTTTATCTCCTCCCGTCGATACCACGGCGGGTTCCCCGCCCCGGCCGTACCATCTCCAGGAAGGGACAAAGAAGGGTAGCACTTCGGTAGTGATTCTACCCTGAGCCAGTAGGTACACTGACACCCACTGGTCAAGGAGAATATTACACCACCCAATCCTCCACGAATAACAAAAAGGGGTCTGAACCCTAACACAATTACACACTTGGGTCACACTACCCCCAGGTGTATCCCACTAAATTGAGGACCCCGCTACAAATGTTATTTCTAAGAAACCTTTATTAGTGCCATCTAGTGGCAAATTATAAAATTTCCAGATTAATAGCTATATTGCCTAATGTAGTAAGAAGTTGCCAGCAAAAGGAAAGAGTGACCCTTATACATAAAATAACAATGAACATTAACTTTTAAAGCTTTATAAAATCCCAATATACAAATTGATTAACAGAATAAAATATAAGGAATAAAAATGAACATGAATATTTAAACATTTAAAAAAAATCAACAATAAACATTTTTTTTTTACTATTAATAAAGTAGTTCAGGTCCCATTTTGATATTCAGCCGTCTTTGTTGTTTCTGAAGTAAAGGTTTTAGTCCTTAACGCAGTTTGACATATACAGTGCCTTGAAAAGGTGTTCATACCCCTTGAAATTTTACACATTTTGTCATGTTACAGCCAAAAACGTAAATGTATTTTGTTGAGATTTTATATTACAGACCAACACAAAGTGGCACATAATTGTGAAGTGGAAAGAATTTTTTTTATGGTTTTCAAAATATTTTACAAATAAATATGTGAAAAGTGTGGCGTGCATTTGTATTCAGCCCCCCGGAGTCAATACTTTGTAGAACCACCTTTCGCTGTAATTACAGCTGCAAGTCTTTTTGGGGATGTCTCTACCCGCTTTGCACATCTATAGAGTGAACATTTTGCCCATTCTTCTTTGCAAAATAGCTCAAGCTCTGTCAGATTGGATGACGAGCAATTGTGAACAGCAATTTTCCAGTCTTGCCACAGATTCTCAATTGGATTTAGGTCTGAACTTTGACTGCACCATTGTAACACATGAATATGCTTTGATCTAAACCAATTTATTGTAGCTCTGACTGTATGTTTAGGGTTGTTGTCCTGCTGGAAGGTGAATCTCCCCAGTCTCAAGTCTTTTGCAGACTCTAACAGGTTTTCTTCTAAGATTGCCCTGTATTTGGCTCCATCCATCTTCCCATCAACTCTAACCAGCTTCCCTGTCCCTGCTGAAGAAAATCATCCCCACAACATGATGCTGCCACTACCAGGTTTCACAGTGTGGATGGTGTGTTCAGGGTGATGTGCAGTGTTAGTTTTCCACCACACATAGCGTCTTGCTTTTTTGGCTAATAATTAAAAATTTGGTCTGATCTGACCAGAGCACCTTTTTCCACATGTTTGCTGTGTCCCCCACATGGCTTCTCGCAAACTGCAAATGGGACTTCCTATGGCTTTCCTATGGATTTCTTTCAACAATGGATTTCTTCTTGCCACTCTTCCAGAAAGGCCAGATTTGTGGAGTGCTTTACTAATAGTTGTCCTGTGGACAGATTCTCCCACCTGAGCTTTGGATCTCTGCAGCTTCTCCAGAGTTACCATGGGCCTCTTGGCTGCTTCTCTGATTAATGCTCTCCTTGCCTGGCCTGTCAGTTTAGGTGGATGGCCATGTCTTGGTAGGTTTGCAGTTGTGCCATACTCTTTCCATTTTTGGATGATAGATTGAACAGTGCTCCGTGAGATGTTTAAAGCTTGGGATATTTTTCTATATTATAAACCTGCTTTAACCACTTCCCGCCCAGTCAATAGTGAATTGACGTCCGGGAAGTGGTTGCATTATCGATACTGGACGTCATATGACGTCCTGCAGGATAATGCCTTGCGCGCGCCCGCGGGGGCGCGCAGCGCGGTGATCGGGGACGGCATGTGTCCCTCGGACTCAGCGCTTCCCCGATCACGGTAAACAGCCAATTTCATTGGCTGTTTACCATGTGATCGGCTGTGTCAAAGTCACAGCCGATCACCTGTCAAAACAAACTCGGCGGCGTGCTCCGTGCGCGCCGCCACAGGCTTGCAGAGCGTGGATCGGGGAAGGCGAGTGTCCCTTGGACACAGCGCGTCCCCGATCAGAGTAAACAGCCAATGAATTGGCTGTTTACCACGTGACCGGCTGTGTCCAATCACAGCCGGTCACAAATGTAAACAAACTCCACAGGAGTTACTACCTGATCCCTGCTCTCTCCTCACACACCGATCTGTGAGGAGAGAGAAGAGATCAGTAAGTTAGCTCAGTGTAGTTTGTCTACATAAGTTTACAGTGCACAACACGCCCCCCCCCCCATAAAGAGGACCTGTCACACAGCCCAGCACATCAATCAGCCGTGCCAATCAGCCCATCTGTCAATCAGCCCATCTGTCAATCAGCCCATCTGTCAATCAATCAGCCCATCTGTCAATCAATCAGCCCATCTGTCAATCAATCAGCCGATCTGTCAATCAATCACCCCACCTGTCAATCAATCACCCCATCTGTCAATCAATCAACCCATCTGTCAATCAATCAATCAGCCCATCTGTCAATCAATCAGCCCATCTGTCAATCATCTGTCACAGGCCCACCTCCATCGGTACCGCCATTGGCACCGCCACACAGGCTACCAGTACCGCCATCGGTACCAGTACCACCACCAGTACCGCCACCAGGCCCAGCATCTATACTGCCACACAGGCCCGCTACCAGTATCACCACTAGTGCCGCCATGGGTACCACCACCAGTACCACCACCCGTACCACCGTCGGTAGTGCCACCACCACCTGTACCACCACCTGTACCGCCATCGGTACCATCACCACCCGTACCGCCATTGGTACCACCACCACCTGTACCGCCATCGGTACCACCACCACCTGTACCGCCATCGGTACCACCACCACCCATACCGCCATCGCTACCACCACCACCCGTACCGCCACCTTACCGCTATCGGTACCGCCGCCACCACCACCACCCATACCGCCATCGGTACCACCACCACCTGTACCGCCATTGGTACCACCACCACCCATACCGCCATCGGTACCACCACACAGGCCCACCACTAATACCTCCATCGGTACTACCACACAGACCGCCACCACTACCACCAGCAGTACCATTACACAGGCCCACCAATAAGCACTGCCATAATGTCCCAAAGGGTTTACACACCTGAGGAGGCATATGCCATTCTTGCCATGTCGGATGATGAGAGCAGCGGGGAGCTCCCATTATCCGATTCTGGTTCGGAATACGAGCCAGTGGAGGATAGTGGCTCAGAGTCCGAGTCCCCGGAGGAAACCGTCCCTCCCAAAAGAATGCGATCGGCACCAAGATCAGCACCAAGATCAGCACCAAGATCAGGAGAACTGCCCACCACCAGCAGCGCCATACCCCAGGAAGAGGAGCTCAGTACAAGCAATGGAAATGCACGCCCAACCCGAAGAATCCAGCCCCAATCCTACCTTCCCGATGCCCTGGCAAACCCCTTATGGTTGCCTGCCAACTCAGGATCCGCTATCATCCCCCCTTTCACCGCACAGCCAGGTGTGCAGCCCGACACTACAAATTGTTCTAAATTTGATTATTTTTGTTTATTTTTCCCACAAGAATTGCTGCAGAATATAGTGGATCAAACGAATCTGTATGCATCCCAATTTATTGCTGCCAACCCCGATTCTTCCTACGCCCGCATGTTCCAGTGGCGGCATCTAACATTGGAGGAATTTAAATTATTTTTGGGCCTTATGTTCAATATGGGGCTTACAAAAAAGAACGAAGTCCATTCATATTGGTCCAAACGCCCCATCCAACACATGCCCATATATTCCGCTGCCATGTCCAGGAAAAGATACAACATGATTATGCGCTTTCTCCACTTCAATGACAATTCACAGTGCCCTCCCCGAGATCATCCCAACTACGACAAATTGTACAAGATACGCCCCCTAATCAATGCCTTTTCCCAGCGATTTGAAGAAGTTTTCATCCCAGACCAAAAAATTTGTGTGGACGAGTCCCTCGTACATTTCACCAGCTGACTGCAGTTCAAGCAGTACATACCAAGCAAGAGAGCCAGGTATGGGTTAAAATTAAATAAATTATGTGATCGAGCCACTGGATACGTCTGCAAATTCAGGATCTATGAAGGCAAAGACTCCCAGCTCCAGCCCCGTGATTGCCCCACATATATTGGAACCAGTGGGAAAATTGTCTGGGAGTTGGCATACCCCCTGTTCGGAAAAGGTTACCATTTATATGTTGATAATTATTATACCAGCCTGCCCCTTTTTCGCCACCTTTACAGTAAACAAACCCCGGCCTGCGGTACCTTAAAAACAAACCGGAAGGGATTCCCACAAAATTTATTGACAAAAAAATTGCGACCTGGAGAATCGGCATCCATGAGGAACGAGGAGGTGTTGGCCATGAAGTGGAGGGACAAGAAAGATGTCCACATCCTCTCTACGATCCACAATGACACCATGGTGGAGATCCCAAGAAGACGCTCCATTGTAAAGCCCGAATGTGTCCACGACTACAATTTGTACATGGGGGGGGGGGGTGGATTTAAACGACCAGATGCTACAGCCCTACTTATCAACCAGAAAGTCCCATTATTGGCACAAAAAAGTTGCGTTTCACCTGTTTCACATGGCCCTTTTTAATTTGTTTGTCTGCTACCAAAAAGCAACTCAAAATCACCGACTCCACTACCTCCAATATATCGAAGATATCATCGATGCCCTCATTTACCAACAAGATCCCGCCCCAGGAAGCATTCACTCTGATAGTGTGAGTCGGCTTCACGAGCGACACTATCCCTTTAGCATCCCCCCCACAGAATCTGGAAGAAGACGCCAAAAGAAATGCCGTGTATGCAGCAGAGGAGGAGTAAGAAGAGACACCAGCTATTATTGTCCCGATTGTCCCTCCCAACCTGGCCTGTGCATCGGAAATTGCTTCAAAAATTATCATACATCCATTAGTTCCCCTTATTATTAACAGACTGCCATTTCCCTATTTGCCTGCTACCATGTTACTAAATACCTTCCATGTTAATTAACTGACCCTGGCCTGTTTACCGACGATGTCTTTGCTTGCCGATTTAAACCACGTTTCTGACCTCCACGTGCACCAACCTCAGCCTGTTTACCGACGATGCCTCTGCCTGCTGATTTAAACCATGTTTCTGACTTCCACGTGTACCGACCTTGGCCTGTTAATCGACCATGTTTTTGCCTGCCACTTGGACTGATCTTTTGGTCATCTACTTTTAGTACACAGGGGTCTCACATATGTGAGGGGCTTCAGAATATCGTTCTGAGTAGAGAAAACCAGTTTTTCGTTTTCTGTTCTCCAAGAACAGGGTCTGGTTGCCCGGAGGCTTCAAAGCGATTTGGGTGGGAGAAGCCTCTACCCCTGTCCCCTTGGCCCTAAGCTTGATGGTCCTTCCTGCTGCCTGGACCAATAATTTGGCTGTGCTGACCATATTACTGCCTATAATGACCCATGACATTATGGACCATGTTTCTTCCTGCTGCTTGGACCAATACTTTGGCTGTGTTGACCATATATCTGCCTGCTGCCTCTACTGACTTTGGACAGCATTTCTGCCGGGACACCTCTGCCTGCTACCTGGACCTGTGCTTTGGCTGTGCTCTGGCTGTGCTGACAGTATCTCTGCCTGTGCGAACTATGGACAGTATTCCTGCCTGCTGCCTGGATGATTGCTTTTGCTGTCGCTGACCTCATCCCTGCCTGCTGCCTGGACCGATGCTCTCCTCTGTGGACCACTGCACTTCTAAAACCACAGGTAATCTTTTGTTATTTGGTATGTACCTGCTATGTGTTAGATATATGAAGGGCCTTCAAAAATGTGATCGGTAGTCAGAAAATGATATGTGCAATTAATGCTGCTAGAATGCCTGGAGGTGCTACTTGGATGTTGGGCAGCTGTATGTGGCCAGGCTGTGTAAAAGTCTCAAACATGTGGTATCGCCATACTCAGGAGGAGTAGCAGAATGCATTTTGGGGTGTAATTTTTGCTATGTACATATTATGTGTTAGAAATATCTTATAAATTGACAACTTTGTGTAAAAAAAATGCATTTAAATTTTTTCTCCACATTTTCCAAAACCTTCTGGAAAAAAATGAACCGTTCAAAAGACTCATAATGCCTCATAGATTATACGTTGGGGTGTGTGCTTTCCAAAATGGGGTCATTTTGTGGAAAATTCTATTGTCCTGGTGCTCCAGGGCCTTCAAAATTGTAATAGGTGGTTGAGAAAGGATATGTGCGATTTATGCTTGTAGAACGCCTGAAAGTGCTACTTCAATGTTGGGCCTCTGTATATGGCCAGGCTGTGTAAAAGTCTCACACATGTGGTATCGCTATACTCAGGAGGAGTAGCAGAATGCATTTTGGGGTGTTATTTTTGCTATGTATATGCTATGCGTTAGAAATATCTTATAAATGGACAACTTTGTGTAAAAAAAATGCATTTTCATTTTTTCTCCACATTTTCCAAAACCTTCTGAAAAAAAATGAACCGTTCAAAAGACTCATAATGCTTCATAGATTATACGTTGGGGTGTGTGCTTTCCAAAATGGGGTCATTTTGTGGAAAATTCCATTGTCCTGGTGCTCCAGGGCCTTCAAAAGTGTAATAGGTGGTTGAGAAAGGATATGTGCGATTTATGCTTGTAGAACGCCTGAAAGTGCTACTTCAATGTTGGGCCTCTGTATGTGGCCAGGCTGTGTAAAAGTCTCACACATGTGGTATCGCTACACTCAGGAGGAGTAGCAGAATGTATTTTGGGGTGTAGTTGCAATTATGCATATGCTGTGTGAGAGAAAAAAACTGTTAATATGACCAGTATGTGTAAAAAAATAAAATAAAAATTACATTTTCCCAAGAATTGTGGGAAAAAAATACAACTTCAAAAAACTCACCACACCTCTTAGTAAATACCTTGGACTGTCTACTTTCCAAAAAGGGGTAATTTTGGGGTATTTGTACTTTCCTCGCTTGTTAGTGTCTCAAGAAATGAGATATCCCTTCAGTACATCAGGCGTGATCAGATGTGATAAATTTTCAGTGATTGCCACCATAGTTTGTAGACTCTATAACTTTCACAAAGACCAAATAATATACACTAATTTGGGTTCATTTTACCAAAGATATGTAGCAGTATACATTTTGGCACAAATTTATGAAGAAAAATTACTTATTTGCAAAATTTTACAATAGAAACTAAAAAAAAGTGTTTTTTAAAAAAAAAATTGCTGTTTTTTTGCTTATATCGCAAAAAATAAAAAACCCAGTGGCGATTAAATACCACCAAAAGAAAGCTCTATTTGTGAGAAGAAAATGATAAAAATTTTGTTTGGATACAGTGTAGCATGACTAAGTAATTGTCATTGAAAGTGTGAGAGTACTGAAAGCTGAAAATTGGTCTGGGCGGGAAGGTGCATAAGTGCATGGTATTGAAGTGGTTAAATGTCTCCACAACTTTATCCCTGACCTGTCTGGTGTGTTCCTTGGCTTTCATTATGCTGTTTGTTCACTAAGGTTCTCTAACAAACCTCTGAGGGCTTCACAGAACAGCTTTATTTATACTGAGTTTAAATTACACACAGATGGACTCTATTTACTTATTAGGTGACTTCTGAAGGTAATTGGTTTCACTAGATTTTAGTTAGGGGTATCAGAGCAAAAGGGGCTGAATACAAATGCATGCTTCACTTTTCAGGTATTTACAGTGGGGCAAAAAAGTATTTAGTCAGCCACCAATTGTTAGACTTGTGCACAACGGAAAAATTTGTTTAGTTTTGGTTTGTTTCTTGTGCACAACAGAAAAATTTGTTTCGTTTCGGTTCATTTCTTTTCGGTCCTGTTGATTCGTAATTGTTCGTAATTTTGCTAGACAGGATTTTTCGTGTTCAGACTAATTCGTATTTCCGCAAGCGTCATTTTTTGTTGAATCGGAATGATTCGTATTAATGTAAGCCTTATTTTTAGTTGATTTATAATTCGTACTTTCGGTAGAGTACATTGTTTTTCGTTGATTCTGGA
This sequence comes from Rana muscosa, assembly GCA_029206835.1. Lineage (NCBI taxonomy): Eukaryota > Metazoa > Chordata > Amphibia > Anura > Ranidae > Rana > Rana muscosa. Next base: position 230,611,038 of record CM055117.1, on the reverse strand, counting down.
CACAACTCCTACTTTCGTAACTTTTTTTGGGTTTGTTGATTCGTAATTTTCTGTGTCTCTCTCACAACGATGCTGCCTATTATGCCTAATGTGCTTTGAATGGATTTGTACTTTTCTAAATACATAGCGGTTATTTGTAACAATTCGAAATCTCGTATTTTACTTTCGTTTTTTACATGCGGCTATAGCCTCCACCCCTGTACACCATTTTGAGAGGCAGTTCAGCATGGTGAGGGAGAAGCAGAGAGCAGAGCAGAGTGTTATTGTGCTTCGAATGGATTCGAAATCTCGTATTTTACGTTCGTTTTTTACATGCGACTATAGCCTCCGCCCCTGTACACCATTTTGAGAGGGAGTTCAGCACGGTGAGGGAGAAGCAGAGAGCAGAGCAGAGTGTTATTGTGCTTCGAATGGATTCGTACTTTCGTAACTTTTTTCATAACGAATTATGCCGAAGACATTCGGGCATTCGCTATTTGCGATATAATTTATTTCGGATTCGGTTTTATTCGTAATTGCTTTGTTCGGAAATTCGAATGCTTCCGAATGTCCGAAAGTTGCTAAATTCAGACGAATTTCGATTAGTTACGAAACAAATTGCACAAGCCTACCAATTATGCAAGTTCTCACACTTAAAAAGATGAGAGAGGCCTGTAATTGTCATCATAGGTATACCTCAACTATGAGAGAAAAAATGTGGAAACAAATCCAGACAATCACATTGTCTGATTTGGAAATAATTTTTTGGGCAAATTATGGTGGAAAATAAGTATTTGGTCACCTACAAACAAGCAAGATTTCTGGTTCTCACAGACCTGTATCTTCTTCTTTAATAGGCTCCTCTGTCCTCCACTCATTACCTGTATTCATGGCACCTGTTTGAACTTGTTATCAGTATAAAAGACACATGTCCACAACCTCAAACAGTCAACTCCACTATGGTGAAGACCAAAGAGCTGTCGAAGAACACCAGAAACAAAATTGTAGACCTGCACCAGGCTGGGAAGACTGAATCTGCAATAGGCAAGCAGCTTGGTGTGAAGAAATCAACTGTGGGAGCAATAATAAGAAAATGGAAGACATACAAGACCACTGATAATCTCCCTCAATCTGGGGCTTCACGCAAAATCTCACCCCGTGGGGTCAAAATGATCACAAGAACGGTGAGCAAAAATCCCAGAACCACACGGGGGGACCTAGTGAATGACCTGCAGAGAGCTGGGACCAACGTAACAAAGGCTACCATCAGTAACACACTACGCCGCCAGGGACTCAGATCCTGCAGTGCCAGACGTGTACCCCTGCTTAAGCCAGTACATGTTCGGGCCCGACTGAGGTTTACTAGAGAGCATTTGGATGATCCAGAAGAGAATTGGGAGAATGTCATATGGTCAGATGAAACCAAAGTAGAACTGTTTAGCCCTGTACACACGATCGGATTTCCTATGGTTTTTAAACCGATGGATTTTTCCATCGGAAAACCGATGAAGCTGACTTCCATCAGTCTTGCCTACACACCATCAGTCAAAAAAACACGGTGACGTAAAACACTCTGATGAGCCGAGAGAAATTAAGTTCAATGCTTCTGAGCATGCGTCGACTTGATTCTGAGCATGCGTGGGTTTTTTATCTGATGGAGTTCCCCACAGACGATCGGAATTTGCTATCAGTTTTTTCTCCATCGGAAAAATTTAAAACATGTTCTATTTTTTGACACAGATGGAAAAAAGACCGATGGGGCCCAAACACGATCGGTTTGTCCGATGAAAAAAATCCATCGGACTGTTTTCATCAGTAAAACCGATCGGGTGTACGCGGCTTTTGGTAGAAACACAACTTGTCTTGTTTGGAAGAGAGAGAATGCTGAGTTGCAACCAAAGAACACCATACCTACTGTGAAGCATTGGGGTGGCAACATCATGCTTTGGGGCCGTTTCTCAGCAAAGGGAAACAGGAAGACTGATCCGTGTACATGAAAGAATGAATGGGGCCATGTATCGTGAGATTTTGAGTGGAAACCTTCTCCCATCAGCAAGGGCATTCAAGATGAAAGGTGGCTGGGTCTTTCAGCATGACAATGATCCCAAACACACCGCACGGGCAACGAAGGAGTGGCTTTGTAAGAAGCATTTCAAGGTCCTGGCGTGGCCTAGCCAGTCTCCAGATCTCAACCCCATAGAAACCTTTGGAGGGAGTTGAAAGTCTGTGTTGCCCAGCGACAGCCCCAAAACATCACTGCCCTAGAGAAGATCTGCATGGAGGAATGGGCCAACATACAAGCAACAGTGTGTGACAACCTTGTGAAGACTTACAGAAAACGTTTGACCTCTGTCACTGCCAACAAAGGATATATAACAAAGTATTGAGATGAACTTTTGAAATTAACCAAATACTTATTTTCCACCATAATTTGCAAAAAAAATTCTTTCCAAATCAGACAATGTGATTGTCTGGATTTGTTTCCACATTTTGTCTCTCATAGTTGAGGTTTACCTATGATGACAATTACAGGCCTCTCTCATATTTTTAAGTGGGGGAACTTGCACAATTGGTGGCTGACTAAATACTTTTTTGCCCCACTGTATTTGTAAAAAAAAAATATTAAAACCATGTATCATTTCCTTCCACTTCACAATTATGTACAACTTTGTGTTGGTCTATCATATAAAATCCTAATGAAATAATTGTACATTTTTGGTTGTAACATGACAAAATGTGGAAAATTTCAAGGGGTGTGAATACTTTTTTAAGGCACTGTACATACTGAACATTTCCTACAGTGATTGAGTGGCATCATCCCTGTATAACCATTTAAACCTAAGGATGCTCATCCAGGGTTAAGTGGTTAAAAAGTCGAATGCAGTTATTCACTAGGAAAAAAATATATAGTCGCGCTAACTTATGAATTTGAACATAAGCCCATCACTGGGTGACTGAAAAAATCCAAATATCAACAGTGATAACATATAAAAAGCTTAGTGAAAAGCAATATATAATCTATGTGAACAGATAATTAACAGAGAATTAACTTAAAATTGGTTATTGTCCAAAAATACTGTAGAGCGGAAAAACCCCTCAAAGTTCATATTCAGAAATCCATAATGAAAAAAACACCCGTGAGGCGATATCCAAAATTAATAAAGAAAAGAAGAAGGAAAGGATTCAAATCTTCTTGGAATTAAATTCGTGACTTTCACCACCACCAGTAGAAGTTACTGCTTACCGAACAGCGATGGTCCCCTATGACGGAGGACCTCAAACAGCCTTAAGTAATGCTCAGTTAAGCCTCCAGAGTGTAGCCAGTGGTAAACCTCAGTTGTTTTAATAACCCGACAGCTCATATAGCATCATACATGTGTTCAACGTGGACCATGAAAAAAAAAGGGGGGGACACTAGATAGTGTAAAATCCTTGGTGAACATTTATTAAAATAATGAAAACATACTCACAAGAGCAGTTAAAAAGACAGCTTTAAAGTATCACAGCGCCGACCGGTCAATTGGCGCTGGCACACACACGTCCGTGGAAGTCGAGCAATGGAGGGTGACGTCAGCACAAAGCTCGTATTCTGCCCTACGCGTTTCGTGAAAAATCACGTCGTCTCGGGGCACGGGCGATGAGCTGCGTCACCCCCTCTAAATAGGGGACACACGGTACGCTCACCCCGAGGGCTTCCGTCATTCCGTTTTTCGTGATGACGCGCCGTGATTCTTGTTGTCATGGTCACGCAGACGTAAGGTACGCTCTTCCCGAGTGCTTTCGTCATTCCGCTTTGCGTGATGACGTGCACTGAGCGGCCTCACGAACGAGACTTGGTCTCCTCGTGGGGAGATGTGCGCGCGCATCTGCCGCTTGATCGGCTTTGCTGGTACAGCGGCCGTATTAGGGAGGCATTGTTGACTCCCGACGTGATGCGTGCGCGCGCGCATCCTCTTCCGGGTCGGATCCTCTTTCCGGTGTGTCCCCTATTTAGAGGGGGTGACGCAGCTCATCGCCCGTGCCCCGAGACGACGTGATTTTTCATGAAACGCGTAGGGCAGGATACGAGCTTTGTGCTGACGTCACCCTCCATTGCTCGACTTCCACGGACGTGTGTGTGCCAGCGCCAATTGACCGGTCGGCGCTGTGATACTTTAAAGCTGTCTTTTTAACTGCTCTTGTGAGTATGTTTTCATTATTTTAATAAATGTTCACCAAGGATTTTACACTATCTAGTGTCCCCCCCTTTTTTTTTCCATGGTCCACGTTGAACACCTGTATGATGCTATATGAGCTGTCGGGTTATTAAAACAACTGAGGTTTACCACTGGCTACACTCTGGAGGCTTAACTGAGCAGTACTTACGGCTCTTTGAGGTCCTCCGTCATAGGGGACCATCGCTGTTCGGTAAGCAGTAACTTCTACTGGTGGTGGTGAAAGTCACGAATTTAATTCCAAGAAGATTTGAATCATTTCCTTCTTCTTTTCTTTATTAATTTTGGATATCGCCTCACGGGTGTTTTTTTCTGTCATGGATATGCAGTAGTGTTTGTCTGTCAGCTTACCTTCCTTCCCATGTGTTCATCTTAGAGGCCTGAGCCCTTTCACCTGGCTTCCTTTATAATCTCCTCCCAGCCAGACTCCACCCCAGGCCCTATCACAGAACACTATATTAACCTGTGCACTGCAAGCCTGCTTTGCTGATCAACGTGTTTGTTATGCATTGTGTGTTTGGGTTCCTGCCTGCCGTGTGCTACGTCTGTCTCTCTGTTACATATTTGGCTTGTCCCCGACTATCCCTGTCTGCTCGTGACCCTTGACCTTCGGCTCGTTCTTTCGTTATCCTTGTCTGCTTGTGGCCCCTGACCTTCAGCTTGTTATTCGGTTCTCTCATATCTTGTGCTGCTGCTTCCCCTCTTTTCCCCTTATCCTACGGGGCGTGAGCTAGGAAACTCCAGGGGCCGCGACCTGGTCCCAGCCTGCAGCATAACATCCTCACCACTAGAGGCCCTGGAGAAGACCTGCTGGGTCTTAGACTCCGCGCCCTGGGGAATCTTGGCTCTAGCTTCCGTTAGGATCCCGGTTGTGCTCATCTGGTCCCGCTTTCCACAACCACCCAGTTTCCTATCCGCAGCAGTCAGCCATAGGGTTCACTACCTTGCGGTGCACTCCTGTCCCCCTACGGTGTGCATCTGTCACCTGGCCACAGGTGACCTTGACAGTTTGATCAGCCATGAACCCGGCTGACATCCCGTTACCCGTGGATGATCCGTTGCAGGGCATAGTTTGCAGACTTGAAACCCAGGAATCGAATCAGACTCAGGTAATGCGATTCCTCCAGGATCTGGCTTCTCGCTTTGAGCAGCTTCAGGCCTCCTTGGGAACCCTGAATCCGCAACCTCAAATACAACCAGCGGCTGCACCTATTGCACCAGTCGCAGCCACACACTCACTACAACTGCCAGCTCCGTCCCGTTTCTCTGGGGACTCCAAGGCTTGCAGGGGGTTCCTTAGCCAATGCACAATTCATTTTGAGCTCCAGCCCCAAAACTTCCTGTCTGATCGGGCTAAGGTAGCCTATATCATTTCCCTCCTCTCTGGTGAAGCTTTAGCCTGGGCAGCCCCTCTGTGGGAACTGAATGATCCAGTGGTTTCTAGCCTGTCTGGCTTCTTGAAACTTTTTCGGAATATCTTCGAAGAACCGGCTCGTGTCTCTTCAGCGGCCAGCACCCTTTTACGTCTCCGCCAAGAGTCTGCTTCTGTGGGACAGTATGCCCTTCATTTCCGCATACTGTCGGCTGAGTTGAGCTGGAACAATGAGGCCTTAGTCGCAACCTTTTTGCATGGCCTGTCTGATAGAGTGAAGGATGAATTAGCAGGAAGAACCATCCCCACTGATCTGGCCGGCGTTATCTCCTTGTGTAACCAGATCGATATTCGCTTTCAGGAGAGGACCTTAGAAAAGCAACGCCAGCACTCCTTGGTTCTTAGTCAGCCTGAGCTCCCCTCTCTTCGACCCGTAGAGCATCTCCTACCAGCTGAGGAACCCATGCAGCTGGGTCGGACCAGGCTATCCCCCGAGGAACGTGCTAGGCGCAGAACTCTTGGTCTGTGTCTTTACTGTGGGGGCAAAGGTCATTTTCGTGACACTTGCTCTCTCTGTCCAGAAAAACGTTCGGGTCCACTTCATCTGGAAAGTGGAGTATTGGACCCAGAAATATCACCTTCCCCTTCTCGTCTTCTGCTTTCTGTGTTCCTTCATGTTGGTGCTTCTTCTCATTCGGTCTCAGCATATCTGGATTCCGGAGCCGCTGGTAATTTTATGGACTGGGAAATCGCATCGTCCATGAGACTTACTCTTTTGCCCCTCACCACACCATTGGTGGTCTTGGTGATTGATGGTACTGTTCTCCCAGGGGGACCTATCCGCTTCCAGACCCTCCCTGTTAAGATGTCGGTAGGGACACTCCACCAGGAGTGGATATCCTTCCTTATCTTACCCAAGGCCTCAACGCCTATAATTTTGGGTCTCCCATGGTTACAGCTCCATTCTCCTCATGTGGACTGGACTACTGGACAGATCCTGGCTTGGGGTCCCTCCTGTTCCTCGTCCTGCCTACCCAAGGTTGCCCCCTGTGAATCTGAGCCGGTCATTCATTCCAGGTTGCATAACCATTTACATTTCTCTGTCCCTAACCACCCTTGGACGCACAGCCAGGCTAGCTTGTCTACAAGTCCTGCAGTCGCTACGTCTTGCGATGCGATTCAGGTAGACGCTACACCTGACTCAGCTATTCACTCTGCCTCTGTACTAGTTATGCCAGTCCAGCCCATGCCCAGTGAGCCTCCTACTTTTTCTTGTTCGGGACATTCTGCTTGTCCTTCAGCCAATCAGTTTGACTCCGGCGACATGTCACCTTCTAACCAACCTGACTTCAGGGTTCCACTGACATCTGCCCAGTCTGATGGTCCTGTGCAAGATGATCAGTTCCCCTTTAAGGGTCTAGGGGACCCTCCTCAGATTCCTGTTGATCCTCTCATGCCCTTGCTTATTCCTAGAGAGCCTTTGGTCCTCAATAGATCTTCTTGTCATCTCCCTACCTCGTTTTCGGTCTCTGAGGATAATCTTAAGTACGAGGTTAGACAAGTTCTGGATTCTCGGCTCTGCAGAGGCATTCTTCAGTACCTTGTGCATTGGAGAGGTTTTGGTCCTGAGGAGGCGTCTTGGATCGCTGCATCTGATGTCGCTGCACCTCATCTGTTGAGAAGGTTTCATCAGAGATTTCCCTTTAAGCCTGGGCCCAGGCGGGGGAGGGCCCATAAGAGGGAGGGTACTGTCATGGATATGCAGTAGTGTTTGTCTGTCAGCTTACCTTCCTTCCCATGTGTTCATCTTAGAGGCCTGAGCCCTTTCACCTGGCTTCCTTTATAATCTCCTCCCAGCCAGACTCCACCCCAGGCCCTATCACAGAACACTATATTAACCTGTGCACTGCAAGCCTGCTTTGCTGATCAACGTGTTTGTTAGGCATTGTGTGTTTGGATTCCTGCCTGCCGTGTGCTACGTCTGTCTCTCTGTTACATATTTGGCTTGTCCCCGACTATCCCTGTCTGCTCGTGACCCTTGACCTTCGGCTCGTTCTTTCGTTATCCTTGTCTGCTTGTGGCCCCTGACCTTCAGCTTGTTATTCGGTTCTCTCATATCTTGTGCTGCTGCTTCCCCTCTTTTCCCCTTATCCTACGGGGCGTGAGCTAGGAAACTCCAGGGGCCGCGACCTGGTCCCAGCCTGCAGCATAACATCCTCACCACTAGAGGCCCTGGAGAAGACCTGCTGGGTCTTAGACTCCGCGCCCTGGGGAATCTTGGCTCTAGCTTCCGTTAGGATCCCGGTTGTGCTCCTCTGGTCCCGCTTTCCACAACCACCCAGTTTCCTATCCGCAGCAGTCAGCCATAGGGTTCACTACCTTGCGGTGCACTCCTGTCCCCCTACGGTGTGCATATGTCACCTAGCCACAGGTGACCTTGACATTTTCATTATGGATTTCTGAATATGAACTTTGAGGGTTTTTTCCGCTCTACAGTATTTTGGACAATAACCAATTTTTTATTCACAAGTTAATTCTCTGTTAATTATCTGTTCACATAGATTATATATTGCTTTTCACTTAGCTTTTTATATGTTATCACTGTTGATATTTGGATTTTTTCAGTCACTCAGTGATGGGCTTATGTTCAAATTCATAAGTTAGCGCGACTATATATTTTTTTCTTATTTGTACTCACTGATGATTGTTTTCAGACTAGTTGCTGCTTCTCCTAATATATTTTTTTTCTTTTTTCAGGCAATTCATTTGCTTGATTTTTACACTTTAAGCGCAGTTTCTTCCTATTTTTTCCAATTTTCACACAAACTACTATTAATTGCTGCTTAGTGATTGGTCGATCTTTTGACCAAGATGGATATTTTTGACTTCCGAGCTAAACGGATAGTCAATACGACTGGGGTATTTGACTCTACCCCGGCCTCGGTAGGCTCTGATGTCAGTGGTCTCTTTTTGAGACTTAAAAACATTATGACAACTGAGATACACACTCAGTGGGATATAGCGTTTCTGGAGAATTACATCAGAAATGCTATGGTCCCAAGAAGCCTCCGCTGGGAGGTGAGCCCACAAAAGGGCGAACCTGACTTGGAGGCTTAGGCCAAATACTTTAATGATGCCGGAGTCTCTTTTTTGCGTTTTTTGGCTCAAGGGAAGAGCCAGAAATTGCAAAGACTTGACACCGAAATCAAAACGGTTAGGGACCTGTTAGCCTCTTTCAAAAATGGAGAGGAATACAGGGAGTGTTCCAACTCTCTTCAAAAAACCTTAGAGAGGGAAGAAAAGGATCAAAAAGCGAAAAAGAAGAAAAAGTACCTTAGAGATTTTGAGGATTATCAGTCCGGTCTTGTTTTTTTGTGGCAGAGAAAAATGACCGCAGAGGAGACAAACGAGGCTGCAATGGACACTGCACCTCAGGGTGTAGTGCCACCTGGCTCGGCTGTTAACCCCCCTAGGACTAGTAGGGTTTTAAACCCTCCCATACCAGTTATAGCTCAACGTAATAATAAGGCTAAGACCAAGAACGGGCCTAATCAAGGTAATTTTTCATCTAAAACGCCAAAAAAAACGAAAACTCATAGATCTGATGTACAGGTTCAACCTTTTCGGGATGAATCCTTGGGGGATTGGGAGTATCCTTCATCTAGATCTACCCAATATGATATGGGATATAACCAAGGATATATGAGACCCAGTTTGGAGACCAGTGGCATGCGGGATTATAACATCCCCACCCAAAATCGTTTTTTCCCTTTATCAGATTCATTGGGGCCGCAAGGCCGTGGATCTATGGAAAGACGATTTGGATTTGATAATCAGGATAGAAATAGCCAGTTTCCTCAGTCTAGTCAATATGACAGGGGCTATGATTATTCCAGACCTCCCTACCCCCCAGGTCAATATGACTTTAGACCTAACTCAAGTTGGGGTTTTCCCATGGGCCAACAAGGTCGATTTGGCCCATCGGAACGAAGAGAGGGGTTAGAGGTGGGAGGAGGGCCCAGTTGCTCAAAAAGAAAAAGAATATAGGTGCAGGCATCTTCAATTTGAGCCAACAGCCTTTGTCAGAATCTGAACAATGCCTTTTAGATAAGGGTTTGAAATTTGCTCCGCCTAGGAGCTTGAGCAAGTTCCAAACCTTTATGGATGTTCACAAGTTTGCGAGAAAGCTTAACATCAAAAGGCACTTTTTGTCTAATCCTATAACGGATGGACTGAACTCTCCACCTGAGTACAAACATACTGGCTTAGCCAATGCATCACTGTTCAACCCCCCTGGTTCACTGGCTCCGAGTATTAAAGTATTTAGGGATGTGGTACTCAAGGACCTTGAAATGATTAAGGTGAAAAAGGTTAAGATGCAGAGGAATCTGGAGAGTGGTCTTGAGTCTCTGTGTTCTAACAAATCCCTAGTTATTAGACCCGCTGATAAGGGGGGAGGGATAGTTATCCTTGATAGGTGTGACTACCTAAAAGAGTTACACAGGATCGTTGATGACACCGAAACCTATACCCCCCTTAGTAGGGATCCTGTCATTAGGTATAAGAGGGAACTGGAAGGTATTGTGGATGAGGGACATCGGGTAGGTATCCTTAGTGATAGGGAGAGATTATTTTTGATACCTTGTGTTCCCCGAACTCCCGTTATCTACTATCTCCCGAAGATCCACAAAAGCCTCACTTCCCCCCCCGGGACGACCCATTGTAAGTGGGATAGATTCAATCACGTCCCAGGTGGGGAAGTATATTGATTTTTTTCTGCAACCTCTGGTTCAGCAGATCCCCTCATACGTAAGAGACACCAAATACGTTATTAACTTACTCAAAGACCTCGTTCCCACAAATGGTATATGGATGGTCACGGCAGACGTGACCTCACTTTATACCATTATTCCACACAAGCGTGGTTTTGAGGCTGTAGAGTTGTACTTGGTGAGAGGATCAGATCTGCCACCCCGGCAAATTGATTTCATTATGACTCTGCTGAAATATGCAGCAAGTCATAATTATTTTTGGTGTGATAATCAATTTTTCCGCCAAGACCGAGGTGTGGCGATGGGGGCCAAGTATGCCCCCAGCTTGGTCAACCTTTTTATGGCCAAGTGGGAGGAGGACGTCGTCGATGTTTGCCGGAGACCAGAGGTTGTACTCTGGGCAAGGTACATCGACGACGTCCTCCTCTTGTGGGACGGTAGTGAACCCGCTTTGCGGGATTACATGCTGTCCCTGAATGATAACGATAGAGGTATCAGATTCTCTTTTGAGGCAAGCCAGGAATCAGTACACTATTTGGATTTGGAAATCTCAGTTGTCGATAACAAGTTTGTCACCACCACTTATTTTAAACCAACTGATAGGAACTCATACATCCCGCTTGATAGTTGCCATTATGCCCCCTGGCTCAAGGCTGTCCCTCATGGTCAACTCACTAGATTAAGACGTAACTGCACAGATCTAGTGGCCTTCAAAGGCCAAGCTGAGGTTCTCTCCAAAAGATTTGTAGATAAAGGTTACCAACAGAGTGATATGTCTCAATTGATACAATCTGTTAGTGAGATTGACCGAGGATCACTTTTGGCTAATAAGGAGAAGGTGGCAAGGGATGGTAAGTTTTCTCTTCCATTTATTACCACCTTCTCTATGCAGCAGCAGACCATCAAATGCTTGATACGTAAGCACTGGCACGTGTTAATCAGTGACCAGGTGCTGGCTCCCTCCCTTCCAGAAAGACCATCTATTGTATTTAGAGGGGCTTCGACACTTTCCAATAGAGTGGCTCCAAGTGTCCAGGACCCCCCACGGGCTAATAGGACATTCTTGGAGAACCTGACAGGATACTATCGATGTAAGAAGTGCCAAGTGTGTAGCTTGAATAGTTGCAGAGATAGGAAGATTAGCCAATTTTTGTCAACAAGCACTGGCCGATCCTATGAAATCGAACCTTTTATAACATGTTCATCTTTGGGGGTGGTCTACCTGATTCAGTGCCCTTGCGGTCTTCAGTATGTGGGGAGGACCAAAAGGGCATTGAGGGTGAGACTTAACGAACACATAGCAAATATCCGTAAAGGTCTCGATAAGCACTCTGTATCCAAGCACTATGACCAGGTCCATAAGAGAGACCCGTCTGGCACGTTATTCATTGCAATTGATAAATATAGACCCCATTGGAGAGGCAGCTTGCTTGTGAGAGAAATCTCCAAGCAAGAAATGGCATGGGTGTACAGGTTGAGGACTTATGTTCCATTTGGACTCAACGTTGACACCGATGTCAATGCCTTTATCAACAATTCCTAGCAACAACTGGCAATGATGTTTTGATGGGAGTCCACTGAGGCCCGATCATTGACACCTTTCGTAACATGTATTTTGTCGACCACTAGTGTGTTGTAGTTTAATTTTATGCGGATTCACCGCTACTTATACTTTAAATAACATGAGGCTATTCAGTTTTTTTGTTAAATTCATTTTTTGTACGGTTCTGGACATTGGTATGAACTTAGATGTTCCCAAATTCCAGCATCAATGTATTATTGTTTATGTGTGATATTAATACTTAACAATTGGAGCAGTTTAGTGTCCCAATGCGTCCTCTGCACCTATTGGTTGCGGTGGAAGTTGCGGGTTCTACTGTTTCTTGTGACACACCCGGAGGGTCCCTCCCCTTAGAGGACGTACGTAACGCTGTCGTGATTTTTGTTGTCATGGTCACGCAGACGTATGGTACGCTCACCCCGAGGGCTTCCGTCATTCCATTTTTCGTGATGACGCGCCGTGATTCTTGTTGTCATGGTCACGCAGACGTAAGGTACGCTCCTCCCGAGTGCTTTCGTCATTCCGCTTTGCGTGATGACGTGCACTGAGCGGCCTCACGAACGAGGCTTGGTCTCCTCATGGGGAGATGTGCGCGCGCATCTGCCGCTTGATCGGCTTTGCTGGTACAGCGGCCGTATTAGCGAGGCATTGTTGACTCCTGACGTGATGCGTGCGTGTGCGCGTCCTCTTTCGGGTCGGATCCTCTTTCCGGTGTGTCCCCTATTTAGAGGGGGTGACGCAGCTCATCGCCCATGCCCCGAGACGACGTGATTTTTCATGAAATGCGTAGGGCAGGATACGAGCTTTGTGCTGACGTCACCCTCCATTGCTCGACTTCCACGGACGTGTGTGTGCCAGCGCCAATTGACCGGTCGGCGCTGTGATACTTTAAAGCTGTCTTTTTAACTGCTCTTGTGAGTATGTTTTCATTATTTTAATAAATGTTCACCAAGGATTTTACACTATCTAGTGTCCCCCCCTTTTTTTTTCATGGTCCACGTTGAACACCTGTATGATGCTATATGAGCTGTCGGGTTATTAAAACAACTGAGGTTTACCACTGGCTACACTCTGGAGGCTTAACTGAGCATTACTTAAGGCTCTTTGAGGTCCTCCGTCATAGGGGACCATCGCTCTTCGGTAAGCAGTAACTTCTACTGGTGGTGGTGAAAGTCACGAATTTAATTCCAAGAAGATTTGAATCCTTTCCTTCTTCTTTTCTTTATTAATTTTGGATATCGCCTCACGGGTGTTTTTTTCATTATGGATTTCTGAATATGAACTTTGAGGGGTTTTTCCGCTCTACAGTATTTTTGGACAATAACCAATTTTTTATTCACAAGTTAATTCTCTGTTAATTATCTGTTCACATAGATTATATATTACTTTTCACTTAGCTTTTTATATGTTATCACTGTTGATATTTGGATTTTTTCAGTCACCCAGTGATGGGCTTATGTTCAAATTCATAAGTTAGCGCGACTATATATTTTTTTCTTATTTGTACTCACTGATGATTGTTTTCAGACTAGTTGCTGCTTCTCCTAATATATATTTTTTCTTTTTTCAGGCAATTCATTTGCTTGATTTTTACACTTTAAGCGCAGTTTCTTCCTATTTTTTCCAGTTATTCACTAGGGATGAGCCGAACACCCCCCGGTTCGGTACGCATCCAGAACATGCGAACAGGCAAAAAATGTGTTCGAACACGCGAACATCGTTAAAGTCTATGGGACACGAACATGAAAAATCAAAAGTGCTAATTTTAAAGGTTAATATGCAAGTTATTATCATAAAAACAGTTTGGGGACCCGGGTCCTGCCCCAGGGGACATGTATCAATGCAAAAAAAAAAGTTTTGTAAACGGACGTTTTCGGGAGCAGTGATTTTAATAATGCTTAAAGTGAAATATTCCTTTAAATTTCATACCTGGGGGTGTGTATAGTATGCCTGTAAAGTAGCGCACGTTTCCCTTGTTTAGAACTGTCCCTGCACAAAATGTAATTTCTGAAGGAAAAAAAGTCATTTAAAACTACACGCGGCTATTAATAAATTGTCGGGTCCCGGCAATACAGATAAAAGTCATTGAAAAAAAATGGCATGGGTTCCCCCCCCAGTCCATTACCAGGCCCTTTGGGTCTGGTATGAATATTAAGGGGAACCCCGAACCAAAATAAAAAAAAAGCGTGGGGTCCTCCCAAAAATCCATACCAGTCCCTTATCCGAGCACGCAACCTGGCAGGCCGCAGGAAAAAAGGGGGGACGAGAGAGCACCCCCCCTCCTGAACCGTACCAGGCCACATGCCCTCAACATGGGGAGGACATGTTGATGAGGACAAGGGCCTCATCCCCACAACCCTTGCCCGGTGGTTGTGGGGGTCTGCGGGTGGGGGATTATCGGAATCTGGAAGCCCCCTTTAACAAAGGGGACCCCCAGATTCCGCCCCCCTTGTGAATTGGTAACGGGGTACATTTTACCCCTACTATTTCACAAAAGAAAGTGTAAAAATTTTTTAAAACCACACAGACACAGTTGGGAGAAGTCCTTTATTAAAAGGAAGAAAGAAAAAAATCCAACGATGCTCTCTCGAGCGATACGGAGAGAAAAAAATAAAAGCCATCTCGAACCTCTCTCCGTGGGAGGTACCCACGGAATGACGCTCTCCCTCCGTGACATTTCCTTTATAGCTGAGGGCGGGGCCACCCGTCACGTGCGCGGGTGACCCCGCTCCCTGTACATGTCATTGGGTAACCCCTGCATTTCCCCGTTGTGTCAGAGGGGGCGGGGTCACCCGCGCACGTGACGGGTAGCCCCGCCCTCAGCCACAAAAGAAATGTCACGGAGGGAGAGCGTCAATCCGTGGGTACCTCCCATGGTGAGAGGATCTAGTTGGCTTCTTTTTTTTTTCTCCGAATTTTTTCTTTCTTTTTAATAAAGGACTTCTCCCAACTGTGTCTGTGTGGTTTGTAAAAATGTTGACACTTTCTTTTGTGAAATGGTAGGGGTACAATGTACCCCATTACCAATTCACATAGGGGGCGGAATCTGGGGGTCCCCTTTGTTAAAGGGGGCTTCCAGATTCCGATAAGCCCCCTGTCCGCAGACCCCCACAACCACCGGGCAAGGGTTGTGGGGATGAGGCCCTTGTCCCCATCAACATGGGGACATCCTCCCAATGTTGAGGGCATGTGGCCTGGTACAGTTCAGGAGGGGGGGCGCTCTCTCATCCCCCCCTCTTTTCCTGCGGCCTGCAAGGTTGCGTGCTCGGATAAGGGTCTGGTATAGATTTTTTGGGGGGAAGCCCACGCCATTTTTTTTATTTTGGTGTGGGGTTCCCCTTAAAATCCATACCAGACCTGAAGGTCCTGCTGATGGGTTAAGGACCTTCTACGGCTCTGTCAAGCTCTCCTAGAGTAACTGTCTGTCTCCTGGAATCTCCTCCATGCTCTTGAGACTGTGCTGGGAGACACGGCAAACCTTCAGGCAATGACACGTATTGATGTGCCATCCTGGAAGAGTTGGACTGCCTGTGCAACCTTTATAGGGTCCAAGTATCGCCTCGTGCTACCAGTAGTGACACTGAACCTAGCCAAATGCAAAACTAGTGAAAAACAGTCAGAAAAGATGAGTAGGGAAAAAAATGTCAGACACCTCCACCTGAAAAAACATTCCTGTTTTGGAGGTTGTCTCATTGTTGCCCATCTAGTGCACCTGTTGTTAATTTTAATTAACAGCAAAGCAGCTGAAACTGATTAACAACCCCCTCTGCTACTTAACTGACCAGATCAATATCCCAGGAGTTCTGATTCAAAAGTGTTCCTTCAATTTTTTTGAGCAGTGTATATTGTTCTCTTGCACTCACAATAGTTTATATTGCACAGATGGTAGCACTCTAGGTCAAATTGCACTGATAGATCCTTGCCTCCATACTAACACCAATCATACTTAATTACACACACCTGCTACCTTTTTGCACCTAACGAGTGACTACCGATGATGCTTAAATACTCCCCATACACATGATCCCTATCCCCACGACTAAGCTCTGGGGGGCAGAGTCTGGGACGTGGCCTGGTCAGAGTCCAGGCTGAGGTTGCCACGCCATTAATTGCAGTAGGACATCATAGATGTGCAACTTCCAGAGGTCAACCCTTCCTTCCTTGAAATTTTGTAAATACCTGTCTGCTTTATATTAAATGATGATTTTATATTACTACACTATGGGGACTTTGTGATTTCCTCCTTTAATACGATCTGCTATCTGTGGCCGAAACCCTTTTGGCTGGATGGTCTGGACAGGTATCCCACAGTGTCTTTGGCTGAAATTTAAAGTGCAGTTAGCCCTCTTATCTGGTAAGCATTCTGTCTGGCTTTATGGTGGTGGATTACTGGAGTGCATACACGGATAAATAGACACACTTGCAAGTTGATGCTCACTTATAGTTCTTCACTGGACATCTTTCTTTTTCGTACATCACGGGACACAGAGCGACTTAGTCATTACTAATGGGTTATATAGTTTACCTTCAGGTGTTGGCACTGGCCAATTCCAAACCGGAAGTACCCTCCCCTATATAAGCCCCTCCCACCCGGGAGCACCTCAGTTTTTTGCCAGTGTCTAAGGTGTTGGCCAAAGAGTAACATGTGTTTTCACTGGGCTTGCGTACAGGTTCTTTTGGGCCTTACTAAGCTGTTCCGGATCCCACCAAAAAAGCTTCATAGCTAAACGGTCGGTACCCGGGCCTTGCAGCAGAAGAGCAAGGTTTTGCCTGTAATGCTTCTCTTAGGAGGGCTGGACCCTGGGATCCAGAGCTCTGGTCATACCCACGACCAAGACGCTGTCTGTGCAGGGTGCTATACAGGTCCAGGGGAGTGGAATCCTTGGGAACCCGGTCCCTGAAGGTTTAATTACAATGCCTGCCGTGATAGGTGAAGTTTGGACTTTTGTGGACCAAACAAAGTCCTGCGGCGGGGATCAGGTAAGTGGGGGCCCCCAGGAACTTGGTTCTATTGGGGGACCCCCAAGCCTAATTTGTCTTTCTGTCTGTTACCTAACGGTATTCCCGCTAAATATCTGTGTTTGCCTATAACTACTGAAAATGTAAAATTTTAATAGTAGTCAAGAAAAAAAAAAAAAAAAAAAAACAGGGACCGCGGTACCTGTGTTAAACCACTAGAGGCCGCTGTAGTCCATTTTTCTTGTAATATGGATCTTTGGTTTTCTCAACTCAAAAGGTCCAGGCAGCTGGTAAGTTTCTCTGTGGGAATCCACTTCCTCTGCCCTGTTGCTGCGTTCATCCACCGCACAGGCCCTCCGGCAAAAAGGGCCCTGGCTCCTAGTCCTCTGTTGGTTTTCGAAAAGGGCGCCGTTGGCGCACGGGCGCGCGCGCGGGCGCGTGCACGCGCCTCCTATGAAAAAAAAGGGGCGGGGCGGGTGGATGACGCTCGATGCGCGCCGCGGCGCTTCTGCGCATGTGCGGGCGTCCCAGCATGGTTAAAAGACACAGTACAAGTGTCAGCTGCATGCAAACAGAGCTAGCAACAAACAGTGGCACACAGAGGCGGTTGATGCAGGCATCCCCATAGAAAGGCACTTTAGTGGACACCAGCTGGTATATAGCAGCACCTGTGTTAGACTATTACCAGCAAAAATTGGTGTATGACGACGGGAATACCTCAGCTTTGTGCTTAAAGGATATGTCGTCCAGACGCTCCGGAAATAAATCTTCCAGGAAGCCAAAGGGGTCTCCATCGGGCTCTGAGGATATTGGGCATGCTTGCACTGCACCAATCTCCCCTGAGAATGCAGAGGTCAGTAGCCGTAGAAACCCCGCAGGAATGCCTGGTGCTGCGGCTGTCCCCAGTCCACCTGCTCCTGTATATATAACAGAGGAGGTTTTATCCTCAACTCTGGGAGGATTAGAAGAGAGATTAACAGCATTGATCGCTGCTTCCCTATCTCAGGGAAAGCGCGTCCGATCTCCGTCTCCTCCTTCAGAGTGCCTGTTAGTGGAGGAACAGCCCCACACAGAGATCGACCTACCTGAAGGGGATCAGGATGAGGTTGATTCACTTATAGAGGAATCAACAGTGGAAGAACCTTTCTCAGCTTCTCAGGCTGAAAGATTATGGGTTCAGTCTCTGACTAACATGGTCCGATCAGCATTTAAAATGCCTCTGGCGGAACCACCATCCACTACGGTTTCCTCGCTGGGGTCGCTAAAAGCTCCCCAGGCGGTCTGTTCCTTCCCAATCCACCCTTTATTAGAAGGGCTTATTTACCAGGATTGGGAGCATCCTGATAAAATATTTGCTCCCCCCAAGAGATTTCCGGTGATCTATCCCATGGAGGATAAGTTCATAAGAAAATGGAGGGTCCCTATAGTGGACGCAGCCATCTCTTCTGTTAACAAATCACTGACATGTCCAGTAGATAATGTTCCAATGTTCAAAGACCCAATAGATGAAAAAAATTGGAGTCTTTACTAAAATCTGCTTTCTCTACAGCAAGTATGGTGACACAACCTGCGGTAGCAGCGATTGGAGTCTGCCAAGCAGTGAAAGATCAGTTGAAACAAGTCTTAAGGGACTTACCAGATCAGCAGGCTCATGCCCTAGCTGACCTGCCTAGAGCCTTGTGTTTTGCGGTGGACGCCATAAAGGATACAATCCAACAGGCCTCCCGCTTTACGCTGTCTATAGTACATATGCGTAGGCTTCTGTGGCTCAAAAACTGGTCTGCTGAAGCTCCCTGTAAAAAACTGCTGGTTAGCTTCCCATTTCATGGAGAACGCTTATTTGGAGAAGATCTGGACAAATATATCCAGAAAATTTCTGCCGGTAAAAGTTCACTCTTACCGGTTAAGAACAAGGGTAGAAGTCCTTCTTTTAAGAGGCCTACCTCTCCAGTCCCGGGCACATCGGCTGTGAAGCAGTTCCGACGGCCTCCGCGGTCAAATTCAGGGGGCAGAAATCAGGGACAATCACAGGGTAACAAGAAGCCCTGGATCAAAAGAGGTACAAAACCTCCCCCTAAGGCATGAAGTATTGCCCCCGCTCAATCGGGTGGGGGGAAGACTTCAGTTGTTCACAGAGACCTGGCGGGACACCATCAGAGACAGATGGGTGCTCTCCGCAGTAAGTCTGGGATACAAGCTGGAGTTAAAAGGCACTCCTCCTGCCCAATTTATGAGGTCAAACGTGCCAAGAGATCCCCAAAAGAGAGGATCCCTCCTTCTGGCACTAGAACAACTATTGCTCCAAGGGGTAATCATGAAGGTTCCCCTGGAAGAAAGCGGATTCGGGTTTTACTCGAACCTTTTCACAGTCCCCAAACCAAATGGGGACGTGAGGCCCATATTAAATCTAAAAGGGCTAAACAAGTTCCTAAATATCAGGACTTTTCGGATGGAGTCGATCCGATCAGTGGCCACCGCCCTACAAGGGCAGGAATGGCTAGCCTCGATCGACATAAGGGATGCTTATCTGCATATTCCCATCTTTCCGGCCCATCAGAAATTTCTACGCTTTGCAGTAGAAGGGCGCCATTTTCAGTTCAGAGCCTTACCTTTCGGTCTGGCCACAGCACCACGAGTGTTCACAAAAATTCTGGCCCCATTATTGGCCAATCTAAGAACACAGGGTGTAACGATAATGGCATATCTAGACGACCTGCTACTAATAGACCACTCAGTGGAAAAGCTGGAAGTAGCTATTCACAAGACAATCGAGTATCTGGAATATCACGGTTGGATTATCAACCGGGACAAGTCAGCTCTAAGACCAGTCAAAAGTCTGGAATACTTAGGGCTAAGGCTGGATTCAAATCAGAGAAAGATTTTCTTACCTCCAGAGAAGGTGTCGTCTTTAAGAAATTTGACCCACTTAGTGGGTACAAAAAGAAAACCATCCATACGTCTCTGCATGAGGCTGCTGGGAAAGATGGTGGCTTCATTCGAAGCGGTACCCTACGGTCAATTCCATTCAAGGAATTTGCAAAGGGCCATACTGTCAGCCTGGAACAAAAAAGTTCAGGCTTTAGACTTACCAATGTCCCTGTCCCCTTCCGTTCGCAAGAGCCTCCATTGGTGGTTGGTGCCCCAGAATCTGGAAAGAGGGAAACCCTTCAGTCCGGTTTCTTGGAAGGTGGTCACTACAGATGCCAGCCTCATCGGCTGGGGGGCAGTGCTGGAGCAATGGTCTCTCCAGGGCAGGTGGTCAGAAGCAGAAAAGGCCCTGCCCATCAATCTCTTAGAGATACGAGCAGCCCGGTATGCCCTAGTAGCATGGACATCCAAACTCCAGGGGTCCCCTGTCAGAATTCAATCAGACAATGCCACGGCAGTGGCATATATCAATCATCAGGGTGGCACCAAAAGTCGTGCAGCCCAGAAGGAAGCAAATTGCATCCTGGAGTGGGCAGAAAGATATGTCCCAGCCATATCCGCGGTTTTCATCCCAGGAGTGGAAAATTGGAGAGCGGACTTTCTAAGTCGCCAACAATTATGCCCGGGGGAATGGTCTCTTCACCCCGAGGTTTTCCAGGCAATATGCCAGCGGTGGGGAACACCGGATGTAGATCTGCTAGCATCCAGATTCAACGCAAAGGTGGACAGGTTTGTGTCTCGCACAAGGGATCCCCTAGCTTGCGGCTCGGATGCCCTAGTGTTCCCTTGGGATCGGTTCAAGCTGATATATGCATTCCCACCGCCACAATTGTTACCGCGATTACTCCGCAGAATCAGGGTAGAAAAGAAACCAGTGATTCTGGTGGCTCCAGCGTGGCCCCGAAGGGCATGGTACGCGGAGATTGTAAAAATGTCAGTGAGGAGTCCGTGGACCCTCCCACTTCGTCCGGACCTGCTGTCGCAAGGACCGATATACCACCCTTCCTTACCAGCCCTAGGTTTGACGGCCTGGCTATTGAAGCCCACATTCTGAAAAAGAGAGGGCTCTCTAATTCTGTGGTATCTACCATGATCAATGCCAGGAAACCGGTATCCAGGCAGATCTATTATAGGATCTGGAAAGCGTACATTACGTGGTGTGAGACCAAGAAATGGCATCCACGTAAGTACATGATAGGGAGGATTCTGGACTTCCTACAGTGGGCTGTAGATAGGAAGCTGGCCTTGAGTACTATCAAGGGTCAGATTTCGGCCTTGTCAATATTTTTTCAAAGGCCCTTGGCTTCGCATTCACTAGTCAAAGCCTTTATACAAGGAGTGATGCGTATTAGCCCTCCGGTTAGTATTCCCATATGTCCTTGGGACTTAAACCTGGTTCTGTCGGTTCTACAGAAACAACCGTTTGAACCATTACAACACATTTCCTTGGTTCTTCTCACCAGGAAATTGGTTTTCTTAGTAGCCATTTGTTCGGCTAAAAGAGTGTCGGAATTAGCAGCTATGTCCTGTAAGGAGCCATATCTGGTTATCCATAAGGACAGAGTAGTATTACGTCCTCATCCAGCCTTTCTTCCTAAGGTGGTATCGAGGTTTCATTTGAACCAAGATGTGGTTCTTCCTTCCTTTTTTCCCCAAACCTAGCTCAGTAGAGGAAAAGTTATTACATTCTTTGGATGTGGTAAGAGCAGTTAAAGCTTATCTAAAAGCCACTGCTCAGATTCGCAGAACGGATTCTTTGTTTGTTCTGCCGGAAGGCCCCAGAAGGGGTCAGGCAGCATCAAAATCTACTTTAGCCAAGTGGATTCGACAGGTCATAATACAAGCCTATGGCTTGAGAAAGAGACCGCCTCCGTTCAAAGTTAGGGCGCACTCCACAAGAGCGGTTGGAACTTCATGGGCAGTGCATCACCAGGCCTCCCTGGCTCAAGTATGTAAGGCCGCAACATGGTCTTCGGTACACACGTTTACTAGATTCTATCAGGTAGACGTTAGAAGTCAGGAGGATGTCGCCTTTGGGCGCAGTGTGTTGCAGGCCGCAAAAGATCCTCATGCCTGATGGCGCCCAGCTTATGTACCCCCCCCTCATTTGGCATTGCTTTGGGACGTCCCATTAGTAATGACTAAGTCGCTCTGTGTCCCGTGATGTACGAAAAAGAAAAAGGGATTTTTATAACAGCTTACCTGTAAAATCCTTTTCTTGGAGTACATCACGGGACACAGAGCTCCCACCCCTCTTTTTGGGACACTTATTGCTTGGCTACAAAACTGAGGTGCTCCCGGGTGGGAGGGGCTTATATAGGGGAGGGTACTTCCGGTTTGGAATTGGCCAGTGCCAACACCTGAAGGTAAACTATATAACCCATTAGTAATGACTAAGTCGCTCTGTGTCCCGTGATGTACTCCAAGAAAAGGATTTTACAGGTAAGCTGTTATAAAAATCCCTTTATTTCTGAACTTTTGGGATTTTCTTGATTTTTCATATTTGATTAATGTGTATATTGGTTCATATTGATCACATTTAAGTTATATGTAAACCCTCACCTTGTAAAACAACCCATACAGTTTAAAATAGAAAGGAGAGGTAAAACATTTGTATATAGAGATCATCATAAATACTTGTTTTCCTTTTTTTATAAGTGATCACATACCATTTGCATAGAGAGGTGAAGGTGGAGAAACAGCAGAATACTGATCGTCCCAGTGAATGGCTGTGCAGGGATAGGGGGATCTCAGCAGAGGTCTTATTATTGGAGGAGAGCAAGTTGAGTTCTCAGCTCAGCTAGATAACTGACCATGTTGTGCTCTCCTGATGTAGTAAGTTTTTGAAAGTAAAGCAGAGGGACTGGCAGGAACACCAGGGATTCCACACAAGGTAAGCAATACAAAGAGAACAGGATACTCTTTCATACAAGTAAATGGTACAGCAGGTACATATCAGGAATATAGAATGTTAGGTTTACATATTCTTACTGTAAAATAATTTTTACAGTTTCACTATTTATGTAAAGACACTGCGCAACATTAATTTTGTCTATATATTGACAGTACGTTGCATTCGGGTATTCTGTGTGTGAGTGCTGCTGGCCCTCAGGCTCCATGTACACAGAAGCTCAAAAACGGTTGTTTTGAACGCCAGATTTCTGGCAGAAAAAGCTGCTTTAAAATATAGCTTTTATCAGCGTTTTTTACTAGCGTTTATTAGCGTTTTTCAGTGTAGCGTTTTTTAGCTTTTTTTTTCCAATGGATCAAAAAATGCAAAAAAACGCTGGCGACCAGCGTTTTTGAGCGTTTATTCGCGTTTTTTTTTGTTTTTCCCGCCGAAAAATTGCACTTTTTTTTTTTATGTCAATTCTTTTTATTAATTTGCTTTATATTTACAACATGAAGTCAACAGTAGTGAAGCAGGTAAACAATACAGTAATGAAATCTAGTGAATGGGCACAGGAAGACCACCATGCTATGCGTGTTTAGGGACGCTTTAGCTATCTGGTGGGAATACATTCTTAGCATTAACTAATTGGAGTACTTTCGCCGACATTTATCACATCACATTTCAATACCATTAAGATATGAAAATTATAACACGTAATGTGAGTACAGGAACCACCAAACCTAAATGAATACTATTGGTTCCGTCCTTGAGTAAGTATTTGGCCACCATCTATAAATGTTGAGGCTGTCGGAAGGTAGCTCAGAAGCCGGTACCCCCACAGGTGCCCCTTGAAGGGAACACACTGCACCCAATGGGGGTACCAACCTCCCCACATAGATTACGCATCATCTCAAATACTCAAGGACGTTAGAACTATTTAGGTGTTAGAGAACCAGGATGTCCACGGAGACCAAAGATCAAGAGCGGTATGGAAATGGCCTTGTGAGGAAGCTAACAGTTTTTCGTAAGTGTAGTGTAAGTTACTTAAGTCAATAACTTCTGTAAGTGTAGGAGGGGTAATGTCTTTCCATCTTCTTGTAATTAGTAGTCTAGCAGCCAGTAGGAAGTTTGCAATCGAGTGTTGGAGATTTGGTAGGATTTGGTCGATCCCCAGGGACAGGAGTGCTAACGCTGGGTTTGGTGAAATCTGTGATTGCGCTATTTGTGTGACGATCTTGAATACATCGTCCCAGTATTCTCGGAGTTTGGGGCAGCTCCACATTATGTGAAACAGATCACTTCGAGAACCACATTGCCTCCAACATGTATTGGGTTGGTGTGTGTCAAACTTTGATAAAATTGTGGGTGTATAGTACCATCTGAGTGATATTTTGACCGAGTTCTCCCACAAGGAGGAGCAGTTGGACGCTTTCTGGGTGATTTTGCAGGCCCTTTGCCATTGGAGTGGTGTAAATGCCTGTTGTAAATCCCCCTCCCATTGGAAGTGGGAGGGGGATTTAACAAATGTTTGTTTCTGTTGGAAGAGATTGTAGAACATAGTTATTCCCTTCCTACGCGGATTGCTCGCGGAGAGGAATAACCACGCTTGGGATTGGATGGTATGCTGGTGTGCGGGGAGTGATTGGAGACTGTGTTTGATTTGCGTGTATTGATAGAAGCTTGTTTGAGGCAGGTTGAATTCTGCTTGTAGTTGTGAAAAGGGTTTCAAAAAACCCTTGGAGTAAAGATTCTGCAGGTGCTTGATACCCTTCACCCTCCATAGTTTTATTGATAGTTGATCTATCGTGTGTTTTAGAACTTCCAATGGAATATCCATTGTCACTGTTTGTTCCGACGTTTGTTTATGTGCAAGCAGAATAAGCCAAGTTCGAATGGAGATAATCATCGACGGGGGTAGATGTGCTGGGATTCTTTGTCCTAAGTGGGCTCCGAACAGCCACAGATTCGTCGGACCAAATGCGCTGTAGGTCGCTTCTATCTCACCCCAAGAGGTTGATGGTTCTGGGAGGAACCATTCTCGCAATTGGGTTAAGACCGAGGCGAGAAAGTAATCTCGAAAATCTATATAGCCTACTCCTCCGGCCAATCTATGTTTTATCAATTTAGCGTGTGAGCATCTGGACCTCTTCCCCTGCCATACAAATCTAGCTAAGATTGTTTGTAGAGATCTAAAGTAGCTGCTAGGAATGGGGATTGTAAGGTTTCGGAAGAGGTAAAAATTTGAGGGAGTTGGATCATCTTAAACATAGCTAGTCTGCCCCACCAGGAGAGTTCTAGGTGTTCTATATTGTGGAGATCAGTTTGGATTTTGGTTCTCAAGGGAATGTAGTTTTGAGCAAAAAGGGACTTTGTCAATCTAGTGAGGTTAATACCTAGATAAGGTATACTGGTGTCTGCCCATGCGTATGGGAACTGTTGTTGCAGAAGATTACGGGTTACTGGATCTATACCCAGGTCAAGGATATGAGATTTAGTAGCATTGGCTTTGTAGAAGGATATTTTACCGAACCACGTGAGGATCTTTTGAATTTCAGGAAGGGAGCGTGATGGATCGGTCAGCATTAATATCACGTCGTCCGCAAAGAGGCTAATTTTGTGGGTTTGGTTACGTATAGTGACTCCCGATATATTGACGTTGGTCCGTACATGTTCCGCTAATGGTTCCATCTTAAGATTGAAAATTAGAGGAGACAGGGGGCATCCCTGTCTTGTGCCATTTGTTATGTGAAAGGGGGTGGACAGGAGGTTTGAGGTGTAAACTTTTGCTGATGGGTTGGAGTATAGTGCAAGTATGGCCTGGAGGATATGACCTCCAAATCCAAATTTTTGTAAAACCAGTGAAAGATACGTCCAATTTACTCTATCGAACGCCTTCTCTGCGTCCAACGATAGAAGCAGAGAAGGCGTTCCGGTCGAGGATGTGTGGTGTATGATATCAATCAGGCGTCTAGTGGCGTCCGACGTTTGGCGACCTCTGGTAAATCCTGTTTGATCTTTGTGAACTAGGGAAGGTAAGATGTCAATGTTCAGTAGCGAGATAGGGCGAAAATTTTGGGGGGTATTAGGTTCCTTGCCTGGTTTGGGTAATGTTATAATAAGTGCTGATAGCATTTCAGTCGGGAATGAGGAGGAGGATGCAGCGTGGTTGAATAACTCGCAGAGATATGGGGCTAAAATTGTATTAAATTCTTTAAGATATTCTCCTGTGAATCCATCTGGACCAGGGGATTTGGAGTTTGGCAATTTGCCTATAGCTTCTCTTACTTCAAATTCAGTGAATGGTAAGTTGAGTCGTGCTAGTGCTTCAAGGGTTAATGCCGGCAGCTTAATATGATTGAGGAAGGACTGAATTTCAGTTTGGGTGGGTTGATGGGTGCTATCATCGTCTTTTAAATTATATAGGCTACTATAGTAGGAGCTGAAAGCATCCGCAATTTCTTGGTGGTTAATGTGTTTAACCTTAGTGGTGGGGTGAAATAGATGGTTTATTCTTGTTTTTGTCCTGTGTCCTTTGATGCGCTGTGACATGACCTTCCCTGCTTTATTGCTGGTGACAAAGGATTTGGCTTTCAACTTCCTAAGGTTTAGTTCATAGCTTTCTAGTAGCAACGACCTGAGTTTGTGGCGTAGCTTAAATATTTGGGCTTGGAGATCTAAGGTTGGGTTTGATTTGTTTTGTGTGTCTACTGCTACTATCTGGGCAGTTAATTCTTCCAATCTCTGCATCCTCCTCCTTTTCATTTTGGCTCCCAATTGTATTAAATATCCTCTCATATAGGATTTGTGTGCATTCCACAGTACCGCCGGGTCAGACACTGAGCCTTTATTGTGAAGGAAAAATTCCGTAAATTTTTGAGAAAGAAACGCTATATTTTCTGCGTTTTGTAGAGTGTAATTATTGACTCTCCATAAGAAAGCTTTGGGAGAGGAATTCTTGTTAACAATTTGGATGCTGACAGGAGCGTGATCTGACCAGGTGATGGCGTGGATTTTAGTATCACTAACATTCTGCAGTAGCCATTTATCGGTTAAAAAGAGGTCAATACGTGAGTAAGTGTTGTGGCGCGAGGAAAGGAACGTGTAATCCCTCTCGGTCGCGTGACAACACCTCCAAGCGTCATGTAAGTCATTTCCCGCAAGAAAGGAGGATAGAGGTGAGATGAAGCGTTTGGGACCAGATGAAGTGTCCATGACGTAATCAGGTGCTAAATTAAAGTCACCGCAGATAAGAAGGTGTCCTTGTTGGATCGCCTGTGTTTCTTTTAGTAGACGTTTAAGAAATCGCATCTGACCATGGTTCGGTGCGTATAGGTTTACAATTGTATATCGTACGTTATCAATGGAGCACACAAGAATTACATAGCGGCCCTCCGGGTCCAGTTTACAGGTTTGTAGTTGAAAGGCTAGGGTATCCTTGATGGCTATCAGTACTCCCCTTTGTTTCTTGGAGTAGTTGGCTTTATACACTTGTGGATAGGATTTATGTTGGCAGCTGGGGGTGGCATCTTGGTTAAAGTGCGTTTCTTGTACGCATACTATGCCGCTGTTATGAGTCAACACTGTCTTCCATAGGGAAGCTCTTTTGGCCGGGTGGTTCAAGCCTTTTGCGTTAATGGTTAGTATGTTAATGGCCATAGTGAGGTGGTCCGGGGTATAATGGTATAAGTGTCACTCACTGTTAGATGATATAGAAGGTTTTCCTCGTCGTGGAACAGTAGGATTAATCACAGTCATAGTCGCTCCGGGATCGATGGTCCTGTAGGAAGCGAATTGTGTTGTGGTTGTACTGGCGAAAGAGAACAGTCAATTTAAAACTTTAACAGTAAACCATAAAGACAAAACCGCCTTATTCCCCCCCAGACTATGGAGGTCACCTCCTGCTGCTATTCAAAGGTCACTGTGACCACAGCCGCAGGTGACACTACTTGTTGTGAGTAGTGCAAGTAGAGGAGATATATAACGATCTCCTGTATTAGTCAAACTGTCAGTATCAATAACCAGGTACACTGACAAAACTTGGGGATAAGTTCCAAACAATTATTCAGAAGCAGGGCAGAGGACCGGGGATATAGGTCGCTGAAACAGATGTTAGTTGTGGGGTAAATCATTTCCCTCTGCGGGACTGATATCCCTGGCGTTGTGTACCTCGTGGCTGATGCTCATTGAGGGTTTTCTTTTCTTCTGGGGTGAGATCCGGGATAATTCCCCAAGTGTGTAGGAGTTGCAGCCCTTCTCTTGGGTCAGATATGACAGTAGTCGTGCCATTGTTGGTGATCACTAGCGTAGCTGGGTGTCTCCATTTGTAAGATATTTTATGGTTGTTGAGGGCCTTAGTGGTGGTTTTCATTTGTCTTCTCATGCTGAGAGTGTATTGGGAGAGATCTGCATATAAATGTAACCCATTGAATGGGGATGGAAATTCTGGGTTTGATCTGGCCTTTGCTAGTAATTTCTCCTTTGTTGGAAAAAAGTGTATTTTCATGAGAACATCTCTAGGAATTGAGGCCTCAAGGTGTTTGGGCTTAGGTATACGGTGTATGCGATCTATGATGCTTTCTATTGGAGACACTTCAGGGAGCAGTGTCATGATCATGTTGCCAGCAAATTTTTGCAGATCTCCGGGGAGAATGGACTCGGGCACTCCTCTTATCTTTACATTATTTCTTCTCGACCGATCTTCGAGATCTGCGAGCTTGGCTTTAATCCAATAAGTGTCCTCAGACTGCTTCTTACAAACATCTATAAGCTCATTCACTGTGGATGTGCATTCCTCCATTTTAGTTTCAATGTGCTGTACTCTATTCCCCATCCCCTGCATCTCAGATGAAAAGCTTTTAATCATGGTGGATATGCTCATCATGAGGGAGGACTGCAGGGAGAGCAGCATGTCCTTCATGGTTGAATCCAGGACAGGTTGGCCTGAGGTAGGGAAGTGAGCTATCGGGGATAGAAGGCTGAGGCCTACCTGATCCTGGAGGAGAGCCGTCTCTGTGTTTGAGGCCTGCGAGGCCGGATCCATCCTCATCCGCGCTTTAGCAGGGCTCAGAGAAGCTGGACTGTGCTGGGATGAGTCGCTGCTCTGGAGTGGGGCTATTTCATCAGCCCAGGCATCCGGATGATCGTCGGGTAGATCAGTGTAGGATGAAGAGGTTTGCGAGCGCGCTCCGCCGGTGCCATCTTGCCACGTCCCCTTCTCTGTCGCCGGCATGGTGAAGAAGTCCGTGAGTTTCTTGGGGTATCTCTCCTCTTTACGCTTGCGGGACTGCATCGGGTGGAAGCTCCCCTAGATAGAGAGGAGGTTTGTAGGCTGTGTAAGCGCTGATGGATGCTCTGTATGTCGCTGTTATCCCCGGTCTCTGTCAGAGCTGTTAGCTTAGGCGTCCATCACCGTCGCGCGCAAGCCACGCCCCCCCAAAAAATGGCACTTTGAACGCAAATTTCTTGCGTTCAGAAAAAAGCCCATTAACTCCACTGCTCATTAACGCAAAAAAAACGCTATGTGTACATGAACACATAGGCTAACATAGAGTGCAGTTAATGGGCTTTTTAAAAAAATGCCAAAACTGCAGTTTATCAGCTTCAGTGTACATGGAGCCTTAAGCTTATTTTTATTTATATGTATTTGCATGCATGGTGTTTTGCACAAAGTGTAGAATTTTTTTCTTCATATATAAAAAATAAAGATTAAACTACTAGACAACAAGAATCTTTTGACTCCAAACCTGAAACTCAAGTGAAAAGAGCATTCTGTGCATATATTTTATACATAATCTATATTATTCTGGAGTTTAACGTTTGAATTGTATCCCTCTACAGAAGAATCTGTAAATATGTGTAAATATATTTCATAAATATGTATTGTACCTTCTCATAACTGTCCACAATATGCAAGATCATTTGCTACCAAACCTGTCAATTACAATAACTAGTAATTAATGCCCAAATCGCACAACAGTCCCTTGTATACTATTACATCAATAGTAATTATTTTACAGGCTCTTCTGCATTTGCTGCTGACCATATGCAGTACAGCACATTCCCATCTAGTGGTCTAAGAAGAAAAGCACAGCACAGCCCATAGGTTGAAAAAAATATATGTTTAATCTCTGCTATATGGTTTAGATTTGCCAGCAATGACATGTATAGGAGAAAAGGTAGTCCTTCAAGGAGCTTGTTTTTTTTTTTTGTATTAATCTGGGAAAAATCATCTATGAACTACAAAACACCCCCCTAATGTAAAATGGATAGGGAGGTGTTTGTAGTCCAAATATGGAGCGTAGCCTAGGGTAACAATGCTGCTCCTCTATGATACAGCAATGTGAGTGAGCTTTATAACCCTTGAATAGGAAGTGTGTTACTGCCAGAATTCCCAAGTTAAAATAAAGGAAAAAGAAGCCTGAAACAAGAAAACTAATGCAGCCACCATATCTAAAGCCCTGTACACGCGACCGGTTTTCCCGGCAGGAAAACTGCCATGAGAGCTTTTGGCTGGGAAAACCGGCCGTGCGTATGCTTCATCGCAGTTTTCCCGACAGGAAAACTGCCAAAAAAAAGAAGAGAACCTGCTCTCTATTTCCCCTTTGGGATTCCCGGCGGACTTTATCCTGTTGTGAAAACCGGTCGTGTGTATGCTTTTCCGAGGGCAAAAAAAAAACGTGCATGCTCAGAATCAAGTGGCGCTCGTTCAGGTAAAACTAGCGTTCATAATGGAGATAGCACATTCGTTAGTATTTTGAACAGCAGAAAACGATCTGAAAGCACGAAGACTGAAAAGCGCGAATCGTCTCTCACCAAACTTTTACCAACACGCGATAACACGAGATCAGCAAAAGCAGCCCAAAGGGTGGCACTGTTGGAATGGAACTTCCCCTTTATAGTGCCGTCGTACGTGTTGTACGTCACCGCGCTTTGGACCGGTGGAATTTTGTATGACAGTCTGTACGCAAGACAAGCTTGGCAGGAAACCCGTCAAGCTTGGCAGGAATACCGTCGGGAAAACCTTTTTTTTCCTGCCAGGAAAACCGGTCGTGTGTACAGGGCTTGAGAGCTGGTAATCAGCAATGCATTTCATTTTTGTGTTTATTTTCAGATCCGCATAAATAACTAGTTGACTTAAAGTAGAAACTACATTCTAAATTGAATATACCAAAAACACACCAAAAAACACAGAAAACATCTAAACAGGGCTCTCCTCATTGTGGACATTCAACTAATTATAATAACTTGCGTTCTGCTTTGAAGGTATACATTTGTGTATTGATCCTCTTGATCAATTTAACCCTAATATTGAATTAGACTGTAAGACAGTCCCTGACTCCGGATTCTGAAACTGGGAAAAAGTATCTCCAGATGTTTTCCCGTTAGGTAAAGAAAGTCTCCACATAACTGCCCATCCTTCAAACCTTTCTATGGTTGGTTTCATCGTCTGCTTTCTCTGTAGCTCCCATGCTAGCAAATAAAAATGGGGAGGTGGGACTGAGGCAAATGCTGGTGAGGGTGTGTAACTACTTAAGGTTGTGCACAGTGGGATGGAGCTGCTCTGTCAGACAAGGAAAAGGAGCTGATTTAGAGCAACATTGCTGAATTCCTGTGCAGCCTCCCGCCACATACATAAGAGCACCCAGTCCAATCTTGCTTTTTTCCTCTTTCCCCAGCATGTGATGAGGTGAGGGGTTATCCCCTAAGAGGGAGCAGATGAGACTACCCTATTTGAAGCATGGTTTGGGGTATCCTGAATTTTGAGGTGATAACTGGTAGGTGTGTTGAATGTGGAGGTGATAACTGGTGAGTGTCCTGAATGTGGAGGTGACATAAGTGTTTCTTATATCTGGCTTCTGCACTGTGAGTTATTTCCTACTGACCTCCAAAGTCTGTGTTACATATTCCCAATCCCTGCATTTTTCACTACTGCCTCCTGCACTATGTGTGTTAAATACTACTGACCCCTGTACTGTGCATTGCATATTACTGACCCCTGCACTAGACATGTGCACACTGAAATATTTTGTTTCAGAATTTCGGTTTCATCCGAAAAATAAATTTATTTAGTTACACTCGAAATTTGTTTTTAATTATTTTGCTTTGTTAAAAAAGCATTCGTACGAAAATCCGAATGAATTAAGGTCAAATCTGTCAATCGAAGGCTTATAGTGTCTGTCGGATGTTCTAAGAAGATTTGAAGAAGCAGCTAAACTGTATGATCGTATATTTCCGGTCTAATGCTCCGCCAGGGGCGGATCCAGGGGGGGCAACGAGGCAATTGCCCCCTCTGAGAATGCGGGTGAGTGTGGGCAGCTCCGCCGGTGACAGTGCGGGCGGCTCCGCTATTCCGCGGGCGGGCGGCTTCCGTGATTCCGCGGGCGGCTCCACGATTCCGCGGGTGGGCGGGCCGTTCCGCGAGTCCATGGGCGCTCGGTCGGTGAGAGGGGGGGTAGCTGGGCGGCTCGGTGTGTGAGCGCTGCTGGACAATCAGGGAGCCGGCAGGCACGGGAGCAGAGAGATGACATCATCTCCTGGCGCCCGCCCTGCATTCTTGCAGTTCCGCCCTCACTGTGCAGGCAGCTGTGGGCAGCAGAGAAATTACATCATCTCTCTGCCATCTGATTTTGAGACAGAGCACCTTAGCAGGAAAGTGACACAGCAGGTGACAATCTGCAACGTGTGGCAAGTAACGTGGCAAGTGACAATCCGCATCTGGTGGCAGGTGACGTGGCAAGTGACAATCCGCATCTGGTGGCAGGTGAAGTGGCAAGTGACATTCCACAATGTGTGGCAGGTGACGTGGCAAGTGACAATCCGCAACGTGTGGCAGGTGATATGGCAAGTGACAATCCGCAACGTGTGGCAGGTGACGTGGCAAGTGACAATCTGCAACGTGTGGCAAGGGACAATCCGCAACGTGTGGCAGGCGACGTGGCAAGTGACAATCCCTGACGTCGCAAGTGAAAATCCGTAACTTGTGGCAGGTGACGTGGCAAGTGACAATCCGCATTTGGTGGCAGGCGACGTGGCAAGTGACACACTCGGAGCTCCCACTGATTCGGCATTATGGTGAGTTGAACTATTTCTTTTTATATTACAATGTAATAATATAAATAATGCGCTTCAATCATCCTAAGACAATGATAACCATGGTGCCGTGATGATTGAAGCGCCAATACCAGCCATTTCCTAGATAAATTGCCCCCAAAAAAAAAATATTTTATTGCAGTGCCCCTCCCGAGACTAGACTCTGGATCTGCCCACAAATTATAATAGAATTCTAATGTTGTTTGACTAGTAATAACTATCAAATATTATTATTAGTCAAAAAACAATAGTGTAGCGGTAGGTTGCTATGAGTTACAAACATCCACCAATCACCCTGCTGCCAGACCCCCATATATCACTTCTGAGACAATGAGCAGTCATTTGCGTTGCTTGCTTTGTTTATTGCAGTGTAGCGGACCCCTAAATTTAGGCGGTCGCTATGCCCAAATTTAAGGGACGGCCTGGGCAATAGTTTGGCTCAGGCGTTCTAATTTCATACTGAACTCTGCTCTGCTGTGGTGTTGTCTGGTGTGCAGTTCCCCTTTGGCCTGTGGGTGGCACTGTTGCCCAGGCCTAGGGTCGAACCTCAGGTGACACAGTGGCGTGATTGGATGTCCTCTCTCGGCTGCCGTGTGGTGGGCGGGGTTTCGCCTGCTGTGCATGCCGGTATATAAGGGGCAGACGCCATGTTTAGGGAGGAGTGCCTGGGGAGAGGACTGCCGGGGAGTGAGTCCCGGGGGAGTGTGCCCCATGGGGGTGCGTGGACTGGCCGAGGAGTCTCGGGCACCTTTAGCCCGAGGCTACAACGTTCCAGGTAGGCCCAGTACCTTTAACTGATTCTGCTGCTGTTAGAGGATCTCCTGAACCCGTCTCTGGGGGGGACAAAGTGATAGTACTGTTTGAGCTCCACTCCGGCTGCTAGACTGTGAGAGGGATCTATTCGGGTGAGCTAAACCCACTCGGGATCGAGTGGCGACGAGTGAGTCAAGTGTTGTGTGCCTGAATCTACCTTCTAACTTCGCTAGTTTCTTTCTCTCTTCAATTTCCAGTTAACTGAAGCAAAGGAAAATAAACTCTTTGTTGGAGTTAAAGTTGTGTGGACATTGGCCTTCTTGGGAAAGAATATAGACTTTTCCCTACATTCTAGGGACTAGAACCAGTGGAAGGAGGTAACTCGCTGCAGGACCCAAATCTGTGAACACCGCCTGACCTCTAATAAGAAGGACACGGGCTTGTGGCATGGTGTGTCCTACCCCCCGCAGGTGAAGGTAAGCGGGGGCAAAAGGATTGGTGTGCTACAGCAGGATACAACTTGGTTAGGGTAAAGGAAGATATGGGATGCCCATAGCACTTGTTGGATTGCTATCACATTTGTAGAACATTGATTAGCAGATTTAGCCCTGAAAATTATGCACTTCTCACATTCACAGTCTATTTCCCCTGCATATCTCCACTGCAGACTATTGCTCCTCCTCTACTGCACTGTCTCCTGCAGAGTATCACTCCTCTAGACCAGTGTTTCTGATCTCCAATCCTCAAGGCGCCCCGACATGTCATGTTTTCAGGATTTCCCTCAGATGAAACAGCTGTGGTAATTACTAAGGCAGTGAAACTGATCCAATCACCTGTGCAAAATAATAGGAAGCCTGAAAACATGACCTGTTGTGGCGCCTTGAGGACTGGAGTTGAGAAACACTGCTCTAGATTCCTCTCCTCTAGTACAAATCCTTTGCTGCAAAACTGTTAAGCCGTGTACACACGATAGGTTTTTCCATCGGTGTTTAAAACCAGAACATGTTTTAAATTTATCCGATGGTTAAAAAACCGATAGCAAATTACTATCGTCTGTGGGGAACTCCATCAGATAAAAAACCCATGCATGCTCAGAATCAAGTCGACGCATGCTCAGAAGCATTGAACTTAATTTTTCTTGGCTCATCAGAGTGTTTTACGTTACCGCGTTTGGAACGGTCGGTTTTTTGACTGATGGTGTGTAGGCAAGACTGATGGAAGTCAGCTTCATCGGTTTTCCGATGGAAAAATCCATCGGTTTAAAAACCATAGGAAATCCGATCGTGTGCACAGGGCTTTAGATTCCTGTCGCTTCACTTCCAGTTAGACAAAAAGGGATCACTCTGAATAACCCCAGCTTGCTGGCTGTAATTTGGCACTGTATTAAAGTCTCTTGAATGGTGTTGCTTGAGCAAATCTCTAAGCCAGAGGTATACAGTACCTTTCCCCGGCGGCTCAGTGATTTTAGTAGCTACACAGTCTCTTGGATGATAGTACCTGAGTGCTTTACTAGGCCAGAGATACTCGCTACCTCTCCCCGACGGCCTATCAATTTGACAGCACATGGCAATAAGCGGACTACTGCTCCCAGCCAGTCCATAACTGCAAACGCTGCGTTCCCCGGTCACAGCATTCTGCACTACTCTCAACAATCCTCCTCATGTTTCTTCCACACTGACCTTCTCCAAAGTGCAAATCCTGTGTTCTCCAGTCACAGGAACTTGACACTAACTCCATGGTGGAGATCTTTATCCAGGAACACCTCCTAGCAGCTCCTCCGGCCCTCCTCCTAGCGCGGCGTGTTCCAGAACAATCTTCCTGAAAGCATGGGAGGCGCCTCTGAGTCAAAGAACAGGTGATCACACCCACAACTGCACTGAACACTCCCAGCCCCATATCAAAACAAGCAGGCCTAGCCTAGAGCACAGGCCTGCCTATATTTGCTTGCACTGATAGCTTAAACCCAGAAAAATCCTATTCTAGCACCTACCTAAAAGGTAGAGGGTGCTACATTAGAATTCTTCTATAGCCTATGGGCGGAGCATTTGACCGTAAATGTCCGCTCAAGGGCGATTGTATGTTTTTAGCTGCTTAGTCGAATCTTCATGTCTCTATAATGTTGAAACTGTTCTCCCTATGTCGAATAATCTTTGACTAATAGGTTAGGCACATTCGGCCGCAGGTTTGATAGACACAGATAGATATTGTCATCGTCATGTCGAATCTTCTATATATCAATATCGAACTGTTGTCGCAGTTATACGAAAATATAATAGATACGAAATCTTTCAGATTTCGGATTCTGCGCATTCATTATCGTTTTTTAAAATTAACATGGAATTCCCCAAAATTTGGACGAAAATGCATTCGGACGATAACGAATGCACATGTCTACTCTGAACTCTGTCCTACTTATTTCTAAAATGTTTACTCTGCATTCTATACCTCTGTCCCCTGCACTCTTTGTTACTCCCCACTACCCCTGCACTCTTCCAAACTTACTTCTGACCCCTATACTCTGTGACTTACTACTGACCTCTACACTATGACCACTGCACTCAGCACTACTTACCAATGACCCCTGAACTCTGCATTACTTATTTCTGAAATCTTCACTCTTCATTACATACTACTTACCCCTGCACATTGCTTTACTCCCTACTACCCCTGCACTCTGCCAAACTTACCTCTGATGCCTGTATTCTGTGACTTATTTACTAATGACCTCTACACTATGGAGTTGATTTACTAAAGTCAAATAGTATGTGCACTGCAGTTGCTCTAGATCTGAGGGGAACATGCAAGGAAAAAAAATGCATTTTTTCTTGCACATAATTGGATGATAGAAATCAGTAGAGCTTCCCCTCTTTTCAGATCTTCCCCTTAGATCTAGAGCAACTGCATCTGCAGTGCACTTGAAGTACATTTCCAAGTGCATTTGCAGTGCACTTCTGGTGCACAGTATATTTGCCTTTAGTAAATCAACCTCCATGTTTTACATACTACTGACCGCTGCACTCAGTACTACTTACCAATGACCCCCTGAACTCTTTAACCACTTCCTGCCCACAGTACGTCATATGACATCCTTGACTTTAAGTGGGGGTATCTGAATGATGCCTGCAGCTGCAGGCATCATTCAGATATCATTCTTTTCTGCAGGCGATTCTGTGCACTGTAATGCCACGTACACACGCTCGGAAGTTCCTACAACAAATGTTCGGTGGGAGCTCGTTGATGGAAATTCCGACCGCATGTAGGCCCCATCGGACTTTTGCTGTCGGAATTTCCATCAACAAAAATTTGAGAGCTGGTTCTCAAATTTTCCGACAACAAAATCCGTTCTTGTAAATTCCGAGCGTGTGTAGACAATTCCGACGCACAAAATTGTGCGCATGCTCTGAATCAAGTACGAAACGGAAGCGCTCGGTTTGGTAAAACTAGCATTCGTAATGGAGATAGCACATTCATCACGCTGCAAACACGTCACGGACTGAAAAGCACGAGGCTAAAAAGCGCAAATCGTCTCTCACCAAACTTCTACTAACACGAGATTAGCAGAAGAAGCCCAAAGGGTGCCGCACTTGGTATTGAACTTCCCTTTTATTGTGCCGTCGTACGTGCTGTACGTGACTGCGTTATTGACGTTCGCAATTTCCGACAACATTTGTGTGACCGTGTGTATGCAAGACAAGTTTGAGCAAATATCCATCGGAAAAATATCCATGCTTTTGTTGTCGGAATGTCCGATCGTCTGTACGCCGCATAAGAATGATCATGGCGGCGGTTACGCCACTTGATCGTTCTTACAGTCAATGGTTCTTCTCTGGGCTCTCCCGTGCTATCAGGGACCCAGAGAAAGAATTCGCCACTGCCGAATGAAGAGCATAGAGATTTCCGGTGACCAGATGGTCACTCTATGTCATCTCTATGACCGTCGGAGGCCCAGGCCTGACGTTATGACGTCATGTCCGGGCTGCGGATGTCAACAAAGCGGGGATCTCGGCTGGAAAGCATCAGCTTATTAGCCTGGAGGAGAGATGGGGGGTCTTATAGACCACATATCTCTCCATAAAGAGGACCTGTCACACACCATTTCTATTACAAGGGATGCATTCCTTGTAATAGGAATAAAAGTGATCCAAAAAAATGTCAAATGAAAGTGTAAAAATAAAAAAATTACTATAAAATAAACAATAAATTTTTTTTTTAAAGCGCCCCTGTCCCCGTGTGCTTGCGCACAGAAGCGAACACATGCGTAAGTCCCACATATGTAAACGTCATTCAGACCACACATGTGAGGTATCGGCGTGTGCGTTAGATTGAGCGCAACAATTCTAGCACCTCCTCTGTAACTCTAAACATGTAACCTGTAAAAAAAATTAAAGCATCGCTTAGAGATTCTTAAGTACTGAAGTTTGGCGCCATTCCACGAGTGTGCGCAATTTTAAAGTGTGACATGTTGGGTATCTATTTACTGGGTGTAACATCATATATCACATTATACATAAAAATTGGGCTAACTTTACTGTTTTGTTATTTTTTTTATTCATGAAACAGTTTTTTTTCCAAAAATTGTTGCGCAAATACCGTGTGACATAAAAAGTTGCACCGACTGCCATTTTATTCCCTAGGGTGTATGCTAAAAAAAGTATATAATGTTTGGGGGTTCTGAGTAATTTTCTAGCAAAAAAATTATGATTTTTACATGTAGGAGAGGAGTGCCAGAATAGGCCTGGTATGGAAGTGCTTAAATTGGCTAACTTGTATCAACACATAGTGGTACTGTGTATACAAAATAAGTACAGTTGCCATGTCCTAGATTAATTGGAAAGGAATATAACGAATTATAGAGTTTGGACTTTTTAGGCACAACAATACACAATGCATTACTTAGTACTGACTTCTGCATTCTGTATTACATACTACTGACTCCTGTACTACGTGTTACAAACTACTGACCTCTGAACTATGCATTACTTACTCCTGACACATTAATTTTGTGTTACTTACTCATGACCCATGCACTGCATGACATACTACTGATTCTTGACCTCTGTGTTAAATACTACTGTACCCTGCACTCTGCACATTACATACTCCTGTCCTTAATTCTCTCTCTTAGATATGCCTGATCCCTGTCTGACTTAATACTGACCCCTGCACTATGCATTACATGCTACTTACCCCTACCCTCTGCCTTACTTCTTACTATGCCCTGTCACACTTACTATTGACCCCTGCACTCTGTGCCTTACCTACTACTGACCTAAAAACTGTGTGCTAAAAACTACTGACACATGCACTCTGCTTTACTTACTACAGACCACAGAACTCTGTATTGCATGTTACTCAGACAGAACCATCAGTGCTGCTACCCATACAACATACCGATGAAAAGAGCTCCTGGGTGCCCAATCCACAGCCGTTTCACTGAGTACATATTTAGAAAAATGATCCGCACACCAAGAGTTGCTCTTATAAAATCTTAATCTTTATTCAGAAACTACAGTCCACAGCCACAGATAAAATCAGTTGACGTGTTTCAGCCTATGAGGCCTTAGTAATAACTACATTTAGACACAAAACTCTAGTTTCTCTAGTCGACGAGCACCTAAATTAGGAAATGTGTTATTACCTAGTGTTTTCTTATCCAAACAATGCTAACCTACCTGGCTGGCATACCCTGGGAACTACCCTTGTAATACTAAAACTTGTAGATACTGTCATTTGAGTATGCTGGACTTTTGTTGCCACGGC
The DNA here is from genome assembly GCA_029206835.1 of Rana muscosa. NCBI lineage: Eukaryota > Metazoa > Chordata > Amphibia > Anura > Ranidae > Rana > Rana muscosa. The sequence continues at coordinate 230,571,758 of CM055117.1, read as the reverse complement.
TATGGGTGAGGAGTTTACCATACAACAATATGTTAACTGCGGCACACGTTTTGTAGTCTATCTGATCACCTGTATATCATGCAGTCTACAGTATGTGGGCTGTACCACACGTCCCTTGAGAACTTGAATAGGGGAATACTATTGTGACACAAATAACCCAAATGTCAATTTTTTTTCCAATGCAACACGTCACTTTAGGGAATGCCATCAGGGTGACCTTCCCTCATTTAGTTTCAGAGGAATAGAACGGCTGTCTCATTCACCTAGAGGAGGTGATAGGGAGAGACGGTTGCTGGGAAGAGAGGCATGGTGCATTTTTAGACTGAACTCTAGATCACCTCAGGGGTTAAACCTGATATATATTCTAGATTTGCACCTACAAATTGTCTCTCTCCAGTATCTCTTTTTTCTCTCTCCTGGTCTCTCTATAATTCTTTTAATCACTTTCACTATTGTTTTATTTATTTTTGTTATCTATTTAGATTTTTCTTCACGCGTATCATTATTATGTTGTTTGTGAACATTAGTGGCACACACACGGGACTCCCTAGTATATACTATAATTGATCTTGCCTGTTTTCAATTGTCTACAATTCATTAGGACAATTAATGGGAAGAGCCTGTGATATGTAGAGCCACTATATATTTCAGTTTTGTGTCTAAATGTAGTTATGACTAAGCACTGGCGTAGCATGGGGGGGGGGGGCAGGGGGGGCCGTGGCACCGGGCGTAACATTTAGGGGGGCGCCCGCCAGTATGTGTCACAGTGGCTGCCTCCTCCTAAATGTAGTGTCCCCATGCTCTGCCCGCCGCCATGTTCAGTCTCAGGCGCCCTGTGATTGGGCGTATGAGGTCATGTGCAGTGGCGGGGCTGGCCTGTCCACGATCGCGGTAGATCCTGGAGTCCCGCCTTCGCCCAATCACAGGGTGCAGGAGACTGAACATGGGTGGAGGCGGGACTCCAGGATCTACCACGATCGTGGACAGGCCAGCCCCGCCGTCGCACATGACCCCATACGCCCAATCACAGGGCGCCTGAGATTGAACATGATGGTGGGGATTATTGCCGAGCAGAGGCTGCAGAGTGAAGCAGGTGCCGAACATGGTGAGTCGGATTACTCCAGCAAGGTACCGGGGATCGGGAGGAGGGCAGCCGCTGACACTCTTCCAGGCAGGCTGAGCCAATGCTGGGGAAGAGGGAGAGCACGGAGCCAGAAATAGAGCGCAGGCAGCAGGGGGTGGAGGAAAGAGGAATGCAGGAGAGGGAAAGTCACAGCATGGAGGAGAAGAGAGGAATGGAGAGGAGAGGGGGAGCAGCCTGGAGGAGAGATGGAGGAAAGAGAGGAAAGACACACTTCTATATACACATGAATGGGACAGGAGGAAATCAGTGGAGCTGGGATTGTCACATCCATGGGGGGGGGGACATGGAATCAGTGGGAGATGACATTAACAGGAGCTGGGACTGTCACATGAGATGAGGGGTCCATGGATGGGAGCTGAGAGGGGTCCATAAATAGGGGTACAACACACACAGGGACAGGAGAGAAACGTGGGTGGAGGCATGGACACTTACTGTGTGTTCTATGAACAATGAGATCGGATCCGCAGGACTTCCACACACCAGCCCACTCCCCCCACCTGTCATACAGCTATGCCATCCTGGACATCACAATCCCAGTACACCTCCACTACACCGCACAGCACACCTCCACTACACCGCACAGCACACCTCCACTACACCGCACAGCACACCTCCACTACACCGCACAGCACACCTCCACTACACCGCACAGCACACCTTCACTACACCGCACAGTACACCTTCACTACACCGCACATCACACCTTCACCACACCGCGGGGGGGGGGTCATTGGAAAGCGCCACAAAAATCTCCACCTACAATGTATAGTCAGAGGTGGAGCCAATGGGGGTGTCAAAATTAGGTTTCACCTATGGTGGCAAAAATCCTTGCATCGGCCCTGGTCAGTGTAGTGTAGTATAGTGGTCAGTGTAGTACAGTTGTCAGTATAGTGGTTAGTGTAGTGGTCAGTGTAGGAATCAGGTAGGTCAGTGTAGTGTAGTGGTCAGTATAGTGTTTAGTGTAGTGGTCAGTGTGGGAATCAGGTAGGTCAGTGTAGTGGTCAGTGTAGTGGTCAGTGTAGTGTAGTGGTCAGTATAGGAATCAGGTAGGTCAGTGTAGTGTAGTGGTCAGTGTAGGAATCAGGTAGGTTAGTGTAGTGGTCAGTGTAGGAATCAGGCTGGTCAATACTATTGTAGGAAGGGAAGGGACAGGACTCGGGGAGTGCTAAAAGTCCGCAGGTTAGGGGGGCACAAATTACTTGCCTTGCCCCGGGCGCTGACAACCCACGCTACGCCACTGTGACTAAGGCCTCGTAGGCTGAAACGTGTCAACTGTTTTTATCTGTGGCTGTGGACTGTGGTTTCTGAATAGAGATGAAGATTTTTTAAAAGCAACTCTTGGTGTATGGATCATCTTTCTATATTACATATTACTGACCCCTATATCCTGTGTTGCTTATCACTGGCCCCTGCACTTTGTGTACTACATATTACTGAACTCTGTGTTACTTGCACGACACCTGCTCTATGTTACTATGCTCTAAACATTGCACTCTGAATTCTATTTTTCTAACCCCTGTAATCTGCATTACTTGCTCATGACTTGTGTGGAGACGCCTCCAAGGATCATACAAATCCTTTTGAGAAAACAACATTACTTAAAGAGAAGTAAAGGTTTATTTTGTATTTTTATTTCATACTTACCTAGGTGGATGCAGCATCGGTCCCCCGGCCCCTCTACACTGAGAACCAAGCGATCGAACATCGCCGATGGCTCAGTTCTCACAGCTCCGAGAGCAAAGAGCTTCTGACTGTCAATCAGCAGCTCTCCGCTCTTCTCCCTCCTCGCTCATAAGAACGCTGAGCTGTGAATGGGATAGGAGCATCTGTCTCAGGCTCTCAGTGGCTCGCTGAGAGGCTGTGACGGGTGTCAGTCCAGGCACCTGGTGGATCCAGACTTCCATTGTTGGGAAGATGCGGTGCCTGGACTGACATTGGTGACGTCAGCAGAGTGGACTTCAGCCCGCTCTCTGCTGAAAACGGGTCACAGGAGTAAAAAACAAATTGCTCTCCTGTGATCCATGGGAGAAGCCTAGCCAAATGAGCTTTGGCTGGACTTCTCCTTTAACCCTTTGCCTACTGTGCACTTTTACCCCCTTCCTGCCCAGGCCAATTTGTCGCACTTATAATGATAATTGCACGGTCATGCAAACACTGTACCCCAAAAAATGTTTAGCATTTTTTCACACAAATAGAGCTACCTTTTGTGGTATTTAACCGCTTCAGCCCCAGACCATTTTGGTGGTCAAAGACCAGGCCACTTTTTGCGATTCGGCACCACGTCGCTTTAACTGACAATTGCTCAGTTGTGCGACGTGGCTCCCAAACAAAATTGCCGTCCTTTTTTTCCCACAAATAGAGCTTTCTTTTGGTGGTATTAAATATCCCCAAAAAATATATAAAAAACTTTTTTTTTCCACAGTTTAGTCCGATACGTATTCTTCTACATATTTTTGGTAAAAAAATTGCAATAAGCGTTTATTGATTGGTTTGCGCAAAAGTTATAGCTTCTACAAAATAGGGGACTGTTTTATGGTATTTTTATTAATAGTTATTTTTTTTACTAGTTATGGCGGCGATCAGCAATTTTTATTGTGACTGCGGCATTATGGCAGACACATCGGACACCTTTGACACCATTTTGGGACCATTGTCATTTTTACAGCGATCAGTGCTATAAAAATGCACTGGTTACTGTAAAAATGACACTGGCAGTGAAGGGATTAACCACTAGGTGGCGCTGCAGGGGTCAAGTGTTTTCCCAGGGAGTGATTCTTACTGTTAGGGGGCGTGGCTACACGTGACATGTCACTGATGACCGATCACAGGGAACGGTCATCAGTGACAGTGTCACTAGGCAGAATAGGGGAATGCCTGGTTTACAAAGGCATTCCCCTGTTCTGCTCTTGCCGACCGCAATCGCGGGCCGCCCGGGAACAACGAGCTGCACTCGCAATGTACATCGGTGTGCGGCGGTCGGCAAGTGGTTAATCACCACAAAATTTTGGAATAAAAAAACTACTTTTTCATAGTTTGTTATAAAATTTTGCAAACAGGGAATTTTTCTCCTTCACTGATGTGTGTTGATGAGGCGGCACTGATTAGGCGGCACTGACAGGCATTAAAAGGCACTGATAGGCTGCACTGATGGGCACTGATGAGGCGGCACTGGTGGCCACTGATAAGGATGCACTGGTGGGCACTGATAGGTGGCACTGATAGGTGACACTGATGAGGAGGCACTAATGGGCACTGATTGGCAGCACTGGTGGGCACTTATTGGCAGCACTGGTGGGCACTGATGGGACTGCACTGATAATCAGGACACTAATAATCAGTGCCCTGATTATCAGTATAAATGTCCTTTTAAGAGAGGCCAAATATCGGCGCCCCTTCTCCTCTCCTCATGCTGAGGAAAGGAGTGCCGATAACCAGATTCTGTTTATATCCATAATCAACTGTGTCTAATCACACTGCTGGTAGGCTCTTTACCTCAATCTGTGAACAGCAGCGTTCTCCGAACACTGTGATTACAGAGTGCAACGCCCGCAACCCACAGTGGGCGCGATCACATGAAGCTGTCATATAATGGCCTACCAGAACTTTCCGGCTGCGCTGTAGCCGTCATTTGGCTATAGCGCGGTCGGCAAGTGGTTAAACCAATTTTAGTAGTATAACTTTTCTTGGTGGTGTCCATTGTAAAATCCATAGGAGTATTAAAGTCCCCACATATAATAATATATCCTTTTTGTATTTTCTGTATTTTCGTAAAAATTTTCTTTATAAATAGGTGGGGCTGCTTGTTGGGAGCATAGATGTTAGCATCTATATAGGTTATATTATAAATGACTGTTGTTAAAATTATACATCTTCGTCTGTAACTCCAGAAGTTGAAAGGAAACAATCCTTTATTGCTACTATAACTCCTTTTTTTTTTAGGATTATTTGAAAAAAATCTATGTAGTAATTTGTGATACGTGAATTTAGGTGGGCTATCCACTGCAAAATGAGAGTCTTGTCTTGATACAGTACTTTCTGAAGTGGTTAAAAAAAATATATATATATATATTGTGAGGGGGTTGGCTCGGCAGCGGGTGTGTGTGACCCCCGAGATGGGCTCCCCACACAAAAACAGGCCCAGCAAACGGAGTTTGTGGTTTTAAAAATCAAAAAGGTGCGGTTTATTTTCTATTTACAGTGACAAAACACAGCAAAGAAAAAGAAACATAAACAAAATAAATCCTGGTCAACTTGACCTCTGACTAAACATACAGGTTTCCTAACTAACAACTGGGATCAGCCTAGTGCTGTCCTAGTCCCTAAGTCCCTGGTTTTAAATGTCCAAGCAAATAGCCACACAGGCTTTGTCTCACCGCACAGGGGTTCACTCTCCCTAGACAGTCCACACAGGTCTGGTTCCAGGCATGAGCTAACATCTAATGAAGCTGGGAGTTCTTATAGAGGCCTAAATGAGCTGACAAGCTTCAGCTGGTCTCATCAACTCCCTGTCTGCACGACGCCCCACACTCTCCCTAGAGGTATGAGTCATCCATGAGCCCACTAGCCTTATACAACTCTCCACCTAGTTGTATAAGTCGGCGTAAAGCCTGAATCTGGGCGAAATATATCTACCCCCCTGGATGCAACCAGGTGACTTTACCTTCCTGCTGTCACAATATATATATATATAGAAAAAATAAAATGAGAGTCTTGCAGGCAGACAACGTCACTTCCAAATTTTAAAGCATTAGTTCATAGAGCTTACCTTTTATATGGGCTGTTAGACCCTTTCACGATTATTAACAGAAGTTTAAGTCCCATAATAATGAAAAAAACAAATGTTAAAAGGTAGCTTTACTCTAAAGTTTGTTAGCCATATTATCCCACTTAGGCCTCGTACACACGACCGAGTTTCTCTGCAAGAACCAGCAAGAAACATGCTGGCAGAGATGTCTTGCCGAGAAATTCGTTCGTGTGTATGGTTTCTCGTCAAGAAAACCGACAAGTAATCTCGACGAGAAAATAGAGAACCTGCTCTCTATTTTCTCGTCGAGATTCTCGTCGGCATGTTTCTCGTCGAGAAAAGTGAGTGTGTGTACACTTACCTGTCCTCCGGGAAGCCAGCGCATGTTCGAAATGAATTCGACGCATGCGCGGTAGCTTCCTAGGCATAGGTAGGGTATACCAAGATGGCGGCGACGGCATCGAATGTGACGAGCGCATGCTCGTCGTAGTCGATGACGTCACCGCGTACGCTCCATTCAAAGAACCGCGGGTTCTTTGAATCGAGCGTCTGTACACTCGGCCGGGACAAGTTTCTTGTCCAAGAATCTCGTTGAAAAAAACTTCATGTTTTTTTCGACGAGAATCTCGGTCGTGTGTACGAGGCTTCAGTCTTTCCATAGTGATGCAGCTTCCAAAAAAAAGAAAGAAAAAGAAACAATGATTAATGCAAAGCAGAGAAAAGGGAAAATACTCAATTTGATTCCAAAAAGAAGAGGCAACGTTGGTATGCATTTTGAACTGTACTTGTAACCTGGGGAAAAAAGATTAACATACAGCTACCAAAATTTAAGGGTTATTTCTGATCCTGAGAGGAACACAATATTGTAACTCTACGACATAGTAGGGATGCAAGAATATTTAATCCTTTCTACTATTTAATAGTGACCAGTAAAGGGAAATACAAGCTCTAATGCCGCGTACACACGATCGAGATTCACGGCGGTGAAAACACCGCCGTGAATCCCGACGGGAAAAACGAGGAACGGCTTGTTCCCCTACACACGTTTTTCCCGTCATTTTTTCTCTTGGTCGAGAAAAACGACCGTGTGTAGGCTCCCCGGCAGTGTTTCCCTATGGGAAAACTGCCGCAGAAAAAAATGCCGTGAATCACGACGAGAAAAATTAGAGCATGTTCTAATTTTTCTCATCGTGATTAATGCCGTTTTTCTCGACGGAAAAAATAACCAAAAGCCCACACACGGTCGTTTTTCTCGTCAAAGAGAAAAAATTTAATTTTTCCCAACGACCAAAAAAAAAAAATGTCATTTAAAACGGCCGTGTGTGGGGGGAACAAGCTGTTCCTCGTTTTTCACGTTGATTTTCTCGACTGTGTTTTTACCGTCGAAAAAATCGATCGTGTGTACGCGGCATAAGACTACATTTTTGCTATTTCACTTTTTTTTTGCTATCTGTTTTTTTAATTCTGTAGTAAAAAACATGAGGCTGTAGGTGTTTTTTTTTGACACAAGAACATCTCTGGGCATCTATGCACTGAAGATTTCTACATGGTCCAGCTGCCTATTACATTTGGGACATATTTTATTTCAGGTAAGTTAGGGCACTAAAGCTATACAATTTTTTTTTTTAGCCAAACTTCAGCGTTAAAGAACCATGTATATAGTATTTTAGGGAATTGAAAAGAGTTATGGGAATCTCTCAAAATTCCACATTCAAGTACTACAACAATAAAAATAAATAATCAATAGAAGATTATCTAGCTACATCTTAATGTGATACTAAAGTCTTGTTTTTTTTCTGGTTAAGAATAACTAACATGTCATAATTACTCCACTGAGCAGTGGTTTTGCACAGAGCAGCCCAGATCCTCCTTTTCTCAGGTCCCCCGCTGGCACTCCTGGTCCCTCCCTCCTGTTGCTTGCTATGGGGGCACCTGAGCCAAGCCACAGCTCTCTCTGTCCATTCAGACACAGAGCGGCAGCTGGCCTGACCCCTTTCTCTCCTCATTGGCTGACTGACTTTGATTAAAAACAGTGGGAGCCAATGGCGCCGCACTGCTGTCTCAGCCAATGAGGAGGGGAGTCCCGGGCAGCCGAGACACTCCTGCAACCACGCTGGATCTAGATGGGCTCAGGTAAGTATTACAGAGGCTGAGGGGGGTTGCTGCACACAGAAGGCTTTTTATCTTAATGCATACAATGCATTAAGATAAAAAACCTTCTGCCTTTACAACCATTTTAACTAGAGATGGGTCGGAACACCCCCCTGATCAGTTCACACCAGTACTCCCGAACAGAGAAAAAGTTCTGACTCGAAAGGTAAACCCTATTAAAGTCTATCTGACCCAAACTTGAAAAATCAAAAGTCCCCATTTTGACGGCTTATATGCAAGTAATTGGCCATAAAAAAGGGTATGGGGTACTGCCCTGGGGGACATGTATAATTTTTTTTTTTTTTTATAGATCGTTTTTACAGGAGCAGTGATTTTAATGATGCTTAACCACTTAACGACCGCTCACTGTATATATACGTCGGCAGAATGGCACCGACAGGCACAATCACGTACAGTGTACGTGATTGCATTTGTATAGTTGGGGGGTCCAATCGGACCCCCCTCCTATACAGTGAGCGGTGGCTAAGTGTCCGGGAGCGTTCCGGGATGAGGGGGCAGCCATTAGTTTCCGGCCACCCCCTCGCGATCGCTCCCGGCGAATGGAAATGCCCCCTCTGTCTGTGTCAGGCAGAGGAAGCAGGAGGAAGTGATGTCATCTCTGGTGCGGCGCTCACATATACCGAGCGCCGTACAAGAGAAGACATCAGGTCAGTGCACACAACACTACACTGACACCAGGACACATAGGGACATAAATCGCCCCCCAGGCCCCCCCAGACACCCCCAGATCACCCCCCAGATCACCCCCCTAGCCCCCAGTCACAGTGTCACTGATTGCAGTGACCATTTATTTACTGATCACTGCAATCAGTGACATTTGTGACTGTAAAAGTGTCAGTACATTCAGTTTTAGGTCCAGTGTAGCCCCCTAACCCCCCCTAATAAAGGTTTAACCCCCTGATCACCCCCCAGATAACCCTTTCACCCCCTATCACCACTGTCGCTAAGCGATCATTTTTCTGATCGCTGTCTTAGCGTCAGTGATGCCGATCGGCAGCCAGTAATTTTTTTTAGCTTCGCCGCATGTTTTTATAGCGTCAGGTACCCCAATATATTATCTAATAAAGGTTTAACCCCCTTGATCGCCCCCCAGGTAACCCTTTCACCCCCTATCACCACTGTCGCTAAGCGATCGTTTTTCTAAACGCTGTCTTAGTGTCGGTGATGCAGATCGGTAGCTGGTAATTTTTTTTAGGTGCGCCGCAGGTTTTTATAGCGTCAGGTACCCCAATATATTATCTAATAAAGGTTTAACCCCCTTGATCGCCCCCCAGGTAACCCTTTCACCCCCTATCACCACTGTCGCTAAGCGATCGTTTTTCTAAACGCTGTCTTAGTGTCGGTGATGCAGATCGGTAGCCAGTAATTTTTTTTAGGTTCGCCGCAGGTTTTTATAGCGTCAGGTACCCCAATATATTATCTAGTAAAGGTTTAACCCCCTTGATCGCCCCCCAGGTAACCCTTTCACCCCCTATCACCACTGTCGCTAAGCGATCGTTTTTCTAAACGCTGTCTTAGTGTCGGTGATGCAGATCGGTAGCCAGTAATTTTTTTTAGGTTCGCCGCAGGTTTTTATAGCGTCAGGTACCCCCATATATTATCTAATAAAGGTTTTAACCCCCTGATTGCCCCTAGTTAACCCTTTCACCAGTGATCACCATATAAGTGTTACGGGTGACGCTGGTTAGTTAGTTTGCTTTTTATAGTGTCAGGGCACCCGCCGTATATAACCCAATAAAGGTTTAACCCCCTGATCGCCCGGCGGGTGATATCAATTAGGTTTTAGCGTCAGAGAGGGTCTGCGTCACACCCCAGGCAGCGTCAGGTTAGTGCCAGTAATGCTAACACCCACGCGTGAAGCATACACCCCCCTTAGTGGTATAGTATCTGAACAGATCAATATCTGATCTGATCAGATCTATACTAGCGTCCCCAGCAGTTTAGGGTTCCCAAAAACGCAGTGTTAGCGGGATCAGCCCAGATACCTGCTGGCACCTGCGTTTTGCTCCTCCGTCCAGCCCAGGCCACCCAAGTGCAGTATCGATCGATCACTGTCACTTACAAAACAAAACAAAAACACACATAACTGCAGCGTTCGCAGAGACAGGCCTGATCCCTGCGACTCCAGTGCTGTAGGAGGTGATTTCACCACCACAGTTAAAAAAAAAAAAGCATATATGCCGAAGCATTGGGGCAGCAGGGGCGGAGGAGCGATTTTGCTCCTAATGCCGCGTACATACGGTCGAAATTCCGACGGAGGCTTGCCCGTGGAAAAGTCCGACCATGTGTGTGCGGCATAACTTTTTTGCGGGAGGATGCCCCCATGCTTCGGCATATATAAATGGTGCGTGTATGCCCATCATTGGAAGTGGGTGGATGAAGGGCGGTATTCTAATGGTGGGCATACCCACCGATCAATCTCTTTTTTCGTTCAGCCAACTGGCTGCATGAAAAAAAAAGATTACAATACATGTCCAACAAGGACCAGCAACGTACTGGTATGTTGCTGGACTTTGAATGTTTATACCAGAATGATGCCTGCGGGTTTAGGTATCATCTTGGTATCATTCTTTTCAGCCTGCGGCCGGCTTTCATGTAAAAGCAATCCTAGCGGCTAATTAGCCTCTGGACTGCTTTTACAAGCAGTGGGAGGGAATGCCCCCCCCTGGATATAAAAAGCGCCATTGGGAAATTGGGAAAGCATTTTATCACACCGATCTTGGTGTGGTCAGATGCTTTGAGGGCAGAGGAAAAATCTAGGGTCTAGAAGACCCCAGTTTTTTCAAAAAAAGAGTACCTGTCACTACCTATTGCTATCATAGGGGATATTTACATTCCCTGAGATAACAATAAAAATGATAAAAAACAAAATACTTGGAAGGAACAATTTAAAAATAAAATAAAAAAGCAAAATTAATAATAAAAAAATAAAAAATAAAAAAAAGCACCCCTGTCCTGCCCTGCTCTTGCCCAATGGCGAACGCAAGCGTCGGTCTGGCATCATATGTAAACAGCAATTGCACCATGCATGTGAGGTATCACCGCAAAGGTGAGATCGAGGGCAGTCATTTTAGCAGTAGACCTCCTCTGTAAATCTACTGCGGTAACCTGTAGACATGTGCATTCGTTTTCGTCCGAATGCATTTTCGTCCGAATTTCAGCTATTTTCGTTATCGTTTTAACAAACGAAAACGAAAGCACAGAATCCGAAAACCGAAAGATCCGACATAAACAAATGCTTTATTTTCGTTTTCGTTGCTACAACAGTTCGATATAGATAGGAGATTCGACGTGACGCTGACAATAACAATCTGTGTCTATCGAACCTGTGGTCGAATGTGCCTAACCTTAACTCTATTAGTCCAAGATTATTCTACATAGGAGAGAAAAGATTCGACATTATAGAGAGAAAAGATTCGACATAGGAGAGAAAGATTCGACATAGGAGAGAAAAGATTCGACATAGGAGAGAAAAGATTTGACATTATAGTGAGAAAAGATTCGACATAGGAGAGAAAAGATTCGACATAGGAGAGAAAAGATTTGTTATTATAGAGAGAAAAGATTCAACATTATAGAGAGAAAAGATCACTGCTGGAATTGGGTGGGGGAAGTAAAATAAAAATAAAGTTGATGATGAATGTTATTGGCTGATTGTAACCAAAGAGGAGGAGCAGTAAAATAGCTAGAATGACGAAGATTCGACAAAGCATCGAAAGTTAGAAGATTCGACGGTGCAGCAAAACTGTACGACGCTGCAATCGTACATTTCCGGTCAAATGCATCTGCCCATAGGCTATGGAAGAATTCTAATGTTGGTTGACTAGTAATAGTAATGAATAAATATAATTATTACTAGTCATACAACATTAGAATTCTTCTATAGCTTGTGGGCGGAACATTCGACCGGAAATGTATGATTGCAGCGTCGTACAGTTTCACTGCTCCGTCGAATCTTCTGTGAACATTCGACAGACACCATAAGCCTTCAATGACAGATTCGACCTTAATTAATTCAGATTTTCGGACGAATGCAATTCCTAATGAAAAACGAAATAAATAAAAACGAATTTCGGGAGTAACTAAATAAATTTATTTTTCGGACAAAAACGAAATTCCGAAACGAAATATTTCAGTGTGCACATGTCTAGTAACCTGTAAAGGCTTTTAAAGGCTTTTAAAAATGTATGTAGTTTGTCGCGAATGCGCGTTTGTGCGAAATTTTAAAGCATGTCGTTTTTGGTATCTATGTACTCGGCCTAAGATCATCTTTTTTATTTCATCAAACATTTGGGCAATATAGTGTGTTTTAGTGCATTAAAATTTAAAAAAGTGTATTTTTTTAACCCAAAAAATGCGTTTGAAAAATCGCTGCGCAAATACTGTGTAGAAAAAAAAATGCAACACCCACCATTTTAATCTGTAGGGCCTTTGCTTTAAAAATATATATAATGTTTGGGGGTTCAACATAATTTTCTTGCAAAAAAAAAATGTTTTCATGTAAACAAAAAGTGTCAAAAAGGGCTTTGTCTTCAAGTGGTTAGAAGAGTGGATGTAAGCTACCTAATGTTGTGTATAAAATGCCAGAACAGTTCAAAACCCCCCCAAATTACCCCATTTTGGAAAGTAGACACCCCAAGCTATATACTGAGAGGCATGTCGAGTCCATGGAATATTTTATATGTTGACACAAGTTGCGGAAAAACGACAATTTTTTTTTTTTTGCACAAAGTTGTCACTAAATGATATATTGCTCAAACATGCCATGGGCATATGTGGAATTACACCCCAAAATACATTCTGTTGCTTCTCCTGAGTACGGGGATACCACATGTGTGAGACTTTTTGGGAGCCTAGCCGCGTACGGGACCCCAAAAACCAAGCACCGCCTTCAGGCTTTCTAAGGGTGTAAATTTTTGATTTCACTTCTCACTGCCTATCACAGTTTCGGAGGCCATGGAATGCCCAGATGGCACAAAACCCCCCCAAATGCCCCCATTTTGGAAAGTAGACACCCCAAGCTATTTGCTGAGAGGCCTGTTGAGCCCATTGAATATATTTTTTTTTTGTCCCAAGTGATTGAATAATGACAAAAAATGACAAATAATGACAAAAAATAATGACAGTATAGCATTGATAGTAAAATTATTTCTACCATGTAAGCCTGACAAGCATAAATCAGATGCTGTGTGTGTTATTGTCTGTTTTACCCACATTTCCTTCACCTTGCTTTCTGTCAATAGGACTTCCAGGTTTACACCGAACCTCCATTTACTGAGCAATAAGCAGAAATTTAGCTCCCTGATGATCTCCCAATAGTGAAGACAGAACAATACCCATCCTGGGAATAAAACATTAGCAAACAAAGTGGACAGGTTTTATATGTTGACATGTCTTTATCTCTATCTTATGTTTCTGAAAGCTGTTTTAGCAGTATGGGAAATCCCGCAGTACATAGCAAAATAAATGCAAACTGTCTACTCTCTTTCTGTTTCCATTAATACTGTATATATTTAACTTCAGTTAAAGTAAGCTCAGGAATACACTTTTTTGGGAATGTACCTAGCTACTGTTATACTCACTTGATTTATGCTTAGTGACAACAAAGTACATGGGGATTTGCCTTTCTCGTCACTCTGCTCAATGTGTCTTGATTCTGACACTGTCCATCACTTTACGAGTAACTGAACGATAGATATGTTGAATGCACAAATGAAATATTAATGTGTTATGAATGATTCATTGCAAATTTGTGCAAGAGAAAGAACATTTTATTTATGTGAACAAGATGGAAGCAATCTCAGGAATTAAGTTCATGAACTGGGAAATATGTCATAGTCAATCAGATATGCACTTTTGTATTGTATTGTTTAACCTACCTGAACAAATTTGCAATGGTATTATAAAGCAAAACCAGACATTGAAGTAAAAAAGGAGCTAAGCCTTGTTAAACTGCCAAAACAAAGTTCTCTTTCCTATACCGTATATAAATACAGATATAAGCCAACCATATATATGACATAAAACACAATTAAAGTAAGCAACTAGAGTACAAAAGACTAGTAAGTTCAATAACCAAGTGAACAACTGGGCTTTACCCTGTTTTGGCAATTTTCTGATAGCTAGCACTTTGTTGTACATCAAAGTCAGGTACACTTATTCTTAAAGCCCGTACACACGGTCGGACTTTTTGCCCAAAAACGTCAAAATGAGCACGTTTTCCAAAAAATCCTACCGTGTGTATGCTCCATCGGACAAACTTTTTCGGTTATCATCGGACAAAAGTTCGCTCTGCAAACAGACAACGGCAACAAAAGTCTGATGGTGCAAAGTCCGACCGCGTGTACAGAAATCCATCGAACTTTTGTCCGAAGTACAAATACGCATGCCCAGAACCAATGTTAAAATCAACCAACAATAGCAGAAGTTGACCAAAGGATGGCGGTAAAGAGCAGAAAAGAGCAGAAAAACCACGTGATGTTGGGAAAGTTTTGGGAAAGTTTGCAGAAAAGTCCTGCCGTGTGTATGCTCTGGGTGTGGCCGGCCAACTCCCTTCGGACAAAAATCCATGGAAAAGTTTGTTTGAAGTCCGACCGTGTGTACGAGGCTTTACACTTACTCACTTATTCTAACATGCAAAGCTTTTCTATCTGGTGTATACAAGTTTATGCATGATGTAGCAGGTCACATTTGTCCAGTATTTGAGGCATTTGGAAGATTAAAATGGGAGCTGGCAAAATGTGATTTTGTCATGGATGTGCAAATGTAAATTTTTCTACACTTTACCAATTTATTTTAAAAAAAATTACAAATTATGATATTCAAAGTGTCCTATCCTCAGAATAGTTCACATACAGTAGACTCATTAGAGTAACTGCATATTTTCATGCTCCAATTCTTAGGGTGTAAAACATTCCTTCACTTCAGTCACCAAAAAAGTGATAAGAAATATTCTAAAAAAAATTAAAATTTGTCTGGTGCTGGGTCTCCTCATATTGAAAAATCCAAATCAGGGATTAAATGTAGGAATCTAGAGCCTGCCATAAAAACCCCCTACACTTTGAGCCATGAGTGGCCTTGTCAGCACACAAACTTTGTCTTCAACTAAAAAAAATCTAATTAGCTAAAGGAACGAATATCCAAAACAGATGCAGCCACTCTGTGGGTATTCAGAATGCGGAAACTGCTGCGTAATGCACCACCCAACGCCTTGGTCAGGAACTATAGCTGGTTTGTGGTTCTTCCGCCCATAGTAGCCCCTGTTCCCTTAAAGTGGTTGCAAAGCTATATATTGTTTTTTATTAAATGATAAAAGATGGTATATGTCAGTGTTTAGATATGGGGAGCCCAATAGCAGGGGCACACACCTTGGTTGAGGATACTCAAGAGATTAATCCAGCACAGTTTCCTAAAGCGTGGTACAAAATAGTAGTCCATAATCAAAGTCAAATGTCGAATAAGGTCAGGGCAGGCAGCAAAGGATCAATAAATATAGCAAAGGTCAGGTAACGTAATCACATGGCTAGCAACAGGTACACACTGTGGACAGCTCTAAAACAACTGAAAAAAAAATGAAATAGTTGCATGCTGCCACCTGATGGTGGACGAAAATAAATAATTAAATACAGCTGCTGTTATCACCTATGTGTTCCCACATCCACAGCAAATATATACAAATTATAAGTGTGATAGCACTGCTAAATAACTTCTATGAAGATGCACATAAATCAATAAATAAAAAGAAACACCATTCATTCATATTGACGTGCAAGTGTCAGTGGGATAATTCAAGTGCATGTGCCAATGAACTACTGTGCCAAGATATATAAAGTGCAAAAAGTCAAAGACAGACCATGTATAACAAAATTCTTCTTAAAAGTAGTGCCCAAAGAAAGACTCTCTTGTGAGCCATGCTTGGCAGAAACACAATGTAATCCACTCCGTCATTTTTGTTCCCGTCACCGAGTGCAATAAAGGCTCACCTCCATCATAGATTCTAGCATGGTCAAGTATTCATGAAACACTATGCAATTCCCCTTTACGAGTGGCTCCTCACTGGTCACCAGGAGCTCCAAGATGACATAAAAAGACAATAATTCTTCCAATATTGCAGTACCTGGGTGTTAATCTGAATAAACCCCGCCACCTCAGCTTCATAAAATGCACTCACATTTATTAAAAAATAAACAAGCATAAAAATGTAATCCAGCAGGTCTGATGTGTGACATAAATAACCTCTTAGGCACTCTAGGATGCATTTTTATTAGCTTTCATTTATTCCTTTACAGGTCAGCTCATTAGGTGCATTTAGACATTGTTTAGCCATTTGGTTTTAGCTCAGTGTTTGTTATTCACATTCAGTAATGATTTGTGCTTTCCTCCATAGACCCTACCTCTACAGTTTACAGATCATGTCCTGAACTCCGGCCATTTTGTTCGCTGTTAGATGAAAATGTGCATGCGTGGACTTTCGGGATGCCGGAAATCCCCACCAGACGCAAATCAGAGATCAATCTGGATTGCTGCAATATGTTAATGCGCATGCGTGGACTTCCGGGTTCGCTGGAGGCCACGGCGCATGCGCGAACCGGCAAACATGCACGGTTTACAGTGCTAATCTATAAATTCACACAGCTGCATGGCTTATCCTCCAGACAAAGCCACAAGGATAGTGGCGTAACACGTAGAGGTGGAGCCTGGCGGTGTGATATCTATGCAACATGTGAGACCTGCTGGATTATGTTTTTATGCTTGTTTATTTTTTAATAAATGTGAGTGAATTTTTGAAGCTGGGGTGGTGAGGTTTATTCAGATTAACACACAGGTACAGTACTATTGGAAGCATTCTTGTATTTTTAAGTCATCTTGGAGCTGCCGGTGACAAGTGAGGAGCCACTCTTAAAGGGGAATCGCATAGTGTTTCATGCATACTTGACCATGCTAGAATCTATGATGGAGGTGAGCCTTCATTGCACTCGATGACGGGCACACAAATCACAGAGTGGATTATTGTTTCTGCCAAGCACGGCTCACAATAGAGACTTTCTTTGGGCACTACTTTTAAGAATTTTGTTATACATATCTTGGCACAGTAGTTCATTGGCACATGCACTTTAATATGAATTGTCCCATTGACACTTGTACGTCATTATAAATTGTGTTTCTTTTAAGTTATTTATTGATTTATGTGCATCTTCATAGAAGTTATTTAGCAGCGCTATCACAATTATAATTTATATCTAAAACAACTGAGCACTCTCTCTCTGGAACCTTTCAGCTTTATAGCAGTCAAATAGGAAATTATCTCAGGAGGTGTGGTGGAAGTGATGCAATTGCTGTCTATAACAGGGAGCACTTTATGCTGCCATTTTGATATGAAGATGCCATCAGACATGTGCTAGAGGCCTCACCATCCTCGCACGGGGTGCTACAGGACACAGGCCACCAACAAGAGTGCCAAGGACTGACATGCTGTGAGTGTGAGGACCCCTGCGGTTGGTAAAGGTAGGTTGCGGATTGTGACAGTATATTTACCTGCTCTGGTACTTGCTTGTCCCCAGGTCTTAGAACATGATGTTAAAGTTCTTACCCAGACAGCATTGGGACTGAGCAACTGGGACAAGGAAGGGTACCTGTAGTTCTGAGGCTAGTAGTGGAATCCTGGGATAGGCCAAGGTCAGGGCAGGTAACAGACAAGTGTAATCTGAAAACAGACTTGAGGGCAGGGCTGGTAGCAGGCAGGCGTAGTTCAGTTAACAATCTGACATCCAGTTCAAATGGAAATCCAAAGAGTAATCCAAGTAATCTGAGCAGAAGGAAAAGGTCAGCAACTAAGGCATCCAAAAATGAAACAATTGGTCAGGCAAGGAAACACATAGGTAGCCAGGAAGAAAATGCTATGACAAGCACAGAGGCACATGCTGATGAGGTTAAAATGGGAAGCATCCTGCACTTTGGACCAATTCAGATAGGGGGTTTAGACTCTTTATCCCACAGCTGGTTGGTGCAGTTAGAAGTCTATGAAGGCTTGTACCTTGCAACTGATGAGAACTACATGTCTGAGAAGACTCATTAACCGTAAGGAAGAGAGAAAAGATCCCTGGTGCTGCCCATCCACAAAGTGAATGAGAGGTGGTATGAGAGAGACAACCTCAGCCTGGGCTCCTATTCCCCAATGCGTTTCACTCCGCCCCACTGAGCTTAGTCATGGGGATCTTGTTGGGGTCTGCAGGCAAGGGGCTTATCAGAATATGGAAGGCCCCCAGATCCTGCCCCCCCATATGAATGAGTAGGGGTACATTGTACATTGTACCCCTACTCATTCGCCAAACAAAGTGTAAAAAAAATAAAATAAAAAAAAGAGTAGACGGTTTTTGACAAGTCCTTTATTAAAAAAATTTAGAAAAATAAAAAAAATAATGTCCCCCAATGTAGATCCATCATCAATCACGATGCTGACACAACCTGACCCAGAAATAAAAAAAACGTTCTGCCATCAACGAAAGCCAACCACCTACTGCAGGCTCTGCCGTTTGACAGTTCTTATATACAGTGAGGGAAAAAAGTATTTGATCCCCTGCTGATTTTGTACATTTGCCCACTGACAAAGAAATAATCAGTCTATCATTTTAATTGTAGGTTTATTTTAACAGTGAGAGACAGAAAAACAAAAATATCCAGAAAAACACATTTCAAAAAAAGTTATCAATTGATTTGCATTTTAATGCGTGAAATAAATATTTGACCCCTTTGCAAAATATAACTTGGTACTTGGTGGCAAAACCCTTAATGGCAATCACAGAGGTCAAACGTTTCCTGTAGTTGGCCACCAGGTTTGCACACATCTCAGGAGGGATTTTGTCCCACTCCTCTTTGCAGATACTCTCCAAGTCATTAAGGCTTCGAGGCTGACGTTTGGTAACTCGATCCTTCAGCTCCCTCCATATATTTTGGCATTAAAGCGATTGTAAGGCTTCATGTTTTTTTTTTTTTTTAAATAACAAACATGTCATACTTACCTCCACTCTGCAGCTCGTTTTGCACAGAGTGGCCCCGATCCTCGACTTCTGGGGTCCCTTGGGGGCTTTCGAGGCTCCTCCTCTTATCAGATAACCCCCTAGGAGAAGCGCTGCTATCAATCTATCCAATCAAGAACCGGGACGCTGTGCAGAGAGGGAGAGCGCATCTCCGCCGAGTGAATGAATGGGCTCAGGTAAGTAAAATGGGGCGAGCTTGGGGCAGGTCACTGCCAGAAGTTTTTCACCTTAATGCATAGGATGCATTAAGGTGAAAAAACACGAGGGTTTACAACCCCTTTAAGGTCTGGAGACTGGCTAGGCCACTCAAGGACCCTAATGTGCTTCTTCTTGAGCCACTCCTTTGTTTCCTTGGCCATGTGTTTTGGGTCATTGTCATGCTGGAATACCCATCCACGACCCATTTTCAATGTCCTGGCTGAGGGAAGATGGTTCTCACCCAAGATTTGATGGTACATGGCCCCATCCATAGTCCCTTTGATACGATGAATTTGTCCTGTCCCCTTAGCATAAAAACACCTCCAAAGCATAATGTTTCCACCTCCACGTTTGATATTGGCGATGCTGTTCTTGGGGTCATAGTCAGCATTCCTCCTCCTCCAAACAAGGCTAATTGAGTTGATGCCAAAGAGCTCGATTTTGGTCTCATCCGACCACAACACAACACATTCACACAGTTCTCTGAATAATTCAGAGGTTCATTAGCAAACTTCAGACAAGCCTGTACATGTGCTTTCTTGAGCAGGGGGACCTTGCGGGCGCTGCAGGATCTCAGTCCTTCATGGAGTGTGTTACCAATTGTTTTCTTGCTGACTTTGGTCCCAGCTGCCTTGAGATCATTGACAAAATTCTCCAGTGTAGTTCTGTTTCGGAGAGAGAGAATATGTTGTATCAACCACAGAGTGGTAACTGTGGATATCAACAAAGAGTACCTGGCGTGCCACGTCCTAACATTTGAATATAGAAAAAGCTAGATGGAGGGACTTGGACTTTTTAGGCACCATACACGATTTATATAAAAAATAATTTTATTGTATAATAATCTAACATATCAATATTTCTGTATAAAAATTGTTCACAAGTTCTGAAAGAGACGATACAACAATACCGATATAGTACAACACCATAGCTCCAATGCAGATCATATAGGGCCAATATTCATCCATAGGCCAGTTAGATGCATTCCCAAAAGTTGAGGTATGGTTAAAACGGCATAAGTCGTAGGAATAGATGTAATAATTTCACTCTCGCTCTACAAGTTCCGCGTCCAATGACGCTTCTTCAGGAGCGTGTCATGTGAACTAAACAGGAAATATATTTAAACATACAACATATATCATGAGTTTGTAATTTGTCATCATGCATTCAATAATGCTATAATACATTTAGAAACCCTTATAGAGAAAGGGAAAATATGTTAACACTTTTGTAAAGGAACTCGGAGAAGACCTAAAATGTATACTGACCTAGGAGACAGGAAAAGAGGTATAGAACGAACCCGACGGACACTGTGGAGGCGTGCACCTATTATTCAATTGATAACATTGGATTAGTGTTCAAAATTATAGACTGATCATTTCTTTGTCAGCGAGCAAATGTACAAAATCAGCAGGGGATCAAATACTTCTCTCTCACTGTAGGTAAGGGGCGGAGCCACCTGGCGACGTCCCCAGGTGGCACCACCCCCTTGTGACGACACTGACCCAGCATGCACCGGTTGGTGATGTCACAAGGGGGCATGGACACCAGGTGAATCAAACAGCGGAACAGGCATTCGACGTTCAGCCGTCAGGTCTAGCAGTGCAGCGGATGTCGTGATTGAAAATGGATCTACATGGGGGGATATTGTTGTTTATTTTTTTTAAATAAAGGAATTGTCAAAAACCTGTGTACTGTTTTTATTTATTTTTTGGACACTTTTTCGGTAATTGAATACTGTACATACCCCATACTCATTCACATAGAGGGGAAGCCAGAATCTGGGGGCCCCCTTGCTAAAAGGGGCTTCCAGATTCCGATAAGCCCCCGGCCCACAGACCCCCACAACCACAGCCCAGGGTTGTGGGGAAGAAGCCCTTGTCCCAATCATGGGGCCAAGGTGCTTTGGGGTGGGCATGTGGTCTGAGTATGGTTCAGAAGAGGCGGAGGCCCTCTCGCTCGTTCCCCCTTCTTTCCTGACCTGCCGGGCTGCAATCTCTGGATAAGAGTCTGGTATGGATTTTGGAGGGACATCACGCCCTTTAAAAAAAATAAATAAATTGGCGTGTGGTTCCCCTTAAAATCTTTTTCAGCCCCAGTATCACTTAATTTCCTCTACATACGCTCTGCTATTCACTGTGCAAAATCCCAAATCCAATTGGGCTTGCAGCAAATGGGAACAAGACTTCTCAATCGATCTAACAGACCAGGACTGGGAAAACATATACACCTGTATACACAAAAGGAACCATCAATGTGTACACACAAGAAAACGCATTTAAAATATACTCGAGATGGTATAGAACCCCACTTAGGCTACACAAACTGTATCCCTCACTTTCCGCAAAATGCTGGAGATGTGAGGAGGAGCTGGGATCCCTTCTACATATTTGGTGGTTGTGCCCTAAACTACAACCTTTCTGGGAAAAAGTTCACCAACTGACCAACCGGATAACCGTTTACACACGCGAATACTCACCAGCGCAATTCTTACTACACCACTCTTCAACCCCGAATGCAGCTTACCCCTGCTCACTCGCCATGCATATGGTGAATGCAGAGAGGATGTGCATCCCAGTCAAATGGCGCTCTCCGGAACCACCTTCGGTCGCAGACTGGTTCAGATGAATGCAAAAAAACGCAGAAATGGAGGAATTGGTGAATCAGGCAAAAGACACCCCCTCCAAATTTAACAAACTTTGGTTTTTCTGGTTACACTTCATCTCAACAAACGAATACAAACAAGCTCTGAACTAATAATGCCTGGGGAGCTGGGGCGGAAAGACAGACGGGATAGGGCCCCGATCTCCCCGCCTCCACCATTCCCTCGAACATTATACCTGAAAACAATCCTACCTGATTAACCCTACCCTCACCCCCCTCATCCTTCCAACCCCAAACCCTTAACCCAATTTCTTAGATCCTCTCTCTCGAATATTGATGTAAGACCTACTGTAGAAATTCACACATGCCGCATACAACACCTCTATCTAAAACGGAGAAGCATTGAACTGCACTAAACCACACACCTAATTCTTAATTTGATATATGTTGTATTAATCAATGTGTATTATATCATAGTACAATATATTGTTCTATTCTATTCAAATGTCTAACATGGCGGCTGTGTCCGCTCTTATATTACCTGCTTTGTACTGCACTATGTTCAATAAAAACTTTATTATAAAAAAAAAAACATTTCAGACCCGATGGGCCTGGTATGAATTGGGGGGGACTCCCACGCCGTTTTTCTTAAAATTTTTATATTGCCGGTATTGTTTGGTTTAGATTTCAGCTGTCAGTGGGGAAGCCCGCTGTTGAGTCATTGGTTGTTAAGGACGCAATGGCCGGCTTCCCGACCCACTGCTTAACAACCAGCTATTCTACACACAGAATTTTAATCGGTCGATCATTTTTCGACCGATCCGAATTCTGATGATTCTGAAAATTTTGAATTTGTTAGAAAATGAATAAACAAAACAAATTTTACCGAATTTCAACGAAAATTTGTTACTATTCATAAATTTTCATTCAGATTGGGATACATCTGCATCTCTGAATAACCAAAAACTTGTCTGAATTTGTACTCAAACCGAAACAAATTGCACATGTCTAGTTTAGATTTGTTTCAGAGAATTTTAGAAACATTAGGACACACAGGCTGTAGGAGTGGTTAGTATGAGATCTCTTTTCTTGGAAGGACCTGACGGTTTAAATTCTTATGAGAACGGACAGGGACTCTTTAAACTTGAGAAAAAGATCCTAATTGACTATCACTTATGAAATTCTTTTATACATATGCTACAACATCAAAACAAAGCCTGCAAACCTCTTCACATCAGCCTCTGAAAATCTATCTACCGTGGATCTCTTTTTTAGGGGGGGTGAGGTGGGCAGTTAATACTGCCACCCATGTGAAAGAGGGCTTATTGTCCAGCACTATGTTCTGTGTGGCTGTTTTATGAATGCTCTCGATCAATCATTCTTCTATCCTGAGCAATGCTTAATGATACACATGAACACTGCAGCATTTATGCTAAGAACCTTCAAATACTAGAATGAACAGAGGCACACTATAAAGAGGTAATTCAAAATTTGATGATTACCAGAGCTGAGTGCTACAGTAAAACTGGAGAGAAATACAATAAACATAATCACTCAGTTTAGCAAAGTGATTTGTAAATTAGACTATTCTTTCTCTTAGAGACACATAATTTCTTTAGTGCTGCAATAATTAATTTATATCTAACAAGCTCATGCAGAAGCAATCGAGTGTTATGTGTACAGTTTTACTATTAGTGCAATTTTTTTTCCAGTACAGTATTACATTTGTGTAAATATAGCACCATCTAGTGCCCATATGTTGTTAAAATAATCGTAATGTACATTTTAATGGTAACTTTAAAACTTTCTGGGTTTAGACAAGAGAAGGTTCAGAACGGAACCTCAAAATTTTATGCCTAATAATTAAAATATGAATTAATGGCTGTATACACAAGCACAAGTGTAATTGTTTTTCTTCTATTGTAAAAGCAACAGAATTTCTTTATTTCTACGTTCTTATTTGGCTCACTGTTCTGAATTTAGCAACATCTAGTCCATGGATAGGGATAGTTGTACACTGCTCTGCTGAATCCTGTACACTGCCCTACTACCTTAGCCCTGCTGACCCCTGTACACTGTCCTGCTAACCTTCACCCTGCTGGCCCCCTGTCCTCTGCCCTACAAATGACTGAGCCCTGTACTTGGCCCTAGAAACTGCTAACCCCTGTCCACTGCCCTACATGCTACCAACATGCTGCACATAGTTCTACATCCTACTGACCTCTGTAATGGTTTGTAGGATGTAGGGCAGTGCACTGAGTGAGACAGAGAGATAGCTGTGCTCAAAACAAGGGCTCACATGACTGGTCATGGCAGAGTTCACTTTACAATTTTTTACAACAATCTAGGGTTATACAAGTAGGTGTACCCCCTGCTAGAACTTCCAAACAACATCCAAGGTCAAAACTGACTGCAATACAATTTTTACAACAATGGCCACCCCCTACTAGAACTTCCAAACAATATCCGAGGTTGCTTTGTAGGAGAAACGTAAGATAGTCAAAGCTCCACAAAGTCTTTACACCCATCCAAGTCTTGTGCTGCATGTGGTAGTATGCCATTCTGTTTTTTTTTTTAAATAACAAAAAAAACACTCAGCCCACAGCCATCCCCAACACATGAAAGGGGAGCCAGCGTCTGCACTGAAGCTCCGTGTGAGAGACGCTGGATGCACTAACAGTCGCAATTACAGTTTTACACTATGGGAGGATTTGTTTTTTCATATAAGTACCGCTGCATGAGGTCTGGTGGAGAGGAACAGGAGTGGAGACACACAGTGTATATACAGGTGAACCTAAACACCTAAGAGGAATCTCAGTTTACAAAGCACATATAGACCTGTAGCACACAGACCCCCTTTTACCTGCCTTGTTCTTTGGCTCTTCGCAGGAAGAAGGGGCACACCATGCCACAAGCCCGTACCCTCCTGTATTAAGAGGTTGAGCGGTGTTGTTGGTGGGTCATTTTACAATTGAGACGGAGAATGGTTTTCTCACCTCTGTGGATAACAGATTTGAGTACTTGCTTCCCCCCAGTGAACAGAATGTCCACACTTGCTATTACTCCAACAGAGAGTTTATTTCTTCTTTCAGCAAATAACAGTCTCTTGATAGGAACATAGGTTTGAGCAAGAAAAGGATAGCACAAGATGTGGGGAAAGGTCCAGGCACAATCTTAGTCACCTCACTGTCCAGCTTCTTGAACAGACTCAGCCTCAAATGGATAGTCTACTTAGAATAAGACTAGCAGCCAAATGACACTCACGCTTTACTCAAGGTCTCTGCAACAGACCTGGTGAAATTGGTCTCTGCCACAGACCTGGTGAAATTGGTCTCTGCCACAGACCTGGTGAACTTGACCTTGGTCTAGGGAGAAGACATCCCTCCGGAGAGTTACCGGGACCCTTTCCTTCACCGTGACTACCGCATCAGTCCTTCGGATTGGTTCCTCACCCGGCCTCCTCTACTCAGATACGGGTCCCCTCGCAAGGCGGCACCCTGAGACTCCTCGATCCCCAAGTGTTATGGAATGTGGTCTTGCCCATTGCTCTCAGAACCAACCATGATCATTGCTGCAGTGTCACTAAACTACCTGGAGACAGATCATCACTCAGGTCTCACTGAACTTTCCCAACTGCTTTGCAAATGGTTTTTACAGAGTTGGTTTGCTGTCCAAGAGCCAGCCATGGAGGAGTTAAACAAATAGAAAACTTGAAAACTGATTTTTTTTCCAATACCCCCGATTTGACTGCAGGAAATACAGTGGGCCAAATGGGACAAAGGTCCCATTGTAGGAGAAACGTAGAGTATTCAAGTTTTCAGACACAACCAGGTGTGGTGCTGCATGTGGACATAAGACTACAACTAAAATCCCAAACACATACCCAAAACCCACCTTCCCTCCAATAGATCTTCAATAGGGTTCCAATGCATTGTTGTCTATAACAGGACCGGGAATATCCACAAAACCTAGAAGGCCTACTAGAACTTCTTCCCAGCCACTATTGCTGAATTTATCCCCTTTTGGGACTTCTGTAGCTTCTTCCAAGTTCAAGCCAACAATCTAGAAGCCCTGGCCGGCCTCTTTGGCCAGCCTCACCCTGGTCCCACCCGCTCAGCTATGCTAGTTTCCCAGGTTTTATGCGGAAGCCTAATGTGACCACATAGAACCCCCGGCCAGCCGCTTTGGCGTCCCTCAACTCCCTGGCCATGGAGTCTATTCTATACATATTTCATACATATGCAATTATTGTGTCTGGGTGGAGGAGCCCTATTCTGCCCATATAGGCAGCATGCCTGGTATTGTGAGATCGGCGGTTGTATCTGCATGAGTAAGTTATTAAAAAATATATATATATGCTAATTTAATCTTGGTATGCAATGCAGTCTTTTTCGTGTTTTGGTATATTTAGATACATTTTAATATTTTTTGTGTAGCGGTTAACAGTTTCTTGTGTCATCTCTTGCCCACCTGGGTGCCCATTGTGGGTTGAAGGTGTCTTTGTTTGGCCTTACTCCCATCCCCAACATTGTAAGTGTGGTTTATTATAACATATAAGTAATGAACCACATTGAAGAGAAACAAAAGAAAAATGCTTCTCCTCAGGTGTTGCCACCGTCCCAAATAGTAGGAATAAACCCAAACAGGGCATAAGTAGCACCTGGTACAGCGGGACTTTACGAGCAAACAAAAAAAAGCAGATTTTATAAAAATATATTATTTATTAGAAAAATTCTTATTGATAAAGTAGAAATTAGAAAGATTTTTGTTATATGCAGATATCAAAATGTGTCTGACACATTAACAATTTGCACAGTAAACATAAAATACAGTCAAAGTTGTAACATTGAAACATTTGTATACATTTCCAGTGAGAAAAGTTCTACTCCTTTAGCCTAACATGTTTCAGGAATACCAATCCTTTCTTCGGAGGCTCTTGGTAGGAGAAATTACAAATGTATTCTAAAAATAAAGCAAAAAGACAAAGCTCAGAGATAGTTCCAAAGTTCAACATTATTGTGGTCACAAGCACATCCAATATACATACGTACCAAGCACTGAATTTGTAATTTATATGTCAGAATATTCCATAATGATTAAAAGTAAAGGACACAAAGTCCTAAAAATAGAAACAGAGCTGCCATCGCCATTCATGAAGGGAAGAAAATCCCCACCCCAGCTCGGATCGGCTCATACAAAGGTCCCAGCATAGGCTAATAGGCTATGTTATGCTGCGTACACACGGTCAATGTTAATGTCATTTTCAAAAACAACGTTTTTCTCGACGTGATTTTTCTTGTTTCCTCTCAAGCCTGTCTTGCATACACACGTTCATTAAAAAAGACGCTCGAGCAAAGCGCAGTGACGTACAACACGTACGACGGCACTATAAAGGGGAAGTTCCGTTCGAATGGCGCCACCCTTCATGTTAGCAAAGTTTGTTGAGCGGCCATTCGCGCTTTTCAGCCTTGTGCTTTTCAGTCAGTTACAGCGTGACGAATGTGCTATCTCCATTACGAACGCTAGTTTTACCAGAACGAGCGCTCCCGTCTCATACTTGATTCTGAGCATGCGTGTTTTTTTTCCCCTCGTAAAAGCATACACACTACAGTTTTTCACGTCGTTAAAAAAAACGACGTGAAAAAATAGAGTAGGTTCTCATTTTTTTTAGCCCATTTTTCACGTCGTTAAAAATGCTCTGGAGCCTACACACAATCGTTTTTATTCCCAATTTAAAAAATTGAATTTTTAACAACGTGAAAAACAATCGTGTGTACGCGGCATTAGGCTAAATGAGTAGAACTTTTCTCACTGGAAATTTATACAAATGTTTCAATGTTCCAACTTTGACTGTATTTTATGTATACTGTGCAAATTATCAATGTGTCAGACACATTTTGACATCTGCATATAACAACAATCTTTCTACTTTAAAAAATATCAATAAGAATTTTTCTAATAAATAATATATTTTTATAAAATCTGCTTTTTTTGTTTGCCTGTAAAGTCCCGCTGTACCGGGTGGTACTTATGCCCTGTTGGGGTTTATTCCTTTTATTATAACATATGTTATGCTATGTTTTAGTATTGTTAAAAAAAAATCTGTATTATTGTGTATTTTTGTACTTTTTAGTCACTGCTCTTTTGTAGAGACTACCCATCACACTCACAGCCCTGAAGAAGTCAATGAAAGTCAAAAACACAATAAATACAGTATACTGAAAAAGAATTCCAGCAATTAGCGGCGCTAAAAGTCCAATAGAAAAAAGTATTTAATAATGAACATCCCAATGATCAAATAATTCAATCTTATGTGAAGTTATATTGATCAATATGTTCACACATGATCTGTGTCCTGTGTTCCAGCCGTCACCACACCTCGTGCCTTAACAAGTTACACTCACAAACAAATGCTGTGCATAAGAGTTTCAATAAGCAATCCTGTCAAAGACAATCTCAGCTCATTGTTCATTATTAAAGACTTTTTTCTACTGGACTTTTAGCGCCGCTAATGCTGGAATTATTTTTCAGTATATTTATTACATTTGATTTATCATTATAGTGGCAGCTCTACTATTCATTATTTATTTTTTTCCATATAGTGCTTGGAGTGGTTTGGTGCGTTTATTTTATATCCTCATTATTCCACATTTATTGACAGTCAAAACGCGTTGGAAATTTTTCCACATATCAGTGACTTTTGTGGTCCCTTTTTAGTGGCTTGATGGGTATTCATTTGTGATTAGTGTGAGAGTTTTTTTATGGGGTCTCTACATTGTAACCCTAGTGTTTATTGATATTTTTAAAGGGGTTGTAAAGGTTTGTTTTTTATTTTCTAAATAGGTTCCTTTATGCTAGTGCATTGTTGGTTCACTTACCTTTTCCTTAGGATTTCCCTTCTAAATATTTGTTTTCTTTGTTTTCTTTGTCTGAATTTTTCACTTCCTGTTCCTCCTCAGTAAGCTGTTCAGTAAGCTGTTCTGGCTGACTCCACACCACTCGGATGATGGTGTGAAGTTTAGTGAGGAGAAACAGGAAGTGAGAAATTCAGACAAAGAAAAAAAACATTTAGAAGGTAAATCAAAGGAAAAGGTAAGTGAACCAACAATGCACTAGCTTAAAGGAACCTATTTAGAAAATAAAAAACGAACCTTTACAACCCCTTTAACCTTTGTATATCAAACTTTGTACATTTTATCTGTTGTCAATGTTTCTGGTGCCTTTAAAGTCCTATCCATAATAGATCCTTTTGCTATAGTTCACCAGGAGTTCTCACAAAGCCCAAGTCAACCTCATGGACGCCCCAGCCAGCCGCTTTTGTGTCCCTTACCCCATCCTCCCTAGTCAGCTTGTACAGGACCCCAAAAGATCTTTATTGCCACAGTTTCACTGAACTTCCCTGATACAGATCTTCCTCTCAGTGTCACTGAACTTTCCAACTGCTCTGCAAATTGTTTTCACAGGGCTGGTTTGCTGTCCCAGCACCGAACATTCTTAGTACCCCCATGTGACTGCTGGAAGTACAGTGGGGTAAATGGTTTCTACAAAGGTCTCATTGTAGTAGAAACATAGGGTAGTCAAGGCTCTACAAAGTCTTCAGATGCAACCAAGTGTGGTGCTGCATGTGGATATAAGAAGACAATCAAAATCCCAAACATATACCCAAAACCCCATGAAAGCCCCAGCCAGCTGCTTTGGTGTCCCTCAACCCGGTCCTTCCCGGCCAGCTAGGCCAGTTCCCCAGGACTTCAACCAAAGCCCAATCTGTCCCCATGAAGCCCTACCCAGCCGCTTTGGCGTCCCCTTACCAAAGTCCTCCCTGGTCAGCTTGACCAGTTCCCCATAACTTCTCTCAAAGCCCAATCCGACCCCATGGAAGCCCTGGCCAGCCGCTTTGGGATCTCTCGCCCCAAACCTCCCTGGCCAGCTTGGCTAGGTCCCCAGAGCTTTTCCCAATGCCCAATGCAGCCCCATGGAAGACCTAGGTGGCCACTTTGGCATCCCTTGCCCTCTTCCTCACAGGCCAGAATCACTATTCCTCATCATCAATCTCCATTGAAAGTTTCCATCTTAGAAAGAAGCTCTTTTGAAAGACAGACTCTTAAACCCGATCCATCTCCACCCATTGGTCGAAATTTTGAGGGTTTGGTCAGCACCCATCTTAAGGCCATCCATTAATTCCAGGCAATCCATTCCATCTGCTTCTGAGGCTAACTAACAGTGTGCTATTACTTAGAAGACTCAGCCTGACTGACTTGGTGAAGGGTCACAGTTAGTCTAGTAGTGAAGGGGTGCTGTGTTTTTGTCCCCTTCACTAGCAGCCAGTTCCTGGGAACACGCCTGTGGCACAGGGTACCTAGGGGCCTAGCCTGAGAAATTACAGGTGAGAGGTGTAGAGGGGCCCCTCAGACAAAGAGAAGCAAGCACGTAGTTACTGAGTGAAGTGCATTTCCTGTATCCCTTATTAACTGTTCACTAGGGTTGAGCGGACCCGAACTTTTGGGTTTTTGGGTCCCGGACCCGAACCCGACCAATTGACTGTATGTTCGAGTTCGGGTCCGGTGTTCGGCAATATGCATGTAAAGTCGCGCTTGTTTCCCGTGCTTAGAACTGTCCCTGCACAAAGTGTCATTTCTGAAGGAAAAAAAGTCATTTAAAACTCACTTGCGGCTATAATGAATTGTCGGCTCCCGGCAATACATAGAAAAGTCATTGATTAAAAAAAAAAAAAAGCATGGGGGATCCCCCAAATTCAATTACCAGGCCCTTCAGGTCTGGTATGGATATTAAGGGGAACCCTGCCGCAAATTTAAAAAAAAATGCGTGCGGTTCCCCCCAAATATCTATACCAGGCCCTTTATCCGAGCACGCAACCTGGCAGGCCGCAGGAAAAGAGTGGGGGACGAGAGAGTGCCCCCCCTGAACCGTACCAGGCCACATGCCCTCAACATGGGGAGGATGTCCCCTTGTTGATGGGGACAAGGGCTTCATCCCCACAGCCCTTGCCCTGTGGTTGTGGGGGTCTGCAGGCGGGGGGCTTATCGGAATCTGGAAGACCCCTTTAACAAAGGGGACCCCCAGATCCCACCCCCCTATGTGAATTGGTAATAAGGTACATTGTACCACTACCATTTCACAAAGAAAGTGTAAACATTTTTTAAAAAAAATACACAGACACCGTTGGGAAAGTCCTTTATTAAAAAAAAAAAAATAATAAAAAAAAAACATTCCAGCGATGAAATCCAGTGTCCCACGGCGATCCGATGTCCAGCGCTGTCCACACGAAACGTCATTGGGTGAGCCTGAGGGGACCTGATGGGGAACTTCCTCGGCAGTGTATTAAATGAATAGACCCGCCTCTTCTAAAGTTCCCCACCAGGTCCGCTCAGCCAATGACGTAGTGTAAGGCTGAGGACCTGATGCAGAACGTGAGAAGGGACGGGTCTAGTCATGTATTATACTGCGGAGGAAGTTCTCCATCAGGTCCGCTCATCCAATGACGTAGGTGGGGTCTGACATACGAGGGGGAGGACCTGATGGGGAACTTCTTCCATAGTTTAATACATGAATAGACCGGCCCCTTCTCACCATTCACATCAGGTCCTCAGCCTTACACCTACGTCATTGGCTGAGCGGACCCGATGGGGAACTTTACGGGCATATATATAGGCCTCTGATGACGTCAGAGTCACATGCTCTCATGACGTCACAGTCACATGCTCCGGGGCCACCCGGAGCATGTGACTGTGATGTCATGAGAGGCCTATATAAATCGTTGCGGACCGAACACCCAGCATTACAGCGGGAGGAAGCGACAAGTCGACATCGAAGAGGGAAGAAGACGCCGATGGCAATGGGAAGACCGGGCCCCTCCACTAGCTAAGGAGCTGGAAGAAGATAGTGGAGCAGCCCGGCAGAAGGACAACGGAGAGCGGGAGTAGATGACGTGGAAGACCGGCCTCTCCGCTAGCAAAAGAGCTGGAAGAAGATAGCGGAAAAGCCCAGGAGAAGGAAAAAGGCACTGGAGAGCAGAAGAAGACCTCCGAAGTCGGAAGACCCCGAAGTCGGAAGAAGACCCCCGGAGCTGTGTAATAAATTACTTTAAAAACCTGTGTTGTGTTTTTTTATTGATATTTTTTTTCCACCAGGTGAATGGGTAGGGGTACGATGTACCCCATACTCATTCACATAAGGTGGGGGGCCGGGATCTGGGGGCCCCCCTTATTAAAGGGGGCTCCCGGATTCTGATAAGCCCCCGCCCGCAGACCCCGACAACCAACGGCCAGGTTTGTCGGGACGAGGCCCTTGTCCCCATCAACATGGGGACGGGGTGCCTTGGGGTGGGGGGTCGCAGGTCGCCTCCCTGCCCCAAAGCACCAAACCCCCATGTTGAGGGCATGCGGCCTGGTATGGTTCAGGAGGGAGGGGGACCGTTCTCTTGTCCCCCCCTCTTTTCCTGCGGCCTGCCAGGTTGCATGCTCGGATAAGATATTTTAACAAAACTAAAACCCGCGCTGACAGACTGTGCAGTGATAATTGATTGAAGTGAATAAATAAATAAATAGCTCCGCAGCTGCTGCAACAAAAGGTCTAACACCTCAACACAATGAAAAAAAATAAGTATTTGCAGCGCTTGCAGAAAGGTATATGAACAAAAGGAAATGTGTCACAAACACTTGTATCACAAACATCTATAAGTGAATAGCTTACTACCATATGACATATAATCAATTAATGGTGTATCCACTGTGCTCATAAATGAAAATATGTGAAAACAATAAGTGAACAAACTTTAAAGTTCATTAAATAGCAGCTGTACCAATCCTGGAGAACTGAGTGTTAACACACCAGAAATCAGATGTTGGTTCCTTGATTAAAATTCCCCTCTTATGGCCCCACTCATCAGATAGGGGAATAATATAAATACGAGATCTCACCAACTAAAGTCCAGACAAACTTCATCTCATGTAGATAGGCTCCATAGTATCAGCAGCAAAGGCATTTAAGCTACCATAAGGAAAGAAAGGGAAAAAAACATTCATGTGAAGTACCGCTAGTGAACAGACAGCATGGCGCTGCTAGCAAAGAGACTCACAGGACTGCAGTGATAAACGAGCGTCAGTGTTGTTCCGGGTACACAGCGTGCGTTCCACCGAAACCGGAAATTGCGTCAACGCGTTTTGCCCCTCCTCCAGGGCATCATCAAGGACATCACTTCCGGCCAAGAAAGTAAAATTTATATGCGCCGAGGTCTCCGCCTCTTTACAAACAAACCAATTATAAGAACAACAGAACCTCTAGGCGTAAAAAAACGCCCACTTCCTGATCACATCATTGCCCATCACTTGTCAAAAGAAACAACTTTATTATAACATAACATTGACAATGACAGCAATAGAAACGATCCGATGGAAGTTCATTTAAACAATAAAATACAATTATTTCATTATAACAAATCGATATAAACATAAAAATTCTAAAAAATTAATAAAAAAAATTCTAAAATGATGCAATTAGATAGGGACTGATTGTAAAACATGGTTAAATTATAATAGACTAATAGATATTTCGTTGGTGGACATACACATAAAAAATGAATGTGAAAAATAAATAAAAATGTGTGTGTCCAGCAACATCACCAATTGGATAAGAAACAATTTAAATCCAGTTCGATGTTGAGGCCATTCGGGCTTAAAGTGCCCAGCCTATGTATCCACTGGGTTTCATTACGTGAAATTGCTTGTTTGAGATTGGAACCTCTCCAATGAGCTTCCACTTTATCAATTCCACAAAACTTCAATCCTCTCGGATCTCTGTTATGGAATAATCTGAAATGATTAGACAGGCTATGGTGTTTAAACCCTTTCTTTATTCTATTTACATGTTCCCTTAACTTAACACCTAATTTTCTTGTGGTTCTTCCCACATAATGGAGCCCACATGGGCAAGATAATAGGTAGGTTACATGAGTTGTTCCACAAGTAATGATTTTTTTTATTTCATAAGTCTTGCCATGAATAGAAAAATGAGTGGTTTTTTTCACCCTGTGTCTGGAGGTGCGACAGATCACACATCTCCCACAGCTAAAAAAAACCTGTCTGATCTAGAAAAGTAAAAGTTTTCTTGGGGGGGTTTACAACATTATGTGCCAATTTTAGCCTCAACGTGGGAGGTTTTGTATAAATAAAATTGGGTGCAACAGGAAGAACATTTATTAGATCTTTATCTTTTAGTAACAGAGGCCAGTGTTCCCTAATAATTCTTTCAAACTGTTTGTGTTGTCTGGTATATCCTGTTAGGAAAGCAGTTCCATAGTCTCTTTTCTCACGAACTTTCTTTTCAAAGAGCTGTTTCCTATCCATATAATGGATGTCTTCTCTGGTTCTATTAAGAGTATTGGGGTTATATCCTTTTTCCTGGAATCTCTTCAGAATTACCAGAGATTGAATATCATAATCTTCGATTTTGTTACAGTTGCGCCGTACTCGCAACATCTGGCTTTTGGGTATTCCATTCAACCACCTAGGGTGGTGGCAACTCCCTAGTGGTATATAGCCATTCCTGTCAATCTCTTTAAAGAAAGTGCGTGTAAGTAACTTGTCATTCTCCTTGAAGATGACCAGATCTAAGAAATTGACCAACTCGGAGCTGGATACTTCTGAGAAAGAAATACCACATGGATTGTTGCTGATCTCTTCCAAAAAGCTATAAAAAGAATCTCTTGATCCTGCCCAGATAAAAATATCATCGATATAGCGTTTATAGAAGCTCAACTGTGGTATATCTTTGCCATAAATAGCTTGGGACTCCCACCAACTCATGAAGAGGTTGGCCACTGATGGGGCATACTTCGCGCCCATTGTAACCCCTCTTTTTTGCCTATAGTATTTTTTCTCGTGCCCAAAAAAATTATGGCTCATAGCCATCTCTAAAGCTTCAAGTAAGAAATCTTTTTGTAAGGGCTTGATATTGGTAGTATCCAAAGCCCATTTTACTGCTTCCAACGCATGATGTTGTTGTATATTGGTATAAAGGGAATTGACATCCACACTGGCAAGGATACAGTCCTGATCCACTAAAACAGGCTCAAGGAATGTTATAAGGTCTTTACTATCTTTAAGGTATGCAGGACATTTTTGCACTAGTGGTTGAAGAAAATTATCCAAATATTCCCCAATTCTTGAAAATAAAGAGTCTACTCCACTGACTATCGGCCTCCCTGGAGGCTTGAGTGGATTTTTGTGTATTTTAGGTAATTGATAAATCACCGGGATTCTTGGGGCGTCAGGGACCAAAAATCTAGTTTCTTTCTTGTTCAATATTCCTATTTGATGTGCATTCTTAGTCAGTTGCTTCAGTTTGGCTTTATATTTGTTACTAGGATCTCCTTTCAGTTCCTCATATGTTGCAGTATCTGACACCAATTAATTTAATTCTTCCAAATAATCAGATTTGAGAATCACTAGCCCCCCCCCCCCTTATCGGCTGATCTTATTACTATGTTTTTTTGTTTCTCTAACAATTCTAAACCTCGTTCAACGTCTTTTTTCTTTCTGCTCGGTTGCACTTTTAATTTTCGTAGATCCTCTTCCACTACTGATTTGAATACTTCAACAAAATGATTGTCATTTGATTTTGGATTAAAAATTGAATTGTTTCTTAATGTAGTATGAGTAAATTCTTCTATATTTTCTTTTGGTGAAATATCTTTTTTATGTTTTGCATACGTCTTTTTTATATTTATTTTCCTTATAAACTTCGGGAAGTCGATGAAAACTTCAAATTTATTTAAATCTTTATCCAAAGCAAAATTTCAGTCCTAATTGTAAAACTTTATTTTCATCTTCTGAAAAAATTGCATTGCTCAAATAAAAAATTCCTGATTTTAACTTGTTCTTTTCCTTTTTCCTTTTCCCTCCTCTGCATCCTCTGATCCGTCTTCCGATTGATTTTGATTGGATGGAGGAGGCTCCTGGGGGTACCAAGGTCTCCATTCTTCTTCCCTTACATCTTGAGGGTATTGGCCTCTCCCTCTGCCTCTGGGGTTGGGTCCTCCTCGAGGTCTCCATGGGGGTTCACCAAAACCCCTCCTCTGAAAATCCCCTCTATGGTCATTTTGATTCGGATAGCCACCTCTGCCTCGTGGTGGGTATTGGTTGTAATAGTATGGTGTCCAAGGGACACCACCTCTATATTCATAACCTCCTCTATTATCATAACCACCTCTATGGTCATAACCTCCTCTTTGACCATAACCTCCTCTATGGTCATAACCATTCATACTATGAGAGCCTTTGTTATTTTGTTGAGTATGATCATAATTTAATGGCTCATACCGGTTGTGAGTGGAAATTCCATATTGTGGAGTAGAGGGTCGCGGGGTACCTCTCCCACCACCATAGTGGGCACCCCTAGCAGGATCTTTCCGCTGTCCCTCATATCTGATAGGTGTTCTTGGTTGCACAGATTCTACTCCTACTTCTTCCATGGGGTCTCCAGGATCATTTTGTTCCTCCACTAATTCCTGCCACCTATATACTTTGTTGGACTTATAATCATTGGTGTCTCTGATATATATATATATTTTTTTTAATCTTTTTCTTTTGCGTTTCTTTATCTAATTTTTCAATATAATCTTGTAATTGTTTAATTTTTTCTTTATATTCACCTGTGGTGATGGATGGCCCTAATTTAGCTTTGAGGGCATTAATGTTAGCCTCCAATAATTTTAATTTTCTTTCTTTTCTATTCACTAATATTCCCAACAATTTTTTCTCAGTATGATTAAAAAAGGAAAACCATTCATCTTCAAGGTCTTTGTCCAACATACCATCATTAGGGGCAACATCCCACCTCAGTCTCCTAGGGGTGATGCTGTCTTTAACCACTTGACCACTGGGCACTTAAACCCCCTTAATAACCAGACCAATTTTCAGCTTTCGGTGCTCTCACATTTTGAATGACAATTACTCAGTCATACAACACTGTACCCATATGAAATTTTTGTCCTTTTTTTCACACAAATAGAGCTTTCTTTTGGTGGTATTTAATCACTGTTGGGTTTTTTATTTTTTGCGCTATAAGAGAAAAAAGACTGAAAATTTTGTAAAAAAATGATTTTTTTTTTCGTTTCTGTTATAAAATTTTGCAAATTACTATTTTTTCTTCATAAATTTTGGCCAAAATTTATACTGCTACATATCTTTGGTAAAAATAAGTACAAATTGGTGGATATTATTTGGTCTTTGTGAAAGTTATAGAGTCCACAAGCTATGGTGCCAATATCTGAAAATTGATCACACCTGAAGTACTGACGGCCGATCTCATTTCTTGAGACCCTAACATGCCAGATAAGTACAAATACCCCCCAAATGACCCCTTTTTGGAAAGAAGACATTCCAAGGTATTCAGAAAGAGGCATTGTGAGTTTTTTGAAGTTGTCATTTTTCCCACAATTCTTTGCAAAATCAAGATTTTTTTTTTCTCTTTTTTTTTTTTCACAAAATTGTCATATTAGCAGGTTATTTCTCACACACAGCATATGCATTCCACAAATTACACCCCAAAACACATTCTGCTATTACTCCCGAGTATGGCGATACCACATGTGTGAGACTTTTACACGGCGTGGCCACATACAGAGGCCCGACATGCAGGGAGCACCTTCAGGCGTTCTGGAGCACCAAGGCCAATTCTGACATTTCTCTCCTACATGTAAAAATCATCATTTATTTGCTAGAAAATTACATAGAACCCCAAAACATTATATATGTTTTTTTAGCAAAGACCTTAGAGAATATAATGGTGGTTGTTGCAACTTTTTATCTCACACGATATTTGCGCAGCAATTTTTTAAACGCGTTTTTTACGGAAAAAAAATGTTTTGTGCTTAAAAAAAAAACAAAACAGTAAAGTTAGCCCAATGTTTTTGCATAATGTGAAAGATGAAGTTACGCCGAGTAAATAGATACCTAACATGTCGCCCTTAAAAATTGAACACACTCGTGGAATGGCGCCAAACTTCGCTACTTAAAAAATCCCCATAGGCGACGCTTTAAATATTTTTACTGGTTACATGTTTTGAGTTACAGAGGAGGTCTAGGGCCAAAATGATTGCTCTCGCTCTAACGTTCGCACCGATACCTCACATGTGTGGTTTGAAAACCGTTTTCATATGTGGGCGGGACTTACGTATGCGTTCGCTTCTGTATGCGAGCTCACGGGGACAGGGGCGCTTTAAAAAAAAAAAAAAATTTTATTCTTCATTTTACTTTATTTATTTTAGTTTGACATGTTTTTCCGCCCTAAACATTTTTTTGATCACTTTTATACCTATTACAAGGAACGTAAACATCCCTTGTAATAGGAATATGGCATGACAGGTCCTCTTTACAGTGAGATATGGGGGGGGGGTGTCAATAAGACCCCACATCTCACCTCTAGGCTGGGAAGCCTGAAAAAAATACAAAAAAAAAAAACAACAATCCTGGCTTTGATCGTAGCGGTGAGTCGGTAGAAGCACCTGAGGGCGGCGGGGGGGGACATCCCCTCTCGCCTCCCGTAAGAATGATCAAGCGGCGGAACAGCCGCTATGATTGTTCTTATGGTGTAGGGAATCGCCGGCTGAAAAAGCTGATATCTGAATGATGCCTGTAGCTGCTCCCATCATTCAGATATCCCCGCACAAAGTCAAGGACGTCATATGACGGCCGGAGGGCGGGAAGTGGTTATTGCAGAGTATTGCCGGGCATTGCGGAGTATTGCCGGGCATTGCGGAGTATTGCCGGGCATTGCGGAGTATTGCCGGGCATTGCGGAGTATTGCAGGGCATTGTGGAGTATTGCGGACTATGGCAGGGTATTGCGGTGTATGGCAGGGTATTGCGGTGTATGGCAGGGTATTGCACAGGGTATTGTGGAGGGTATTGCACAGGGTATTGTGGAGGGTATTGCAGAGTATTGTGGAGGGTATTGCAGAGTATTGTGGAGGGTATTGCAGAGTATTGTGCAGGGTATTGCAGAGTATTGTGCAGGGTATTGCAGAGTATTGTGCAGGGTATTGCAGAGTATTGTGCAGGGTATTGCAGAGTATTGTGCAGGGTATTGCAGAGTATTGTGCAGGGTATTGCAGAGTATTGCACCAGGGTATTGCAGAGTATTGCACCAGGGTATTGCAGAGTATTGCACCAGGGTATTGCAGAGTATTTCGCAGGGTATTGCAGAGTATTTCGCAGGGTATTGCAGAGTATTTCGCAGGGTATTGCAGAGTATTGCACCAGGGTATTGCAGAGTATTGCACCAGGGTATTGCAGAGTATTTCGCAGGGTATTGCAGAGTATTTCGCAGGGTATTGCAGAGTATTGCACCAGGGTATTGCAGAGTATTGCACCAGGGTATTGCAGAGTATTGCACCAGGGTATTGCAGAGTATTGCACCAGGGTATTTTGCAGAGTATTGGCAGGGTGTATTGCAGAGTATTGGCAGGGTATAGCACAGGGATGGCTGAGCAGGGATGGATGGATGGCTGGATCTGTGACTGCAATTGTCACAGATCCAGCCCACAGTGCTGCTGCTGCCATCCGCTCCCTCCCCTCTCACACTGTACCGATCGGTACAGAGAGGGGAGGGAGGAACCGGCGTCATCAAATGACGCCGGTCTGTTTACAAGTGATTGCTCCGTCATTGGACGGAGCGATCACGTGGTAAACGGCCGCTATCAGCGGCGATTTACCGCGATTCGTGATCCGCCGGGTCCTCTGGACCCGGCGATCACGGAGTTTCCCGTGTGCGCGCCCCAGGGGGCGCGCGGGAGCGCGATTCTGGGAGGACGTTATATAACGTCCTCCCAGAGTTAAGCAACCACCTTGTCGACGTTATTTGTCGGCAGGTGGTTGTTAAGTGGTTAATGTACTTATTTAAAGTAAATACATCCCACCATGCTTTGACCTGCTTGTCCAAAGCACCCCTGAGACTTTTAAAGTCTTGATTAATATCTGAGTTAGTGCTAGTTTGTGAAAAGAACTCATCTGCATTTAAATTTCTACTATTTACAAAAGTAAAAATTTCCATAGCTGCTGGGTGCACACTTAAAGTGAAAAAATATTTTAACAAAACTAAAACCCGCGCTGACAGACTGTGCAGTGATAATTGATTGAAGTGAATAAATAAATAAATAGCTCCGCAGCTGCTGCAACAAATGGTCTAACACCTCAACACAATGAAAAAAAAAAAGTATTTGCAGCGCTTGCAGAAAGGTATATGAACAAAAGGAAATGTGTCACAAACACTTGTATCACAAACATCTATAAGTGAATAGCTTACTACCATATGACATATAATCAATTAATGGTGTATCCACTGTGCTCATAAATGAACATATGTGAAAACAATAAGTGAACAAACTTTAAAGTTCATTAAATAGCAGCTGTACCAATCCTGGAGAACTGAGTGTTAACACACCAGAAATCAGATGTTGGTTCCTTGATTAAAATTCCCCTCTTATGGCCTGATGCCCTGGAGGAGGGGCGAAACGCGTTGATGCAATTTCCGGCAAACCCAGAACCAGTGACGCTACTTCCGGTTTCGGTGGAACGCACGCTGTGTACCCGGAACAACACTGACGCTCGTTTATCACTGCAGTCCTGTGAGTCTCTTTGTTAGCAGCGCCATGCTGTCTGTTCACTAGCGGTACTTCACATGAATGTTTTTTTTTCCCCTTTCTTTCCTTATGGTTACTTAAATGCCTTTGCTGCTGATACTATGGAGCCTATCTACATGAGATGAAGTTTGTCTGGACTTTAGTTGGTGAGATCTCGTATTTATATTATTCCCCTATCTGATGAGTGGGGCCATAAGAGGAAAATTTTAATCAAGGAACCAACATCTGATTTCTGGTGTGTTAACACTCAGTTCTCCAGGATTGGTACAGCTGCTATTTAATGAACTTTAAAGTTTGTTCACTTATTGTTTTCACATATTTTCATTTATGAGCACAGTGGATACACCATTAATTGATTATATGTCATATGGTAGTAAGCTATTCACTTATAGATGTTTGTGATACAAGTGTTTGTGACAAATTTCCTTTTGTTCATATCCCTTTCTGCAAGCGCTGCAAATACTTTTTTTTTTTCATGCTCGGATAAGGGTCCGGTTTGGATTTTGAGGGGGACCCCCACTCCGTTTTTTCGGCTTAGGGGGTTCCCCTTAAAATCCATACCAGACCGAAGGGCCTGGTATGCTCCTGGAGGGGGAACCCATGTCGTTTTTTTATTTAAAATTTGGCGTGGAGTTCCCGCTCAGGATTCATACCAAACACAGTGCCTGGTATTGGCGGGAATCCACGTCGGATCTCCGTCCACCGGCCTCATTGTCAGCAATGCGTGTCGCTCATTGCGAAAGGAAAAACAAAATTTTTCCTTTCCCGATGACGAGACAGCTCTGCGCTGGCTCTCGCGATGGGGCTCGTAGGGTGGCAATCTTGCCGCTAGAAGAGGCGAGATTGACACAAAATCAGCGGCACCTACTGTATATTGGTAAACAAACGCCTCCGATTTATATCGGTTGACTTATTGGCCATAAAGCCAGTTGGCTGAGCACTTTACCCAACCATACAGTGCATGCGAGAGAAGGCATCTGCGTTATTTTGGAAATTCCCGGCCTGTGCTCTACCTTAAACTTAAAGGGCTGTAAAGCCAGGAACCACCATGTCACGCAGCCATTTTTCTCCCTGTTGTCACACATCCACTTTAGGGGAGCATGGTCAGTGACCATCTTAAATGACCTCCCCAGTAGGTAATACCTCAGGGAGTCTAAGGCCCATTTAATGGCGAGACACTTCTTTTCTACGATGGCATAGTTATTTTTGTGCTGGTTCAGCTTCCTGCTCAGGTATACAACTGGGTGCTCCTCACCCTCCCTGTTCTGTGGCAGTACAGCCCCTAGGCCCACCTCAGAGGCGTCCGTCTGTACGACAAATTCCTTGCTGAAGTCCGGAGTCACTAGTACTGGTAACCCACAAAGGGCCCCCTTTAAATTCTGAAAAGCCTCCTCGGCTTTGGGATTCTACTTGACCATGACGACCCTCTATCTTCGTCACGTCGGTCAGAGGGGCGGCCATGGTGGAAAAGTTGGGTATGAACCGTCTGTAATACCCCGTAATGCCCAGGAAGGCCCTCACTTGTTTTTTATTGATCGGTTGGGGGTCCTTTTTGAATTGCCTCAACCTTATTGGTCTGCAGCTTGACCACTCCCTTGCCAATAATGTACCCAAGGTATTTGGCCTCCTCCAGGCCTATGGCACATTTTTTTTGGGTTGGCCGTGAGACCTGCTTCCCTAAGGGAATCTATCACCGCTTATACACAGAGCAGGTGCGATTCCCAATCTGGGCTGTGGATGACCACATCGTCCAAATACGCAGCTGCATACGGGCTATGTGGTCTCAAGGCTTTGTTCATCATTCGCTGGAATTAAGCAGGGGCTCCGTGCAGACCAAAAGGCATCCGCTTATACTGAAACGAGCCCTCAGGAGTGGAAAAGGCAGTCTTCTCCTTGGCCGATTCAGTTAGCGGTATTTGCCAATAGCCTTTCGTTAGGTCTAGGGTCGTTATGTAGCGAGCCTGTCCTAACCTGTCCACGCGTTCGTTGACCCGGGGCATCGGGTACGCATCAAACTTGGACACACTGTTGAGTTTCCTAAAGTCGTTACAAAACCTGATAGTGCCATCAGGTTTTGGGACCAGCACTATGGGGCTCGACCACTCACTGTGGGACTCTTCTATCACGTCCAACTCTAACATATTTTTTATTTCCTTCGCAACTGCCTCTCGCCTGGTCTCTGGGATTCTATATGGCTTTACATTTACGCGAACCCCTGGTTCCGTCATTATGTCATGTTGGATCATGTTGGTCAGTCCGGGTAAGGGGGAGAAAAAGTCTCTATTTTTTATGCACAAACGCCCTAACGTCACTTTGTTGTGCCACGGATAGGGATGAGATATGGCAGCAAAAAATCCCAGTTTCTCCCATCTCTGTCGACCACCTTTTTCAGCATACTTTTCAAAGTTTTATTAAACCTTTGACCAGACCATCCGTTTGGGGGTGGTAGACAGAGGTACGAAGATGGGAGATTTTGTATACAGTTCCTTGGTAACCCTAGACATAAACGGGGTGCCCTGATTGGTTAAGATCTCTTTTGGGATCCCCACTAAACACCTGCACCAATTCCTTGGCAATAGCCTTAGCGGAGGTGTTGCGCAAGGGTATGGCCTCAGGATAGCTCGTTGCATAGTCTAGGATCACCAGAATATGCTGGTGACCCCGGGAAGATTTCACAACCGGCCCCACCAGGTCCATGCCAATCCTCTCAAAGGGGACCTCGATTATTGGTAGAGGGACAAGAGAGCTGCGAAAATGGGGCGACGGTGCCTACATTTGGCACTCCGGGCACGATTCACAGTACTCCTTGACATCTGCATACAACCCGGGCCAGAAAAATCTCTAGGCGATTCTCTCCCTGTTTTTTTCGACACCAAGATGTCCCCCCATTACATGACCATTGGCCAGGTTTAGCACCACCCTACGGAAGGGTTTGGGAACCAGTAGCTGTTCTACCTCTTCCTTTCCATGTTTTATCACTCGATACAATAAAAAAAATTAAGGGCCATGTAGGGGAAAGACACCACCCAATTAGGATCCACCGGTTCCCCATCCAACATCTTAACGTTTTCCCTGGCTCTCATGAGGGTGGTCCCTTGCAGTTGCTCGGTACAGAAATCCTCTCTCGTGACCTCTAAGTCGGGTACCACATTTTGGCTACTCTCA
The DNA here is from genome assembly GCA_029206835.1 of Rana muscosa. Taxonomy (NCBI): domain Eukaryota; kingdom Metazoa; phylum Chordata; class Amphibia; order Anura; family Ranidae; genus Rana; species Rana muscosa. The sequence continues at coordinate 230,528,038 of CM055117.1, read as the reverse complement.
ATGTCAGGGTCAGAGAGGGTCTCATGTTCGTTACCCTCAGGCTGGGAGCTAGCTTCCAGGTCCTCCGGCTCACCAGCCATGACAGGGAAAGGAAGAGGATCTCTGGCTTCCTCGATCCCACCAACAGCATCCCCTTCCCTTTGGCAAAAAGGGTCTGGTGAGAGTTCCTGTGCTTCTCCAGCAGGGGGAGCTCTATCTACCAGCCTCCCTCTGCTCTCCCATTAATTCCAGAAATGGGGAAAATCTCTTACCACTAAAGCTTCATGAAGCAGTGAAGATACCACCCCCACTGAATGTGTTACACTGCCCCAGGGGGTATTAACCTCAACCACCGCTGTCTGGTAGTCTCGAGTGTCACCATGGATGCAAATTACCCCAATAAGTACTGGGGTGTAGTTTTGTGGGGTTTATACAATCACTCCTGACTAGGGTCACCACACTACCAGAGTCTAGCAGGGCTGTCAGTGGCTTTCCATCCACTGACATAACACACATCTGTTTTTCAATGCGACTCTGACAAGATACAAAGATGCAGTACATGCGACCTGTGCAAACAAAGAAATGTGTCTTTTCATATAAGCATAATCGCATTGCATAGGTTCATCATTTATAGGACAGTTCGCAGCAATATGCCCTAATGCATAGCAACGAAAACATTGTATATGCTCTACAGCCAGTCCTCTTAATGGTCCCAAAGTCCTTCCTGGCTTCTTTGGCCAGTCTCCAGGTCTAGGACCCACAGTCTCATCAGCTGTAACAACAAATATCAAACTTACCCAAGCTCTTGAATCCCGGAACAGTCTTTTCTGAATGACAGTCAGCAAACGGGCACTTTCTTAAAAATCTGGCGGATGCCAGGTTTATTTACAGAAGGTTTGCAAAATAAAAATAAACAAAACAGTAAATTAAATCCTTGCCATCCGGCGCTAACTAAACAATTAGTTTTCTCTCTATACAGTGCGGGGCTGGTCCCCGTCACCCACAAAACATGCAGTAAAGCAAAGCTTTTTGTCAAACACCCAGAGCTCCTCTCACTCAGGTTCCTTCCCGAGTCTCAAAACCAGAGCCCTGCTGTGCTCTCTTCCTGGATATTTAAAGTCCAGCTGACTGTGGACTCCAGTGGGCCCGAACATCCGGACTGGAACCCAGCCTGCCACAGAGGCTGGAAAAACCGGGCCGGATTCCGGTTCAATCCCTTACAATGGAACGAATGCAAGGTGAAATGTACCTATTATCGTGTATCCCACCTCGCATACCGTCACAATATATATATATATATATATATATATATATATATATATATAATGTATATGCACATGCATGACCATATGCACACAAACAAATGCACATGGGCAAAAAATGATTGTCCACTATGGGACATGTGGAATAAAATGATAAGCGCTAATTGTAATGAGCAGCGCTATAGGATATGAGTATGTTACATAAAAATAAAAAAAGGGGGAAACAATACTAGAGTAACACACTATTCTCAAAATCCTCAATTAAACCTTCAAGTGCCAGTATGTCCAAAGAGAAAATCCAGTACATTTCCCTTTGGCAGAGCTTGCGGAAGCGCTCAGCGGGAGGGAGGTCTCTAGGCATTGTCTCAATAACCCAAACTCTCAAACCATCAAGAGATTTGTTATGGTACTCAAGTAAGCCATGGGTTAATAGAGGGTTGACTGTGCTTATTTTGTCTCAATTCTAAGTCTCAAGTTATGCCCTAATGCCGCAACCTCCAATAATAATAATAATAATAATAATAATTTGATAATTTTGCAAATCCACCCGGATCAATGGTAAAAACGAAACTGATGCTGAAGGTGCAAAACAAATTCCAATATAGAATCTGTTCAACATAACAAACATGATAAAACATTTAAGCCCTGGTTCACACTGGTGCGATTTGACATGTCAAATCGCATGTCAAATTGCCGATATTTGCCGCAAATTGCGGGCAATGGCACCGTCCTAATCGGTGCAATGCTGCATCAATTTCAAAAAGTAGTTTCTGTACTACTTTTTGCGATTTCGGCCGCGATTTACATTGACATCTGTGTCAGATGTCTTTGTAATCGCGGCTGAAATCGGGACTGCCAGCGGGAGTGAAATTGTGCGAGTTCAGCTGAACTCGCACGGCTTTACTCCCGCAGCCCAGTGTGAACCTGGGCTAAGTTAAAGAATGCATCTGAAATGAAAATTTCCGGTACACATGTATACTAAAATATATTCAAATGAATATAATTCTAGCATCAAGTTTATGATAACTGTGACTTCATGTGAGGCATCTATTTAAGAGAGCAGGAAAAGGAATCTTTTGTGACCAAATGCAGATAGAATGTGGAAATTTTTTTACTAACCTAAAGTACATTTATTAAAAGGGATTCACTTCTTGGTTTTACATTTATCTTCAACATAGTGTAGCACTTTTTAAGACGCCCTCTCCTACCCCATTCTTAGGTGGGAGAGGCATTATGGAAGAGAATTATCTTCTACCATATGACAACAAGCAATTCTTAATAACCATAACACCACCCATTGTGTTAATCATCCGGGATAATCCTTCACAGATGGTATGACACCTTATAGATTGTCAAAAACATAGGCGTGCGCAGCTTATGGCATTAGGGTGGGCACCCCAAAGCCCAAACATATATAAATACATGTATACATATACTGTACATACACACAGACATATACACTCTGATAAATAAATTCTAAAATGTATTAAAACATGGACGGTGTCAGTAGGGCAGTGGATGGTGTCAGTAGGGTAGTAGACAGTGTCAGTAGGGCAATGGAAAGTGTCATTGGAGCAGTGGATTGTGTCAGTAGGGCAGAGGTTGGAGCCAGTTAGAACAGCAGTAGACATGACATGAGGGCAGAGGACGGTGTCAGTATGGCAGAGGATGGTGTCAGTAGGGCAGTGGACAGTGTCATTAAGGCAGTGGGTGGTGTCAGTAGTTTTTTTAATTTTGTATTATTTCATTTTTATAATTTATTTTACAAACCTTTAAATAATATTTTTACAATTTTTTTTAAATTTTTGGGAAGTGCTCTGTGCTGAGAAACTTATTGTTTATTCATAAACTGAAGCATAATAAAATGTGTTTACTTTGCTTCAGTTATGAATGAACACAGGGAGAGATCAGTACTGATCAGAAAAGGAAAGAGCCTGTAAATGTCATATTTACCAGCCCCTTCCCCCGCTCTCCATTTTGAAATATGCCCTGCAGCAGCCAGCAAAAGAGGAGAGGAGGAAGGCCTGCAGAGCTGCAGGGTAAGGGGGGTGACACGGGGGGCCCAGGCAGCAGGGGGGACCGCACCGCACAGGGGGATTAGGGTGCGCCCAGGCACACTTGACAAATATTTGCTAATATGCTTCCACTTTGTTGGTGCCAATGTGAAAAGGTGGGAAAGGTATTTTATATACTCTGGGAATTCAGAAATAAAAAAACGTTTTTGGAATGCAGAATTTTCTTTAATATCCACAGTGACAGGCATCCTAACATGTCCTTTACCACAACCAGCACTACTAAGTATATTCATAAATAATTACCCGACCCACTATAAGACTACTGTATCTATTTTGTTCGCAGTAATGCCCCGTACACACGATCGTTTTTCATGCCGTTAAAACTGCCATTTTAAAAAATGGCCCTGAAAAATGATCGTGTGTATGCTCCAGAGCATTTTTAACGACGTGAAAAACGGCCATTAAAAATTCCGGACATGCTCTCTTTTTTCACGCCGTTTTTCATGTCGTTTTTTTTAACGACGTGAAAAACGATAGTGTGTATGCTTTAACGACGTGAAAAAAAACGTGCATGCTCAGAATCAAGTATGAGACGGGAGCGCTCGTTCTGGTAAAACTAGCGTTCGTAATGGAGATAGCACATTCATTACACAGTAACGGACTGAAAAGCGCGAATCGTCGCCCAACAAACTTTACTAACATGAAGGGTGGCGCCATTCGAACGGAACTTCCCCTTTATAGTGCCGTCGTACGTGTTGAACGTCACTGCGCTTTGCTTGATCGTTTTTTTTAATGATGGTGTGTACGCAAGGCAGGCTTGAGAGGAAACATGAAAAAAAACGAGGAGAAAAACGTTGGTTTAAAAAATGACATTAAAAACGATTGTGTGTACGGGGCATAAGACTACTATTACTAATAGATGGAAGATGATTTGGCCATAGAAAATAGCTCCCAATATTTCAGAAGTAATACTCAGAGGCAATATTCAATGCAATTATGTGCATTTTTAGCTTATAATTGTAGCGGCCTCACCCCGTCCTCTTTAGCTAGGGGTATGTCACGCGACAGAGTGAGGTGCGCTACGGCCCATGTCCTCCCCATAACTGTGGGTGAGGTGAAGGCCAATATCTGATGTTTCCTCGGGCCGGTGTGTCTTGGGCATATACCGAGTCTGTTGTGCAGAAACCACCAAACCACCCTTTGCTCCCATTAACAGAGTCCATACACCGATCACAGTCCAACTGTTGGTTTTATTTCGTATCTCCACATACAGGCAATGCGATGGCAGGATACGGTGGGATGAGCAGGTCGAGGCACTATACTGATCTGGGTCCCTACACCCCCTGTGCTATGACCAAGGGTTGCAGGAGTCTTAATTCGAATACCTCCGCTGCGTTGCAGCCCCTATCAGGGGAAGATGTCCTCCAAGAGAGTTACCGGAGGCCCATCTGTCACCGGGTTGATGCTGCACCGGAATCTTCGGACGGGTGACCTCCCCAGCCTCCTCACCTCAGATGCGGGTCTCCTCGCAAGGGGCACCCTGGAATCACTTCACCCTTGCGGGACCCAGTCGGAGTCACTGGGTCCCAGGTCTCCTCAATAGTACCTCATCCCAGGCTGAAGGTGCCTGGGATGGAATCCCAGCTTCATTCCGGCCAGGCCTAGGGCGCCTAGGCCGGAACCTTGAACCGCCCGCACCCAGGCCGAAGGTGCCTGGGTGCGTGACGAGATGATCCCCGAAGACCTCGTGGCGAGGGCGTCTCCCCCTTTTATCTCCTCCCATCAACACCACGGCGGGTTCCCCGCCCCAGCCGTACCATCTCCAGGAAGGGACAAAAAGGGTAGCACTGTGGTGATGATTCTACCTGAAGCCTGTAGGTACTCCGCCACCCACAGGCAAAGGAGAATATTACATCCCCCAATCCTCCACGAATAACAAAAAGGGGTCTAAACCCTGACATAATTACACACCTGGGTCATACTACCCCCAGGTGTATCCCACTAAATCTGAAGACCCCGCTACACACTCCCCCCTGTGATTTGACGCTGGTCCCCAGCGTCAGGTGCACACCCATGTCTCCCAAGGAGTGGTGACAAGGAGCAAGCCCCAGAGGCTGTCCCCAAATTTGTGAATACTAAGTGTGCCAAGACCTGCTCAAAAGGGAAAGGGAAAATATAAAACGATAAACTTTTGCATAAAACATCTATTCTGTACACATGTACAATCCCTCCCATCACTGTCTAAGAACCACCCCATACTCAGTAGTCTTGACCGATGAATCTCCTGCAGAAGGGAAACAAAAACAACATCCTAACAATCTGTGTTAACTTGGAATGAATAGGTCTGTCAGCCGAGAGACCCACTCACTCCAATAAGCAAAGTGATGCATGTGTGAAATTTTCAAACAGTCGTTGCACAACACTGCCACCTGTTGACAGCGCCGCGGTCATGACACTTGCCGAGATCTTCCTTCTTCCTGCTTTTCTACGCTAACTTTTACCCCCAGAGTCTCTGCCTTTGGCACATGAAGAAGAGGGAGCAAAACAACAGCTCCCAAGTCTCCAGTGAGTGAAAGAAAAGCCCAAATCAAAACAAAAGTAGGGCGCAGTTCTGAGCGTCTGGGAATGTTCCTTCCAGAAAGTTCAACAGCAAACAAAATAGGGGCTCACTTCTCCTACAAGTAAAACCTTGGATCCGGCAAAAACAGGGGCTGCATGTGCTTGTCAAACACTTCCACCGAATATTCGACATCCTCTCCTTCTTTCCTGCAGATGAGCACCTTATCGGCATGAATATGGCGCCCCAGTCTCCAATCAGCTCTGCAGTCTCTAAACTTTTTAGATACAGGCGGCGAACACGACAGGTATCGCCGGGCATGAGGCACTTTGAGCTTTTCCCATACAAACTCGTCGTACCACCTTTGTCGCAAAACTTCGACTTCATACAATAAGTCCCGAGGCAAGTAGGGGTACTCCCACCCATATTCACGGGCGACTCTTTGGGAGAAAAGTCTCTGCAATCTGGCTAGAGGTGGCATCACATCTCGCTCGCCTTCTCCTGGCTGTACGATGGCCTCCGGGTGCCGAGGTACCTTCACCATCTCGAGTTGCTTTGCCTTTGGTGCCCGCAACGAAGCACGCTGCGTCCCCACTATCGGAGCGGGTGATGTGGTTGAAAGTGGAAGGTCAGTCGGAGGACTAGATTTCCTCGGGAACTCCGGGGGCCTGTGCCCGGAGCGTACTGTCTTCTATGGACATGGGGGAATCCTGCGGTTTACACAGCACAGGTAGTGGGCGTCTGTCCCAGCCCTTCCGGTGAAACAGTTCGTCTATTTCTCCGTCATCACCACAGTCTGACAACGACTCTAGGTCGGAGGTGTCATACATCTCAGCGGGAATGTAGTCTCTAGTAGACGGAAGGCTACCCTCCCTTGCGGGCTCCACCGGCTGTGGACTCCCAACACCTCCAACCAACACCACAGTCCCAGCCCCTAGCTCACCTGGACCTTCTGAAGAACTGGGATGTCCGGGACTCTCTTCTCTACCGGCGCCATCTAGGCCAGGCAAGCGGCGGGGTGAAGCTCGACCACAACCATAGGATGCCTGTACCAGGCCGACTTTCCTCTTCGGAGGTGGCAGCAGGGAATCTGTGGTGACCGAAGCAGTGTCCTCGGATTTCTCTCTTTCCGTCTCTGGTTGGGCAGTCACGTCACCCTGGTCAGCGCGTACGGGGACCTCCGCAAAGGCCTGGATCTCTCCCTCCGGAGTGGCGGTTCCTGTGATGCAGTTGAGGCGAAGGGCCCGGGGCCTTACTGTGGATGATTCGACCTCAAAAAGAAACTCTTTGCACGCTTCACATCGCCCGAACGGCTTTAGTTGGACCACCAGTCCCGAGCATCCGGGACAGATCACACCGAGGGCCTCCGTGTCTCTGCATGAATGCAGAGCCAACTGTCCTCGGGGCCTGAGCCTTATCCCCGTGTCTGTCAGGGGAGCAGCAAATGCAGTCATCTTCATAGGGTAAGATACCGGCATCCACGGAGAGCTTGAATTCATTCCGACCACTTGCTGCTCCATCACGCGCTGACCACGCGCCGGAGTCTCCACGTGTATCTCCACACGTGGCCAGACTCCTCCTACGACTTGCACATTTTCGCGGGCTTCCGCCAGCCTCCGCCCACAAATTGCGCAGTCATGGGGTGCCTCGTGGCGCAGTGCATTAACAGTCCCCACATGTAGTACTTCACGCGGCTGTACCTTTCCCTTTTTACGCTCCTCTGCGTGGGCCTTTCCCGACTTAGGGTCATGTCCACAACTCTGAGCAGGGATGCACTTTGGCCAATCACATGGCCGACCTGCTCGGAACTCCTCCGGGCAGCAAAGTTCAAACACAGACGTTCTCAGTTCCATCGTTAAGACACACACAATCCCGGATGAGCCCCCACGTGTAGCGGCCTCACCCCGTCCTCTTTAGCTAGGGGTATGTCACGCGACAGAGTGAGGTGCGCTACGGCCCATGTCCTCCCCATAACTGTGGGTGAGGTGATGGCCAATATCTGATGTTTCCTCGGGCCGGTGTGTCTTGGGCATATACCGAGTCTGTTGTGCAGAAACCACCAAACCACCCTTTGCTCCCATTAACAGAGTCCATACACCGATCACAGTCCAACTGTTGGTTTTATTTCGTATCTCCACATACAGGCAATGCGATGGCAGGATACGGTGGGATGAGCAGGTCGAGGCACTATACTGATCTGGGTCCCTACACCCCCTGTGCTATGACCAAGGGTTGCAGGAGTCTTAATTCGAATACCTCCGCTGCGTTGCAGCCCCTATCAGGGGAAGATGTCCTCCAAGAGAGTTACCGGAGGCCCATCCGTCACTGGGTTGACGCTGCACCGGAATCTTCGGACGGGTGACCTCCCCAGCCTCCTCACCTCAGATGCGGGTCCCCTCGCAAGGGGCACCCTGGAATCACTTCACCCTTGCGGGACCCAGTCGGAGTCACTGGATCCCAGGCCTCCTCAATAGTACCTCATCCCATGCTGAAGGTGCCTGGGATGGAATCCCAGCTTCATTCCGGCCAGGCCTAGGGCGCCTAGGCCAGAACCTTGAACCGCCCGCACCCAGGCCGAAGGTGCCTGGGTGCGTGACGAGATGATCCCCAAAGACCTCGTGGCGAGGGCGTCTCCCCCTTTTATCTCCTCCCATCAACACCACGGCGGGTTCCCCGCCCCAGCCGTACCATCTCCAGGAAGGGACAAAAAGGGTAGCACTGTGGTGATGATTCTACCTGAAGCCTGTAGGTACTCTGCCACCCACAGGCAAAGGAGAATATTACATCCCCCAATCCTCCACGAATAACAAAAAGGGGTCTAAACCCTGACATAATTACACACCTGGGTCATACTACCCCCAGGTGTATCCCACTAAATCTGAAGACCCCGCTACATAATATTGAGTATATTCATATTTCATGTTACATGTTACGTTGTCAGCTTGAACACAGAAGTATAACACCACTGGAATGGAAAGAATGATATGATTCTATGCTGTGCAATTCAATTTATTACAATTGGTGCATGTTAATTTGACACTTATTTGTACTTTCTTGATTTTTCTTGTACATTTGTTGACGCTTGAAATATAATATTTGAGAGTTCATTATCGGTACATACATTATAGCCTATTTGGATACTATGGTTTATTGTGTCTGCTATATATCCTGTATTTGGTGATATTATTGTCGATTTGTAATGCTGTCTATATTTAAAATTATCTGAACATAAATGTATATATTTGTAACTGAAACATTTTCCTAATTAAGTTTAAAATGTAGATAATTTTCTATTTTTTTTTTTTTTTTTTTACTCATATGAACATTCTATTTAGCATTTCCTTATATGCTAATTTTCTCTTTATTGGATGGATTATAGCTGAACGAAATTAGTACTTGTTCACCTAACATGGTTTGATATTTTAGAAAATATCCTTTCCATTATATATTTATTTTAATCTCAAGGTGATTGGTAGATGGATGCTCTTGTTATTGATTTTTAGTTTGTTTTGTTTAATGTTGGCTAAATTATTTAATTGGACTGATTGACTAAAAGTAAACTTTTTTACAGTTTGCTTGGAACAGACATGCATGCAGCATGCAAATTAACCTAACAATTTAGGTATAAAGATATAAAAATATGCAATTATATCTCAATCAGAAAACTGCATCCTAATTTTTAACAGATTTTGAAAATCTGCTGCCCTGTCAAACTAGTTTCTTGCGCTTCACGCCTTACTAAACATTACAAACAGAAAGAATTGGAACAAATTGACTGTTATTTATATGGTATTGTTTTTACCATGAAATTAAATGGCTCCCCCTAATAATTACTCATGAAGCAGATTTCCTGTGAACAAAGTCTATGACAGAGAAAATACAAGTGTTTAAGAATTTTTTGGAATAATGATTTGAATGCTTCCTAATGTACGCAAACAAGACCATGCACAGAAATTGTACCATTTATTTTAATGATGACAAGCTAATTGTAGTTCACACAGAACATCTCTATTATATCTTCTCCACCACTAATGAGATGACTTGTTTATTTCGGTGGATCCCTGGATTGCAAATTGGTGTGAATGATCTTGACAGAAAATAATTGATCTGTAGTGATAGTGAATACTCTATTACAGTTATAAAGTTGAATTGTAATTCTTGGTTGCTTTCACTTATCATTTTGATCTTGATTTGTATAAGATAAATTAATTTACCACTGATGACATTACTTTTTAAAGAAAATGCTAAATGGTTCACTTAAGCATCATCATGAGAGCTCTTCAACTCCCAATGGATCAACAATGTAATGAAAATCTTTAAAATTTACCAAGCCTTAATGGTAAATGGGGGAGATTTACTAAAACTGGTGCATTCAGAATCTGTTGCAGCTGCGCATAGTAACCAATTAGCTTATTACTTCAGCTTGTTCAGTTAAGCTTTGACACGTGCATTCACGGCTCTCCCACACTGCATTTTAGTGTGAATGGGCCCTAAATATACATGTGGTTTCACAGGATGAATAGATCTGCAATTTCTTTATCAATACACCCATAAGTGCATTTACCTAATTACAACCGAGAGCTCAATCAAGAAGGTAAAGTATTAATTAGGACATCTGACAGGTTTTTAGTGCTGTCCGTACCCTCATTAGGGAGATTCACCCTTTATTTGTAATTTTTACCATTATCATTGAAAGTGAAAGTAAGGAAAATCCCAAATGTTAGGTTGTCGCCAGAACAATGAAGGAGGAAAAATCTTCCAATGGCAGCACTCATTTTGGCGACTCTGGTGACAAGCATGGATTTCCTCGGTTTGGAGCCATTTCATCTCACTTCCTGTTTTGGCAATGAGACAGAAAGTGAAAGGAAATCTCCCAAATGGGGCACATATAGCAATGTGTACATTCCTTGCGATAGCAATAAAAGTGATTAAAAAAACAAAACAACGTTGAAGAGACAGTGTAAAAATTAACAAAAGTAATGAAATAAATCAGTTTTTAAACTACCCCTGTCCCTGCATGCTCGCGTGCAGTTGTGAACGCATACATAGGTCACACCCACATATGTAAATGGTGTTCGCACCACACATGTGAGATATCGCCACAAATTTCTGAGCGAGAGTAATAATTCTAGCACTAGACCTCCTCTGTAACTCAAACTGGTAACCTGTAGAAATTTTGAAAGCAGCCCCTATGGAGATTGTTAAGTACTGTAGTCTGGTGCCATTTCACTAGCGCACGCAATTTTCAAAGTAGGTTAGGTATTTATTTACTTGCCGTAACATCATCTTTCGTATTGCACAAAATTGGGGTACAGGTTATTTTTTTATTCATTAACCACTTAAGCCCCGGACCATTTGGTAGCTAAAGGACCAGAGGTGAATTCAGAATTTTGCACTGCGCTGCTTTAACTGTAAATTGTGCGGACATGCAATGTTGTACTGAAACGAAATTTGCGTCCTTTTCTTCCCACAAATAGAGCTTTCTTTTAATGGTATTTGATTGCCTCTGCGATTTTTCTTTTTTGCGATATAAACGGAAAAAGACCGAAAATTTTGAAAAAAAATTATATTTTCTACTTTTTGTTATAAGAAAAATCGAATAAACTCAATTTTAGTCATACATTTAGGCCAAAATGTATTCAGCCACATGTCTTTAGTAAAAAAAATGTCAATAAGCGTATATTTATTGGTTTGCGCAAAAGTTATAGTGTTTACAAACTAGGGTACATTTCCTGGAATTTACACAGCTTTAAATTTATGACTGCCTATCTCATTTCTTGAGGTGCTAAAATGGCAGGGCAGTACAAAACCCCCCCAAATGACCCCATTTTAGAAAGTAGACACCCCAAGGAAATTGCTGAGAGGCCTGTTGAGCCCATTGAATATTTTTTTTTTTTGTCCCAAGTGATTGAATAATGACAAAAAAAAAATTACAAAAAGTTGTCACTAAATGATATATTGCTCACACATGCCATAGTTATATGTGGAATTGCACCCCAAAATACATTCTGCTGCTTCTCCTGAGTACGGGGATACCACATGTGTGGGACTTTTTAGGAGCCTAGCCACGTACGGGACCCCGGAAACCAAGCACCGCCTTCAGGATTTCTAAGGGCGCAAATTTTTGATTTCACTCCTCACTACCTATCACAGTTTTGAAGGCCATAAAATGCCAAAATAGCACAAAACCCCCCCAAATGACCCCATTTTGGAAAGTAGACACCCCAAGCTGTTTGCTGAGAGGCATGGTGAGTATTTTACAGCTCTCATTTGTTTTTGAAAATGAAGAAAGAACATTTTTTTTTTTCTTTTTTTTTTTCAATTTTCAAAAATTTGTGACAAAAAGCGAGATCTGCAAAATACTCACAATACCTCTCAGCAAATAGCTTGGGGTGTCTACTTTCCAAAATGGGGTCATTTGGGGGGGTTTTGTGCCATCTGGGCATTCCATGGCCTCCGAAACTGTGATAGGCAGTGAGAAGTGAAATCAAAAATTGACACCCTTAGAAAGCCTGAAGGCGGTGCTTGGTTTTTGGGGTCCCGTACGCGGCTAGGCTCCCAAAAAGTCTCACACATGTGGTATCCCCGTACTCAGGAGAAGCAACAGAATGTATTTTGGGGTGTAATTCCACATATGCCCATGGCATGTTTGAGCAATATATCATTTAGTGACAACTTTGTGCAAAAAAAAAAAAAAAAAAAAAAAATTATTTTTTCCGCAACTTGTGTCAACATATAAAATATTCCATGGACTCGACATGCCTCTCAGTATATAGCTTGGGGTGTCTACTTTCCAAAATGGGGTCATTTGGGGGGGTTTTGAACTGTTCTGGCATTTTATACACAACATTAGGAAGCTTACATCCACTCTTGTAACCACTTGAAGACAAAGCCCTTTTTGACACTTTTTGTTTACATGAAAACATATTTTTTTTGCAAGAAAATTATGTTGAACCCCCAAACATTATATATATATTTAAAGCAAAGGCCCTACAGAATAAAATGGTGGGTGTTGCATTTTTTTTTCTACACAGTATTTGCGCAGCGATTTTTCAAACGCATCTTTTGGGGAAAAAATACACTTTTTTTTATTTTAATGCACTAAAACACACTATATTGCCCAAATGTTTGATGAAATAAAAAAGATTATCTTAGGCCGAGTACATAGATACCAAACACGACATGCTTTAAAATTTCGCACAAACGCGCATTGGCGACAAACTACATACATTTTTAAAAGCCTTTAAAAGCATTTACAGGTTACCCCGTTAGATTTACAGAGGAGGTCTACTGCTAAAATTTCTGCCCTCGATCTGACCTCACATGCATGGTTCAATTGCTGTTTACATATGACGCCAGACCGACGCTTGCGTTCGCCATTGGGCAAGAGCAGGGCAGGACAGGGGTGCTTTTTTTTTTTTTTTTTTTTTTTTTTTTATTATTAATTTTGCTTTTTTATTTTATTTTTAAACTGTTGCTTCCATATTTTTTTTTATATCACTTTTATTGTTATCTCAGGGAATGTAAATATCCCCTATGATAGCAATAGGTAATGACAGGTACTCTTTTTTGAAAAAACTGGGGTCTATTGGACCCTAGATCTTTCCTCCGCCCTCAAAGCATCTGACCACACCAAGATCGGTGTGATAAAATGCTTTCCCAATTTCCCAATGGCGCTTTTTATATCCGGGGGGGGACATTGGGACATTTCCTCCCACTGCTTGTAAAAGCAGTCCAGAGGCTAATTAGCCACTAGGATTGCTTTTACATGAAAGCTGGCCGCTGGCTGAAAAGAATGATACCAAGATGATACCTAAACCCGCAGGCATCATTCTGGTATAAACATTCAAAGTCAAGCAACATACCAGTACGTTGCTGGTCCTTGTTGGACATGTATTGTAATCTTTTTTTCCATGCAGCCTGTTGGCTGAACGAAAAAAAAAGATTGATCGGTGGGTATGCCCACCATTAGAATACCGCCCTTCATCCACCCACTTCTAATGATGGGCATACATGCACCATTTATATATGCCGAATCATGGGGGCATCTTCTCGCAAAAGTTATGCCGCGTACACATGGTCAGACTTTTCCACGGGCAAGCCTCCGTCGGAATTTCGACCGTATGTACGCGGCATTAGGAGCAAAATCGCTCCTCCGCTCCTGCTGCCCCAATGCTTCGGCATATATGCTTTTTTTTTTTTAACTGTGGTGGTGAAATCACCTCATACAGCACTGGAGTCGCAGGGATCAGGCCTGTCTCTGCGAACGCTGCAGTTATGTGTGTTGTGTTTTGCAAGTGACAGTGATCGATCGATACTGCACTTGGGTGGCCTGGGCTGGACGGAGGGGCAAAACGCAGGTGCTAGCATGTATCTGGGCTGATCCCGCTAACACTGCGTTTTTGGGAACCCTAAACTGCTGGGGACGCTAGTATAGATCTGATCAGATCAGATATTGAGCTGATCAGATACTATACCACTAAGGGGGGTGTATGCTTCACGCGTGGGTGTTAGCGCTACTGGCACTAACCTGACGCTGCCTGGGGTGTGACGCAGACCCTCTCTGATGCTAAAACCTAATTGATATCACCCGCCGGGCGATCAGGGGGTTAAACCTTTATTGGGTTATATACGGCGGGTGCCCTGACACTATAAAAAGCAAACTAACTAACCAGCGTCACCCGTAACACTTATATGATGATCACTGGTGAAAGGGTTAACTAGGGGCAATTAGGGGGTTAAAACCTTTATTAGGTAATATATGGGGGTACCTGACGCTATATAAAAACCTGACGGCGAACCTAAAAAAAAATTACTGGCTACCTATCGGCATCACCGACACTAAGACATCGATCAGAAAAATTATCGCTTAGTGACCGTGGTGATAGGGGGTGAAAGGGTTACCTGGGGGCGATCAAGGGGGTTAAACCTTTATTAGGTAATATATTGGGGTACCTGACGCTATAAAAACCTGCGGCGAACCTAAAAAAAATTACTGGCTACCGATCAGCATCACCGACGCTAAGACATCGATCAGAAAAATGATCGCATAGCGACGGCGGTGCTAGGGGGTGAAAGGGTTACCTGGGGGTGATCAAGGGGGTTAAACCTTTATTAGGTAATATATGGGGGTACCCGACGCTATAAAAACCTGCGGCGAACCTAAAAAAAATTACTGGCTACCGATCAGCATCGCCGAAGCTAAGACATCGATCAGAAAAATTATCGCTTAGTGACAGTGGTGATAGGGGGTGAAAGGGTTACCTGGGGGGCGATCAAGGGGGTTAAACCTTTATTAGGTAATATATGGGGGTACCCGACGCTATAAAAACCTGCGGCGAACCTAAAAAAAATTACTGGCTACCGATCAGCATCGCCGACGCTAAAACATCGATCAGAAAAATTATCGCTGAGTGACCGTGGTGATAGGGGGTGAAAGGGTTACCTGGGGGGCGATCAAGAGGGTTAAACCTTTATTAGGTAATATATGGGGGTACCCGACGCTATAAAAACCTGCGGCGAACCTAAAAAAAATTACTGGCTACCGATCAGCATCACCGACGCCACGACATCGATCAGAAAAATGATCGCATAGCGACGGCGGTGCTAGGGGGTGAAAGGGTTATCTGGGGGTGATCAGGGGGTTAAACCTTTATTAGGGGGGGTTAGGGGGCTACACTGGACCTAAAACTAAATGTAGTGACACTTTTACAGTCACAAATGTCACTGATTGCAGTGATCACTAAATAAATGGTCACTGCAATCAGTGACACTGTGACTGGGGGCTGGGGAGTGATCTGGGGGTGTCTGGGGGGGGGCGATTTATGTACCTATGTGTCCTGGTGTCAGTGTAGTGTTGTGTGCACTAACCTGCATCTTCTCCTGTACGGCGCTCGGTATATGTGAGCGCCGCAGGAGAGATGACATCACTTCCTCCAGCCTGTGTAAACAAGCACACAGGCAGGGGAAGCTCTCATTCGCCGGGAGCGATCGAGAGGGGGTGGCCGGAATCGGACGGCCGTCCCCTCATGCCGGATCGCTCCCGAAGGTAAAACGACCGCTCACTGTAAAGAAGGGGGGTCCGATCAGACCCCCCAACTATACAAAGGCAATCACGTACATATACGTGATTCTGTCTGTCGGTGCCATTCTGCCGACGTATATTTACAGTGGGCGGTCGTTAAGTGGTTAAAGTGTATTTTTTCCCCAAAATTGCGTTTGAAAAACCGCTGCGAAAAAAACGTGTGACATAAAAAATTGCAATGACCACTATTTTATTCTCTAGGGTCTCTGCTAAAAAAAATATGTATAATTTTTTGGGATTCTAAGTAATTTTCTGGCAAACTTACTGATTTTTACTTGTAAACAAGTTTGAGAAAAGGCCTGGTCAACAATTGGTAAAGGATTCCCACTACTACATTGAATTTTTTATTTTTTTTTCATTGACAGATGTTTAATAAGAGTTTTTTAACAGTATACAATGAATAAGTAAATCAAAGAAAGATAAAATATAAAATAACAGTGAGCAACAAGAAGAAGCACATAACCAGACTAAATGTACTTATACATCCAAAATTGTTAGAAACTCAACAGTTTATACATACAGATATTCAAGCAGTGTTGTAGTTGCTAGTCCAGATTTCCCACAGAGTATCAAATTTACCGCATTTAAGTGAATTGATTGCCAAAAGTCGTTCGAATGTGTAGTTTTGTTGAACTTTTCTGGTTACATCAGTAAGATTAACTGCAGGAATGTTTTTCCAGTTTTGAAGTATTAAGGACCTAGCAGCTAATAGGATGTGAGTAGAGTTGAGCGGACACCTGGATGTTCGGGTTCGACGGGTTCGGCCGAACTTCGGAAAAAAGTTCAGGTTCGGGACCGAACTTTAACCCGAACCCGAACCCGAACCCCATTGAAGTCAATGGGGACCCGGACTTCTAAGGACTAAAAAGGCTCTAAAACAGTAATGGAAAGGGCTAGAGGGCTGCAAATGGCAGCAAAATGTTGTTAAGAGCATGGCAAGTGCTCTGCAAACAAATGTGGATAGGGAAATAACTTAAAATAACATAAAAAAAATAAAAAAATTAAAAAATATGCTGGAGGCCCCCTTTTCAGCAGAAGAGGTACGGGAAGTCATTAAGAACCTCAGAAAGTCAACGGCACGATGCCACACATATGGTGGGAATGCCCCAGAATACGCCCTTTCTGGAATAAATTATTCAATTTAATGGATAAGCTAGTGGGAAAATAAAATACTTTGAAATAAAAATGTAGCGGGGTGCTAAATTTAAGGGAAGTGTTTGATTGGTAAATAGGCTCAAACACCCCAATTCTGTAGGATTCTGTAGGATTTTTGGAAGACCACAACACACCCACAGTACGTAACCGCTGAATCGCACAGCTACAGAACTGCAGAAAATGCTATTCAAAAAAAATGTTTTTTTTTTTAGTATAGCACAGTAGAAGAAAACTATATATAAATTGTTTATTTCACACACCTCCACCTATGTATAACACACTGCAAAATATTTTTTGTGGCCCTAAATGGCTCTTTTTGCAAGCGTACATTAAAGTGCAAATTTTTTATTTATTTTTTGCCCTAAACGGGTCTTTTTTTGCACGAGCAAAATAAAATGGAATTTTTTTTTTTTTTTTGCTCAATGGGTCTTTTGGAAAAGAGCACAATAAAGTGCCTTTTTTTTTGTTGTCCTAAATGGATCTTTTTCCAAGAGCAGAATACACCCACAGTATGGAAACGGTGTATCTCTCAACGTAATATATGCAGTGCTGGTGCACTGAGCTTGCAGATAAAAGGTAGATTTTCTCTGACACTGGGCTCAGCAGTGTAAAAAGACTGCACTGCAACACAAACGGGTAAACCTATGCAGATCGCTGAGTTATATCTCTGAATCTGGACTCCTATTCCTATATAATATATCTCTCTCCCTAAAAGCAAAAAACAGGAACCTGGCCCTACACTACACTGTCTCTCTATCTTTTCCCTCAGATTCCAGAATCAGGACTAACTCATGTATTTTTCTATCTCTCCCTAAAAGCAGCAGCAGCAGACAAGATCCTCTCCCTATCTATTCTGAAGCAGAGTGACGTGTGTGCTGTGTGCCTCTAGCTTATATAGAAGCTGGGTCACATGTTGCACTGACCAATCACAGCCATGCCATTAGTAGGCATGGCTATGATGGCTTCTAAGGGCACACCAGCTAATCAAAAGGTGATTGGCTGGCCCCTGAAGCATTTCTAACTGCGTAATTAGATTCCCGAACCCGAACCCAGACTTTTGCGCAAAGTCCGGGTTCGGGTTCGGGAAAAAGCTAAAGTTCGGTACGGACCCGAACTTTACAGTTCGGGTTCGCTCAACACTAGATGTGAGATACCACATGTCTCATGGTGTATGGGAAGTGTTCTTTTTTTTTTTCTTTTTGACATTTTCTAATTTTCTTTATTTTCCCAAAAAATTGGAATTTACTAAATTTCCCCAAAATTGCTTTTTATAGAGCTAATTCTCTGGCTTGACTTATGTCTGAGAGTTGGTGTTAAAGAAGAAGGTGATGTTATAGTATGGCTAGATATGTAGGCCAGGCTCCCAGCCAAGAGTCATGCCAACTGTTTCTATGGAAAGTGGTAACTCTGTGGAGGTATAATAAGTGGTGGGTTGGTGGGTGTGAATATTCCCGTAATGAATGAGATGAGTTTGAATACTTGATTCCAGAAGCTAGTTAAACTGGGGCATTCCCAGAACATGTGAAGGAGGTGGCCTTTGTGTCCGCATTCTCTCCAGCATAGAGGTGAAGAGTTAGGAAACATTTTTCGCAATTCTGCAGGGTATATATTGCCAACGATTAATTATTTTGATCATGGATTCCCAATGGCTAATACAGTGTGATGTGTGATGTATAGTTTGAAGCGCAAACTTCCATTGTTCATCTGTGGTATTCGTGCCCAAATCTGAGTCCCACATCGTGTGTACAGCTGATTTTTTAAACACCTTTCTATTTTGAAGTAGATTATAATATAGTGATATGCCCTTGTTGTGCAATGAACCGTTCGTGAGGTGTCGCCATACTATGGTCGGAAGGTGGGTTATAGGGGGCAGGTGTGTTTGCATAAAGTGAGCCACACGTATACAAGTGAAAAGCATGTGATTTGGCATATTAAATTCCCTCTTTAACCACATAAGGACCGCCGCACGACGATATACGTCGACAGAATGGCACAGACAGGCACAAGGGCATACAGGTACGTCCC
Source organism: Rana muscosa (assembly GCA_029206835.1). Classification (NCBI taxonomy): domain Eukaryota; kingdom Metazoa; phylum Chordata; class Amphibia; order Anura; family Ranidae; genus Rana; species Rana muscosa. The sequence goes on along the minus strand of CM055117.1, from coordinate 230,508,961 downwards.
CTTTAAGAACCCATCCGTGGGTCGCGCTCGCGAGCCGGTCCGAAGCTCCAAGACCGCGCCCTTGGGACCCGTGGACCCGATCGCCGCCGGTGTCCCGCGATCGGGTCACAGAGCTGAAGAACGGGGAGAGGTAAGTGTAAACAAACCTTTCCCCGTTCTTCCTAGTGGCATGTCAGTGATCGTCTGCTCCCTGTCATAGGGAACAAAGATCAGTGACATCACACGCCAAGCCATGCCCCCCTACAGAAGGAATCACTCATTAGGTCACACTTAACCCCTACAGTGCCACCTAGTGGTTAACCCCTTCACTGCCAGTGTAATTTTCACAGTAATCAGTGCATATTTATAGCACTGATCGCTGTAAAAATGACAATGGTCCCAAAAATGTGTCAAAAGTGTCCGATGTGTCCGCCATAATGTCGCAGTCATGATAAAAATCGCTGATCACCGCCATTACTAGTAAAAAAATAAATATTAATAAAATTGCCATAAAACTACCCCCTATTTTGTAGACGCTATAACTTTTGCGCAAACCAATCAATAAACGCTTATTGCGGGTTTTTTTTAACAAAAATATGTAGAAGAATATGTCAGCCTAAACTGAGGAAAAAAATTTTTTTTATATATTTTTGGGGGATATTATAGCAAAAAGTAAAAAATATGTAATTTTTTTCAAAATTGTCGCTCTATTTTTGTTTATAGCGCAAAAAATAAAAACCGCAGACGTGATCAAATACCCCCAAAAGAAAGCTCTATTTGTGGGAAAAAAAGGACGTCAATTTTGTTTGGGAGCCACATCGCACGACCGCGCAATTGTCAGTTAAAGCGACGCAGTGCCGAATCGCAAAAGGGGGCCTGGTCCTTTAGCAACAAAATGGTCCGGGGCTTAAGTGGTTAAACATTCTGCTGATTTAGGACCCCACTACTACATTTCTGTATGAACAGCTTCATCTCTGGCCATTACTCTGATGCTTTAAAGTTTATCAGCAATGCCATGTAATTAGTGATGTAGACATGGCTGCTATGAATCGCGTGTCCCCGCACAGCCCCCCCCCCCCCCAAAGAAAATATATCAAAGCTAAATTTCGCTAAAAGTACAATAAAATCATTATTAGCAGATACAAACACAACATAACTTACACAATTCCTGCTAAATCTAAAAGATAAAACTGTATTGAGTTAATAAATAAAGTTCTGGGGCTCATTCACATGGGTACTGTGGTCTGTACATTGAATCAGTGGTTCATTTATGTGACTTGAGCCACCTATAGCTGTACAAACACAGCCGCAGGTCTTAATTTGATAGGCGTGGGGATGCAGGTGTACAGCCCGAGCACAGACAATGTGCACTTGGGGCCGCTCACCCGCACCTGAACGCCTCTCAAATTAGCGCCTGAAAGGGGTTGTAAACCTTCCTGTTTTTTCACCCTAATGCATCCTATGCATTAAGGTGAAAAAACAACCGATAATTGCCCCCCCCCCCCCCCGTTTACTTATCTGAGTCCTCGAAAGTCCCGCATCGAGAATGCACTTGATCTCGGCCCAGTCTCCTCGGCTCTTCATTGGATAGATTGATAGCAGCGCAGCCATTGGGGGTGGGTCAGAGTCCGGCATTCGTGTCTATGGACGAAAATGCTGGATTCGGGAGCACGCCCGCAAGGTAACCCCCTTGGGAAAGCGTTTCCCAGAGGGGGTTATCTGATGCGGGGAGGAGCCGAGACAGCCGCCGAGGGACCCCAGAAGATGGTGTTCGGGACACTCTGTTAAAAACGAGCTGCACAGCAGAGGTAAGTATGACATGTTTGTTATTTAAAAATTTTTTTTTAACCTTTACAATCACTTGAAGCTGTGTTCGTACAGCCACTGCATCCCCATAGAATAACAGGCGGCTCCAGCCCAAACCCCTCCTTGACATAGCCAGAGTACCTGTGTAAATGAGCCCTTAACCACTTCCCGCCCGCTGGCCATCATATGACGTCCTTGACTTTGAGTAGGGATATCTGAATGATGCCTGCAGTTACAGGCGTGATTCAAATGTCGTCTTTTAGAACCAGTGATTCCCTACACCATAAGAAAGATCATAGCGGCTGGTCAGCCGATTGATCATTCTTACAGGCGGCGAGAGGGGACATCCCCCCTCCTGACACCTGCCATCCGTGAGTCGGAGAATGGATCCGATGGCCCCGGATGCTGACCATAGAGATTTCTGGTGGACCAGATGGTCCGTGGAGTCTCTATGATCGTTCGGAGGCTGGGCACGATGTAATGACATCACGCCTGGCCTCTGCATTCAAACAAACGGCACCGCCTTGGCTGGGAAGCTGAGATCATTCTTTTTTTTTATTTCAGGCTTCTCAGCCAGAGGTCAGATTTGGGATCTTATTGACCCCATATCTCACTGTAAAGAGGACCTGTCATGCTTGTTCCTATTACAAAGGATGTTTACATTCCTTGTAATAGGAATAAAAGTGATCAAAAAAATATGTAAAAAAAAAAAAGTGTCAAAATAGAAACATAAAAGTAAAATTAACAATAATAAAAAAAAATTAAAGCGCCCCTGTCCCCGTGTGCTCGCCCGCAGAAGCGAATGCATACGCAAGTCACGTCTACATATGAAAACGGTGTTCAATCCCCACATGTGAGGTATCGCCATGAATGTTAGAGCGAGAGCAACAATTCTAGCCCTAGACCTTTCCTGTAACTCAAAACATGTAACCATTAAAAAAAATTATGTTAGGTATCTATTTACTTGGCGTAAAATCATCTTTCACATTATGCAAAAAATTTGGGATAACATTACTGTTTTTTTTTTTTTTTTAAAGCATGAAGCGTTTGAAAAAATGCTGTGCAAATACCCTGCGAGATAAAACGCTGCAATGATCGCCATTGTATTCTCTAGGGTCTCTGCTAAAAAAAACATATATAATGTTTGGGGCCAGGCATACAGGGGAGAATCAGATGTGGGCAGCACAGGGAGGGCGATTGGTGAGTGAGAACAATTACAGAACAATTACAGAACAATGAACTGTCTTTGTCTCTCCCTGGCTACAAGCCAGCGGGAGGGAGAGTGGAAAAAACTGGATTTCAGCTGCTGGAGGAAAAGACACAGTACCTTGCTCTGTAATTGTCCTCCCTCACCAATCCAATTTATATTAGTTCAAAACAATTCTAAAAAAATTGAAATCTCATACATATATCAGCCCTAACAATTTTGAGTATTTCAATGTTGACTTATACTGGAAGCTATGTACACCACCTTGCTGGACCCTCACACCAACGATGATCTAAAATTATTTATGTTTAATAAGGGTTTGGATTATTTTACTTCTTTTTATTTTGTGGAACAGACTACCATAATTTCTTAATGATGATATGTAGGTGGGTAGACCCCGCGCACTCTGGAAAGTGGAGAAGGATATGCATCGCATACTAGCTCATTATTAAATACTTACCTCAGAACGATGGTCGACATCGGCACTCCGAGTACATGGCCAACATCTTCCACCAGAGTTACTTCCGGGTTCGCAGTTCCGGCGCTGTGATTATCCGGTGCCGCGATGACGTCACTACCACGCATGCACGCGGGAGCCGCCGGTCATGGCACAAGTCCTTAAAAAAACGGCACCAGCGGGCCGTTTCTTCAGTGCGCATGCGCCGATGACATTGACAGCGACGCATATACTGAATATCTCCTAAACTGTGCAAGTTTAGGAGATATTCACAGTACCGACAGCCTAAAGGTAAGCCTTGTTATAGGCTTACCTGTAGGTATAACAGAGTTTACAACCACTTTACCAAGAAAGCAGGGGATCTCTTTGCAATGTGATAATGTCTCATAGAGTGTCCCATAGGGCAGTGGTCATCAACCCTGTCCTCAGGGCCCACTAACAGGCCAGGTTTGCAAGATAACTGAAATACAATCACAGGTGATATCATTTGCTGCTCAGTGATTGCAGTATTCTAGTCTGCATCTCCAGAAGGTAATACATAAAACCTGGCCTGTTAGTGGGCCCTGAGGACTGGGTTCATGACCACTGCCATAGGGGCACTGGACGGGGGGGGGGCAGAAGCGTCGGCGGTGGACCCGAAAAGAGGAGGTTTGCAGCTGCTCTGTGCAATTCTATATATCATATTACTTACAGCAAATTATACTAAATAAACGGCTGCACTGTATTGTATACTGTGTACACCACCAGAAGTGTGTATATTAGAAACTGTACATACTGTATTAGATACTGTGTACACCGTCCTGAAGTGTATTAGAAACTGTACACACTGTATTAGATGCTGTGTACACCGCCTGCACTGCATTAGAAACTGTACAATGGCTGCACTGTATTGTATACTGTGCACACCACCAGAAGTGTAGTAGAAACTGTACACACTGTATTAGATACTGTGTACACAGCCTGAGGTGTATTAGAAACAGTACACCACCAAGTGCACTGTAGATATAGGCTACATTGATTGCAGAGTATATATATATATATATATATATATATATATACCGTCTGAAGTGTATTAGAAACAGTACACCACTGAATGCACTGTAGATATAGACTACACCGGATTATATAGATATATACTATGCCATTTATTATCAATCAACTGTTTTTACTCTTTTTAAATCATAATGGCAACAGAAACTACCCAAATGACCCTGATCAAGAGTTTACATACCCCAGTTCTTAATACCGTGTATTGCCCCCTTTAACATCAATGACAGCTTGAAGTCTTTTGTGGTATTTGTGGATGAGGCTCTTTATCTTCTCAGACGGTAAAGCTGCCCATTCCTCTTGGCAAAAAGCCTCCAGTTCCTGTAAATTCTTGGGCTGTCTTGCATGAACTGCACATTTGAGATCTCTCCAGAGTGGCTCAATGATATTGAGGTCAGGAGACTGAGATGACCACTCCAGAACCTTCAATTTTTTTCTTCTGTAGCCAATGGCAGGTCAACTTGGCCTTGTGTTTTGGATCATTGTCATGTTGAAATGTCCAAGTATGACTCATGCGCAGCTTCACGGCTGATGAATGCAAATGTTCCTCCAGTATTTTTTGATAACATACTGCATTCATCTTGCCATCAATATTGACCAAATTTCCTGTGTCTTTGTAGCTCACACATCCCCAAAACATCAGCGATCCACCTCTGTGTTTCACAGTAGGAATAGTGTACCTTTCATCATAGGCCTTGTTGACTCCTCTCCAAATGTAGCATTTATGGTTGTGGCCAAAAAGCTCAATTTTGGTCTCCTCACTCCAATTGACTGTGCCAGAAGGTTTGAGGCTTGTCTCTGTGCTGTTTGGCGTATTGTAAGTGGGATACTTTGTAGCATTTGCATAGTAATGGCTTTCTTCTGGCGACTCGACCATGCAGCCCATCTTTCTTCAAGTGCCTCCTTATTGTTTATCTTGAAACCGCCACACCACATGTTTTCAGAGAGTCCTGTATTTCACCTGAAGTTATTTGTGGAATTTTCTTTGCATCCCGAAAAATTTTCCTGGCAGTTGTGGCTGAAATTTTTGTTGGTCTACCTGACCGTGGTTTGGTTTCAACAGAACCCCTCATTTTCCACTTCTTGATAAGAGTTTGAACACTGCTGATTGGCATTCTCTATTTCTTGGATATCTTTTTATACTCGTTTCCTGTTTGATACAGTTCAACTACCTTTTCTCGCAGATCCTTTGACAATTCTTTTGCTTTCCCCATGACTCAGAATCCAGAAATGTCAGTGCAGCACTGGATGAAAGATGCAAGGGTCTGTCAGGAGTCCAGAAACTCATTGACCTTTTATACACACACACACTAATTACAAGCAAACAGATCACAGGTGGGGATGGTTACCTTTAATAGCCATTCAAGCCCCTTTGTGTCAACTTGTGTGCATGTTATCAGGTCAAAATTACCAGGGTATGTAAACTTTTGAGCAGGGTAATTTGGGCAGTTTCTGGTGTTATTATGATTTAAAAAGAGTAAACACAGTTGATTGATAATAAATGGCTTCAGCTAAACACTAACCATGAGTGAAAGAAAAGTTTTTGTGTTATCATTCATATTCTCAGAAAAATGGCCAAGAAATCATCAATTCTGCCAGGGTATGTAAACTTATGAGCACAACTATATATGAGTTGGAATACAAATTGTTATAGACAAATAAGATGTTGTTCTTTTTTTAAAGATATGTATACATTTTACAGAATGAAAAATAGGTATATGTTATATTTTCCCAAAAATTTAGGAATACCCTTTATTCTAGCACAAATTTCCAAATGAACAACATCATTGCCCCTATGATGACACCAAACATGTTCACCCTTTTAAAAAGGACCTTATAGAGATAAGTTGCAGTCATTTGAAAAATAACATATACTCAACACAAATAGTATGATTCTCTTTATTTAAAGAGGCCACCAATGGATCTCCATTTAAGTAGTGCCATACATACAGTATATACTGTACATGATTTTATTGAATATAGATGCAATAAACATTGATCTTTTTTCATCTATAAATGTAGTGTTGTTATGTGGAAACAGCCATAACATCCTATGGCATTTTTGTATAACTTTACAGCAGTATCTGAAATCAAATCAGCCAAATTTTTCATTGATAATTTCCTCCTTGCATACCGTATAGTAGTCACGCATATCTTACTGGCAGCACGTACTATTATCACAAGGCATTGGAGATCTACAATGGCACCTGACCCGTCAGAAGTACTCTCTCTTATAAAAAAAAATAACCAGTTGATTATTAGTTGAATACTTACTGTTTTTATGATCTCCTAGTCACTATACCTTTGTTAATAATGGAAAATTTGATTGGACTTGTATGTTACTTTTGGTAATTGTATCCTACACGCTTTGTATTTTGTGACGGTACTGCATAACTGGTGTTGTTGGCTTGTTTTTACCTGTTTATAACTTTCATTGTAGGGGTTTTCCTATGCTTAGAGTTTACTTCTTCAACCTTTCTGTAATGGCAAAATTCAATAAAAATGTATTGAAATTAAAATCAAAATAAGCCAAATTTTTGACCACTTCTGCATGCAATTTTTTTTCACTTGCAGGATGTTTGTGGGTTTGATTGAACAGAATGACCCGTTCCAAATCCCTTTACAATAGGATGAAGACTTCTACTTAACTTTTTAACTTGGCACTATGACACCACACATGTCAATAGCAAAGAGAACACCAGAACCAATATACTGTGTGTGAAATTTTAATAGGACAGTTTACATCTCTATACCTTTAGAGGTTCTAATCTTAAAGCGTAGGTCTTCCTACCCACAAAAAAATTCAGCAGCTACAAATACTGCAGCTGATCTTCAGATCAGCTGTCGGGTGCAGCCGCCGCCATTGGCGGTAAGGGAATTATAATTGGCCCAGCAGCAGAGAAAGGAGGATGGGGGGCCGAACTCCCCATCTCCCGAAAGTGGGGGAGAGGGCCTGTCAAAAACAGGTCCCTGTTCCCCCCCTCCCCCCTGAAAGGTGCCAAAGATGACTTTTGGGTGGAACTCCGTTTTAAGCACTTCTGTAACATGCTCCATAAGTTCAAGAACTTGACATGGTGGGAAATACATTACCTTATGCCGCGTACACACGATCATTTTTCCCGTCTGGAAAAATGACATTTTTTCCTTTGGACGAGAAAAACGATCGTCTGTGGGCTTTTTGCCGTTTTTCCCGACGGGAAAAACGGCATTAATCACGATGAGAAAAATTAGAACATGTTCTAATTTTTCTCGTTGTTTTTCCTGACATTTCTTCCGCGGCAGTGTTTCCCATAGGGAAACACTGCCGCGGAGCCCATAGACGATCGTTTTTCTCGTCATTTTAAAAAATGACGAGAAAAATGACCGTGTGTGGGGAACAAGCTGTTCCCTCGTTTAAAATGTCATTATTCACGGCGGTTTTTAAACCGCCGTGAATAATGATCGTGTGTACGCGGCATCACATTATATTACCTTTTTATGACATTTCATATTGGCATCTAAACCAACAAATTGTTCTGTTCCAAAAGGAATTAAGAGAAGGATCCCTTTGCAATGATAAAATAGAATAGATAGAAGTGGTAGACAAAAAAGCAAATAAAACCTTCCAAGATAAACTAGATAAACTGCAAGGTCATGTAATTTACAGTAAGTGTTTGTATGTACCATTAGCTTTTTGGGTTACAGTGGAATTAACAGAAGATGATCCAAGAGGAATCCACTGTTAAAGGACAAACATTAAAAAAGCAGCCTGGAGTTTATAGGAATTCATTTTAGAAACATTTCCTTTGGACAGATGGGACAAAATGTGTGCTTTTTGGAAAATTGCATCAGCTCTATATTCACTGACAAAACATAGGAAGGATACCAACAAATTTTACCATGTCTGTCGTTTATTATATTTGGGCATGTGATACCTCATTCAGGGGTGCACTGTCATTTATGTGTGCAGTCAACGTACAAAACAAATACCGAACAGCAGTTGATATTTTTTTGTTCTTCCAACATTTTACGTAATATCAACTTCTGTTCTGTTTGTTTTGAGATGGTCTGTTTTTCAAGTTTATCACTGATGTGTCTGATTTCTGAAAGAACATCAGCCTGAGGCCTCATGCACACTGGACTATTTGGACGTTTTTACAGCTGCTTTTTTCTACAGTCAATAAACTCTCCAGCATGTTATCTTATGTGTCCATGCACACATAGGCTGTTATCAACTGTTTTTGGCTGGGGTGTTTTTTGGCTGTAAAAAACCCCCCAAAACTAGTGGGTTCTGAGAAGCGTTTTTTCAGCTATATAAACGCTCTAACGTCAAAAAATGCCTTACAATGCAGATAAATGCTGATAAATACTCAAAAATGCAGCACACCAGCGTTTTTAAAGTTTTTGATCCATTAAAAAATAAATGCTGAGAAACGCTAAAAAACACTAAAAAACGCTATTACAAAAACTTTGAAAAACTTACTGCAAAGCTACTGGAGTTTTTATAACATTATTAAAACGTCCAGTGTGCATGAGGGCTAAAAGTTCTACTGAGATTTCAAAAAGTTATCCTGCTTTTTGCTTTTTGTTTAAGTTGTCAATTAATGATTTTAGGGTTTCACCCAATACTACTGAGGCAAGAGTTGCCTCCTCGTATCTTTCTGCCAGCAATGTTCATCTTCTTCTTCGTCTCTGAAGACAAACATCATTGACAGCAGCTTAAGCAACATTACTATAAGGTGCTAAAAGTGTAATTCTGACCTGGCCTTCGTCTTCTGCATCTACCACATAATGAGAAACATGTTAAAATGTATTATTTTAGACAGAAATTGAGAATTATTTATAATAAGAAGAAAGAAATAGTTGACCTGATTTAGTTCCTTTGGCACCTTTGTCATTATTGCTTTGTATTTTTTTGAGCTTTAACCACTTAACGACCGCCCACTGTAATTATACGTCGGCAGAATGGCACTGACAGGCAGAATCACGTATATGTACGTGATCACCTTTGTATAGTTGGGGGGTCCGATCGGACCCCCCTTCTGTACAGTGAGCGGTGGTTAAGTGTTCGGGAGCGATCCGGCATGAGGGGACGGCCGTTCGATTCCGGCCACCCCCTCTCGATCGCTCCCGGCGAATGAGAGAGCTTCCCCTGCCTGTAATGTAAACACAGGCAGGAGGAAGTGATGTCATCTCTCCTCGTGTCGGTCTTTTCGATCCGGCGCGAGGAGTGAAGACATCTCACAGTAAGTGCACCAACAGCCCACTGACACCAGTACACGTAGGCACACAAATCACCCCCCAGTCACCCCCAGATCACCCCCCAGATCACCCCCAGTCACAGTGCACCGTTTGCAGTGATCATTTTTTTTACTGATCACTGCAATCAGTGTCATTTGTGACTGTAAAAAGTTGCAGGGCAGTTAGGATTAGGCCCCTTTAGGTCCAAGGTAGCCCCCTAACCCCCCCTAATAAAGGTTTAACCCCTTGATCGCCCCCCAGGTAACCCTTTCACCCCCTAACGCCAGCGTCACTAAGCGATCGTTTTTCCGATCGCTTTTTTCTTGTCGCTGGTGTCCTAGATAGCCAGTTAATTATTTTTAGGTTCGCCGCAGGTTTTTATTAGCGTCAGGTACCCCCATATATTATTTTAACCCCCTGATTGCCCCTAGAGTTAACCCTTTCACCAGTGATCACCGTATAAGCGTCACTGGTGACACTGGTTACCCAGTGAGTTATTTCGTTATTTAGGTAACCCGTCAGGTTTTTATATAGCGTCGGGTACCCCCATATTTAACCTAATAAAGGTTTTAACCCCCTGATTGCCCCTAGTTAACCCTTTCACCAGTGATCACCATATAAAGGTTACAGGTGACGCTGGTTGGTTAGTTTGTTTTTATAGCATCAGGGCACCCGCCGTATATAACCCAATAAAAGTTTAACCCCCTGATCGCCCAGCGGGTGATATCAATTAGGTTTTAGCGCCAGAGAGGGTCTGCGTCGCCCCAGGCAGCGTTAGGTTAGTGCCAGTAACGCTAACACCCACGCGCAAAGCATACACCTCCCTTAGTGGTATAGTATCTGATCAGATCTATACTAGCGTCCCCAGCGGTTTAGGGTTCCCAAAAACGCAGTGTTAGCGGGATCAGCCCAGATACCTGCTAGTACCTGCGTTTAGCCCCTCCGCCCAGCCTAGCCCAGCCCAGCCCACCCAAGTGCAGTATCGATCGATCACTGTCACTTACCAAACACAACACACATAACTGCAGCGTTCGCAGAGACAGTCCTGATCCCTGCGATCGCTAACAGTTTTTTTGGTAGCGTTTGATACATTTGGTGACAGTCAGGTGCTTTTTTACCTGTGAATCTTACTAGTGTACCCCTAAATTTAGAGCCCAAAATGGCAAGTCGAAGGTACACTAGTAAAGAGGCCTATGAGATTCTGAGCATGACAGATAGTGAAGAGGAGGTCACGTATCTGTCAGATTCAGGCTCAGAATATCTTCCCGTAGAAGACAGTGACGTCAGCGGCCCCACGTCAGATAGCTCGGACGACGAAGTTGAGGTCCCTGCTAAGGTCAGGCGTACCTGATCCCGATCTTCTGAGGTTGTTGAGGAGCAAGAACCGCAGGGCTCTCGTATCATGGAGCAGAGTAGTACAAGCGCCGCTATTCCTTCTGGTGAATTGGCAAGCACCAGCGGCCTAGTACAGCCTGGGCGTACATCCAGCACTGCAGTATCACGTGGTGACGTGGCGAGTCCCATAAGTGCAGTTCAAGCTGGCGAGGTGGCAAGCACAAGTAGTGTCCCGCTGCCACCAAGAATACAAAGGCAGGCCCGTCGTGCCCATAGTGCCCTTCCTGCAGAATTTGCCTATCCTGATTGGGTCCCCACCACTTCTGCAGATCCTGTACTTCCCCCATTCACTGCCCAACCCGGTATTCAGGTGGAAACAGCTGATTTTATGCCAATCGATTATTATTCGCTGTTTTTCACGGAAGATCTCTATAGATCTATTGTGGACCAGAGTAATTTGTATGCTGGTCAATTCATCGCCGCTAACCCCCAGTTGCCTAAAATTGCCAAAGATTGTAAACCAATTACGGTTTCCGAATTTAAGACCTTTCTGGGCCTTTCCCTCAACATGGGCACACATAAATTCCCGTCATTGCGTGCTTATTGGTCCACGCACCCAATTGACCACATGCCCGTGTTCTCTGCCTCCATGCCCAGGACACGATACGAGCAGATTTTGCGGTTCATGCACTTCAACGACAATGAACTTTGTCGTCCACGTGGGGACCCTGAGTACGACCGGCTCTATAAAATTCGGCCCCTCATAAACCACTTCAACGAACGTTTTGCAGCCTTGTTTATTCCCGATCAAGTTGTCTGCGTTGATGAGTCCCTGATTAAATTTTCTGGCCGCTTGTCTTTCAAGCAGTACCTTCCCAGCAAGCGTGCCAGATATGGGGTCAAGCTCTATAAGTTCTGTGACAGGGCAACAGGCTATGTATGGAGCTTTATGGTTTATGAGGGAAAAGATAGTCAGGTTGAGCCGGTCAACTGCCCAGATTACATAGGGAGCGCTGGCAAGATAGTGTGGAAATTGGTGTCACCCTTATTCGGAAAGGGGTACCACTTGTATGTGGACAATTATTACACAAGCGTGCCACTGTTTAGTCACTTGTTTGATCATCAGATTGGAGCATGTGGCACCGTGCGACCTAATCGCCGGGGCTTTCCCCAGCAGCTTGTAGATGCCCGTCTTAGGCTGGGGGAGAGAGCCTGCGTGAAGTGTAATAACTTGCTCGCTATGAAGTGGAGGGACAATAAGAATGTTTTCCTTCTTACCTCCCTTCATGCAGACACGACAGTCCAAATTCGTACGGCGACTGGTGTTGTGGAGAAACCCCTCTGTGTCCACGAATATAACAAAAATATGGGAGGGGTGGACCTCAACGACCAATTGATGGCGCCGTATCTAATTGACCGTAAGGCGAGACGCTGGTACAAAAAAGTGTCTCTATCCTTATTCCAATTGGCTTTGCTGAATGCTCATGTGCTATACAGAGCTTCAGGCGGGACGTTATCTCTTCTAAAATTCCAGAATGAGATAGTCACAGAACTCCTGTATCCAGGCGGTTCTGCACCTCACCATCCCCTACCAAATGCAGTAAGCCGGCTGCATGAGAGGCGTTATCCGTATGCCCTCCCGAGTACCCCTACCCAACGAACCCCCCAAAAAAGATGTTGTGTCTGTAGCAAGCGCGGATTTAGGCGTGACACCCGTGTTTTTTTGTCCACTCTGTCCTGACAAACCTGGTCTTTGCCTTGGTGAATGTTTTGATCGCTACCACTCAAAAGTGAAGTTTTAGCGTAGGGTACCGCATTTCACAGACTAGGACACACTTACACAGGGTCTCCCAAGATGCCATTACATTTTGAGAGACCCGAACCATTACAGTTGGTAAAGTTACAAAAAAAAGTGTAAAAAAGAAAAAAAAAAAAAACGTAAAAAACAAAACACAAAAAAAATATAAAACAAAAAAACCAAAAATAGTTGTCGTTTTATTGTGCTCTCTCTCTCTCTATTTTCTCTCTATTGTTCTGCTCTTTTTTACTGTATTCTATTCTGCAATGTTTTATCATGCTTGCTTTTCAGGTATGTAATTTTTTGTTTTCAGGTACGCCATTCAGTTGCAGCGCGGATCTATTTATCTTGACAGCAACAGCGTTTGCTCCCACGATACATAAAGCCGTGACTCCAACACTGTAGGAGGTGATTTCACCACCACAGTTTAAAAAAAGAGCATATATGCCGAAGCATGGGGGCAGCAGGGGCGGAGGAGCGATTTTGCTCCTAATGCCGCGTATATACGGTCGAAATTCCGACGGAGGCTTGCCCGTGGAAAAGTCCGACCGTGTGTACGCGGCATAACTTTTTTGCGGGAGGATGCCCCCATGCTTCGGTATATATATATATTTTAGGCACAGGTTGCGTTAAAAAAATGTTTTATTTTTTACTAGGTTTTGTTTTGGTATTTGCTTTGCAGGTATGGTATGGTAAGGTCTTACTGTTGTACTGTAATGTTACTTTGTTTTAATGTTAACCATCATTTGCTTAGCAGGTACGCCATTCAGTTGCATCGCGGATTTATTTATCTTGACAGCAACAGCGTTTGCTCCCACGATACATAAAGCCGTGACTCCAACGCTGTAGGAGGTGATTTCACCACCACAGTTAAAAAAAGAGCATATATGCCGAAGCATGGGGGCAGCAGGGGCGGAGGAGCGATTTTGCTCCTAATGCCGCGTATATACGGTCGAAATTCCGACGGAGGCTTGCCCATGGAAAAGTTTGACCGTGTGTACGCGGCATAACCTTTTATGCCGCGTACATACGGTCGAAATTCCGACGAAGGCTTGCCCGTGGAAAAGTCAGACCGTGTGTACGCGGCATAACTTTTTTGCGGGAGGATTCCCCCATGCTTCGGCATATATGCCCATCATTAGAAGTGGGTGGATGAAGGGAGGTATTCTAATGGTGGGCATACCCACTGATCAATCTCTTTTTTTCGTTCAGCCAACAGGCTGCATGAAAAAAAAGATTACAATACATGTCCAACAAGGACCAGCAACGTACTGGTATGTTGCTGGACTTTGAATGGTTATACCAGATTGATGCCTGCGGGTATCATTCTTTTCAGCCAGCGGCCGGCTTTCATGTAAAAGCAATCCTACTGGCTAATTAGCCTCTGGACTGCTTTTACAAGCAGTGGGAGGGAATGCCCCCCCCGGATATAAACAGCGCCATTGGGAAATTGGGAAAGCATTTTATCACACCGATCTTGGTGTGGTCAGATGCTTTGAGGGCAGAGGAAAGATCTAGGGTCTAACCCCCCATTTTTTTTCAAAAAAAGGAGTACCTGTCACTACTTATTGCTATCATAGGGGATATTTACATTCCCTGAGATAACAATAAAAATGATAAAAAAAAATAAAAATATGGAAGGAACAATTTAAAAATAAAATAGCAAAATAAATAATAAAAAAAAAAAAAAAAAAAAGCACCGCTGTCCCCCCTGCTCTTGCGCAAAGGCGAACGCAACGCGTCGGTCTAGCGTCATATGTAAACAGCAATTGCATCATGCATGTGAGGTATCATGCATGTGAGGTATCACCGCGAAGGTCAGATCGAGGGCAGTAATTTTAGCAGTAGACCTCCTCTGTAAATCTAACGTGGTAACCTGTAAAGGCTTTTAAATGCTTTTAAAAATGAATGTAGTTTCTCGCCGCTGCGCGTTTGTGCGCAATTTTAAAGCATGTCGTGTTTGGTATCCATGTACTCGGCCTAAGATCATCTTTTTTATTTCATCAAACATTTGGGCAATATAGTGTTTTTTAGTGCATTAAAAATAAAAAAAGTGTGTTTTCCCCCAAAAAATGTGTTTGAAAAATCGCTGCGCAAATACTGTGTGGAAAAAAATGCAACACCCACTATTTTAATCTGTAGGGCCTTTGCTTTAAAAATATATATAATGTTTGGGGGTTCAACATAATTTTCTTGCAAAAAAAAAAAATGTTTTCATGTAAACAAAAAGTGTCAGAAAGGGCTTTGTCTTCAAGTGGTTAGAAGAGTGGATGATGTGTGACATAAGCTTCCTAATGTTGTGCATAAAATGCCAGGACAGTTCAAAACCCCCCCAAATGACCCCATTTTGGAAAGTAGACACCTCAAGCTATTTGCTGAGAGGCATGTTGAGCCCATTGAATATTTTTTTTTTTGTCCCAAGTGATTGAATAATGACAAAAAGAAAAAAAAAGAAAAATTACAAAAAGTTGTCACTAAATTATATATTGCTCAAACATGCCATGGTTATATGTGGAATTGCACCCCAAAATACATTCTGTTGCTTCTCCTGAGTACGGGGATACCACATGTGTGAGACATTTTGGGAGCCTAGCCGCGTACAGGACCCCGAAAACCAAGCACCGCCTTCAGGATTTCTATGGGTGTAAATTTTTGATTTCACTCCTCACTGCCTATCACAGTTTCGGAGGCCATGGAATGCCCAGATGGCACAAAACCCCCCCAAATGACCCCATTTTGGAAAGTAGACACCCCAAGCTATTTTCTGAGAGGTATGTTGAGTATTTTGCAGATCTCGCTTTTTGTCACAAAGTTTTAAAAATTGAAAAAAGAAAAAAATAATAAAAAAATATGTCTTTCTTCATTTTCAAAAACAAATGAGAGCTGTAAAATACTCACCATGCCTCTTGGCAAATAGGTTGGGGTGTCTACTTTCCAAAATGGGGTAATTTGTGGGGGTTTTGGGCTATCTTGGCATTTTATGGCCTTCAAAACTGTGATAGGTAGTGAGGAGTGAAATCAAAAATTTGTGCCCTTAGAAATCCTGAAGGCGGTGCTTGGTTTTCGGGGGCCCGTACGCGGCTAGGCTCTCAAAAAGTCCCACACATGTGGTATCCCCGTACTCAGGAGAAGCAACCAAATGTATTTTGGGGTGCAATTCCACATATAACCATGGCATGTTTGAGCAATATATCATTTAGTGACAACTTTTTGTACATTTTTTTTTCTTTTTGTCATTATTTAATCACTTGGGACAAAAAAAAATATTCAATGGGCTCAACATGCCTCTCAGCAATTTCCTTGGGGTGTCTACTTTCCAAAATGGGGTCATTTTGGGGGGTTTTGTGCTATCTTGGCATTTTATGGCCTTCAAAACTGTGATAGGTAGTGAGGAGTGAAATCAAAAATTTATGCCCTTAGAAACCTTGAAGGCTGTGCTTGCTTTTTGGGGTCCCGTACGCGGCTAGGCTCCCAAAAAGTCCCACACATGTGGTATCCCCGTACTCAGGAGAAGCAGCAGAATGTATTTTGGGGTGTCATTTCACATATGCCCATGGCATGTGTGAGCAATATATCATTTAGTGACAACTTTGTGCAAAAAAAACAAAGTTTGTCATATTCCCGCAACTTGTGGCAAAATATAAAATATTCCATGGACTGAACATGCCTCTCAGTAAATAGCTTGGGGTGTCTACTTTCCAAAATGGGGTCATTTGGGGGGATTTTGTGCTATTTTGGCATTTTATGGCCTTCGAAACTGTGATAGGTAGTGAGGAGTGAAATCAAAAATTTACGCCCTTAGAAAGCCTGAAGGCGGTGCTTGGTTTTTGGGGCCCCGTACCCGGCTAGGCTCTCAAAAAGTCCCACACATGTGGTATCCCCGTACTCAGGAGAAGCAGCAGAATGTATTTTGGGGTGCAATTCCACATATAACCATGGCATGTGTGAGCAATATATCATTTAGTGACAACTTTTTGTAATTTTTTTTTTTGTCATTATTCAATCACTTGGGACAAAAAAATAAAATATTCAATGGGCTCAACATGCCTCTCAGCAATTTCCCTGGGGTGTCTACTTTCCAAAATGGGGTCATTTGGGGGGGTTTTGTACTGCCCTGCCATTTTAGCACCTCAAGAAATGAGATAGGCAGTCATAAATTAAAAGCTGTGTAAATTCCAGAAAATGTACCCTAGTTTGTAGACGCTATAACTTTTGCGCAAACCAATAAATATACGCTTATTGACATTTTACTAAAGACATGTGGCTGAATACATTTTGGCCTAAATGTATGACTACAATTGAGTTTATTCGATTTTTCTTATAACAAAAAGTAGAAAATATCATTTTTTTTTCAAAATTTTCGGTCTTTTTCCGTTTATATCGCAAAAAATAAAAATTGCAGAGGCAATCAAATACCATTAAAAGAAAGCTCTATTTGTGGGAAGAAAAGGACGCAAATTTCGTTTCAGTACAACATTGCATGTCCGCACAATTTACAGTTAAAGCAGCGCAGTGCAAAATTCTGAATTCACCTCTGGTCCTTTAGCTACCAAATGGTCCGGGGCTTAAGTGGTTAAAAGGAACAAAAACAGCAAAAAATAATCATATTTTTATACATATACAAATTAATCAATAGTTCATATAGAGGAATGTAAATACAGAAATGTATTGTATTACTATAGTGATTAATATGTTATAAATTTCAGATGATTTAAGTTGAATGTCTTCTACCCTATGGATTTTCATCAGATACTTAAAAAAAAATCCTATATCGGAAAGATAATATATTTACTAATAAACTAAGGTTGCATATGTGACCTCTTTATTTACTCCATCTTGCTATGGACCAATTAGTACATAGTGTACGTGCTTGGATGTGAACATAGTAAGATTCGTTCCACATCAGACCTGTCATGTTTAGGTACACATCAAAACAACAAACAATGTTCTGTCCTGACAGACAGATATGGAGTCGGAATTAAGGGAATCTTAGGCAGATGTGCATCTGTTCACCTTCATTTATTCTCAGTGGAGTTTTAAACACCCATCTTTGAAATTACGTTAACGTATGTCTGTTTAACTTAGACTGCCATATAGACAATCATTATCTTGATGTTTTATTTAAAGTGGTACTTTAACCAAAAGTTTAAAAATTGTGAACAGGCAGACTTTTTAACATTGGAGAGACATACTGTATGTCTCTTCTGCATTAAAGGAATTTTATGTGCCTGTTCAACTGTTTCAATGTACAGTGTGCTGCACATGTGCAGCTTGGTGTACATTTAGGCATTGCCAGGGGCCATTAGCTTTTTGTTTAAACAACTGTTCACATCATTATGCTGTGCAGAGGTGTGTTGCAGTGAATAGACATGCAGCACATCTGCATTTTTATGCAATAAAACTCACAACAATGCATTACAGTGCATGGTAGTGTGTTACAATACACTGTTGTGCATAACATTGAATATGTGATGTTCAAGGACACATAGGGAATAGACCTGCCTGTTTCTATTGGTGGGATGGGCCCGCCCATGGTGGCATATGGAGGGAAGGGTTTCTACAAATTCTCAAATGATGTTCATATAAATGCAACAGGTTGGATCAGCTCTAAGGAAGGGGGCTTGTCCCCCAAAACCCATTAGTTTTCCAACCACAGTGTTTTTGGAAATCACTTATGCTGGAGTTGTGATATGACAAGCTTGTATCTTCTCATGTTTGTGAGTATGTTTTTGGTGTTTTTATCTGTAGCACACAACATCCCTAGCTCCGCTGCTTACCTCCGCCAGCAGATGGGACACACCATGCCACATGCCCAGTATCCTCCATCTTGTAGAGGGTGAGCGGTGTTAATAGTTTTGGGTCCTGCAGCGAGTTACCTCTTTCCGTTGGTTCTCATACCTAGAGTGTAGGGAAAAGTCTATTCTCTCTCTCTTTCAAGAAGGCCATTGTCCAGACAGTATTAAACCCAATAAAAGAGTTTATTTTACTTGCTTGCAACTTGACAGGAAAGGTTGGAGATAGAAAAAGTTGAACAGGGAGGCAGGTTCAGGCACGCGCCACTTAATTACCCTCGTCGCCACTCAAGCCTGAGTGGGTTTTGCTCACCTGGATAGTCCCCTCTCACGGTCCTAGCAGCTGGTGTGGAGCACGAACATTCACTTTAAGTTCATTTCCTAAGGATACGATCAGGATATGAACCTCATAGTCCTGAACTTCCCAGCGCTTGTAACACTTGAGAACTTTTATGCCAATAGGGCACGTTACCAGGCTTTTGGCGGATAATGGAATCCTTCCCTCTGACAGGTAACCGAGCCTCTCCCGAGACAGTGACTTCCTTCACCGATCCCCTGTATAGGTCCTCCCCTGGTTCCCTCTCCTTCAGAGCGGGTCACCCTCCCACGGGTACCCTGGGATTCCACTGTTTGGCGTAGGCCTCAGCTAAAGGTACTGGGCCTACCTGGAATGATGCAGCCTCGGGCTAAATACACACACGTACTCCTGGCCATGAGGGCCACTGAAGGTGGGGTACGCGCCGAAGAGAGAGCCCCGCGCCAATGGCGTCTGCTCCTTAAGTACCCTCTCCCGGCATGCACAGCGGGTAGACCACGCTCACTGCCCGGCCGCCGAGAGAGGACACCCAATAGTGCTGCAATGTCACTTGTGGTTCAACCCGAGACCTGGGTGACAGCGCCACCCAGAGGCCACAGGGAACTGTACTGCCAGGCAGCATCACCTCAGAGCAGAAACCAATTTAAAGAATTCCAACAGCCTGAGCCTAACTATTTGCTCAGGCTACCCCCTAAATTTAGGCATAACAACCCCAATTTTGGGGGGTCCGCTACATATCAATAAAAATTTTGTTGGTGATAATGTAAAAGGCGTTTGTGCCCTCCTGTTTCTCTTTGCAATACCTGAATGCTTATTAAATCATGGTCCATCCTGTGTTCTTAAGGAATTCCACACCTTAAACACAATTTTTTCACAACCATGTCACAGTTGCACATACCCTAATGTTTGTTAAAGTAGGGTCCGTCTTGTGCTCTGCAGGTATCTTTCTGTGGGTTTATGGTGTTTGGTCACCACCAACACCCAAAACTCAAGTTTTTAAAAACAGCCATTTCACAGTTGCACATACACAATATTTTATTAAAGCAGGGCCCATGCTTTGCTTTGCAGGGACCTTTCTGTGGGCTTACATTGTTTGGACATCACCAACACCCAAAACCCAATATTTTCACAGCTCTATCACAGTTGCAGATATGGTGAACGTGTGTTAAAGCAGGTTGTATTCTGTGATCTGCGGGAATTTTTCTGTTGCATTTACAGTGCTTGGGCCTCACCACTACCCATCACCCAATATCTTTGCTACCGTGTGAAGATAGTAAAAACATACAATGCTTGCACAGGGTCGATCTTCTCAGTTTTTGACACTACGTAAAATACGCCCAAAATTTTTTTTTAAAAGCTTCCTTTACAGGGGTTGTTCAGTCTTTAGGCATGGGGAAATACTGAATTGGCCATGAATTCCATAAATTTGTGTGCATCATAATTAGAAATGCAAAACAAATTATATTTCATCATGCTGCTCCCCAGCTGTGAAATTTGGAATACACAGTCTCCACAGCAGTGTGGCCTAATAGTAATACCTTACATGAAAATTGTCTGGTCCCACGATTTACCTCCCTTAATTATCGCCTTTGAAATGCAAATTTGAAGTATGTGCAAATAATTCCTCAAAACATTTTTCACCTTTGTCCCAGGGAGAATAACATGTCATTTTTTGTGTTTACAGCTGAGACCTGCCTCCTTTGTGCCACTGGAATTGACTCTGGAGAACACTGGTTATGTTCTGTGCAGAAAATTGGTATGATTTCTAGATTATGTGTCAGAAGAATATGAGTCTGCCTCTGCCTCTTCTCTGTCTTAAATTGGGGAAATATTTATATTATATATCTTCAAAAAAACGTTCTAATTTAATTACATAAAGTTAAATCTGGACACTCTGTTCCCCAAATATAGTGGGCAAAAAGAGTATAAAAGCTGCGCTTAGTATTTTATTTTTTTATCTGCTGTGTGTAAAAAATATGAATTATTTGTAAGGTGCAATCTGCTTGTTCTCTTGCTCTCCCAAGTAGTAGACATTTTAAACAGTTTTGAAAAAATGAGCAACAAATCTGTAAAATGTATCCTTCCTGACTCTAAGAAAAATGAGGGCCCCTTTTTGGGGGGCAAATTCCAATCTGGTTACTCTCTTCCTCATAAATTGTGACCTTCACAATGAAGGCTTCAAAAGATATGTTGCGAAAATGCACACTGTTTCTATCTTCGGTGTCTGAAACACTTATTTACAATTTCCAGGTGTAAAATGCTTGCCTGCTCTATACCCTCCAAATTGCAAACTCTCCACACTACTTTGTTATTTGTGTTACTAATCTGCATACTTCTTTCATCCTGAGTTTAATCGTTTTTTTCCTGAAGCTAAACGCCTGCTTAATCTCTCAGAAATTGCAGCCTGTTTAAACAGGTTATCTAACTATGGTGCAAACCTGTAGGCTATTTCTATCAGCTGTGTCCAAAAAAGACACAATCTTTCATTGATGCTAAATGTCTGCTCAACCTCGTAAAACTTGAAGCCTGTCCAAACAAGCTTTTTAGCTGTGGTGCAAATCTGTATGCTATTTCCATAATGTTTTCATCTGTTTAAAAAGGTATAACGTACCTTGGTTTAAGACCTTGGTTGACGAGAGGGCTTCCCTTGCGGCTCTGGTCCAAGCACCCCTGAATGTGATGACAGAGTTACAAGGCTCAAAGAAGCACCAGTGACGGTAGCTAGGTAGCAGCTTATTGGCACGAACAGAGATGTAGTCAAGGTGAGCCAGGGTCATACATGGTGAGGCAGCAGTGTGGACAGGGAGCAGGCAAAGCAAGGACCAGTAGCAAGCCAAAATCAGTACCAGGGAATCAGGCAAAGCCAAGTTCAGTAGTAGGCTGAGGTAAGTACTAGGGAATAAAGCAGAGCAAAGTCCAGGAGCAAGCCGAGGTCAGTTACATGGAATCAGGCAGAGAATAGCCAGAGACAAGCTGAGGTTGGTATCCAGAATCCATAGAGCAAGGTCAGGAACAAGCCGGGTCAGCAACGGAAGATTAGTCAGCAAGTAGGAACACAGGAACATGGGTCACAGGAAAGGTGAAGAAAAACCAGTGATTCACAAACACTGGAGTCTCCTTTAAATAGGCAGCTTGGCACCAATGCACGTGGACGTGTGCGCAGGTGCACAGAAATGTGCCAGCGTGTCAGTGCAGACAGGAATTAGCAGTAGCTGCACAGAAATTAGCAGTAGCTGAACAGGAATGAGCATTAGCTGCATGAGAACGAGCACTAGCTGTATTAGTTTTCTGAGAAAAGGATTTTTAGCTGTGGTGCATATCTGTAAGCTATTTCTATCATCTGTGTCCAAAAAAGTCACTTTTTTTCAAATGCTAAATGCCTGTTTAAAGTGATTGTAAACCTTAGTTTTTTCTAAAAATAACAAACATATCATACTTACCTCCACTGTGCAGTTAGTTTTGCACAGTGTGGCCCCGATTCTCGACTTCTGTGGTCTGCCGGCGGCACTTACGGCTCTTTCTCGCATCGGTAAACCCCTTTAGAGAAGCGCTCACCCTGGGTATTACCTTGCAGGCGTACTCCCGAGTCCAGCATTTGCGTCCATAGACACAGAATGCCGGACTCGACCCCGCCCCCCGGCGCCCACATCATTGGATTTGATTGACAGCAGCGGGAGCCAATGGCTGTGCTGCTATCAATCTATCACAACAAGAGCCGAGAACCCCGGGCAGAGAGGAGGAGCGCGTCTCCTCCGAGGGAACGAACGGGCTCAGGTGAGTAAAACGGCAGGGCTAGGGGGCCGGTCAGCGTCAGAAGTTTTTTCACCTTAATGCAGGTGAATTTAAGGACATGCACACGTACCCACTTGGATATCAAATTGGGAGCAGCGGCTGTATCTGTGCAGATGCTGCATCTCAATTGACATAAATAGAACTGACCGTAGATGCATGGAATATTGGTGCATCCCATGCAGGCAAAACATAGCCCTTACATAGGTAAACATATAGCCTGGTTCACACTAGCACAATGCGATTTTGATTTGATTTCAGGTGTTATTATGTAGCGTGACTTCTTTGCAAATCTGATGTGTTTTTACGGCTGCAAACTTTTAGACATGATTTTATGGCTGTGCCTATAGCTACTGCTTCTACTGCTGCTACTAATACTACTACTACTTTTGCCTGAGAGGAGAGTTGAGGATTAAAAAAATTTAATCGTTTTCCAAATAGCTTTACGATTGCATAAAAATCGCATGTCAAAGTCACGTTGGAATCACACCAAAGTAGTACAGGAACCTTTTCCAAAATTGCTTGGTGCTCAGTCGTATTGGTGTTAATGGCCACCATTGAAAACAATGTGATTTCCATTGTCATGCAATTCTTTGCAACTTAAGTTACATCTGAATTTGCACTAGTGTGAACCAGTCCTTAAGTGCGTCCATGTGAGTGAGATTTAAAGGAGTTGTAAAGTCACAATTTTTTTTATCTTATTGCATTCTTTGCATTAAGATAAAAAGCCTTCTTTGTGCAGAATCCCCCCTCAGCCCCCCTAATACTTACCTGAGCCCCCTCTCTGTCCAGCGATGTCCACAAGTGTCACAGCTGTCAGAGACTCTTCCTCCTGATTGGCTGAGACACAGCACCGGCACTATTGGCTCCCGCCGCTGTCAATCAAAGTCAGTCAGCATATAAGGAGAGGGGGCAGGGCCCGAGCCACAGCTGCGTGTCTGAATGGACAGAGGGAGCTGTGACTCAGCTTGGTGGCCCCTTATAGCAAGCTTCTTGCTGTGGGGGCACTCAACAGGAGGGAGGGGCCAGAAGCACCGAAGAGGGACCCGAGAAGAGGAAGATCTGGGCTGCTCTGTGCAAATCCACTGCAACAGAGCAGGTAAGTATAACATGTTTCTTATTTTTATTGAAAAAAAAACAAGACTTTACAATTACTTTTAGAATCGACTTCTCAGGCTGATCAAGTGCCAGTTGGAGGATCTCCGCATTATCACTGACTCAGTATTCAGCTCTTCAGGACCAACAAACATGGCGATCTTACTATCTTCCCAAGGGCCCCGCAACTGGACCTTGTTGCCACTTTCACCAGAAGGTATCATTGCTAAAAAGCTATATATAGCCAAATATATGAATACAACTCTACCAGGACTGCTTTTGGGTTAATTTGCTAATGTTACATGTTTTCATATTGGATGTTTGTACTATTATTCCTTTTTTATTATATAAAGTTTGCATTATTTCTATACTGGTGTGTAAATATAAAAGGTATGGTTATTGTTATATGATGGGTGCAGTAATTCTCCTGTTCCCATATGCTTAGATTACTAGTTAATTTCCCAGAAAGGGATTCCTCTCACTGGTGGCTCTATACTGGGTGGGGGCACTGCCATATTTACTATAAAATCCACGCTTCCACTTAGCAAAGGTTCTGGTTCTCCTAATTACTAGCAGATTTAGCATCACAGCCTGCTTGGGGAGGGTCAATTCTTATAAGTCCCTACACAAGCAAACTTTGACATCTTCTTTTCCTTTAGAATGTATGCTTGTAAGGGTTGTAGATCTTACTGACTAATTAGGCTGCAAGGGCTATTTCTTCCATATTGCAATGACAGAATGTCACTGTCAGGCATCATTATTTTTTAAACTCTCATCCATTGTTATATTTTTTTTTTCAGCACTCCCAATGGACAGTCAATGTCTGATGTAAAAAAGTGCAGAGGATTCACTTCAGGGCATTTGCTGACATCTCATTACACTCTTTTCCCTTTTTTGTTTACAGTCTACAGGTAGACATTTTGACCCAGATATGAGTGTCTGTAAGGAATTAAACACCAGTAGATCTTGATTAGATCCAATGTTTTTGAAAATAACATTTGAATATTAATTATACTGGCTTTAGGTGATACTGCATTAACAATAAGAGGAAGAAATATTTCAAAAACCAGACTGTACGAACAAAAATCTGTCAAGTGAAAATATGAACAGGCAAGCTGTTAATAATTAAAATGCTGGAAAGTAAAAATGTATGGAATTTAACCATCTCAAGTCCGGACACATTCAACCCCTTCCAGTTGAGGTCAATTTTCAGCTTATAGCGCTGTCACACTTTTAAATTACTCAGGCACGCAACACTTTACCCAAATGAAATGATTATTTTTTTTTTTGGCAGATAGAGCCTTCTTTTGGTGGTATTTAATCACCACTGGGTTTTGTATTTTTTACCAGCGTTGGAATCATCGGTACGTATATGTCACTGAACAGGAAGTGGTTAAGGTGTTCTAGGGGACATTATTACGCATTTCATTTCCTGACTATCGATCACATTTTTGGAGGCCCTGGAGCACCAGGACAGTGGAAACAATTTGGAACACTGGCTCTGTTGACACGGGTACTGATATAGCAATGATCAGGACACTGGTATGGCTGTGATCAGGATACTGGCATGGGTTATGGCAGTAATCAGGATGCTGGTATGGCATAAGGTTGTAATCAGAATGCTGGTATGGGATATGGTGGTGATCAGGACATTGGAATGGTGTATGAATGTGATCCGGGCGCTGGTAGGTCATATGGCAATGATCAGGATGCTGGTATGGGTTATGACGGTGATCAGGAATCTGGTATGGGGTATAGTTGGGATCAGGACACTGGTATGGCATATGGCAGTGATCAGGACACTGGTATGATGTGGTGGTGATCAGGACAATGGCATGCTGTATGGCAGTGATCAGGGCACTGGTATGGCATATGGCAGTGATCAGCACGCTGGCATGATGTATGGCAGTGATCAGGGTGCTGGTTTGACATATGGTGGTGATCAGGGTGCTGGTATGGTGAATTTCGGTGATTAGGACACTGGTATGGGGTATGGCGGTGATCAAGACACTGGTATGGCGGTGATTAGGATGTTTGTATTGTGTATGGCAATGTTATTGTGAGCACTGGCATCACTGGGACAAGTGACAGGGTTGGATGTACTGTTTATTATTACTACACTTGGGGCAGTGATTGGGGCAGGCTGGCACTGCAGTCTGTGAGTGTACATGCACTGTGTCAGGCACTCACAGGCTGCAGCAATGGATCTCTCTGCTTTCACAGTTGGTCTGTGTGAGAGAACCGATGTTTTCTATTTTTACCATGTAAATGCTGTGATTAGACACATGAATCACTTTTTATACAACCATGTGAGATCACCTGGACACAGCAGTAATGTGATCTGCTGTTTCAGGGACACACACCTTGCACCGAGCCCCCCCCCCCTCGGTGTGAGCACTGTAAGCCATGCAATGGCCTCTGATGCGAGGTTACGTACAGGTACATTAACCCACATCAGCGCTTTTTTCCGTCCCACTGTTTAGGTTCAGCGGGAGGATGGGATCCCGTGCTGCTTTGTTATATGATCGTGCACTGCCTCCTATCCTATGACTCTGAGACATCCTAGCTCATTTGTAGCCTCTTGTCATATGATCCTGTGTTGCTTTTTCATATGATCATGCACAGTCTCCTATCTTATGATTCTGAGACGTCCTAGCTCATTTGTAGCCTTTTGTCACATGACCCCGTGCTGCTTTGTTATATGATCATGCACTGCCTCCTATCTTATGACTCCGAAATGTCTTGCTACTCTTCTGTATGTGAAGTTGCAATGTGCCTTAAAAGTGTGAGAAGCGGTTGAACCAATACACTTATGGACTTTTTTCATCGGACAAACCGATCGTGTGTGGGCCCCATCTGTCTTTTTTCCATTGGTATAAAACAATAGAACATGTTTTAAATTTTACCGATGGAAAAAAAAACGATAGAAAATTCCGATCGTCTGTGGGGAACTCCATCGGAGAAAAAACCCACGCATGCTCAGAATCAAGTCGACGCATGCTCAGAAGTAGGGATGTGCCGAACACCCCCCGGTTCGGTTCGCACCAGAACCTGCGAACGGACCGGAAGTTCGTACGAACGTTAGAACCCTATTAAATACAATGGACGCGAACGTTCAAAATCTAAAGTGCTAATTATAACTGCTAATATGCATGTTATTGTCCTAAAAAGGGTTTGGGGACCCGGGTTCTGCCCCGGGGGACATGTATCAATGCAAAAATAAGTTTTAAAAACGGCCATTTTTTCGGGAGCAGTCATTTTAATGATGCATAAAGTGAAAAAAAAGTGAAATATTCCTTTAAATATCGTACCTGGGGGGTGTCTAAAGTATGCCTGTGAAGTGGCATGTGTTTCCCGTGTTTAGAACTGTCCCTGCACAAAATGACATTTCTAAAGGAAAAAACGCCATTTAAAACTGCTTGCGACTTTAATGTCATGTCTTGTCCTGGCAATATGGATGAAAATCTTTGAGAAAAATGGCATGGCTACCCCATCACCCCCTCCCCCAGCCCATTACCAGCCCCTTCTGGTCTTGTATGGATATTAAGGGGAACCCCGCACCCAAAATAAAAAAAGGCCCTATATACTCTGAACAGCAGTATACAGGCGGTGCAAACAATACAGGGACTGTAGGTTTGTTCATAAGTAGAATCTGTTTGTAATTGTCCCAATGACAAATGTTTTTGGAAAAGTGGGGTTTTTATTGAAACAAGGATTGGTGATAAAGCATCAGTAGAGAGGAGACACCTTTTTCCCATATTAACTCTTTGCCCTCGTACACACGGCCGAGATTCTCATTGAAAAAAACATGTTGTTTTTTTCGACGAGATTCTTGGACAAGAAACTTGTCCCGGCCGAGTGTACACACGCTCGTTTCAAAGAACCCGCAGTTCTTTGAATGGAGCGTACGCGGTGACGTCATCGACTACAACGAGCATGCGCTCGTCACATTCGATGCCGTCGCCGCCATCTTGGTATACCCTACGTATGCCTAGGAAGCTACCGCGCATGCGTCGAATTCATTTCGAACATGCGCGGGCTTCCGGGAGGACAGGTAAGTGTACACACACTCACTTTTCTCGTCGAGAAACATGCCAAGGAGAATCTCGACGAGAAAATAGAGAGCAGGTTCTCTATTTTCTCGTCGAGGTTTCTTGTGGGTTTTCTCGACGAGAAACCCGATAGCCGTGTACACACGACCGATTTACTCGGCAAGACCTCTCTGCCAGCAAGTTTCTTGCTGGTTCTTGCCGAGAAAATCGGCCGTGTGTACGAGGCCTTAGAGGAGAGAATTTCCCTTCCTAGGGGTAGATTTCCTCTCACTTCCTTTTGTCTCCTTCTGTTTGCAAGTAGGAGTCGTTTGTAAGTTGGATCTTTGAAAGTAGGGGCCTGCCGTATATACTCTGCTAAAATTTGCCCCTTAGATGTTGGTGTTGCCACAACACTGTGAGCCCTCACAGTTACTCTTGGTGGGCACTGGAACGCCCTGCTGTGAACTATTAAATCAGGAATTGTAATTACGGTACATGCCATTGTTGAACAGTGGTAGGAAAAATTGGGCCTTTGGTGGTGGTGCTGGTGCTACAACGCTGTCAGCCCTCACAGTTACTCTTGGTGGGCGCATGAATGGGCCCTACTGTTAATTATTAGATCAAGAATTGTAATTGCATGCCCCTGTTGAAGAGGGGCAGAAAAATTGGGCCTTTGGTGGTGGTGGTGGTGGTGTTGCCACAACACTGTAAGCCCTCACAGTTACTCTAGGTGGGCGCAGGAATGGGCCCTGCTGTGAATTATTAGATCAAGAATTGTAATTACATGCCCCTGTTGAACAGGGGCAGAAAAATTGAGCCTTAGGCACTGGTGCCACAACACTGCAACCCCTCACAGATACTGTACTTGGAGCACAGCAATAAGCCCTGTTGCAAAGTATTGCATCAAAAATTGTAATTACACGCCCCTGTTAAACAGGGGCTGAAAAATCAATCAACCGAGTCGGTGGACAGGCGCACCCTGTGATCCGTGACAAAGCATCCAGCAGCACTGAATGTGCGTCCTGAAAGAACGCTGGATGCAGGACAGGCCAGTAGCTCAATTGCATACTGTGCAAGCTCTGGCCAGTGATCCATCCTCAAGACCCAGTAAGCCAGAGGATTTTCGGTGGGAAAGGTGTCCAAGTCTGACCTTGCCCCTAGGTATTCCTGCACCATGTATATCAGACGCTGGTGATGGTTGCTGGAATCAATCATACCTTGGGGCTGCGGACTAAAAAATTGTCTGAACGCATCGGTCAGACGGCCACCTTCCCCACCGCTCCTTCTTTGACTGACCGAAACCTCAGCAACTTGTTGTCCAGGACCAGGAGTTTGTAACCTCCCAGTCTCTGGGAACGCGTTGCACAGACCTTTCTGCAAGGCCTCCCGGAGATGTCTCATCCTCTGCTCCCTCTGCGACGGTAAGATAAGGTCCGCAACCTTACCCTTGTACCATGGATCAAGGAGAGTGGCCAGCCAGTAATGGTGTCTCTCCTTGATCCGAAGAATACGAGGATCCGAAGAATACGAGGATCCTTCCGCAGACTTTGCAGGATCAGGGAGGCCATGCAGCGTAGGTTAGCTAGGCATTCGGTCCAGGGTCCTCTGGGTCACTAAGGATGACATGATCCGCAGCCACCTCCTCCCAGCCACGTACAAGTCCACGGGTTTTTTGGGACTGTAAATCATCCCTAAAAGTCTGCTGCTGTTGATGCTGAGTGCCAGGCTCCACCTCCATGCTGACACAATCCTCCTCCTCCTCCTCCTCCTCCTCTTCCTGTGCGATGGGTGGGACAGAAGGAACACTGTCTGGGTAAAGGGGGCCTTGAGAGGCAAGGAAGTCCTCCTCTTCCTGCCTCTGTTCTGCCTCAAGTGCCCTGTCCATTATTCCACGCAGCGTATGCTCCAACAGGTGGACAAGAGGTACAGTGTCACTGATGCATGCACTGTCACTGCTCACCATCCTCGTGGCCTCCTCAAATGGTGCCAGGACAGTGCATGCATCCCTGATCATGCCCCACTGGCGTGGTGAAAAAAACCTGAGCTCCCCTGACCCTGTCCTGGTGCCGTAGTCGCACAGGTACTCATTGATGGCCCTCTGCTGCGTGTGCAGCCGCTGCAGCATGGCCAATGTTGAGTTCCACCTGGTGGACATGTCACATACAAGGCGGTTCTTGGGCAGGTTCAACTCCTTTTGCAGCTCAGCCAGCCGAGCACTGGCATTATATGATCTGCGGAAATGCACACAGACTTTCCTGGCCTGCCTCAGGACATCCTGTAAGCCCGGGTACCTGCCCAAGAACCGCTGCACCACCAGGTTAAGGACGTGAGCCACACAGGGCACATGGGTCAGTTGTCTCTGTTGTAGGGCGGAGAGGAGGTTGGTGCCATTGTCGCAAACCACCATTCCTGGCTTAAGCTGGCGTTGCGTCAACCACCTCTCGGCCTGCCCCTGCAGAGCTGACAGAACCTCTGCCCCAGTGTGGCTCCTGTCCCCCAAACACCAGCGCAAGCACGGCATGGCATCTTTTTGCCTGCGTACTTGCGTAGCCCCTTGGACGCCTACGGAGAACCGCTGGTTCCGAGGACAAAGCACAGGAAGAGGCCATGGAGGAAGAAGAAGAGAAGGGGATGGAGGAGAGAGGTGTGTCACAACAAGTAGTAGCATTTTGTAGGCGT
The DNA here is from genome assembly GCA_029206835.1 of Rana muscosa. Lineage (NCBI taxonomy): Eukaryota > Metazoa > Chordata > Amphibia > Anura > Ranidae > Rana > Rana muscosa. The sequence continues at coordinate 230,478,410 of CM055117.1, read as the reverse complement.
GGCGGCGGAACAACCTCCAACACTACTGCACCTTGTCCTGCATCCTTCCCAGCTGCCAAAAGAGTGACCCAATGGGCCGTGAAAGAAAGGTATCGTCCCTGTCCATGCCTGCTGGACCATGAGTCAGCGGTAATATGCACCTTACCACTGACCGCCCTGTCCAGCGAGGCATGGACATTGCCTTCCACATGCCGGTAGAGAGCCGGAATCGCCTTCCGTGAGAAAAAGTGGCATTTGGGAACCTGCCACTGAGGAACCGCACATTGCACAAACTCATGGAAGGGGGCCGAGTCTACCAACTGAAAAGGCAGCAGTTGAAGTGCTAGCAATTCAGCCAGGCTAGCATTCAACCGCTGGGCACGTGGATGGCTGGGAGTGAACTTCTTTTGACGGTCCAGCAGCTGGGGCAGGGAATTTTGCCTGGTACAATCGGACGTCGATGTACTGCTAGCAAAGTGCCCGCAAGTACTTGGCTGTGACACACCTAATTCTACACCTTCATTCCTCTCAGTGCAGGTTTCAGAGAGGACTGAAGGTATAGTGGGGTTGGAGATCCCAGCTGATAAGGAGAAAGAAGAGGTCCGCTTTGTTCTTTGGTGTGGGTCTTTAAGGTACGCTTGCCAACGAGCTGCATGGCAGGTCAACATATGTCTGGTCAAGCATGTGGTGCCCAAGCGGCTGATGTTTTGGCCACACGAGATACGCTTGAGACATATGTTGCAAATATCAACGGTGCGATCTGATGCACTTGACTCAAAAAAGGCCCACACCAAAGAACTTTTGGAATAACGAGCAGAGGCAGCGCCCTGCACAGGCGGAGCTCTGCGGTGTGATTCAGTTGGTGTGCTGCCCTTACGCTGGCCCCCGGAGGGCATCCTGCCTCGTTGGAGATGTGCCTCCTCCTCATCCTCATCCTCCTCCTCCTCCTCTCTCCTATAAGGCACCCACGTGGAGTCAGTGACCTCATCTTCCCCTCCCTCCTCATCACTGGAGCCAATCTGGCAGTATGCTGCAGCTGCTGGAACATGACTGCCAGATTGCTGTCCTTCTTGAGCATCCCCTCTCTCTGTGCTCACGCTACTGCCTTCGTCTAGCTGGGTATCATCATCAGACCCTTCAAAACGCTGGGCATCCTCCTGGAGCATGTACCCAACACTGTGCTCAAACAGTTCGGGGGACTTCTCAGGAGGACATGGTGGGTCTAGGGAAGGAGTGACTGATGATGACATTGATACCAGGGAAGAGGACGCTTTGGCAGCTGCTTTGCCAGTACCCTGAGCCTGGGTGAGAGAGGATGAGGAGGATGAGGAGGGCTTGGTCATCCACTCTACCAAGTCTTCGGCATGATGCGGCTCAATGCATCCAGCTGCTGAAAATAAGGACAAGCGTGTCCCATGGCCACGTGCTGATGACGATGCACCGCGTCCACGACCAGCACTGTTATCTCTAGACACAGAGCCTGCTTGCCCTCTTTTATTGGCTCCTGACTGTCTGCCTCTTCTTGTTGGCCTTCCAGACATAGTAATGGACTGCAGGGAGATGGGAAAACCAGGAATTGGAGTAGTGTATATTGTGCTGGAGGCACACAACACCCACTAACTCCTGCAGATGCCTTTATTAGAGAACACCAGCAATAAAGGGTAGATACAGGTGTATACTGTGCTGTGCTGGAGGGACACAACACCCACCAACTCCTGCAGATGCCTTTATTAGAGAACAACAGCAATAAAGGGTAGATACAGGTGTATGCTGTTCTGGAGGGACACAACACCCACCAACTCCTGCAGATGCCTTTATTAGAGAACACCAGCAAAAAAGGGTAGATACAGGTGTATACTGTGCTGTGCTGGAGGGACACAACACCCACCAACTCCTGCAGATGCCTTTATTAGAGAACAACAGCAATAAAGGGTAGATACAGGTGTATACTGTGCTGTGCTGGAGGGACACAACACCCACTAACTCCTGCAGATGCCTTTATTAGAGAACACCAGCAATAAAGGGTAGATACAGGTGTATACTGTGCTGTGCTGGAGGGACACAACACCCACTAACTCCTGCAGATGCCTTTATTAGAGAACACCAGCAATAAAGGGTAGATACAGGTGTATACTGTGCTGTGCTGGAGGGACACAACACCCATACCTCCCAACTGGCACGGATTGTGCGGGTTATACCTGCAGAGGCTCCTCCTTCCCGCACTCCCGCGAGACTATCATGTTTCCCGCACAGCAGGAAACATGAAGAGAAGAAGAGGAGCAGCAGCAGCAGGTAAGAGCCCCCCCCGTGATCGGCGCACTAGTATGCCCCCCCGATCGGCGGGTGTTTAGTACACGCCCCACACTATAAAAGGCCTAGTGTAGTGTGTTCCGGAGCAGGGAAAGAGAATCATAGGCAGGGACAGTGACATTTTTTTTTCTTGCTTAACCTGGATTCCTTTAGTTTAGGGAAAGAGAAGGATAGGTAGGGAGAGTGTCAGTGTGTTTTACTGTGCTAATCCTTGTTTCTAGGGACAGGGACGGACAGTGAGGGAAATTCTCCTTGTGCTATACTGTGCTAAAGCATTGATCATCAACCATCTTTAAAAAAACATTTTTTCTAGGGACAGAAAACTATAGGTAGGGAGAGTGTCAGTGTGTTTTACTGTGCTAATCCTTGTTTCTAGGGACAGGGAAGGACAGTGAGGGAAATTCTCCTTGTGCTATAGTGTGCTAAAGCATTGATCATCAACCATCTTTAAAAAAACATTTTTTCTAGGGACAGAAAACTATAGGTAGGGAGAGTGTCAGTTTCTTTCACTGTGCTAATCCTTGTTTCTAGGGACAGGGAAGGACAGTGAAGGAAATTCTCCTTGTGCTATACTGTGCTAAAGCATTGATCATCAACCATCTTTAAAAAAACATTTTTTCTAGGGACAGAAAACTATAGGTAGGGAGAGTGTCAGTTTCTTTCACTGTGCTAATCCTTGTTTCTAGGGACAGGGAAGGACAGTGAGGGAAATTCTCCTTGTACTATACTGTGCTAAAGCATTGATCATCAACCATCTTTAAAAAAACATTTTTTCTAGGGACAGAAAACTATAGGTAGGGAGAGTGTCAGTTTCTTTCACTGTGCTAATCCTTGTTTCTAGGGACAGGGAAGGACAGTGAGGGAAATTCTCCTTGTGCTATACTGTGCTAAAGCATTGATCATCAACCATCTTTAAAAAAACATTTTTTCTAGGGACAGAAAACTATAGGTAGGGAGAGTGTCAGTGTGTTTTACTGTGCTAATCCTTGTTTCTAGGGACAGGGAAGGACAGTGAGGGAAATTCTCCTTGTGCTATACTGTGCTAAAGCATTGATCATCAACCATCTTTAAAAAAACATTTTTTCTAGGGACAGAAAACTATAGGTAGGGAGAGTGTCAGTTTCTTTCACTGTGCTAATCCTTGTTTCTAGGGACAGGGAAGGACAGTGAGGGAAATTCTCCTTGTGCTATACTGTGCTAAAGCATTGATCATCAACCATCTTTAAAAAAACATTTTTTCTAGGGACAGAAAACTATAGGTAGGGAGAGTGTCAGTTTCTTTCACTGTGCTAATCCTTGTTTCTAGGGACAGGGAAGGACAGTGAGGGAAATTCTCCTTGTGCTATACTGTGCTAAAGCATTGATCATCAACCATCTTTAAAAAAACATTTTTTCTAGGCACAGAAAACTATAGGTAGGGAGAGTGTCAGTTTCTTTCACTGTGCTAATCCTTGTTTCTAGGGACAGGGAAGGACAGTGAGGGAAATTCTCCTTGTGCTATACTGTGCTAAAGCATTGATCATCAACCATCTTTAAAAAAAAATTTTTCTAGGGACAGAAAACTATAGGTAGGGAGAGTGTCAGTTTCTTTCACTGTGCTAATCCTTGTTTCTAGGGACAGGGAAGGACAGTGAGGGAAATTCTCCTTGTGCTATACTGTGCTAAAGCATTGATCATCAACCATCTTTAAAAAAACATTTTTTCTAGGGACAGAAAACTATAGGTAGGGAGAGTGTCAGTTTCTTTCACTGTGATAATCCTTGTTTCTAGGGACAGGGAAGGACAGTGAGGGAAATTCTCCTTGTGCTATACTGTGCTAAAGCATTCCTCATCAACCATCTTTGAAATCCTTGTTTTTTGGACAGTCAGGGAAATTGTCGTTGTGCTATTCTGTGCGAAAGCAATCATCCTCAACCATATTTAGAAATCCTTAAGTAAAGGGACAGAGAAGGACACCTGAAGGTAGCCCTTATTGATTTTTTCCCATCTCCCTGCAGGCCATCTATTAGAATGTCTGGAAGGCAAACAAGGAGAGGCAGACAGTCAGGAGGCAATAAAAGAGGGCAAGCAGGCTCTGTGTCTGGGGGCAACAGTGCTGGTCGTGGACGCGGTGCATTGTCATCAGCACATGGCCATGGGACACGCTTGTCCTTCTTTTCGGCAGCTGGACATGTTGAGCCACATCATGCCGAAGACTTGGTAGAGTGGATGACCAAGCCCTCCTCCTCCTCCTCATCCTCTCTCACCCAGGCTCAGGGTACTGGCAAAGCAGCTGCCAAAGCGTCCTCTTCCCTGGTATCAATGTCAGACTCATCATCAGTCACTCCTTCCCTAGACCCACCATGTCCCCCTCCTGAGGAGTCCCCCGAACTGTTTGAGCACAGTGTTGGGTACATGCTCCAGGAGGATGCCCAGCATTTCGAAGGGTCTGATGATGAAACCCAGCTACAGGAAGGCAGTAGCGTGAGAGCAGACAGAGGGGATGCTCAAGAAGGACACCAATCTGGCAGTCATGTTCCAGCAGCTGCAGCATACTGCCAGATTGGCTCCAGTGATGAGGAGGGAGGGGATGATGAGGTCACTGACTCCACGTGGGTGCCTAATAGGAGAGAGGAGGAGGAGGAGGATGAGGAGGAGGCACATCTCCAACGAGGCAGGATGCCCTTTGGTGGCCAGCGTAAGGGCAGTACACCGACGGAATCACACCGCAGAGCTCCGCCTGTGCAGGGCGCTGCCTCTGCCCGTCATTCAAAAAGTTCTTTGGTGTGGGCCTTTTTTGAGGCTAGTGCATCAGATCGCACAGCTGCTGTTTGCAACATATGTCTCAAGCGTATATCGCGTGGCCAAAACATCAGCCGCTTGGGTACCACATGCCTGACCAGACATATGTTGACCTGCCATGCAGCTCGTTGGCAAGCCTACCTCAAAGACTCACACCAAAGAACAAAGCGGACCTCTCCTTGCACCGCATCAGCTGGGATCTCCAACCCCACTATAACTTCAGTCCTCTCTGAAACATGCACTGAGAGGAATGAAGGTGTAGAATTAGGTGTGTCACAGCCAAGTACTTGCGGCCACTCTGCTAGCAGTACACCGACGTCCGATTCTAGCAGGCAAATTTCCCTGCCCCAGCTGCTGGACCGTCGAAAGAAGTTCACTCCCAGCCATCCACATGCCCAGCGGTTGAATGCTAGCTTGGCTAAATTGCTAGCGCTTCAACTGCTGCCTTTTCAGTTGTTAGACTCGGCCCCCTTCCGTGAGTTTGTGCAATGTGCGGTTCCTCAGTGGCAGGTTCCCAAACGCCACTTTTTCTCACGGAAGGCTATTCCGGCTCTCTACCGGCATGTGGAAGACAATGTCTTGGCCTCGCTGGACAGGGCGGTCAGCGGTAAGGTGCATATTACCGCTGACTCATGGTCCAGCACGCATGGACAGGGACGTTACCTTTCTTTCACGGCCCATTGGGTCACTCTTTTGGCAGCTGGGAAGGATGCAGGACAAGGTGCAGTAGTGTTGGAGGTTGTTCCACCGCCACGCCTCCAAAATGCTACTACTGGTTGTGACACACCTCTCTCCTCCACCCCCTCCTCTTCTTCTTCCTCCATGGCCTCTTCCTGTGCTTTGTCCTCTGAACCAGCGGTGCTCCGTAGCCTTTCAAGGGGCTACGCAAGTACGCAGGCAAAAAGATGCCATGCCGTGCTTGCGCTGGTGTGTTTGGGGGACAGAAGCCACACTGGGGCAGAGGTCCTGTCTGCTCTGCAGGGCCAGGCCGAGAGGTGGTTGACGCCACGCCAGCTTAAGCCAGGAATGGTGGTTTGCGACAATGGCACCAACCTCCTCTCCGCCCTCCGACAGGGACAACTGACCCATGTGCCCTGTGTGGCTCACGTCCTTAACCTGGTGGTGCAGCGGTTCTTGGGCAGCTACCCGGGCTTACAGGATGTCCTGAGGCAGGCCAGGAAAGTCTGTGTGCATTTCCGCAGATCTTATAATGCCAGTGCTCGCCTGGCTGAGCTGCAAAAGGAGTTGAACCTGCCCAAGAACCGCCTTATATGTGACATGCCCACCAGGTGGAACTCAACGTTGGCCATGCTGCAGCGGCTGCACACGCAGCAGAGGGCCATCAATGAGTACCTGTGCGACTACGGCACCAGGACAGGGTCAGGGGAGCTTGTTTTTTTTTCTCCACGCCAGTGGGGCATGATCAGGGATGCATGCACTGTCCTGGCACCATTTGAGGAGGCCACGAGGATGGTGAGCAGTGACAGTGCATGCATCAGTGACACTGTACCTCTTGTCCACCTGTTGGAGCACACGCTGCGTGGAATAATGGACAGGGCACTTGAGGCAGAACAGAGGCAGGAAGAGGAGGACTTCCTTGCCTCTCAAGGCCCCCTTTACCCAGACAGTGTTCCTTCTGTCCCACCCATCGCACAGGAAGAGGAGGAGGAGGAGGAGGAGGAGGATTGTGTCAGCATGGAGGTGGAGGCTGGCACTCAGCATCATCAGCAGCAGTCTTTTAGGGATGATTTACAGTCCCAAGAAACCAGTGGACTTGTACGTGGCTGGAAGGAGGTGGCTGCGGATCATGTCGTCCTTAGTAAACCCAGAGGACTCCGGACCGAATGCCTCAGCAAACCTACGCTGCATGGCCTCCCTGATCCTGCAAAGTCTGCGGAAGGATCCTCGTATTCTTCGGATCAAGGAGAGGGACCATTACTGGCTGGCCACTCTCCTTGATCCACGGTACAAGGGTAAGGTTGCGGACCTTATGTTACCGTCGCAGAGGGAGCAGAGGATGAGACAACTCCGGGAGGCCTTGCAGAAAGGTCTGTGCAACGCGTTCCCATAGACTGGTAGGTTACAAACTCCTGGTCCTGGACAACGAGTTGCTGAGGCTTCGGCCAGTCAAAGAAGGAGCGGTGGGGAAGGTGGCCGTCTGACCGATGCGTTCAGACAATTCTTTAGTCCGCAGCCCCAAAGTATGATCAGTTCCAGCAACCATCGCCAGCGTCTGATAAACATGGTGCAGGAATATCTAGGGGCAAGGTCAGACTTGGACACCTTCCCCACCAAAAATCCTCTGGCTTACTGGGTCTTGAGGATGGATCACTGGCCAGAGCTTGCACAGTATGCAATTGAGCTACTGGCCTGTCCTGCATCCAGCGTTCTTTCGGAACGCACATTCAGTGCTGCTGGAGGATTTGTCACGGATCACAGGGTGCGCCTGTCCACCGACTCGGTTGATCGACTGACTTTCATCAAGATGAACCAGTCTTGGATCACCACCAGCTACCACACACCTGATGCTGATATAACAGACTAATTGATTTTAACATGTCACATCCCTTCAAGACCGATGCTGAGTGCCTGTGCTGTTATGTTGACTGCCTATCCTCCTCCTCCGAGTCCTCAATGATACGATTGATGATGATAGCTTGGAAGATCATTTTTTTTTATGGGTGCCGCCACCAGTGGCTAAGGCCCAATTTTTCAGCCCCTGTTTAACAGGGGCGTGTAATTAAAATTTTTGAAGCAATACTTTGCAACAGGGCTCATTGCTGTGCTCCAAGTACAGTATCTGTGAGGGGTTGGAGTGTTGTGCCACCAGTGCCTAAGGCCCAATTTTTCAGCCCCTGTTTAACAGGGGCGTGTCATTACAATTTTTGAAGCAATACTTTGCAACAGGGCTCATTGCTGTGCTCCAAGTACAGTATCTGTGAGGGGTTGTAGTGTTGTGCCACCAGTGCCTAAGGCCCAATTTTTCAGCCCCTGTTCAACAGGGGCATGTAATTACAATTCTTGATCTAATAATTCACAGCAGGGCCCATTGCTGCACCCACCAAGAGTAACTCTGAGGGCTTACAGTGTTGTGGCAACGCCACCACCACCACCACCACGAAAGGCCCAATTTTTCAGCCCCTGTTCAAAAGGGGCATGTAATTACAATTCTTGATCTAATAATTCACAGCAGGGCCCATTCCTGCACCCACCAAGAGTAACTCTGAGGGCTTACAGTGTTGTGGCAACACCACCACCACGAAAGGCCCAATTTTTCAGCCCCTGTTCAACAGGGGCATGCAATTACAATTCTTGATCTAATAATTCACAGCAGGGCCCATTGCTGCACCCACCAAGAGTAACTGTCAGGGCTTACAGTGTTGTGGCACCAGCACCACCATCAAAGGCCCAATTTTTACTACCACCGTTCAACAATTATATGTAATTACAATTCCTGATATAATAGTTGACAGCAGGGCGTTCCAGCACCAACCAAGAGTAACTGTGAGTGCTTACAGTGTTGTGCCAACACCAACAACTAAGGGGCCTATTTCTGCAGAGTATATACGGCAGGTCCCTACTTTCAAACATCCAACTTACAAACGACTCCTACTTGCAAACGCAAGAAGACAACAGGAAGTGAGAGGAAATCTACCCCTAGGAAGGAAAATTCTCTCCTGTAAGAATTAATATGGGAGAAAGGTGTCTCCTCTGTACTGATGCTTTATCACCAATCCTTGTTTCAAGAAAAACACCACATTTCAAAAACAGTTGTCATTGGGACGGAAAGTGAGGTGAAATGTTCTGAACAGGGGCACAGACAGCAAAACAAATGTTACAGGGGTGATAACCCTTACCTATGTTTTCCAAAAAGTTTAAAAATAGATTTTTGGGCTGGAGCTACACTTAAACAATGTACCTGTTCAAAATTACAAACACATTCTACATAAGAACAAACCTACAGTCCCTGTCTTGTATGCACCGCCTGTATACGGCTGTTCAGAGGATATAGGGCCTTTTTTATTTTGTGTGCGGTGTTCCCCTTAATATCCATACAAGACCCAAAGGGGCTGGTAATGGGCTGGGGTAGGGGGGGGGGTCATGGGGTAGCTATGCCATTTTTCTTAAAGATTTTCATCCATATTACCGGGACCAGACATTACATTAAAGCCGCAAGCAGTTTTAAATGGCTTTTTTTTCCTTTAGAAGTGTCATTTTGTGCAGGGACAGTTCTAAACACGGGAAACACGTGGCACTTCACAGGCATACTTTAGACACCCCCCAGGTACGATATTTAAAGGAATATTTGACTTTTTTTTTTTCACTTTATGCATCATTAAAATGACTGCTCCCGAAAAACGACCGTTTTTAAAACTTCTTTTTGCATTGATACATGTCCCCTGGTGCAGAACCCGGGTTCCCAAACCCTTTTTAGGACAATAACATGCATAATAGTCATTATAATTAGCACTTTAGAATTCGAACGTTCGCATCCATTGTATTTAATAGGGTTCTAATGTTCGTACGAACTTTCGGTCCGTTCGCGGGTTCTGGTGCGAACCGAACCCGGGGGTGTTCGGCTCATCACTAGAGAACAGTAATAAAGGGTAGATACAGGTGTTTACTGTGCTGGGGCACACAACACCCACTAACTCCTGCAGATGCCTGAGAAAAGAACACACTGTAGAACACACTGTCCCTGCCTATGTAGCTCTTTCCCTGCACGCCGGAACACACTACACAAGGCCGTCGCGCTGGCGGCCTTTTATAATGTGGGTCGTGTACTAAACCCCCCTGAGCTATGATTGGCCACAGGCATCCCGCCTGTGGCCAATTTTGTCTCTCCTCGCTGCCGGCGCTGTGATTGGCCAAGCATGCGGGGTCACAGTGCATGCTTGGCCAATCACAGCGCCGGCAATGCAGTGCGATTGCGCACTGTATTGTGGGCCGTTCACGTCACACGAATTTGGCGCGAACGGCCCACAAAGTTCTGGTTTCGGCGAACAGGCAATGTTCGAGTCGAACGTGCGTCCGACTCGAACACCGAGCTTATCCCTACTCAGAAGCATTGAACTTAATTTTTCTCGGCTCTTCGGAGTGTTTTACGTCACAGCGTTTGAGACAGTCGGATTTTTGACTGATGGTGTTTTGGCAAGACTGATGGAAGTCAGCTTCATCGGATTTCCGATGGAAAAATCCACCGAATTTTATTCCATCGGAAATCCGATCGTGTGTACAGGGCATTACTCTTCTGTGATTGACTGTAGCAAATGTTTAATATAGTAGAGAGTATAGCAAGTATAGGCAAAACCTTATTTTTAGTTTTGGATAGATTAGGGAATTGTTATACCCTCTGTAAAATTTTTACTGCTGTATTTGTTCCCATTTGGGAGATTCACCCCTCTAGTCTTAATGATGACTTTAGTCGCCGAGAAAGAATATGAGGGCAAATTAAATATTTTAGAGTTATTCCCAGACCAAGGGAGGAATTGCCCTAATTTTGGACGATTTACTCTAAATTCTTGTTGTACAGTATATTCTCTAACAGGAATTGAAAAGGGGTTTAAATCCTTCCCTACTCAAGCCAAAGCAAAAAAATAAAAGTTTTGCTTATACACACACTATACAACAAACACTTTAACCATGTGCAGCTAAAAAAATCCATAGAGATGTTTTAAAGCCAAACTTTAGGCTTTAACCCACTCCCCAACCACTGTAATTTCTATGTTAGTTTAATTTTTTTTATCTAAAGTCATAATGTTGTACTGTTACTAAAGGGGCATGCCCTCTTATGTGTATGGATGCCTAGGTACGGCTGCACCTGGTCTGTTATGTAAGAATTCAATAAATAAAGAATGCAAAAAATTTAATAAAAATGCTCTAAAGGCCCCTATACTAACTTAAATCCGTGGTCACATAAGGGGAGTCCTTCCTTAGGTGTCCATGCCAATGCCTGGGTAAAATAAGACACTTCTTATTGGCTTTTCAGTGACAGCCTGCATATCATGATGATGTGAGGAAGAGGCCACCAGTCAATTCAGGCACAGACTACGTCACTGGATCTTCTTCTGACACACACAGAAGTGGCACCAGTGAGGAAAAGCAGACTTAGTTGATTAAAAAACTGCCAAATAAGGTGTTTAAATGAACATTGTGAATAGGAATTAGGTATTGAAGGGACATTGTGCATGCCTGGATATGGACCTTTACCGTTGCTCAGTTTTAAAAAGTATCACTAGAACTAAAAGGCAATTGCCATATCTATGTAAAGTACACTCAATCTCAACAGTCATGAATAAGTCTGTATGATGAAACATGTCGGGGGTGTGGCTAAACGGCAACCATCTGTAAGCACTTCACGCTGGACACCAGATCAGAGAGTAACGGTTTAAGCTAGAGGAGCGGGTGAGAGTTATATCTAAGCCGTACACCTCGGGTCCGCCGTGACCACACTATATACTACTACAGGCGTTTTCTCCAAGAGCTGTTTGCTGTGATTTTACTTGCTGGCTTTGAAGTGATGTGATGTGAGTGTAATGGTTGAAGTTTTTCACATAGCGTTTTATTAAACTGGTTTTACAATATTACACTATTTGGAGCACTTTTTATTTACATGTGGAGAGATCCTATTTACATGCTTGCGGCTGGATAACGGAGAACAGCTAACCCTGTCTGTGTGGTTTAAAGCGATTTTTACCAAGCACGAGAGTGTAATGCATAAATATCTGGTGAGTGTGTTATCCAAAGGGAGCGGAATCACTGGCACTTAGTGGTGTGGTGGAAGGTCAGAAAAGTTTACACTGAAACAACTGTTTTTTGGATGAATTTCATTATGCTTATGAACTTTTTATTGAATGTAGTATTTTTTGCACTTGTCACAGGGTGATATTGTTACACTGATAATGTGAATTATCATATTGTGATCATCTTTATAGCGATACTTTAAATTGTACCGCGTATGAAGTTGTCTTTATTTTATTTTTAGGTTTATCTTTGCACTTTATTGGAGATTCATACACATACGTGTAATTTAGCGCCACTTATTTTTTCACTGTTGAGTTTGGATGGAGGTAAAAAATACAATCACATTAGTAAATTAAGGTAATTAAGCCAATACTTGAACAGAAAATATGTTATGTCTTAAAAACTGTAAATTTTCTACCATACACAGACATTATAGTTAAACTGCTGTCTATGCTACAATAACTAGAAAAGGGAGGAATAATGGGATCCCTCAATGAGTTATCAGTTACTAGTTGCCACTATAGAATACGATCATTAAGAGCCCTTTCACACCGAGGCGCTGCAAAAGCGCCCTAAAGCGCCTTTAGCGATATTACCGCGTTTTTAGGACGCTAGCGGTAAAATTAAGGCCCCTTTCACGCTGGGGCGGGCAGGTGCGGTGACGGTATAGCGGCGCGATATTCAGCGCCACTATACCATCATATTTACCGCGATATTCGGCCGCTAGCGGTGCGGTTTTAACCCCCACTAGCGGCCGAAAAAGGGTTAATACCGCGGTGTCCCATTGATTTCAATGGGAAGGAGCGGTATACACAGCGCTCCTTTCACCGCTTCAAAGATGTGGCGGCTTTTCCTCCCGCTAGTGCATCGCCTCAGTGTAAAAGCCCTCGGGCTTTCACATTGAGAATACTGGGGCAGGAGTATTTCAGGCGTTATTTATGTGCTATTTTTAGCGCTAAAACGTGTGAAAGGGGCCTAACGCAATGCTGCGGGCGTTTTAACAGTGTTTTTCAAGCGTTATTGCAGCATGGGCAATTTCAGTCCTGCTGTTGGCTGTTGTAGATGCTCTTTTTTTCCTTGTATGTTTACATTTTTGGGAGATCATGTGAATTTTCTATAGCTCAGAGCGTATTATAGGCGCTATTCAGGCGTTTTTACAGCGCTTTTAATTCATTTCAATGGAGAGGGGCGTTTTTGGAGTGTTTTTTTCAGCGCCCAAAAGCTGCTCCAAAGATGCTGCTTGCAGGACTTTTCTCAACGCCCCGCCAGCGCAACGCCTCAGTGTGAAAGGGTCCATTGAGATGCATGGAGAGCGTTTTATGAGCATTTTAATAGCGCTATTTTTAACGCTCAAACGCTGTAAAAACGCTCCAGTGTGAAAGGGGTATTAAATAGAAGTAATGTGCAGTAAGCAATCATAACAGTAGATAAAAAGTATCAGTCATTTTTAAAAGCAGTATTAAACCCAAAAGCAAACATTTATTATATTGCAGTTTACCAATTCTTAGATGTGATGACTGAATTTGTTTTCTTTTTTACAGTAAGTCTGTTGTTGTTTTTTTCAAAAGAACAAGCTGCCCTGCAGATGTATCAGATTACAGGGGTGAGACTAACTATTTAACTTACAGTAATTGCCTTTATTTATGTAAAACTTTTATCCCAGAAGAAAAAAAAACAAAAACCTGTATGCTGTAACTGATTATAAAGTATTAGCTGAAGTTTGGCCTCAATTTGTTTGTGTATCTAAATCTGCTAGTCCATCTACAGTGACACTCCCATTCCTCCAGGCTGACAATTCTGCTGTTGTCTGCTGTGCCCCCTGTGCTCCTTCATCCAGAGTGAGGACACTATAATACAGGGGGTGTGTTACTGGCCAAACCACCAGTTGAAAACAGATGAAAAAGCCAAAAAAATAAAAACGAATGCAGCCACCACATCTAAGGAACGATAAGCTGCAATATATACAATTTTTGGTTTTGGGTTTAATACCGTTTTAAACAGTGTCCTCTTTACAGTGCCCACTGTGATGCAATTGTTCAACTTTCCTTGTGAAGGTATATGTGGACCAACTAACATTTTAAATGATATACATACTTTCATATTATCACTGCATGAAAAACAGATAATTCAGATGTGAATAAAGAGGAACTTTAGGACAAAATTAAAAATGGGTGAACAGGCAGGAATTTTAATGAAGACGAGACATACTTTGTGTCTTCTGCATTAAAGTTACTTAGCTGCCTGTCCACCCTTGAGCATTCGCAGCTCACTGTAAAATTTGGCAATGCCAAATCTGGCTGAACTCACATTTACAGGAGTGGCGTCATCCCTGCTGGGCCGATGAAGGCCCCCAGTGACCAAGACCCGTAAGCCAGCTGCCCAAAGATGTGAACGGCCTGGTGGGGAGCTTGGGGACGCCACACACACTGGAGCCGAGGTGAGTATACTGTAGTTCCTCTTTAAGTTAACTTTTTATTGTGAACACAACTGCAGAGACTTTGAATACATTGGAAACTCACTCATTCGATTGTACTTGTTGTCTGGAATTGCTCTTTAATGGCAACTGTTGGTCTTTAAAAGTGTTACAAAGAAGAAGTCTATTTCATATTTGAGAATTTTCCAATATTTCTTTCCTATCTCTCCATTTTTATTTTGCCAGTAGGTCTTTCGAATATGGCCTTTGGCAGAGGTGTAACTAGATCCTTCAGGGCCCCGGTGCAAGAAACCATGAAGGACCCCCCAAACACCCCCTTCCATCCAAGACCTGGGCTTCCAGTTCTGGGAGGGCATCCATAGACATACTCCCAGAACCCTGCCTCCCACGTGCTGCTTGAGGGCGTTCATCCAGCACGCTCTGTGATACAGCTGATCACAGATCACGATAAAGGGCTTACCACAGTGGCCCTTTATCATGTGATCAGCTGATCACATGTAAACAGACATGCTGGTTATCGGCAGTCCTTTTTTCCCACGGTGTGTCTGTGTGAGAAAAGGAGGGCCATTAACTGTAAAAATGGTCAATTAATTGTTTACACTGATAATCAGGGATCTGATCATCAGTGCCCTGATTATCAGTGCAGCCCCATCAGTGCTGCATTTCAGTGCTGACTATCAGTGCTCATCAATGCCACTTATCAGTGCCCATCTGTGCTGCCTATCAGTGCCAATTAATACCGCCTATCATGCTCATAAATGCTCCCTATTATTGCCCATAAGTGCCACCTATCAGTGCTAATTAATGCTGTCTATCAGTGCCCATCAGTGATGTCTATCAGTGCCACATATTAGTGCTCATCAATGCCCCCTATCAGTGCCCATCAGTGTCACTTATCACAGTGCTCACCATTGCCCCTATCATTGCTCATCAGTGCCACTAATCAGTGCTCATCAATGCCCCTATCAGTGTCCATTAGTGCCACTTATCAGTGCTCATAAAGGCTGCCTATCAGTGTCCCTCAGCAGGACTCTGAGCTGAGAGCATCTCTCTCATACAGCTCAGAGCCTGTACTGACAGTTCCCCCTCCCTCCTCCCTTGCACAAATGGGACAAGAGAGAGAAATTCTACTCCTTCTCCTCCCGCCTCTCTCCTGTGTGCACCGCAGAAAGTGTTAAGCTAAGCAGTTGAATGATCAAACTCTGCTGCTTAGTTTCACAGTTCCCGCAGTGCGTGCAGGATGAGAGGGGTGGGAGGAGAAGGAGCAGATTGTCTCTCTCATCCGTGTGGGGGGGACTGTCAGTGCAGGCTCTGAGCCGTATGAGAGAGATGCTCTCAGCTCAGAGCCCTGCAGCAAGCAACCCTGCTTCCCCCTCCCCCCCACAGTGGGAGAACGCTAGGGCCTTATCCCCCATTCACAGCTCTCACCCAATCAGTGACATGAATCCCAGCAGCTCAGGGATGTCTCACTCCGAACTTTGGAGCAGAGGGTTGATTGGCGTGACATCAAGGTGTATTCCCGAGGGGCCCGGGGACAGCAGAGGGAAGCTGGATAGGAGGGGCGATGGGGCGGTAGCATGTAGAGAAATAAATCCCCACCTCCTGCAGCCACTGAATGCCTGCGGGAGAGAAAGGAGGAAAAGTGTGCATTCAACAACTGCACCAGGCGGGAATAGATCCTGCTATATTCCGCCCCTCCTATTCAGTTGTACAGGGGGGCCTCATGGACCCCCTGGAGCATGTAGCCAGGTCGCAAGTGCGACCCTTGTGACCCCTGTGATTTGCCCCTGGCTTTTGTAAGGAAATAAATGAGTTCAACTTATTCAGTAACTTTATAGCAGCAAAAATTATACAAATCATTGAAAATACCAACTATTTTTAAAATGCAGGTAACTGATTTTATCTGAGCTACATAGCAGTAGAATTAACAATGTTTTCTCCCATGTAAGTTTCATGCCCCATGACACCTGCAAATTTTTATTTAGAAGTTGAAAACACCTTTTAATGGATGTTTTTTGGCCAGAGATGTGACAGGGTCCCTTTACCCCTCTTCTTCTTTTTTTTTTTTTTTAAACTACATTGTGGCTCATTTATAAAATAAAACTGTAATTGAGCTCTAATATTAAATTTTTATGCTTATGTCACAAAATTTTAGTACAGTAACTGTTTAGTACTTTTTCACTTTAGAATAACTTTGTATGGTTTTAATCAGACATAAAGACATAAAAATAGAGCACTAAAAAATTCCTCTTGCACCTAGCAACCTAGCGTCAAGCCTGGACAAGCCAGATACCTATCTAAGCTTGGCTTGAGTTAATGGCCCACACATGTACTGTTCTCTCTGAGGGATGTCCAGCTGCAAACAGGCTGCAGCAACCAAAAGAGCAGGGAACACAGGGGTCATGATTGCAATCTGGCCCCATGCTCCATGTGGCCCCCCTGTACATCTGGATAGGAAGGGTGGTGAGGGCATGGGAATGTAGAGGAACCAATCCATCCATGCAGCTGCTAAATGCCGCTTCTCCTCTTCTCCCTACTGCAGACATTCAGTGGCTGCAGGAAGGAAATGGAGGGCATCAGTTGCTCAACGTACTGCCCTGCTACCTCCCTATCCCTGTCCTGCTGCCCCAAGCCCATGTGTGCTCCCCTGCCCCCCTTTCCACAGCGCTGATGGATTCCCCCCTCCCACCGGCCTACTGTCAGGATGGAGAGTGGGGAAGGGGCCAGTATGTTACTTCCTTGTCTAAATAAATAGAGTAAGTGAGGCATAGTAAACTGACAAAAGTCTTTTTGTGTAAAGTTTTTTTGTTTAAAGTTTTTTTTGGTCTGACTGAGGGTAGACACCCAGAGAACGCACCTCATCCCAAAAATTTGATTTAGAGAGCAGAGGAAAGAAGGTGAGACTATAACGGTGCTTGGATTAGAAATAATATCTCCATAACAATGGAGGACTTAGATACCATTTAAGTAAAAAAGTATACAATAAACTTTTATTGAATAAATTATACAAAGTTGATAAAAGAGCAATAGCACTGTGCCAATTCACAGTAGGGTGGTTTCAAATGGTGGTTGCATCAAAGGTGGGTTGAAAAGATCATACGTGGTCCCAACATATTTCGCCCTTGGGGCTTCATCAGGGGATGTATGTATCAACCATGTATATAAGAGGCAACTATATAGATATAAAAAACAAAAATTATAATTTAGAAAATAACATTTATGACATTTATTTTGGAAGTCTACCTGTTTGCAAGTCCACAAGTAAGGAAAAGGTAACTTACCACCGAGGGAAGGAGCCACATGGACCCAGGGGTGGGGAAAACCACCCAGGCGGCAAAAACCAGACCAAACCCCGAGCAACCGTGCACTCACAGTGAGTGCTCAAAAGACCTAGCCAAAAGGAAAGGAATACCAGAAAGTTCAATCAAACTGTGTCCCTAACAGGGGCCTTGGAAAACACATATAGAAATATAGAAGTATCCATTAATGAAGCACCAACAAGCAACCATAAAGGGGAATGTTGCTAATATAATTTATCATACTACAGTATTACAAAAATATAGGCTTAAGGAAAACTCCATCACGATACTTACTTAAAATCAGAGTAGAAATAACACAGGGGAAGGGGGCGCCTGTTAGTACAGATACAAAATGTATCATAGAACAGAGATTTGGTAGCAATCCAAAAACGACAAGACGTATATGTCCAAAGGAAGTCTGTTCAATATATTGCTCTGAAAACGGAGCAAAAAGATAGTATGTATAATAAATATGTGGCAGAGTATTAGTATTGAAATATATAAGTAGACAGAAAGGTATAAGACGAAATAATGAATCAGAATGATAGAGAGTTAAATGAAATTAATCAATTAATTAGGGTGTGTTAGATATAGTATATGAATAAATGTGGTGGATATGGGCAGTTTGTGAGGGATGTATGTGCATAGCACCCTATATAATAGGGATACATAAATATTTAAAGAAATATATGGAATCAACATGAGATGGATTAAATGGGGGAATATAATGAAAGGAAAAGGGGAGTATATGGGGGTCCTATTTTATTTATTTTTTAATAATAAAACATAAAAAAAATAATAATAAAATAGTAAAAAAATGTATAACAATAAATGAAAATAAAAAAAACTACTGACAACAGTGGTGGTCCCATGATGGGGGTAAAGGGCCCCGGGATCAGTAAGAAGGGCCCTTGTGGTTTGTTGCACCTGTGCCCTGAAGGTTTTAGTTATGCCTCTACAAAAAGAGGGTAGGTCTATGCCCAAGGTCATCATTATATTTAGAGATTTGTTTAGAGCATGAAAGTTACATTTCATACCCTCCAACAATATCTACTTTACTAAGTATGTAATACTGTGTTCCTGATCATCTCACTGCCATTTTGATAACATGCACTTGATCTTTAAGCAAACCTTTCAGCAAACTTAATATTACTTTTTCACTGTTAACTGTCACCAGAATAAATGGGCTGAGTGTACCAAACAGGGGTTCGAACCAGTGGTGTATCATTCATGGGTGCAGGGCGTGAAAGTGAAAGGAATCCCACAATGAAGGACAAATAGTTGTAATAAATCAACAGTTCATGTTGCTAATAGTTCAAATTATAAAACGACAAAATAATCTTCCACCTCTGTGTTGGATAATTAAAACAGTGCTCATGAACAATCCTCCACCAGTAATTCGATGGCAGCTCACCTTATACTTAGACCCCTGTTTTACCAGTCCAAGTAAGTAGTCTTCTAATGGGGGTAAAATCGGGTGTGAGCTCCCCTCTTAATCTCCAACACCTCCTTTCAATGATGCATACTCTCGTTCAGTGGTATATGCAAATAAATAAAAGTATTGCTCTCTGTAAACGTTTTGTAGCACCCTTTACCTTTTATTGTGTGTTTGTGTGTACTGCCAGTGCAGGTAAATTTAGGCAGGCCTAGCTGTGAGATAGGCCTGTTTATTTTTGATCTGGGGGCAGGGGAATGGTTTTAGTGTAGCAGCGGGTGACAGAAATGTCTTCAGCTCTCTGGTGCCTCCTCTGTTTAAAGTGAGAAGGTTCTGGAAAAGATGCGGGGCAGAGGGTTGGAGTGACATGGGGGGAATTCGGGAGCCCTGACCAATCCCCAACTAGGATTGCCAGGGTGCAGGCCTCCTATATATACCCATGGTCAGCCTGCTGGGGGAGGAGTTGTTGTCGGGTGGAAGAACTGACTGATGGCGTGTTAAGCTGCAGTGGCCCTTGAGGGACCCCCTTTCTGGGGGGTGACCTCGGGCCTGGAGCTCGGGAGCCTCTCTCTACACGGTCATTGAGAGCTGTCCTGGAACAGGAGGAGGACATTTGGGAGCACTGCCGGGCAAGTCATTCAAGAGGGATCCATGCCAGGGTCGGTGAGTGAGAAGCACAGTGAGAAGCTCTGGGAAAGACATGCCAGGATTGGATGTGGAGTCAGAGGGAGAGACTGTGGTGTTGTTGAAGTCAGGTCGCTTCAGCCAGGAGGGTTGGCCGGATCTGCACTGGACTTTCTGGGATCAGCAGTCCATCAAGTATCAGTTAGCACAATTATGCTTTTCATCTAAAATGGTTGCTACCACAGAGGGGACTGCAGACCCCCGCCAGCAAATGGCTACTAGGAAAATGTTAGGACTTGTTCAGAGGGAGGCCTAGCCATGTGCTAACGAGTGACAGGAATCTAGAATTGGACAGTAGAGAAAAGCAAGTGATCTTAAATAGTGTTCTGGAGAATATGTAAAGTAACAGAGACTGTCAATTTAGATTCAACTACCTTTAATTCAACTAAGAAAGATTCATAATTTGGGCATCCCGAGTCCCTTTTCCCCATCCAAGTTTAATCCCCTAATAAAAACAACAAAAACAAGCAAGAGACTGTTGACTGGGGAAAGTTTGCCTAAAATGGATGTCTGACCAAGCAGGGTGATATGTGGAGCTAAAACACGCAGCGATCCCACGGGGGCACCGCTACACTTTATTGCCAAATAAAATAGGGACAAAACACTCACATAGAAGGCACTCAACCCTAATGCCCTGTACACACGATCGGATTTCCGATGGAATAAAATCCGATGGAATTTTCAGTCAGAATTCCGATGAAGCTGACTTCCATCAGTCTTGCATACACACCATGAGACAAAATTCCGACCGTCCAAAATGCGGTGACGTAAACCGCTCAGACAAGCCGAGAAAAATTAAGTTCAATGCTTCTGAGCATGCGTCGACATGATTCTGAGCATGCGTGGGTTTTTTCTCCTTTGGAGTTCCACACAGACGATCTGAATTTCCGATCGTTTTTTTTTTTCTATTGGAAAAATTTAAAACATGTTCTATTTTTTACACTGATGGAAAAAAGTCAGATGGGGCCCACACACAATCGTTTTTTCCGATGAAAAAAGTTGTGTGTACAGGGCATAAGATTTTTTTTTTCCTACTGATACTACTAATTTCACCCTTTGCTATGTGGTCAGAATTCACCTATATGCACACCTCCCATTTACACCTGTGCATGGTTATGCTAAAGAAAAGGCATGTTTTTCACTGATCCTTACACTGAAAAAGACACTTTGCTTTTACGGGCATTTGAGCTTTTATTTCAGCTTGAAGAAGCTTGTACTTTTTTGGGCTCTTTTTCATGTTTTTATTGCGCTTCTTTGAGCTCCTTTGAGCTTCTTTTTAAAAAATAGCTTTTTTGAGCATTTTATTTGTGTGTCTTCAACCTACTTTGAGCTTTTTAATGTTTTTTTATGCTCTTTCATGCTTTTTCGTGAGTTTTCGGGCACTTAGGTGCCTTTACTGCTCGAAAGCTCCTCTCAAAAACGTGAGTTGGGGGGGGGGGGATGTTTCTGCCTGTAAGAGCATATTCCTGTAAACTCCTGAAAATAAAAGCCATAGTGTGCATGGAGACAGATTGGCTAACATGGAGGGGAGTTTCCAGGAAGATAAAATTTGAGTTTAAAAAAGATCAAAAGCCTGTAGGAGCAGCTTCTTTGAGCTTCATTGAGTGTGCATGAGCCCTTAGATCATTCCTGAGCTTCTGATACCCATTTATGATCTTTTCCTGTTTTTCCATGACTCCTGTTTGCCGCCAATTCTGACCTCTGTATTTTGTCTTGTTTCTGCAAACTGTCGGCTGTTGTCAGTCCAGACATATCCCAAGGGACACATCCTGGGAGCGATCCACAACAAAGTCCATCACTTCTTGTGGGGTGTTATGTTGAATACTAGGAAACTCTTTGGTGTTTTGGTCACTTGGCAAAGCAAAGGGATCACTACTACTTTGACAACTGGCGATCTCATGACTGGTGGAGTAATATCAATAAGCAGCAAGAGAGTGCAGAAAGTTCATGTTACAGAATAAATGAAGAAGTTGGAAGATTCTTACACTACAACTCCTTCGATTTAACTGTCTCTTTAGAAAGGACAAGAGTTTTAGGGCCCAAAAACAATTTAAATTGCTATAGCAATAGCCAGTTATGTACACATTCTCTTATTATATGCATAATAGAGATTATAGGGCTGATTTATTAAAGAAGTAAAAGATGTTTCCTTAGCAAAGTGAATGTTAGTGATTGAGATGAAGCTGTGTTCTCTTTAGCCCCAGTTCACATCGAATGCGACTTTGAAATCATGCTACTTTATGTTCAGATGTCAATGTAAATCACATATGAAATTGCCAAAAATAGTGCAGGAACCTTTTCAAAGTTTGTTAGAATGGTTCCATAGCCAGAAAGAATGTGCGACTTGTCATGTGACTTTGATCTGTCAAATTGCACGACAAGTCGCACTAGTGTGAACGGGGGCTGAACATTTGTCATTGTTACCTAGTTACATAGTTAGTAAGGTTGAATAAAGACACCAATCCATCCAGTGCAATATGTGTGTGTACATGTTTATGTCACTCCCGTATCCCATATCCCTGTATATGGTACCAGAGATAGTCAGTTTAAATACAAGTTGGCACACTCTGTTTGCAGCAGACTGAGAGGTTGAGCTCACAGTGCCTCTCCTCACTTCTTGTCAGAGGCACTGAGCTCAATGAACAGCTTGGAGTCTTGGACCAATGGTAAAGTACCATTAGCCCCAGCTGTCCAATACAAATGCTCCAGTGGAGGCACGCCTCTCACTGCAGTGTCAAAGAAGGGGCATGTGTCTAAAAGACAAATGCTCCCTTCCAGCCCAACCCTCTTAACTACAAGGAAAAAACATGTGTTTATGGGTATAAGATTTATCCATAATCCCATGTTTTTCTCACACAGTTAAGAGGGAGAAACTGAGTCTGTTGAAAAGGTAGTTATATTCAAGCTAAATCATATATTTATATGTTATATGTTATAACATAATAATTTATTATTTATCTATTTACTGTGAAATTACTGGTTGGAAGTTATAACTTCAAACTTTAGTAATTTGTCCACCTGCTTGAGTACAGATTTTGAAAATATAGCAAATTACCATAAAAACAATATATAATAATTCTTTGTATATTACTTACTTATAGTAACATCATTTTTTTTTATAGAAAATTACTCAGAACCCCCAAACATTATATATACATACTGTATTTATTAGCGTATAACACTCACTTTTTTACCCTGAAAATAGAGGGTAAACTGTGCCTGTGTGTTATACGCAGGGGGCTGTGGAAAGTTTTTTTCCTGAAACTTCCCTCTTAAAGTTAGGGTGCGTGTTATACGCCTGTGCGTGTTATACACCGATAAATACGGTATATACATGTAGCGGGGTGTCCAATTTAAGGGGAGTGTCTGAGTGGTAATTAGGCTCAGACACACTGATTGTTAGGGTTTATGGACCATTTCTGTTCACGGGGGATAGTATTGGTGTACAGTTCCCTGTGGACTACAGGTGGCGCTGTCGCCGTGGGCCAGGGTTGAACCACCGATAGAGGGCTGTGCCTTTTATGTCCCCTCTCGGCAATAGTACGGCAGGGCGGGGAACCTGCTGTGCCTGTCGGGAGAGGGTATAAAAGGGGCGGACATCTTCCGTTCGAGGTCCACGCCCAGGCACCTTCGGCCTGGGGGTGAGTGAGGGTCGTCTCCGGGTGCCCTAGGCCCGGAGGTGGAGTTCCTGTTCCATCCCAGACACCTTCAGTCTGGGGTGAGGTACTATTTTGAAGGCCCGGGCCCAGCACCTTCGGCTGGGGTCCGCTAGGGATCGAGGACTCCCAGGGTGCCGCCTTGCGCGGTGACCCGTATCTGGGACGAGGAGGCCAGGGAGGTAACCCTTTCCGAAGACCCAGCGCAGAGTCGTGGTGACAGTGGGGGCCTCTGGTAACTCTTCGGAGGGATGTTTTCTCCTTGACATGGGCCAGATACTCTAAGAAGGAAGTTCACGTTCAAGGTCAGTGGCAGTGGCCTCATAGGGCAATGCCCTATTCACCTTGTCAGTGGCAGTCACTCTGTTCTCCAAGTCAGTGGCAGTGACTTTATTCACCCGGTCGGTGGCAGAGACCAACCTCACGGTCTGTGGCAGAGATCATGCGCCAAAGCTGTTTGAGAAACCTAAACAGTCTAAAGAGTTAAGCTACGTTTGTGCCTGGACCTCCTCCACATCTAAGCTGTCCTGTATCTTCGCTCCAACCTGTCTGCTATCAAAGAAGCTGTTTATTATCCTGTGAGAAATAAATATTGAGTTGGACTTTCAGCTAGTGTGGACATTCACATTCCTGGGGAAAACAAGGACTTGCATCTATCCAAGGTAGAGGTGAGATCATTCTCGGGAGGACTTTGACTCTGGCCGCAGATAAGGCCCAAAACTAACACCGCTCAACCTCTTTACACAGGAGGGTACGGGCCTGTGGTGCGGTGTGCCTCTCCCTTCCTGCGAGAAGCCGAAGTTAATGCAGGTAAAGAGAGGGGTGTGTGTGCGCTACATACAGTATATATATATATTTTTTTAGCAGACACCCTTGGAAATAAAATGGTGGTCATTGCAACTTTTTATGTGACACGGTATTTGCGTAGCAATTTTTTTAAACGCGTTCTTTGGAAAAAAACTGTTTCATTAATAAAAATAAAAAAACACTAATGTTAGCCCGATTTGTTTGTATGATGTGAAAGATGATGTTACGCCGAGTAAATAGTCACGCATGTCACGCTTTAGAGTTACAGAGGAGGTCTGGTGCTAGAATTATTGCTCTCACTCTAAAGGCAGCATATGTAACCTGAGTGTATCTGGCTCTGATACTAACCAGTGCCTCACCAGCGGGTCCCTGCTGTGCATTTGCTAAGATACCCATCTAAAATGTTTTTTTTATTATCAACACTCGCCTCTGACACCACCAACTGTGGAAGGAAGTTTCACATCCTTACGGCTCTAAAGCCCTGTACACACGATCGGATTTCCTATGGATTCTAATCCGATGGATTTTTCCATCGGAAATCCGATGAAGCGGACTTCCATCAGTCTTGCCTACACACCATCAGTCAAAAATCAGACCGTCCCAAACACTGACGTAAAACACTCCGATAAGCCGAGAAAAATGAAGTTGCCATATATACTCGAGTATAAGCCGAGTTTTTAAGCACAATTTTTTGTGCTGAAAATGCCCCCCTCAGGTTATACTCGAGTCACCTTTTTGCGCCTGATCTCCCGGACTTTAGGGAGCCGGTACCAGCCGGCCGTTTCTTGTCCGGGGGACCTACGGCCGGGGAGCACCGATTTTTCAAAACCGGGCACCCCTTCCATAGACTCCCATGTTAAACTGTAATTTCTCTGGTGATTTGGGGACCCGGTACCGGCCGGTCGTAGGTCCTCTGGACCCCAAACTTGGCACACATGTAGCCCCACTCTTCTTCTACAAGTTTGCAAAGTTTCTTGTCCGGGGGACCTACGGCCGGGGAGCACCAATTTTTCAAATCGGGGCACCCCCTCCATAGACTCCCATGTTAAACGTCAGACTAGTCATGGACACAGTGAGGCATGGACACAGTGAGGCACAGTGAGGCACACCCTAGGCTTATACTCGAGTCAATAAGTTTTCCCAGTTTTTGTGGTAAAATTAGGTGCCTCGGCTTATATTCGGGTCGGCTTATACTCGAGTATATACAGTAAATGCTTCTGAGCATGCATCGACTTGATTCTGAGCATGCGTGGGTTTTTTGTCCGATGGAGTTCCACACAGACGATCGGAATTTGCTATCGTTTTTTTTTCCCATCGGATAAATTTAAAACATGAGAAAAGTCCATCGGACTGTTTTCATCGGTAAAACCTATCATGTGTACACGGCATAACAGTAATGAACCCCTTACGCAGTTTAAGGATAAACCACTTCTCATCTAACTTGAGCAGCTATGTGTCTTCCTAAGAGACCTATGGTTGAATAATTTGCCTCCTGTGCTATAATTACCATTTAGATATTTGTATATCGTGATCATATCTCCTCTTAAGCGTCTCTTCTCCAGTAATGTTTGTAGACGTTCCTCATAAATTAGGTCCTCCAGTCCCCTTATTAGCTTTGTTGCCCTTCTTTGGATATTCTTTAGTTCCGGCACAACCTTCTGGAGATCTGGCGACCAGAATGGGATGGCATACTCAAGGAGTGACCGACCCAGAGTTTTGTAAAGAGGTAGAAATTGTTTGATTCAGTATCAATAGCATACTTGGCCAGCTTGGAAGTAACCAATCAGATAGAATTGTCCTGTACACAACAATTATAGAAAAAGTAGTGGTTGTTCTGTTCCTTTATACTGTAAAACATATTTAGCTGCCTTTTCCTCTGTAGTCAGTAGTAAAAAAAAAAAATACATCTAAAGCATACTGCAAGGTAATAAATGAAACTATCAGCAAGATTAGGCAAAACTATTTATTTATTGGATTACATCACCTAGAGCATGGAAAAACATTTAGTGGGAGCCCTTTTGAGAATAGAAGAGCAAAGAATAACGGATAATAGCAACCACACACGCAAAAAAAAGCTCTGTAAATTGCTGCATATTTAATTCATTTACTGTGTTTGTAGAATACACTGAAAAAATGATTGAGTCTTTTATTCCCCCGGAAGGTTTAACGTGCCCACAAATTACAAATATTTATCTTTGTACTTGTCTTTCTGTGCAAAAAAGAAATGGCTTGATATGTACTAATCGTTTTCTTAACCATGAAATGCTAAAGTGTATTTGTGTATTTCTGCAGACTGATATTAAGTTACAAAAGCTTTGCAACAGTGACCTCTAGTGGTAAAAATTCAGAATTAGAATTCCCAGAACTCTTTTTCTGCATGGTGTTGTCTTAATTTTTGAATAGCAGATGTTCTAAAGTAGAACATGCTGTCCATAAATACATATTAACTAAAAACGTGGGGCGGCAATAAAAATTGTAGGTGAAAATGATTACAATCTGGGACCAGACATAAGGTATCCCATATTAACAAATGGCTTTGCATGTAGAAATAGAATTGGAACATAAGTATGTTATTCAGAAACAGGATTGAATCTTAGCTACCGAATAATTAATGCACATAGAAAATTACTTTTCTGAACATGACCTTAAAGTTGAACACCAAGAATGATCTGTGTTGCATACTTGCACTAGTCCAGCTTGGCACAAAGTATGCACATATTATGCCCGATGGGCTGCTGAGGAAGCTGACAATCCATGTAGAAGTCAATGCTACTACAGTGATAGCCACTGTCTTCTGGGTCCAGTACCAAGTGGCTTCCTCTCTGCCCACTAACAACAGGAGATCACTCACTCTGCACTGCCACCATTCCATACCTCCCAACTTTTGAACTTGACAATGAGGGACACTCACACGCGATACGAAAATCAGAAGTAAAATTTCGTCCGACGAACGATTTTCCGATTTTCGGATCTATAGTATGGTGCTTTTTCGACAGCCAATTTCACTTTTTTGTCCAACAAAAGCTGGATGTGCAGACTATAAAATTTTTGTCGGATGTGAACACAACATTCAATTTTCGTGTAATTAGTATGGTTTTTGTCCGAAAAAAATCATAAGAGCAAGACAAAGCTTGCTCAGAAATGAAAGAATACATACAAAACTATTCAATACATTGCTTCACTTCTGACATTGTATTCTGTCATACGCAAATTTGTGTATGCCGAGTAACTTCTTAATTTTCGACATGAGACTAGCATGCCACAAAAAACGGACGAACAGTTCGTCCAAAATTCTGATTGTGTGTACGAGGCTTTACATCGCAGGATGGGACAGGGAGAACACAGGAAGGGACGGGGAGATCGCGGGATGGGACGGGGAGATCGCGGGATGGGACGGGGAGATCGCGGGATGGGACGGGGAGATCGCGGGATGGGACGGGGAGATCGCGGGATGGGACGGGGAGATTGCGGGATAGGACGGGGAGATCGCGGGATAGGACGGGGAGATCGCGGGATAGGACGGGGAGATCGCGGGATGGGACGGGGAGATCGCAGGATGGGACGGGGAGATCGCAGGATGGGACGGGGAGATCGCAGGATGGGACGGGGAGATCGCAGGATGGGACGGGGAGATCGCAGGATGGGACGGGGAGATCGCAGGATGGGATGGGGGGGTGCATAGGAAGACTTCAGGATGAATGGGGGTGGACAGTGAGCTCAGGAGAGAAAGTATAAAACAGTGCAATTCAGATTGAGACACAGAACACTTACCCTGTTCTCAGCACACTAACTGTCCTTATGTCCTGCTGCAGAGTCCCATACAGATGAAGCAGACAGAACGAGTGGTGCACTGTCGGTGACTGCAGCCTGAGCCCTGTCTTCCAATGATCTGATAAGATTCTGGGCACAGGCTTCACCTGAAATCCATCTGTCATCTGCCAGGACCCTGCAACATCCTAACTACAGAAACTTTTCTATCAGGCACA
Organism: Rana muscosa; assembly: GCA_029206835.1. Taxonomy (NCBI): domain Eukaryota; kingdom Metazoa; phylum Chordata; class Amphibia; order Anura; family Ranidae; genus Rana; species Rana muscosa. The sequence continues at coordinate 230,450,295 of CM055117.1, read as the reverse complement.
GACACACTGACCTGCTCTCCTCCATTGGAAAGTGCCTCCTCATCTTCAGCACAGATTGGCAACTAACCCCGCCCCCAGAGCACAGAGTTAGTGGCAAGTACAGGATGATTGCTATGAGCTGCAACCAATCACCATATGAAATGCAACCAGGAGGTCCAATCAAAGAAGGTTTTCACACACAGTGAAAAAAACAGCCTCAGCCTTGTGGGATTCTGCCTACATATGCGGGAGAGCGACAAAGCCTTCATTTTGAGGGACAGTTCTGCCCATTCAGGGACGGTTGGAAGATATGCCATTCATAGAATGCCTTGTTTTTTTTGGGTTTTTTTTTGCAATTCTTTTATTTACCAAATAAATTTACATGTAATGCCCCATACACACGATCGTTTTTCATGCCGTTAAAAATGCCATTAAAAAAAATGGCCATTAAAAATGATCGTGAGTAGGCTCCAGAGCATTTTTAACGACGTGAAAAACGCCCATTAAAAATTTCGAACATGTTCTCTTTTTTCACGTTGTTTTTTTATGTCGTTTTTTTTAACGACGTGAAAAACGATAGTGTGTATGCTTTAACGACGTGAAAAAAACGCGCATGCTCAGAATCAAGTATGAGACAGGAGCGCTCGTTCTGGTAAAACTAGCGTTCGTAATGGAGATAGCACATTCATCACGCAGTCACGGACTGAAAAGCACGAGACTGAAAAGAGCGAATCGTCGCTCAACAAACTTTACTAACATGAAGGGTGGCGCCATTCGAACGGAACTTCCCCTTTATAGTGCCGTCGTACGTGTTGTACGTCACTGCGCTTTGCTTGATCGTTTTTTAAAATGATCGTGTGTACGCAAGACAGGCTTGAGAGGAAACATGAAAAAAAACGACGTGAAAAACGGCAAGAAAAAAAATGGCAAGAAAAACGATTGTGTGTATGGGGCATAACAGTCAAAGAAACCAATGTTTACAGTATCTCAACTGAAAAACATTTAGGCACTCAAGAGCTAAGTCGGAAAACAACAGACCCAGCATTGCACGGAATATGCGGACTGAACAATGAATACAGTTGTGGAGATATTGCTCAGTGCATCGTGCTGGGACAACTATCAAATATGTATATGCATGGCCAAGGCAAATATACTTGAAAAGCAGAAAACTGTCAAATAAACTAATCATAAAACATATGGTAACATGAAGTAACTTGGATTGGGATTTTCAAATAAACTTAGCGGGAAGTGGAACCTCCCTTAGCCTAATGATCCCAGGGGTGGGGCAATATAGAAGCAAAATATACACAAGGATATACACCGTATCTGTATAGTATTTCCCACCCCTGTATCTCGAAGAAGGGAGAAAAAAGAAGGGGGGAAACAGAGGGGGAAAGGATGTCATGAGTAAATGTCTCCAGAACAGGGAAAGACTGAATAAAAGGGGAGGAAAGAGAGAGAGAACAGAGAGCGGAGGGGGCCTCTCACCCAGAGAGTGAAATTGGATCCGGAGAGGTTAGCCCGATTGAGCCACCTCCTGTAGATAAGCATCAGTGTGTACAAAATGGTTCCAGGAATGCCAGGTCTCTCGGAAGGTCCCCTCACTGTTGTGCAAAGTAACGGTGAGATCCTCCATGTCTCTCAATTTGTTCACCTTAGAGAACCACAGATATTTGGATGGGGGATCTTCCGATCTCCAGCAAAGGGGGATGCATACCTTGGCCGCATTCAGCAATTGGATTGTGAGAGAGGCCTTATATTTCTTGAGCGGTCTTCTTGAAAGGTGCAGCAGACATGCCGGCGGGTCCCCCTCCAGGTCAACATTTGTCAAGTGCTTGACTGTGCAGATCACCTCCTGCCAAAAGGGGGCAAGTTTGGGACAACCCCAGAAAATATGCAGCATCGTCCCTTCAGCATTTCCGCAACGCCAACACACACTTGGGACATGTGGGAGGAAACGGTGCAAAGTGGTAGGCACCCTGTACCACCTGGTTAGGATCTTGTAACATCTCTCCTGGATCCTTGAGGCTATGGAGGACTTGTGGTATAAATAAAGGATCTTCTCTTTCTGAGTGTCTGTGAACTGGGTGCCTAGATCAGACTCCCATTTGGTTAGGAAGTGTGGGGTATATCCCTTTGTCGATCGAGTCAAGGAGGCATAAATTATTGAGAGACCATGGCGGACAGGTTCCCCCTGGCAATACAGGTGTTCCAATTCCGTAAGTGGACGAGAGGCGCCCAGTGTCCGTAGACACCCGCGCAAAAATTTGCATAGCAGAAAACCGCTCCAAAAGTCCAGTGGAGGATCCGTGGCAGACACCCCAGCAACGGTGGAGAGTCGGCCATCGGAACCCACAAAGTCACAAAGGCAGAGTCTTGGACTCGTGGCTAACCGCTTGAAATGGGGGTTCTGAAGGCCGGGCAGGAACTCCGGGCTGCCCAATACTGGAACCATAGGAGAGGGCAGCGGTGACACCGAAGTATGTCTGAATTTGTCCCTGGCGACCAGAAGAGTGTTACCCAGTGTAGGATGATCAGAGAGGACCTTTGGAAGTGGTGATGAGATCCATGGCCAGCTTTTGGCTGTGTCGTCAGAGTCCTCCATCTCCATGGCCACCCAATGTTTTGCCTCTGCATGACAGCGCTAATCCACCAACCTGGTGAGGTGTGTAGTTCTTTAATAACCTTTACATCTGGTAGACCGACTCCTCCCCTATGCTTTGCAAGGTGAAGAAGCTGCAACCTGATGCAAGACTTGCGATAGGACCAGATGAAATCTCGAAACATTAAGTTCACCCGTTTGAAAAACACTGGGGGAAGGCGAATGGGAAGTGCTTGCAGCAGGTACAATACCCTAAGCAGTAACGTCATCTTCAGGGCATTGCACCACCGACCGAACCACGTTAATGTGAGTGAGTGCCAGTGGATAAAATCTGCTTTGAGTAGGGTAAGTAAGGGCATGAAATTAGCAGAATATAAGGTGGAGGGGTCAGGGGTGATATCAACTCCCAAGTAGCGAATCTAGTCTGTTGCCCAGCGGAAGGAGAACGCCAGGCGTAGTGATTTGATCAAATTTCCCCCCCAACCCCCCCCCCCCCGTGATATTCAGAGCGGATAATTTGGATACATTAATTTGAAAGAAAGAGAGGGTGCCGTAGTCCCGTAGAGACTGGAGAAGTTTCGGACGAGAGGCTAATGTGTCCGTTAAGAAAAAGATCAAGTCATCCACGAATGCGGCCACCTTGTGCATCCTGGAAGCTTTCTGAAAGCCGGCGATAGTAGAGTCCACCCTGACTGTACACAGGAAAGGCTCTAAGGTGAGTATAAAAATCAAAGGGGACAGGGGGCATCCCTGTCGCGTGCCGTTATGGATGTTAAAGAATTCGGATCTCGTGACTTTGACCGTGGGTTTCGAATAGAGGGACAATATCCAACTCAGCATGGAGGAGCGTAGGCCAACATGCTCTAGAGTGGCTCGCATGAAGGACCAGTTCACCCGGTCTAAGGCCTTCTCCGCATTCATGGACAGCAAGAGAAGGGGCCGTTTCGAGGTCCTGGCTGCATGGATCAAGTTCACCACCCGAATGATATTGTGTCGTGGTTCACGGAGGGGTAAAAAACCTGCTTGGTCCCTGTGGACAAGACTTGGGATATGTGGGAGTAGCCTATTGGGCAGAATTTTGGCAAATAATTTTAGATACGTATTCAAGAGTGCTATCGGGAGGTAATTCCCGCAGCGCAGCAGATCCTTCCCTTCCTTCAGGATAAGAGAGATGTAGGCACGCAATGTATCAATCGAAAGGACTCCCCCTTCGTGATCGAATTTAGCGCCAAAACCAACGGTCGAGAGAGGGTCACATAAAAGACTTTATAATAGCTCAGGGTGAGGCCGTCCGAACCGGGGGCCTTCTTAGGCTTAGAATGGGCCAAGGCCACCCCCAGTTCCACAACCATGATAGGCTCCTCCAATTCCTCCTGGACTGCAGGAGAGAGAGAAGGCATGCCTGAGAAGGTAAGATTGAGGGGTGGCCACGCCAACAGGAGGGGAATCCGGAGTGGGGGAGCAGTCTAGATTGTAAAGGCCCTCATAGAAGGATCGTAACTCTGTCGCCATGTCAGAGGAAGTATGAAGCTTCCATCCTGAGGAACCCACAATGTGGGAGATGTAGGGTTTTGTGTGTGGACCCCTCAATGCTCTAGCCAACAACGTACCCAGTTTATTTGAGAATTCATACATTGTACGGTGAGCCCATGCTAGTTTTTGCTTTGTTTTGTGGAATAGAAGTACACAGAGTTCCTCGCGAACTTGGAGAAGATCCTGGTATGTGGAACGGGCAAGACGGGCCTTATGGGAGCACTCCAGACTACGAAGTCGGGCAAAAAGTTCCTCTGTACGGCGAGCCTTTTTTCACTTAAGGCAAGCTCCTATTTTAATCAACGCACCCCGGATCACTGTCTTGTGTGCCTCCCATACCACTAATGCCGCGTACACATGACCGCTTTTCTCGACGAGAATAACGGCATTTTTTTATTTCGCCGAGAAAACCGATCGTCTGTGGGCTTTATGTCGTTATTTTCAACGAGAAAAACGGCATTAAAAACGACGAGAAAAATTAGAACATGTTCTAAATTTTCTCGCCGTTTTTCACGTCGTCGTTTTTTTCCTCATGAAAAATGATCGTGTGTAGGCTTTAACGACGTGAAAAAAGCGCGCATGATCAGAAGCAAGTGAGGAGAAGGGAGCGCTCGTTCTGGTAAAACTACTGTTCGGAATGGAGATGGCACATTCGTCATGCATGAAATTATTACATCGTTTAATGCAGCGCATTCTTTTCTTCGTTCTAATGCTGCAATATTCCAATTCTCTTGCTGCTGATATTCTCCCAGAGTTAGGACAATCTTTGTTCTTTAGTATTTATTGTTTTATCATGATTAATCTCTATTTTGGTGAGCCAGATCTCCCTAAATACCCAAAACTTTTTACATTATTTTTTATTTTTTATTTTTTTGGGGTTTAATTTGTGGTATTAGATTTTAGACTGTTTTTACATATTATTTGCTATTTTGGAGTGTGTCAAGTTACCACAACATTATTATTTATTCTAATTTGTCCTCAATGAGGTTAGTGTCCCTTGTTAATTTCACAATTTTTTATCCACTGTCCCTGCCTACTCACTTACAAACTGGCTATTTAGAAGAAAAACACATGTTCATTTTGTATCTTACAAAAAAAAATCCATTTATTATGGCCTAATAACAAATTAAAAGGTAAGCCAAAACAAAACCATATGTAAAGTACAAACCAAGAAGCCAGGAAGACAGCACTGGAGACCCTGCTGAAATTAGTGCAGACCCAGATCACCACAGCAAACACCAAAGCATGTGAAGACAAAAATTGGGCCCATGTGAGGCACATATCCTGGGCTCATTTTCGGGTTTTTTGTTTGACCTTCCCTGCAGCCTTCCTTGGAGGCTGTGTCCGTGGAGGAGGGACTGGAGCAGGAGCAGGGTCTGGAACAGGAGCAGGGACTGTTACAGGAGCAGGGACTGGTACAGGAGCAGGGACTGGGACAGGAGCAGGGACTGGGACAGGAGCATGGAGTGGGGCAGGAACTTGAGCAAAAAAATATGAAAGGTCCACAACGTCTGTGAAATCCTTCAGTTTGTTCAACAGGCCCATATTGACCACCTTCAATATTAGGGTTTCACATTTCAGCCTCTGGTCCAGTCCCATTTGGGGCAGTTTCTCCCCAATAAGGGCAGCAAATCCCTCTGCAGCGGTGGGGGGCTCTCGGAGTGCAGCAGTAGCCTCCCTAATTAGGGCCTGGGTCTCCTCCTCCATTTGAAGCAGCCTCCTTGATCTTTTTGCTGGAATCCGCAGCAGAGGGATCTGGGGCCTGGTGTTGTGCTGGGTCCCACTGGGGCCTGCCTCTTCCTGGGTCCCACTGGGGCTTGCCTCTTCCTGGGTCCCACTGGGGCCTGCCTCCTCCTGGCTTCCAGTGGCACCTGCCTCCTTGTGTGTCCCACTGGGGCCTGTCTCCTCATCCTGTTTAAAAAAGGTACATCGAGTTAGTTTTGCCTTCATCTTTCACATACATTTGTCACCTCATGACATTTGGTAATTGAATGCTACTAAATATTAAAGTGAATCATTCTGACACCAGTATATTTCTTTTTGGTGCCCTTAATTTTTGGCCACTGCTGTCTATTGATATGTCAGACACTTTTTTTTAACTCTTAACATTTTTCACACTTTTTTTGAAACTTTTACAACATTCAACTTTTATTACTCTAAATATTTTGTGAAATATTATACCTGGCTCCAAATATTTAAATCAGGTTCCTCCAGGACTTGAGGTTGTTCCTCCAAAGAGACCTCAACTTGGCTGGAGGTTTGGCTGCAGGGAATGCTGGAGGGAAGGCTGGAGGGTTGGCTGGAGGGTTGGCTGCAAGGAAGGCTGGAGGTCGTTCTGGGTGGAAGGCTGGAAAGGGATTCCCTGGATTCCAGGTGTTCATCCAGGAAACTCAGGTGCTGATAGTACCACAGATTTGGGATGTATCGGTCCTCTGCACCTGCTCCTGACCGCAGGGATTTTTGCACTTTATTACGTTGAGCCCGGTATGTGCCCCTAATGGTCCCAATTTTTGTCTTCAGATCCTGTAGTGTTGCTGTGGGGATCTGAGTTTTCACAAATTCCAGCAAGGTCTCCAGTGCTCTCTTCCTGGCTGCTTTATTTTTATTATGTTTATTTTTAGTCTCCCATAAAATTGGAAGATTCTTCCATCTTTGCAGGAATTCCAACATAAAATCTGGGTCCTTAAATACCTTCATTTTCTCTGCAATTCAAAACCCAAAACAAAAAAAGGAATGTCAGTCAGGACTACTCCAAATCTTTCTCACCATATATAGGCCACTAACGTAGCAATTGATCAGTCATCATAGAGTTGAGTGGACACCTGGATGTTTGTGTTGAACTCTTTTTAGCTAACTTTGTAAAAAGCTAGAGTTCATGACCTGACTTTCCCCGAACCCAAACCCCATTGAAGTAAATGTTGCCCTGTAAATCGGGGGAATAAAAGGACTCCCCAAAAATAAAGGAGTACCTCGAACTGTCCCTGCACCAAGTGTCATTTTTTTTTTTAATTAACACTCCTGGGTATAATTAATTGTTGTCTCCTGTCAATTGCAATACATAGAAAAGTCATTGATACAAACATTGGGAAAGCATTGTGGTTCCCCCAAATATCCATACCAGGCCTTTCAGGTCTGTCAAGGATTTTAAGGGGAACTCCCCCACAAATTCTGGGAAAAAATGGCGTGGAGTCCCCCCCCAAATCCATAACAGACCCTTATCCGAGCACGCAACCTGGCCGGCCACAGGGGAAAAGGGGGGACGAGAGAGCGGCCCCCCTCCCTCCTGAACCGTACCAGGCCACATGCCCTCAACATGGGGAGGATGTCCCCATGTTGATGGGGACAAGGGCCTCATCCCCACAACCCTTGCCCGGTGGTTGTGTGGGTCTGCGGGCGGGGGGCTTATCGGAATCTGGAAGACCCCTTTAACAAAGGGGCCCCCCAGATTCCACCCCCCCCTATGTGAAATGGTAATGGGGGACATTGTACCCCTACCATTTCACCTTAAAAAATGGCATTGTCTAAAAAATTACACTACACGGTTTTTGACAATTCCTTTATTATTGGTTTTGTTTTTCAACCATCTTCTTCCTTCTTCTTTTCTGCATTCGAGTTTCTTCCTCCATCTTCCTCTTCATCTTCATCTTCTCCATCTTCATCTTCCTTCTTGCTTCGGGCTTCTCGTCCGCATCTTGCTTCGGCTTCTTCTTTGTTCTCCCGCCGCTCCGTTTGAATTTGAGTTTCCCGCTGTGTGACGCAAAGTTAGGCAGTTCTCCTCTAGGTCCGCTGCGAGCCGGGGGACCCGCCCCCCTCTGACTGCACGGGGAAAGTTCCTGTGAAATCTCTGTGTGTCAGAGGGGGGCGGGGTCGCCGGACCAAGAGGAGAACTGATGAACTGAAGCGTCACACAGCGGGAACCTCCAATTCAAACGGAGCGGCCGGAGAAAGAAGAACCCGGAGCAAGATGCGGACGAGAACACCGAAGGAAGAAGGAAGATGAAGAGGAAGAGGAAGATGGATGAAGAAACACAAAGCGAGAAAAGAAGAAGAAGGAAGAAGATGGAAGAAAGCCAAACTAAAAATTAAAGGAATTGTCAAAAACTGACTACTGTCATTTTTAACATTTTGTACACTTTCTTCGTGAAATGGTAGGGGTACAATGTACCCCTTACCAATTCACATGGGGGGGCGGGATCTGGGGGTCCCCTTTGTTAAAGGGGTCTTCCAGATTCCGATAAGCCCCCCGCCCGCAGACCCCCACAACCACCGGGCAAGGGTTGTGGGGATGAGGCCCTTGTCCCCATCAACATGGGGACATCCTCCCCATGTTGAGGGCATGTGGCCTGGTACGGTTCAGGAGGGAGGGGGGGCCGCTCTCGTCCCCCCTCTTCCCCTGCGGCCGGCCAGGTTGCGTGCTCGGATAAAGGGTCTGTTGTGGATTTTTAGGGGAACTCCACGCCCTTTTTTTTCCAGATTTGGGGGTGGAGTTCCCCTTAAAATCCTTGACAGACCTGAAGGGCCTGCAACTCGAAATTGGGGGAACCCCCACGTTTTTTTTTTTGCAGGTACAACTCACTTTTCAATGTCTTGCCATTTGCCGGGAGGCAAGAAATCATTTAGAGCCGCGATTGACTTTTCAAAGTTTATTCCCAATTCAAAAATGACACTTTGTGCACGGCCAGTACTAACAGCACGGGAAGCAAGCGCCAAGTTACATGCATATTGCCCAACCCCGGCCCCGAACATACAGTGAATGAATGTTTATAGGTTTAATGCTCCTGGACACAGCCAAATTTAAAGGTCTGTACGGTCACTACATTTGCTGTTCGGGGCCGCTCAACCATCGACATATCAAGTATGAAAAATGTTACGTACCCGCGATCTACACGTTCGTCTCCTCCGACCTTCTTCCACTCACTGAACGTCGCTTTCAACAATGTTTTTTGGAGTTATATACAGTGCGCATGCGTGACGCTCCGCACACTTTCCCGCCCCTGACGTTCGTTACACTACTTTCCCCGCACCTTCTCGCTACTCCTTAATGACGGAGAGTGTAAACATGGCGGCGAATCAACAACATGATGTGGAAAGTGGGGAAGAAAGCAGGCCCCGACCCAGAAGGTATAAAGCCACTAACATGAGCTTTGAGGAGATGGTGGAGATGGTCACCATATTGCTCCGGGATGATTATGACGCCAAACATGGGCCCTACAAAAAGCCAAATCAAGTGAAGGCCAAGATCATGGATAAAGTGGTCAAAGCGCTATTGCATAAATTTGGTGTTCGCAGGTCACGGGAACAGATCCGGAAACGATGGTCGGACATTAAGTTGCGTGAGCCGGATCAATATAAAAAGATTAAAAAAGTCATCCAAAAAAGTAAGTAGATTTACATTAAATGTGATTTTTGGTAATAACGTGGTGTTGCATGTGCTTTTAAAATAATGTATGTAGTACAGTTAAAAATGTCATGTTTCATGTTTTTGGGCACACGAATCGATCGTATAAATGGTCGTTCAAACGTTCACTCAATCACAAGCTTTTGGCCCGATTCATTGTTAGAACGACATTTTATCAATCCTAAAATAATAGGCATGTTCAAATGTTTTTACCAATGTATTCCACCAAAACATCGTTTGGGTGGTATTGAACGAGGATTTCAACGTTGGATTCTTGTGCCCAATAACATGAAACAGGACATCATGAAATGTTTATGTGAGAAGTAATTATAAACATGTTTGTGTAGTTGTTGGTAATTAGATTTGGCTAATGTAACTAGATTCAGTGTACGTTTACAAGAGTATGCTCAGCAGCTGCTTACACATCTGGACTCATTAGCACAAGTGTGGGCCACAAGAACAACCTTTTGATGGTGTCACACACAGGTGATCCAGTGGATACCTGGTGTGTTTCCATGTGTGAAACATGACCAAAAGAGATTAATCTACCATCTTGGGAAATGGATACAATCATGTGTTCATCTGCTAAAAAATTATCACTAATACAATTGTAACACACTTCCCAAGAATGATTAATATTCCTCTTTCACGCCAAAATATATTTAGTTACACAAGTCTACCTTTTGGTTATATCTCCTAGGGCTTCAAAGAGCTAAGAGACACAAGGCTGCAAACCCCGCACCACCAACTCAAGACCCACAACCGCAGGATGTGGCAGAAGAGGGAAATGGCAACTCACCAGGTCAGTGTCATACACCACAGCCTCAGGTAATAGATGTTGGCCTGTATATTTAGTAAGACGTTTTCTTTTCACAACTTAAAGGGACTTTAATGCCTGCGGCACCAGCAACCTTCACCAGAGCCACTGCCCAGATGTTGCTGAAAGAAGTGAGGGTCTGCTCTCGGGAGGTTGAAAAGATAAAAGACAACCTGTTCCAGATGTGCCAAACCAACAAAATCATGGAGAAAAGACTGAAAAAACTTGAGCATATTCTTGGGAGGGTGTAAAACTTGTATTTATTCTAAAAAAGATTGTTTTAGTTTTTGGGGGGGAAATCTTTTATTTCTATAAAGGTATATTGTTCGTGTTGTACATTTTTGTACTGAGTTGTAAAAAGAAAAAAAAATACAAATTCCCAAAAAAAATTTGGGGTATATTTTGATACAAACGTGAAAAATTTTATACTCCTATAAAAAAATTTAATCACTAAACAATGTGTGGCTTCTTATATCAATGTTGCCCCCCCCCCCCTAAAAAAATGTGTGTGTTTAGACTCTATAAATGATTGTAATTTACTTGTTAGGAAAAAACATGGGACTACAACTGCACTAGTATAACCGAGGACAGTGATGGTGAACCTTGGCAACCCAGATGGTTTGGAACTACATTTCTAATGTTGCTCAGGCACTCTGCAGTGTAGTTGAGCATCATGGGAAATGGAGTTGCAAAACATCTGGAGTGGCAAGGTTCACCATCACTGACCTAGGAGAAAGAACAAATACAACAAAAGAAAAGCAAACAAGATGTTTTCAGTATATTATTTTTTATTATGACCAAAATTGGTTTAAAAATGATCAGGCATTGCAATGGCCCCCCTACCCATAAAATATTCTAGATAGCGTTGCCGCACATCACGGCCGCTTTGGGGGGCCAAGCCTGTAGAGCCAGCTAACTGGGCTGCCAATGGTCCATCCAAGCACTGTGTGCCCTGAAGGTCAACTGTAGCTAGATAATTGTTTGAGTTTTTGATTAAAAAATTGAGCAGTATGCAACAGCACATGACCAAATGGTTCCATTTATACTCCGCCATGTTTATCGCAGTCAGAAAAAGGCGGAAGCGACTGGCCATGATGCCAAAGGCATTTTTGACCACACTTCGCGCTCTGGCCAGACGATAATTAAAGACCCTCCTCTCAGGGGTGAGGGACCTTTGGGGAAAAGGCCTCATCAAATGTGGTCCAAGCGCAAAAGCCTCATCTGCCAGGAACACAAACGGGAGGCCATGTTCATTATCTTCAGCAGGTGGCAATGCCAGGTCCTCTAAAAGAAGCCGGTCTGCAAACTCGGTCTGGGCGAAAACACCACCGTCAGACATCCGCCCATTTTTCCCAACATCAACAAATAGAAACTCATAGTTGGCAGACACCACCGCCATGAGCACAATACTGTGGAAGCCTTTATAATTAAAAAAAAATGATCCAGAATGGGCTGGTGGCACGATGCGGACGTGCTTGCCATCAATGGCTCCTCCACAGTTGGGAAAGTTCCACCGCTGAGAAAAATCAGATGCCACATTCTGCCATTCCTGTGGCGTCGATGGTAACTGTGAAGTCAAAGGAACAAAAAAATTAATATACTTTACTACCTATACATTGCAAGCATGTTAGCACAAAACACTCTGGGCAAAACATCAGTATAGCATTAATTTGGAAGGAGGATTTTAGAGCGGAGCTACGCAGCCAAAATACTATAAAATAACACAGCAGCTCCAGCTACAGCAGCTGCAGAGGTTTGCTAATTGTACACTTACCTGTCCTGGAGTCCAGCAACGTCCGCAGCAGAGGACGAACAATTGCTCGTCACTCTGCTGCCCCCTCTGCCATCCTCGGTGAGGGAACCAGGAAGAGAAGCCTTGCGGCTTCACTGCCCGGTTCCCAAACGCACATGCACGAGAAGCGCTGCACAGTTCAGACTGGTCCTCCTGTGTTCTGTGAGACAAGTGTTTCCAAGAACACTACGGGTCTTCTGCGGGAAGTGACTTGGCTCAGGCAGATTTGCCGCAGAGATGACTCCCGGATGTGGGTGAAAATACCTGGCTTAAACAGGTATCTTCACCCCCCTCCCCCCTGAAAGGTGTCAATTTTGACACCGGGGGAGGGTTACGATGAGCGGACCCCCAAAATTTTGGATGGAGGTCCGCTTGAATAAGATAGAAAAATAAGCAACAAAAACATCACCCACTCTGATGGACCTGTGAAATTCTTAGAGGGTGGAGGGGTTGAGATGAGTTGGGGACATCATAATTCAAATCTATAGTACTATGTAATTTATTTGGGTAGATTAGACAAAATAAAAGAATTAGGGGGGGGGGGGAATCAGGCAATCTAAGCACTACAATGGAGCGTCCAAAACAAAAATGGGGATTGACTAGGCTAGGTGTGTTTGGGCCCAGGATCTAATGCTGGAGATTGCTTTAAAAACAAATATGCATGTAGCCCAAAAACATAGAACATTCAAAGCTTACAACATACAGGGGGACAAAGGGGACATTCACAGCATATTCAAATCATGGTAATTAGAGACAGTTCAAAATATACTATACATTAGCAAGCATAAAAAAACATAGATTGTGATGTTTATAAAGGAGAAAACTTACCTTAAGATAGTCCTCATGAAGGACCTGGATAATGGCAGAGCAGGTCTCTGGGATAATGATGCCCAGAGCCTGGGGGGAGATGCCTGTCGAGAACTTGAGGTCCTGCAAGCTTCTCCCAGTCGCAAGGTATCGCAACGTGGCGATGAGCCTCTGCTCAGCAGTAATGGCTTCCCGCATAACGGTGTCCTGCCTGGTGATATAGGGGGGACACCAAAGCCAAGAGCTGCTGAAAAACGGGGTCAGACATCCTAAGAAAATTCCTGAAATCATCAGGGTTATTCTCCCGGATCTCCCGCAGCAGAGGCATATGACATAATTGGTCCCTCTGGAGCAACCAATTCTTGGTCCATGAACTCCTCCTCACCCTCCTCATGGACCGGATCTGGGACATAGCAACACGCCCAGCAGCAAGCACAGCACGATCTCGGCGAGAAGAACGTACCCGCAACATGGCTTCAAAACGGTCGTCTAATCAGAACAAACTAAAAGAACGCACTGAAGAACAGCAAGGCCTATGAAGAACGAGCTGAAAAACAGTAACGAGCGGACAAGAACGCACTGCAAAAACAGATACGAACTAACTACACGCACTGAAAGTCAGATACGAACCCACAAGCACAAACTGAACTCCCGAAAACGATCTTTAAAGCACGAAGACTGAAAAGCGCGAATCGTCTCTTCCCAAACTTTTACTAACACGCGGTAACACGAAATCAGCAAAAGCAGCCAAAAGGGTGGCGCGAACAGAATGAAACTTCCCCTTTATAGTGCCGTCGTACGTGTTGGACGTCACCGTGCTTTGCTAGATCAGTTTTTTTCACGATCGTCTGTAGGCAAGGCAGGCTTGAGAGGAAACAAGAAAAATAACGTCGAGAAAATCTACGTTTTTTTTCTTGACATGAAAACCGGTCGTGTGTACGCGGCATAAGGGGTTATTAATGGCAAAGTACTCACGCAGGGTGATCAAGAGCTCAGAACAGGTCTCTTCCGACTGCAGGAGAGACTCATTCAATCTCCATGAAGGTGGAGTCCGGGTCACCAATCCCAATTGAAGGGTCATATGAATCGGGGCGTGGTCTGAAAAAGAGATAACATCAATACTAGTAATAATAATAGAGAGGTCCTTATGCGGAACCAGAAGATAGTCCAGCCGCGAGTAGGTTTGATGCACCGGGGAGAAGAAAGAATAATCACGGTCCTGAGGGTGCAACAACCTCCAACCGTCAACTAGATGTAGAGTATGTAGGTCAGCCTTAAGGCGCTTGAGACGAGAATAAGAGAATAAGAAACGTGGGAGAAGCCATGCGAGACATCAAGAAGAGTATCCATAGCGAAGTTGAGGTCACCCCCAAAGATTTGGAGCCCCTCCGCAAACTCCAAGATTTCAGGGAGTAGCTTCTGCAGGAATTGTGGGTGATCCACATTTGGAAAGTAGACATTAGCAAAGGTGACCTGCCCGTCAAGCACCCTACCTTTCAATAGGAGGAAACGACCCAACTCATCTGTCCTCTGCGCTTCAAAGATCCAGGGGACTGACTTTGCCAACAGAATGCTCCCCCCCTTGGACTTAGAGATGGGAGAGACACTGTGGTACACCATGGGAAAGGCTCCATTTGTCAATTTAGGGATTCGATCACCGTGGAAGTACGTTTCCTGTAGGAAAGCAACTTGAGTCTTACCCCTCCGCAGCTCTGCTTAGAGCTGTGAGCATTTTTTGGGCGTGTTAAGGCCATGTACATTGAGGGATGTGACCTTGGAGGAGACCCATGGCGTCGCCTGGCAAAATGAAAACTCGAGAAAATACGGGAGCCTACCCCAGCGGGGTAGTCCCTCTGGGCGAAAGGCAGAAAGTAGACTTAGAGAATGAAAAAAGGAGAGGAGAAAAAATTAGAGAGAAAAAATATATATATACACAGCAAGAGGAAGTGAGAGAGGGGGAAGGGGTGAGTAAGGAGGAGAAGTGGTGAGGAGGATCTGTCTAAAGTGTTAGAAAACTGAGGTCTCCGACTCAAGACACAGAGTGCCCGAGTGAGAGTCCGCCTTAGTTGGGAGTGGCAGGAGCGGTGGAGGGTGTCCAAGGCGGGCTGCTAAGGTTAAGATATAAAAAAAAGAAAAACCAACACATTTGGAGATGCACAGGATGAGAACAACAAGGAACAAATTGTAACTGAGTAGATGGGCAAGCCAAACAACAGTGAAATAAAACAGCATGGGAAAAAAAGTGATCATGAAAAAGGACCATCGACCGAGACCAGTCTGCAATGGCACCCCGGGGGCAGTGGTGGGAATGGCACAGTACTCCGGCCAAGACAGCCAATGAGCAAAGACAAAGACGTGCACAGCCTCAGCACCAAGCCCGACACACCAAGACAGAGGGCTCAGCCTAGAGCATGTATAGACCACATAAAAAGAATGCTGATGCGGGCCTAGTGACCAGCGAGACCAGCGTGACCTTTGGTGGGTGTTTGCGGTCCCCCGGCATGAAAGAAGGGCTTGCCTGATCTGTTCATCAGATGATTCCCGGACTCAGCCTGTGCAGAGCTCTAGTCGGCACATCCTCACGATGGAAAAAATTAAAAGATGATGTTTTGCCCAGGGGCGGCTACAGACATTTTTTTGGGGGTGTGCTGTGCTGGTGCTATAAGCGTGAATTTGGCTGTTAATGTTGCTGCTCACTTCTTCCTTTGTATAGACCAAATAAGACCTGGGGGTGAACTGAAGAGACACAGGGAATAAAATAGGCCCAGTTGGGACCAAAAAAGGATAAAAACCCAGGTTGTGTCACCGAAAAATAATTACCTCCTATAACACCACAAAAATTAACCCCCAATATTGCGCAATAGTTAACCCCAACACTACACAACAATTAACCCCCAACATTGTGCAACAGTTAACCCCAACACAGCACAATAATTAACCCCAACTTTGCACAGTAATTAACTTTGAGCATGTAACAGCAAATAACCCCCAGCACGGCACAGTAATAAACCCCCAGCACAATACAATATTAAATCCCCAGCTTAAGCCCTGGTTCTCACTGACTGCGGAAATGAAATCGCACAATTTCATTCCTGCATGTCAGTCCAGACTTTGGGGGCGATTTCAGAGACATATGTGCGGGTTTCTGCACAGATGTCAATGGAAATTGCACCCCGAAATAGGCAAAAGTAGTACAGAAACAAATTTTGGGAATCAGTGCGGCACCATAAATGCGGCATTGCACCAATTCTGATGTGACCATTGCCGGCAATTGTCACAACATTTCAAATTGCATGCCAAATCGCATCAAAGGGCTAACACAGTAATAAACCCCCAGCACAACACATTAACAAAAGCCCAGCATGACACAAAAATAAACCCACATCATGACACAATCATAAATCCTGAGCACAGCACGTTAATTAACCACCAGCACTACATCAAGACAATACACGTGCACTCGCTGACCAACGTGCACTCGCAACGTGCACTCGCAACATGCGCTCGCTGACCAACGTGCACTCGCTGACCAACGTGCACTCACTGGTGCTGGATGGAAACCTGAACTAACCTCAGGGAAAATGACAGAGAAAAGATGAGTGGCCCTTGTGCTACTGAAGATGAATGGCCAACTGGGTGCCGCTGCGTGTTTGTGTGGCTGATTGTTTGTCACTGAGGTGTGTTTGCAATTTTAGTTTGTATGCAGGTTTGCACGCAGGTGGAGACAATATTGTGTGATTGCAAGGGTGTCAGTGAGTGTCAGGTTGCTGGGACGATATTGTGTAGTTGCAGGGGCCTCAAAGAGTATGAAGGTTTGTTTTGAGACGGCATTGCGTGGTTGCAAGTGTCTCAGTCTAGTTTTCTGAGACGATATTGCATGGTTGCAAAGGTCTTGATGATTATGAGGTTTTTTTTGAGACGGCATTGCGTGGTTGCAAGGGTCTCAGTCAGGTTTGCTGAGACAATATTGCATGGTTGCAAGGGTTTTTTACGAAAGGGATGCAGGACAGAAAGCTTAACAAATTGCAAGATTGCACATGATACGAAAAGATTTGAATACTACCTGCGACAGTGAGCGGGAACCGCCGACGAAGAATATGAACGAAGAAGCCACAATGTACTTGCGATTGAATGCGCAGACTCACGAACATAAGGTGAGCTGGGAAGAGTCTACCCAGTGACGTGTAGTATCGCGCACTGAACCGACAAAGAGCATGGGTGAGTGGGCTGCTTAAATACCCTCCGGGCTCCTCCCATAAATTCAGGCCAGCATACTGGCCTTTATATATATACTCTGCATGTAATGTAGACTAGATACTCACTGTAGACTATATATTCAGTCAGTGCAGGCAGTGTAGTATATATAACACCATGTATTAAAGTGGTTAAGGGGAACCCTGCGCCAATTATTTTTTTTAAATAGCGTGGGGCCCTCCAAAATCCATACCAGGCCCTTATCCGTGCAAGCAGCCCTCCCCCTCCTGAACCATACCAGGCCACTTGCCCTCAACATGGGGAGGGTGCTTTGGGGTCCCCCCCAAAGCACCTGGTCCCCATGTTGATGGGGACAAGGGCCTCATCCCCACAACCCTTGCCCGGTTGTTGTGGGGGTTTGTGGATGGGGGGCTTATCGGAATCTGGAAGCGCCCTTTAACAAGGGGCCCCCAGATCTCACCCCCCACCTATATGAATGGGTAGGGGTACCCCTACCTATTCACCAAAAAGAGTGTCAAAAAAGTAAAAACGACAGGAGACAGTTTTTGACAATTCCTTTATTAAAAAAAAAAATAAGTGTCCCGTGATGCCCATACATATTTAATCACGGCTCCCAAAAAATAGAAAAAAAAAGCTCTGCCTCGATGGCGTCCTGCTGACTGCTATCTCTTAGGGCTGTGAAAGCTGTTATATATGCGTGGATCCCCTTAAAATTCATACTAGACCTGAAGAGCCTGATATGGATTTTGGGGGGACCCCCACCCCATTTTGTTTTTACATTTTGGCGTGGAGTCTCCCTTAATATCCATACCAGACCTGAAGGGCCTGGTATGGACTGGAGGGGGGGGGGACCACACGCCGCTTTTTTCAATGGTTTTTCATCTATATTACCGGGACCCGACAATACATTACAGCCGCAAGCAATTTTAAATAACATTTTTTCCTTTAGAAATGTAATTTTGCTGCGGGACTGTAAAAAACATCGGAAAGATGCGCTACTTTACAGGCAGACTAAGGGCACGATATTTAAAGGAACATTTCATTTTTATTGTTTCACTTTAAGCATTATTTTAATCACTGCTCCTGAAAATACATTGATACATGTCCCCTGGGGCAGTACCCGGGTCCCCATACACTTTTTATGGCAATAACTTGAATATAAGCCTTTAAAAGGAGCACTTTGGATTTTTCATGTTTGTGTCCCATGGACTTTAAAGGTGTTCGCGTGTTCGCACACATTTTTTGTCTGTTCGCATGTTCTGGTGCGAACCGAACCAGGGGGTGTTCGGCTCATCCGTATTTGACAGATTAAGCTCCTATTGATTTTAAGGGTTGGGCATTCAAACTTCTGTGAACCTTTCCTAAACTGAACCCAGAGCAGTTTGGCTTATCCCCACCCCTAAAGGGTGCCCGAGCATGTGTTCTGCCACATTTGCAATCAACAGGAAGTTGTTATGAAGACCCAAAAAACAGCATCTCTAGCTACAGGGATGGACTGAAGATATGCACACATTTATAAAGTAAGAAAAAATATTTCAACAGTTCAAATATTTAAATGTTTAATATTTCAAATGTTTCAATAAAATGTGTTGTGTCAATGATTAAAGCTCTTTACTATTGCTTTGTGTAATGAATATCACCTTGGCAGTCCTTTAAAATGGAAATTACATTCTAAATTGAATATACTGGTACTTTTGTAAGAAATACTACAAACACACCCAAACTAAAAAGGTTAAAAATATATAGGCAGAGACCTGCTCAGCATGGATAATTAACTTTCAAATCAACTAGATTTCAAATAAGTTCCTACTCTATGTTTTTTTTTATATATATAATATATATTTTTTTAATTTAAGACATATTCCATCACACGATATCTCAACAATAGGTTACATTAAATACTTACAACCTATGTTGACCTACACATATTACTAAGGTATATCTAGAATATTATTCTATCGATATATTCATCTAGACAAAAAGACAGAAAAGACGACAAAAATCATAAAACAAAAACAAAAAAAAAGGGGGGGAAAGAGGGGGAAGTGTTGGGAACCACAACACTTACCCTACACACGTCTTATTTTATAAATATTAACAATATACAAAATTCATATTTTAACACTCCAACAAGGACCTAACATGAATGTAATGTCCATATATTACTAAATTAGCCCCCCCAAAAAAAAAAGCACAACACCCACACCCAAAAACATTTTGAAGTTTAGTACAAAGATTAAATCAATGTGAATAAAATAAACTAAGAAGTGCCGATATATTAATATCATAATCGACACTATAAAAGTGCAACAATTAAATCAGTGTAAAAAAAAAAACAAGAAGTGCCAATATATTTAGAGTCTTAATTGACATTGTGTCAGGTGCCATATTTAAAATAATGTTTAAACATTCTAAATATTATTAAAAAAATAAAGATAAATAAATAAATTAAACATACCCTATGTTTTAATACTCTTGGTTAATTTAGACTCCAAGTTGAACATATTGAGAAGGGGAAAGGTTGGTCATGATACTGTCACAATGGGGGTGGCCGGGATCTGGAGGCACCATGGCTAAAGGGGGCTTCCATGATGAGGGCATGTGGCCTGGTATGGTTCAGGAGGGGGCCACTCGCTTGCCCCCCCTTTCCTGGTCTGCCAGGCTGCATGCTCAGATAACAGTCTGGTATGGATTTTGGGAGGGGGGCATTTTTTTATTCATTTTGACATAGGGTTCTACTTAAAATCCATACCAGACCCGAAGGGCAATTGCATGTGTCTATTACACTTCAGAGGTACCTTGAAGAAGGGATAAATAGCAATTTTGAAGTAACTCTACAGTCATCTTACAGGAGCATCAACAACTTTGAAGATAAAAAGCAATAAGTGTTGATATAGGGGTAAAGTCGTAGAGAATATTTTTGTCCTTACCCAGATATACAGAACATTTTAATACCCACTGTCTGTGTTCAAATTCAACACACAGTCCCTTGACAAAGGGAACATTTTAACTACACTTCTATATAAATCATTTGGAAGGTAAAACAGATCTTATATACTGTATGCATTTAATCTGTGCATTTATCAGTTTGCCTGGAGTTAAGTTTTAATTTTTTTATGCTAACAGAACTTTGAAGGTTCTTTTATTCATAAAAGAAGTTCAAATTTAGGTAGGTCCAAGGCTATTTTTACACTGGGGCGGGGGGGGGGGGGGGGGCGTTAGCGGAAAAGCTTTACCGCTGTAATGGCGGCGCTTTTTAACTTTCCGGGCACTTTTAACCCTTTATTCGGCCGCTAGCAAAGGTTAAAAGCGCCCGCTAGCGGCGGAATAAAGGGTTAAAAGATGACCGCAAAGCGCCGCTGCCAAAGATTGATTTCAATGGGCGGGGGCGGTGGAGGAGCAGCGTATACCCCGCTCCCACACCACCTGAAAGATGCATGCTTTCTAACGTCCTGCAACCGCACCGCCCCAGTGTGAAAGGGGTCTAAAGGTTGCAGGAAATACTGTACATAAAAGATTGACATTTCTAAAGGTCTTTTAAGCAAACGTTTGCACTTTGCAACTTATTATTATGCTATTCATGTGTGTCCATTTACTGTGTGGCTATTTGTGACAGATTTTATAACAAAAGCCCCTAGCTCTTTCCTAGAGACACTAATGCTATGATATTGTGTTATATAATTAACTTGATGCGGCGATGATTAAGACACTGAATTCTGCATAGACATGATAATGTTAAAAGGTTCAGCTTCACTAAAAACTATCATGTGCACTACTTTAAATAAAAATTAATAGCAGTTGGAAATAACATCAAATGCTCACAAAGAAAAAAAAAAAAGATAAGGGATTTTAGATTTTTTAAGTGCCAAGTTAATAAGATCGATTATTTCATTAAACAAATTCACTCTAGAAGGTCACTGGTTAGCTTAACCACTTGTATACCCTACATATACTTCGGCAAGGTGGCCGCTCTGTGAAAGAACACGTAGCTAGTATATGATCTGACACTTCCAGGTCTGGGGCTCTGGTCCTGCCGGCGACCTGCTCCTGTGAACTCGATGTGCACCAGCACCCGCCGATTAGACAGTACACAGACGGAGTGGCAATCTGCCTATGTAAACAAGGCAGATTGTCGTTCTGTCAGAAGGGAAGGTACTGATCCTGGATAAATGCCTTCCCCTAGTCAAATCACCTACCGCACAGTGAGTAAGAACAGGCTAGGCACACAGTTAACCCTATTATCGCCCCTTTTGTTAACCTCTTTCCAGCCAGTGTCATTAGTACAGCGACAGTGCATATTTTTTTAACACTGATCATTGTATTAGTGTCACTGGTCACCAAAAAGTGTCAGTTAGGTGTCTGATTTGTCCGCTACAATATCAAAATCCTGGTATAAGTCACCTGATAGCTGCCATTATTAGTAAAAATAAATAAATAAATAAAAATATCCATAAATACAGTATATCTTATAGTTTGTAGACACTATAACTTTTACGCAAACCAATCAATATGAGCTTATTGGGATTTTTTTACCAAAAATATGTAGCAGAATACATATTGGCCTAAATTTATGAAGAAATTCGATTTCTTTACATTTTTTAATTGGGTATGTTTTATAGCAGAACGTAAAAAATATATATAATTCCTTTTTTTTTTTCAAGATTGTATGTCTTTTTTGGTTTATAGCACATAAAATAAAAACCCCAGGTGATCAAATACCACCAAAAGAGATCTCTATTTGTGTGAAAAAAAGTACAAAAATTTTATTTTAGTAAAGCGTCGCACAACCGCGCAATTGTCAGTTAAAGTAACTCAGTGCCGGAAGTCAAGTGACTTCCGGAAGTCAAGTAGCTAAAAAAGAACTCCAGTTTTTCCTCCCCAAAACAACAGATGCATTGTGCATGCAAATAAATTACAACCCGACTGTCAGTTTTTGTATAACTTACCTCCTTTAGCTGTATACAGCAAGTTTCTGTGTCTGTGATGTCACTCCTCCTCCTGGCTGAATTTCAAAGTTCTCTGACTTCCTGTTCCCTTCCTTTTCCAGTCCTGATATTACAGGAGGCGATCGGATCCTTCTCCATGTGTGGTATGGAGCTGAGTGAGGGGAATATGGCCCCCACCCAGCTCCATACCATTGCAGGGTGGAAGCGACATCAAAATGTCATTTCCGCCCATAGCTCTTAAAGCAACATTTTTTTAATTACTTTTTCAAACGACATTGTTGGGCGTTCAAAGTAGCGAAAAAGCCTGTTTTAAACCAGTAAACACCAAATCTCAAAACGAGGCTCTGTCCATTCACTGTTGGGTTTTTGTTTTGCCACTGGTGGACATTGATTGGCAGCACTGGTGAACATTGTTGGGGCTGCACTGATGATCAGGGCACTGAAGATCAGAGCCCTGATTGTCAGTGCAGATGTCCCTGCTGAGGAATGCCACTTACTGGCTCTCCTCTCCTCATGCACTCTCAGCATGAGGAGAGAAATTCGGATAACCAACATTTCCTGTTTACACTGTGATTGGACACAGCTGATCACATGGTAAAGACCCTATGTCATAGTGTCCGATCTTGAAGGCCAAAGATTAGGGAGAATAATTTCAGCATTGATTCTGATTTGATATTTGAAATTGATTTCGCCATGAATATACAGATTTTGAGATGGCAACATTTCACTTAAAGTGGATGTAAACTCCCCAAAAATGTTTTTAATTAAGACTCATACCTGTTACAGCAGTGGATGTCATTTCATCTATGCCCAGTTTTGCCACGAAGAGTAAACCAGCTCTGAGCAATCCTCTTACCTTTCTTCAGTAAGATAAATAGACACACAGAGAAATAGGTGTCAGTTTCTTCCCCCTTGCTGTGACAGACAGGTGATTTCCTTATCTCATGCACAAGTGTGAGAGAGACATTCTGTGCACTTCACATCCCCCCCTACTTTTTCTCCAGCTCTCCCAGGATTGGCTGCTCTACACCTCAGCATGATTGGGCATGCTGAAGTCATGCTGTGACTTTCCTGGGTTTTGAATGGATTTTAGTGATCATGGGGCATTATCCACAAGACCAGCAGAAGTTCCGTTTAAGAAATATCGATGCCTGGCCAAGGGGAGTGTAGAGGTAAGCGGGGAGTCTACTGATATCGCAACTCTACCCACGAGCCCTGGACAAAAGACCTGCCCACAGAATCCAGATATTGTAGGGCTCCAAACAACTAAAGGGGAGATAATTGACAGGTAAGGATACATGCAAGAGGCATGTATGTCCTTTTAGATCAGTACCCTGGAAGTAATTTAGAAATGATGAGAGTGGGTTTACATCCACTTTAATTAGAAACATTCATTAAGCTGCTTCTGCAAAAGTGGCTTTAAAAATCATGTATTCTTTTTTGTATATACAGTATTTAGAAGGTGTTCTTTGGGGAGGAGGTATAGTAAGCTGTGTTGTTTATTTTATTAGTGTCCTATAAATTGGTGTTTTTTTTTTTGTTTGTTTCTTTACTCTTTTATTTAAATATTATTTGTGCACTGTTGCTTTCTACTCTTTTTTTTTTTTTCTCTGGTTTTTATTTCTGTAAAACAATTAAAATAATAATGCTAATCATTTTGGCACATGGACAGTGTTGAAAGGAGCATGTGGAGCCCTCAGCAAACTTAACCTAATATGCAGTTTCAACTGGAAATAGAAACCCTCAATTCACTCATCCCAACTGCAGACTTGTTTGCTCATCTTTATTCAGCACATACTTTATCAACATATATTGTATCTATGATTTGTTTTTATTCTTTGAACTGAAAAAGTGAACTTTCAATTTAAATAATTTTGGTAATATACACAAATATGGACTGGTGTGCTTACACTGCCAGAGCTGTTCTTTATTCCCAGTATGGCATTGATAGTAAGTTGCAGCATACAACGGGAAATTCGATTTTGCATGTGATATTGCCTTTTTACCCTACATTCATTTCTCCTTGCTTTCTGTCAATAGAGCTTTTAAGTTTTCACACTGTCTCCAATAGGAGCAATAGGAAGGCATTTAGCTGCCTGTTGATTTCCCTATGGTGAAAGCAGAAAAATAACATCTTGAGAACAGAATGTTAACAAACAAAGTGGACAGGTTGTATATGTTGGCATGTCTTTATCTTCATCTTATATCTCTGTGAAACCCGTTTTAGCAATATGGGAAATCCCACAGCGCATAGTAAAGTGAATTCAATCTGTCCACTGTCTTTCTGCTTCCATTAATACAGTATATCTTTGACTTCAGTTAATATAAGCTCAGGAATACACTTTTTTTTGGAATGTACCTAGCTACTGTAATACTCACTTGATTTATGCTCAGTGACAACAAAGTACATGGGGATTTGCCTTTCTCGTCACTCTGCTCAATGTGTCTTGATTCTGACACTGTCCGTCACTTTACGAGTAGCTGAATGATAGATATGTTCAATGCACCAATGAAATATTAATGCTTTATAAATGATTCATTGCAAATTTGTGCAAGAGAAAGAACATTTTATTTATGTGAACAAGCTGGAAGCATTCTCAGGAATTAAGTTGATGAACTGGGAAATATGTCAAAGTCAATCAAATATGCAACTTTGTAATGTATTGTTTAACCTGCCTGAACAAATTTGCAATGGTATTATAAAGCAATACCAGACTTTGAAGTATTAAAAGGAGTTATGTCTTGGAAAACTGCCAAAACAAAGTTCTTTGAGATCCAACTAGGATTTTGTCCTTTCACAATACATTTACACATTTTATTATTTTTTCAAATGTAACTTTACTAACAAACTCGGCAAACCAAGCATATTGTTTGGTATCTTAGAAGGAAGCAAATGTGTGGTATTCCTACTCTGTCAGCAGCCCATATACCCTATGTGGGCATACATACAGCACATGATTATTAATTATTCCACATTTGACTTTTTTTTTTTAAGTTTGACAAATAATATTCCTCAACCTGTTCAAAGTCTCCTCTCCTGAAAATATTTATTTTACATTAATTACAATAACTGGTTATTTGCATGCTCCAATTTCTGAAGTGAAATTAAATCCTCATCAGTAAATTAAGTTAAGTATCTAGAGCCTGCCTTGTATGGCTTGATTTTAGCTGATTCCTGCTGAATCAGACAAAATTCCAACCATGGGAGGCACCAGTCGGCTTAACAAAAATATCTACCACCCGTCATCTGCTCCCCTTTTTTCTGCTAAGGCAGCAGCCAGGAGTGTACACATGTGATGACCATAGCAAGACTTATACCCCCCCTATGGTGTTCAGAGGGCAGTAGCTCCTGGCAAGTAGGACCCATTCAAGTGAATGGGGATAAACTGCCACGCCCTATGACCGAGCAGAACATGCACGGTTGCAGTGCAGTTGTCTAGTATTTAGGAAGTTAAAATGGGCAGTGCGGAGATGATACAATGCCTTCTCACTCAAACACACTGCCTCTTACCATCCTCTGTGGATCCTTATTACAGGGGACAGATCAGCCAGAGATATAAATGGTATCCTTGATCACAGCACACCAGGTAACATCAAGCCAGGTATAACAGACATAGGTAACCAGATCTTCATAGGTCAATCCCAATGCTCATAACAGCGTTGCAACATCAGCATACATCCCCAGGAAACATAAAAGAACAGGCCTCCTGGTGCAGTAATCTTAACATCAATTTATTGTGTATAATAACAAGAAATCCACTCACATATTTGTAGATTAAAATTTGCTTGTGTTATGGTCTCATAACATAAGAACCTCCAATAAGATGGCTGACGTGTCCTGGCCTACACGAGCTCCACGTCTGGTCACAAGCTCCTCCCTGTGCATTTTGTCATAAACAAACATTGTCAGGGGCGTGGCCTGACGTGCATAAAGTAGCATTATATAGGCGGGGTGACTAACTAACTGTGGAAATTATATGCGTTCCAACCGGCAGAAAATTGTACACAGCCATGACAACAGTTGCGTTCCACATGCCGGATGTACGCTAGAATGCGTTCCAATCGACAGGAAACTGTGCACAGCTATGACAGCGGACATTCCACAGGCTGGATGTACACTAAAAATGCGTTCCAACGGACAGAAAATTAGCCTGGTAAACAAAACCAGACATGTCATTAACCAGACAAGTAACATCTATGGTCAATAATCAAACTACCATAGGAAAACAATAAGGCCGGGTTCACACCTATGCGTTGCGTTTTTGAGCTTGGAGTCTTTGCCAAGTTCGCAATCAGTCGTTCAGCGGTTCCATTGCGTTTTTAGCTGCGGACTTGCCGACCTGGGAAGTCTCGCCGCTGTTATCATGAGGGGGAACTCCACGCCAAATTTTAAATAAAAAACCGGCATGGGTTCCCCTCCAGGAGCATATCAGGCCCTTAGGTCTGGTATGGACTTTAACGGGAACCCCTACGCCGAAAAAAACGGCGTGGGGGTCCCCCCCAAAGTCCATAGCAGACCCTTATCCGAGCACCCAACCTGGCAGGCCGCAGGAAAAGAGGGGGGGCGAGAGAGCGACCCCCCCTCCCTCCTGAACCGTACCAGGCCGCATGCCCTCAATATGGGGGGGTGGGTGCTTTGGGGCAGGGGAGAGCACTGCGGCCCCCCCAGCCCAAAGCACCCTGCCGCCATGTTGATGAGGACAGGGCCTCTTCCCGACAACCTTGGCCGTTGGTTGTCGGGGTATGCGGGTGGGGGGCTTATCGGAATCCAGGAGCCCCCTTTAATAAGGGGGCCCCCAGATCCTGGCCCCCCACCCTATGTGATCGTACCTCTACCCATTCACCTGGTGGAAAAAAAATGGCAATAAAAACATTAAAACAGGTTTTTTAAGTCATTTATTAGTCAGCTTCGGGGGTCTTCTTCCAACTTCGGGGGTCTTCTTCCAACTTCGGGGGTCTTCTTCCAACTTCAGGGGTCTCCGGTGTCGTCTCCGCCGCGCTCTCCGGTTCTTCTCTCGCTCACCGGTTCTTTCTTCCTTCTGCCGGGCCTCCGCTATCTTCTTCCAGCTCTTTTGCTAGCGGGGCCCGGTCTTCTTCGTTGCCTTCTTCCCTCTTCTCTCCTGGAGATATTGACTCGTCACTCTCTCCGGCTGTAATGCCGTATGAGCGGAGTGCATTCACTTTTATAGGCATGGGTGTGATCACCGGGTGATGACACCCAGTGACCCCGCCCCCATATGCCGTCACAGTCCCATCATTCCCTGGGACTGTGACATCATATGGGGGCGGGGTCACTTTTATATAAAAAAAACTTTTAAAAGAGAAAAATGTTTTGCTCATAATACCGAGACACAGCGCCATTTTATGGAACATTCATAAAAAACAATACAAATAATATAACTTTTCAAAACCATGAAAATAAACAAATTAAAATGAACACAATAGATATTATAAGCAGTATTATTAAATGCATCCACGTCCCATTTTACGTTGATACCAAAGGGATTATAGGTTTTAACCTTATATATCCATTCAGTCTCAAGCCTGGAAACTCCTCTGGTCATATAGCTCCCTCTCCAGTTGCCAACATATTTGTCTAGTCCCAAAAACACTGTACCCTTAGGGTCTCGGTTATGATAAGTGTCATAATGCTTTGAAAGGCTATGTTTGGGATAGCCATTCCTGATATTAGTAACGTGATCCTTTAATCTTACCTAGAGCATACGTGTGGTGCGGCCAATATATTGTAAACCACATGGACACCTGATGAGGTAAACTACATATTTAGTAGTAGACGTAATAAAGAGTTTTATAGAGAAATGTTTGTGGGTAGAATTAGACTGAAAAGTATCAGTTTTGCTTCTACCCTGCAGATTGATTTTGCAAATTAAGCATTTTCTACATGGGAAAAAAAAAACTATATTGTGAAAAAATTACACCCTATTAGGGGGATCAATTACATTCGGAGCCACTTGAAGCCTCAGAGGTTGCGCCTCTCTATAAACCTCCTTGGGGGGGTTCAGGTAGAAGGGGTCCTAATATTCTATCATTCCGTAGAACGTTCCAGTGTCTGTATAGAATCTTTTTAATCAAATTTTGATGGGTAGAATAAGTAGTGAAAAATAGATGTTTGTAGGTTAAATTTTTGTCTTTAATTTGCAGAATCAACAAGTAATTTCTATTCTTCATAGAAGCACTCCCAAGTGCTTGATTCAATACCAATGGGTCATAACCCTTGTCAAGGAATCTTGCCCCAAGAATATCAGCCTCCCTCAAAAAGTCTCCATGATTCGTGCAATTACACTTGAGTCTCAAAACCTGACTGACAGGAACAGACTTCAACCACAGACTTCAACCAGGCCGGATGGTGGCAGCTATTGGTGCTGATAAAGCCATTCCTGTCAGTCTCCTTAAAATAGGTAGACGTGATGATATCTTAATATTCAAGTCCAAAAAATGAATTCCAGTTTTACTAAACTCATATTGGAGTTGAATGCCCCTGTTATTATCATTCAAAAACACAAGAAATTCCACCAGGGAGCACCGATCACCATCCCAAATGAGGAGGACGTCATCAATATACCTCCTCCAGATGAACTCTGGCCTAGGTCTGCTATGGATGAACAGATTGGCCATGCTTGGTGTAAACTTAGCACCCATGGCCACTCCTCTGTTCCGTAAGTAGTAGGAACCTCCATACCAAAAATATTTATGTGTCATTGCGAAATCAAGTAATGACAAAATGAACTCGCGTTGGTCATCCACCACATCATCCCTTCCGAGAAAGTGTTCAACAGCCTCATGACCATGTGTATGTGAAAAGAGGGTGTAGAGGGATGCCACATCCGCAGTTGCAGAGATGTAGCTATCCCTCCACTCAATACACCGAAGGATGTTGATGACCTGCATGAAATCTCATAAAAATTAGGGGGTTTTAGCCACTAAAGGCTGTAAAAAATGATCAATGTATTTGCTCTCCCTGGAAGTAACCGAATCAATACCACTGATAATCGGCCTTCCAGGGGGCTGTACTGGATCCTTGTGCACCTTGGGAAGGTAGTACATTACCGTTACCCTATGGGCCACCGGAACCAAAAAGATCTTTTCCTTTTTGTTTATAATGTTCTGTTTATATCCACTTTCCACAAGGCACACAAGGCCCTTTTGGAATTTGACTGTGGGGTTTCCTGTGAGGAGAACATAAGTATCTCTGTCTGAAAGGAGACGCAACATCTCCAGATTGCATGCTTTAGAATCCAATATAACTAATTAACTATGCCTCCTCCTTTGTCCGCAGGACACATGACTATGTCCCTACGGCTTTTCGACAGCTCAAGACCCCTTTTAAATGAAAGGTCACTCCTACTTCTCTTGAGCTCCAACTGCTCAAGGTCCTTGCTGGCCAAATCTCTAAAGAAGGAGATAGAGGGTGCCAAATGTCCGGGGAGGGGGGGGGGGGTTGAAAACAAAAGCATTAGCTAAAGAGGTATTTTTGATCTCCGAAGGGCCACTTTTTTTCAACCTAAAAGGATTGATTACTAGATATATCTTGATATCAATTTTGTTCAATGCATGTGGCGGAACAAATTTGAGATCATGATTTAAAACGTGTTTTTCATTGTTGGAAATGATTGCTGTATTTAGATTGAAAAGGCCAGAGTCCTTCAAACCCGCCTTGTTTTTTGAGCGGACCCGCCTCCCCCCTCTGAAACCTCTTTTTGATCTTTTTATGTTTTGGGGCCCCCTGTGAAAAAAATTATTGTTATGTTGATAGCCACAATTAGAACCACCCCTGATGGTATTTCGTTGTACCGGAAGGTGATCATGTACAGGCCAATATGTACCCTCATTCTGATAACCCGAGGAGTAATCCCTTCCTTGTCCCCATTCCTATTCCCAAACCTATTATGGGTTCTAATAGGCTTCCCATTAGAGAAGAAAGGACGTCTACCTCTACCCCTCCCCCTAGCCTTTCTGGAGGATACTCCCTATAAGAGGAGTTTTGGGGTGGTTGGTAAACCTGAAAGGGGGTTCCAACCTTTTTATGTTTTGGGGTCCCCTGTGAAAAAAATTATTGTTATGTTGATAGCCACAATTAGAACCACCCCTGATGCAATTTCGATGTACCGGAAGGTGATCATGTACAGGCCAATATGTACCCTCATTCTGATAACCCGGGGAGTAATCCCTTCCTTGTCCCCATTCCTATTCCCAAACCTATTATGGGTTCTAATAGGTTTCCCATTAGAGAAGGAAGAACGTCTACCTCTACCCCTCCCCCTAGCCTTTCCGGAGGATGCTCCCTATAAGAGGGGTTTTGGGGTGTTTGGTAAACCTAAAAGGGGGTTCCAACCAAAGGAACAGGCCCCGGAGTGCCTGGAGGGTTACCATCAAAAACTGGCTGAGAGCCTCCTGGAGCTCTGGGATTCTGGCCACATATTGTTTCATTATTCTGCCACTTAAAAACGTTATTATTTCTATAATGAGTTAAGTCTGAAAGGTTCTGGTTCTGTTTGGTTCTGTTGGACCTTCTTGGCTCGAGCTGGACTCAGGATCTGTGGAAGTCTCTCTGACCGGTCTGATATTCAAGACACCAATAAACAGTGAATGGGTATACTAGAATATGTCGTTTAATGGTTACATGTCCTTTTTTATACACAGCGAGAAAAGTTGCCTCCCTCCTATGGACCTATCAGCAATAAGCAAAAACCTCATGAGTTAGACAAAAATAAATTCTAACAGGTTTTTTGACTTCTGCAAAAGCGGTCAGTTAACATACGTCAATTGTGGTCAAACTAGACATGTTCTGACATTTGAAAGAGGAAGATAAGAAACGCCAGATGTCAGTGCGGTCAATCTGTCAGTTAAAAAGCAGAAGTGAGATAAACTTTTTCCCGGAAAAGGCCTAATCACAAAGTCACATTTCAACCTAAATATACATGCCTGTTACACAGAAGAAAGATTAGCTTGACCACAAAAGTCACATCATCTTGTTCATACTCATGTCAGAGAAACATTTTCTGTAAAATATATTTTTATTTGAGGAGAACTCTAACCATGAATATTGGTTAATGATCTTCTTATACCTTACAACCCCTCCTTATGATCATGGCTTCAAGAATTGAAGCCCATCGATCATTGGATTATTAAGGACGACAGGTGGTGTGCCGTTTAGGAGAGGGGTGAAGTTTAGAGGTACTGCCATTAGGGGGATCCTAGCAGTGCTAGGATGGAGTTTATTACATATCCAACATTTTTCATATCCTGATTTTTGAGCATAAGCATACTTAAATTTAAGCAGCAGCATTTTACCACTAAAATTGTCTTCCATTCTTCTTTTTGGTCTGTTAGAATTATCTGACCAACACTGTCCTACGATTATGAGCATTAAAATAAACAATGTAATCCCTCCTTTTGGACCATTAGCGTCTATGGGTATGGAACTCTGAGTTTCTTGTTTTTTATGGTCCACTAGGGAGTATTTTCTGGATCCTTTTCTGGAATACTCTCCAGAACAGAGGTTTTTGTCTTCTCCTTCACCTTCTTCCAGTTTCCCTTCGGAAATGTCTTTAGTCTGGATGCATGGATTCATTGTGGTCCTTGATCTGTAAGAACGGCTGTTCTGGCAACCTTCAGAATTTCAAATGGTCCTTGGAAGATAGGACCTGGTTGTTTCCGGACGGCAAGTTGTTTTATCAGTACTTTGTCTCCTGGGATATACGGATGTGTAGGCTCTGTGGAGAGAGGAGGAAAAGTGACAGCAACCTTGTCCTCTGTTTCACTAAGGCTACTTACCAGATGTTTCACGTACTCTTCCTGTAAAGAATAAAGATTAACCTCCTTTCCCTCATCAGGTTTCCTCTGTGCTGGCCTACCAATAAGTATCTCAAAAGGAGATATTCCTGTTCTGTGGGGGGGTAGTCCTGATTTGATATAAGACTGCTGGCAAGTAATCTAACCAGTTTTTCATTGTGCCACCTGTTGCTTTTTTCAATTTGTCTTTTATGGTTCTGTTCATTCTTTCCTCTACTCCTGAGCTCCTTCACTAAGGTCGAGGTAAATGCTGGACCTTGATCTAACCATATAGTGGCCGGAAGGCCAAACCTACAGATCCACTGATTTATTAGTACTCTAGCTGTCTCTCCTGTGGTAGGGATTGCTTCTACCCATCCTGTAAATCTGTCAACTATAACCAAAAGATATTCTAAATTGCCCTTCTGTGTGGGGACTTGTGTGTAATCTAGGGATTCTATCATGTGGTGCACCCCTTTTATTCCCTATTATTCCCTCCTTGGTTGACCAAAGTCCAGTAGGATCTTTTGTCAACCCGTGTACCCATATCTGCTGTTAGTGTAAATGTTTACATCTTTTCCTTCAAAAATCTGACAAACCATAGTTATAGCAATGAGTTCTGCAATCTGGACTGAACTAGCATTCAGAGATTTGGCTTCAATCATTACATCTGGCAATTGAACAATGGCATAACCAGTTTGATAAGTTTTGTCATCAGGTCGGGAGCAGCTGCCATCTACATAAACATTTTCCGCATTTGGATACGGAACATCTGTGAGGTCTGGTCTAGGGAGGGTAGTTTCTGCAAGTACCTCAGTGCAATCGTGTTCCTGAATGTAAAAACCTAATGGGCTTTGAGGTTTCTGAACATGATTTTATGGTTAGATTATGTGTTTTTAGCAAGATAATCTCATAGCCGCTGCACCTTTGCATTGTCATGTGTTGTGTGTTCATGTTTGTCATGAGGTGTGTAGTATACAGTGTGAGGTCATGTCCCAGAACCACCTTTGAAGCCTCTTGTACTGCCATTGCACAGGCTGCTACAGCCTGTAAGCAATGTGGCATACCTTGAACTTGATCTGGAAGTTTCTTTGAGATGTATGATACGGGTCTCAGAGAATTCCCATGTGATTGTGCTAGGACCGCTGCAACCGTAGGTCCAGATACCACACAGTACAATGAAAAAGGCCCTGCACACTCTATAAGTCCCAATGCAGGGGCTTGCCTTAGAGAGCTGATTAATGCTGTGAAAGCCTTAACCCTCTCTGTTGTCCAATCAATAAACTTTGGGGCATCCTGCAGGGTAGCAGACCTTAGGATAGAATCATAATAAGAGCAATCAGGTATCCACTGCCTGCAGTATATTATGGACCCTAGGAAAGAGAGAAGCGCTGACTTGTCTCTTGGTGGACTCCAGGAGGACAGTGCCTTGACTCGAGCTGGTGACACCAAACGTTCGGTTCGGATTATACACCCCAAGTACTCAACCTGTGACCTGCACCACTGGATCTCTTTGCGAGACACCAAGTGACCTTTTGAGGCGAGGTGAGTTAGTAGGTGCTCTGAGTCCTCCGCACAGCTGACCTCATTTTCATTACACAGCAATAGGACATCCACATACTGAAGCAACACTGAGCCTTCTTTTGGTATCCAATCGCTCAAAGATTGATTCAAGACCATGGAGCACGCTGCAGGACTGTTTGCAAAGCCTTGCGGGAGCCTGGCCCAGGTTTAAAGTAATTTTGGGCTTCCTCTGCAACAGGTATGGAAGAGAACGCGATACTTAAATCAATGACCATGTAGATCTTGGACGTTGCCGGTATCTCACAAAATATTGTAGCAATATCCGCAACAAAAGGTGGAAGGGGGACAATAGCTTTGTTCAGGGCCCTTTGGTCCTGTGCAAAGCGCCATTCACCACTGGCTTTGACTGGGTGAATGGGGGTGTTCCAGGGACTGATTATATGTTTCAGTATTCCTTCTGCTAAATATTGCTTTATTTGTGGTGCTATGCCTGCAATTTTTCCTTCTGACAGGGGATATTGTTTTTGGTAATGTACTACTGCTCCTTCCCCAATGATGGGCTTGTATGGTGTACAATGTATGCAGTGCCCATATAGGGTGTGCTTCAAGGTGTGCCGGTAGTAACATAAAGTACCCTCTAAAATCCTGTCTTTTTTTTGGGTTAGACAAATCACAGATTTCTGATGTAGCTAGCAGGCCCCCATCTTTTGTAAATTTGATGTGAATGTTTAAACTTGACATTATGTCTCTTCCCAGAGGAAGTGGTCAGTCAGAATGGCAAAACTCATTTAAAAAGATGTTGGTCATGAACTGTACCAACGGGCAATCTGCCTCTTCCCATATTACCCCTGCGGTTAGCTGCCCTACTTGTTCCTCTCCTAAGGGGGCATTCTGACTTCCAATGTCCCATGTCCCTGAATGTGAAACAACCCTGCTGGTTATCCTGGGGATATGCTTGGTATTGTACTTGTTGGGATTGTTGGGGAACTGGTTTTGTAAGGGACAACCATTTGTGCAGCAGCTAACTGCGGGCTTTCTATCTGTTTGGGGTTAATTGAGGGAAATACCCCTCCTTTTGTAGTGAATAAGCCAGAGGATGCACGCTTTTTTAATGTCTTTGAGAAAGGCATCAGGTTTTAATGTTGACCAATTGGGGGTAATTAATTTAAGTAACTGTGTTGTTTTGGGATCTCCCCTGGACATGACTGTGCTCACATACAGTTCAGGGTTCTCCATTCCTGTATCTTTGTATAACTGGTGTACCCGTTTACAAAATGAATAAAAGTTTTCTCCCGGTCCCTGCTTTGCAGTGCACATTATCTGCAAAGCGCTCTCTCCTTTGTAACTTTACTGCCAAACAGCTGCCACAGCTGCCCAAAATGATTCCCATCCCTTTGCCTTTTTAAAGGGGTCATTATCAGCAAATAATGTCTTAACTTCCACATCGCAGATAGGATCTGGATCCACTGTCTGTATTATTATTTCACAGTCATCGGCATTCATGCCAGTGCCCACGCAATGTCTCTGTAAGAACAGAGCTGCCTCTCTGGGGTGTTTGCGTGGCTTTGGGCAAAGATCTTTAATATCCCTTAACGTCCCGAGGGGGAGTGGGATATGGACCGGGGTTTCTCCCATGTGAATAACTGGAAATTTGAGGGCTTTGATCCCCGAGGTCAAGCCACCCACTGCCTCATCATCCTTATCCTCCTCAGCTTTCCTTCTATCACTTTTTCTTCATCTTCCTCTTTTTTTAATACACTGTTCTTCCTCCTTTACTAATTGACTTAAACGTTCCTGTATCTGTCTTCTATCTTCCCCCTCCCGTAACCAATTAGTTCCCTTTTGTTTAGCTATGGTTAATACTCCTGCTATAACATTTGGATCTAACGAGGGGTATATTTTCTTTGGGACAAGGGATTCATCTTTTACCATAGCATATGGAGGGGGTTTTTCTTGATAAAAATTAGGGGGAGCTGATGGACTTCCTATTGCGTCTTCTAATTGCTCTTTCTTTTCCATTTTTACACTTGTATATTTCTTTCTATATTCCTTCATACCCTTTTGCCCAAATCTTACAACATTTAGTCATGTAATCTTTGTCAAGGTCTTTTATGGGATAATTATACTGTTTATGTTGGCCACATATTCTGGTCACTTCCTCCCACTCTCTTCCTCGGAACATGGTCCGTATTCCCCCAAACATGGCACTTCTAACTGATGTGCTCTTTTTAAAACTAGTGACCAAAAAGGATCAGTATAATTTTTCCCATAATTGACTTTAATGTAATCAATCGGAGAGGGTTGGTGCTGCTTACCTTCAGCTTCCTTTCCTGCTTGATTACCCATTATAGCAAACAATAATATTTATACTTTAAAATTAAAAAATTTCTGTCTTGCTTTCTCTATTTCGTTCCAGGGGCGGAAAATGTCCTTAAACTTATGACAATTTATAGATTTATGACAAGGAACCCAGTGTTCTCCTTTTTTTGGTATATAATTAGACACTGGATTTCAGCCACACTTAGGCCCTCGAGTGTCAAACTATATGATAAAGAATTATGTATATTAAATCTTAACATATGTTGTTTTGATCCCTGGAACATAGGACCCTTGCCAATTTTGACATGATACCCCCCTGGAACAATTGCCACTAATGACGTGGTCTTCCCTTTATAAGCAAACAATAAACCAGTTTTACATTCAGGACAACAATATACAGTCGACATTTAAAAAGGTAACCCTTTTTGTGTACACCTTTAGATATAGAGTTTCCACAGATCCGTCCTATGTAGAGAAGAATTTAAGATTCTTCCTCAATCTAATAACCTGGTCTGGCCAACCTAGCGAGACCCTCTGTATCTATTCTAAATCTACCTTTCAATCTTAACAGAGTCCCAGAAAACTTGTAGTTTTCTCGAGAGTCTACTTTATGGTGAACCAATTGACAACGCAAGACTGTTGTTCCCAATAATAATTAAAGGGGGTCTTACCTGTTCAATTGGATCATCCCACTTCTGACACCACTGAAAGGTTCTGGTTCTGTTTGGTTCTGTTGGACCTTCTTGGCTCGAGCTGGACTCAGGATCTGTGGAAGTCTCTCTGACCGGTCGGATATTCAAGACACCAATAAACAGTGAATGGGTATACTAGAATATGTTGTTTAATGGTTACATGTCCTTTTTTATACACAGCGAGAAAAGTTGCCTCCCTCCTATGGACCTATCAGCAATAAGCAAAAACCTCATGAGTTAGACAAAAATAAATTCTAACAGGTTTTTTGACTTCTGCAAAAGTGGTCAGTTAACATACGTCAATTGTGGTCAAACTAGACATGTTCTGACATTTGAAACAGGAAGATAGGATCAGATGTCAGTGCGGTCAATCTGTCAGTTAAAAAGCAGAAGTGAGATAAACTTTTTCCCGGAAAAGGCCTAACCACAAAGTCACATTTCAACCTAAATATACATGCCTGTTACACAGAAGAAAGATTAGCTTGACCACAAAAGTCACATCATCTTGTTCATACTCATGTCAGAGAAACATTTTCTGTAAAATATATTTTTATTTGAGGAGAACTCTAACCATGAATATTGGTTAATGATCTTCTTATACCTTACAAAGTCCCTCAAATATTTCTTCTTTTTCTTCTTTTTCTGCTCCAAATCCTCTTTCTCAAGGTGTTTTCTTAAATTCTCAGACCTCTAAAGCCCTGTACACACGATCGGATTTCCTATGGTTTTTAAACCGATGGATTTTTCCATCGGAAAACCGATGAAGCTGACTTCCATCAGTCTTGCCTGCACACCATCAGTCAAAAAACCGACCGTTCCAAACGCGGGGACATAAAACACTCCGATGAGCCGAGAAAAATTAAGTTCAATGCTTCTGAGCATGCGTCGACTTGATTCTGAGCATGCGTGGGTTTTTTAACCGATGGACTTACCCATAGACGATCGGAATTTGCTATCGGTTTTTTATCCATCAGAAATGTTTTAAAAATGTCCTATTTTTGACATCGATGGAAAAAAGATCGATGGGGCCCATACACGATCGGTTTGTCCGATGAAAAAAATCCATCGGACTGTTTTCATCAGTAAAACCGATCGTGTGTGCGCGGCTTTAGGCCTCGTACACACGACCGGTTTTCTCGTCAAGAAACGACAAGAAAACAGCTGGGAGAGCTTCCTTGCCGAGAAAACCGTTCGTGTGTATGGTTTTTCGTCGAGAAAACTGCAGAGAATCTCGACGAGAAAAATAGAGAACCTGCTCTCTATTTTCTAGTCAGGATTCTCGTTTTTCTCGTCGGGATTCTCGTCGGCCTGTTTCCCAATGAGAAAACCGGTCGTGTGTATGCTTTTCTGAGTCTTAAAAAATCCCGCATGCTTACAATCAAGTATGAGACGGGAGCGCTCCTTCTGGTAAAACTAGCGTTCGTAATGGAGATAGCACATTTGTCATGCTGTAATGGACTGAAAAGCACGAAGACTGAAAAGCGCGAATTGTATCTCCCCAAACTTTTACTAACGCGGTAACACGAGATAAGCAAAAGCAGCCCAAGGGGTGGCGCCATTGGAATCGAACTTCCCCTTTATACTGCCGTTGTACGTGTTGTACGTCACCGCACTTTACAACGACGAGATTTGGAATTGACAGTGTGTATGCAAAGAAAGCTTGACAAGAATCCAGTCAAGCTTGACAAGAATCTCGTCGAGAAAAATGACAGGTTTTATTTACGACGAGATTCTCGGCCGTGTGTACTAGGCTTGAGTGTAATGATCACTCCCTTTATAGGAGTTGAGTTTATCCCTATGAGTGCTGATTTCCTCATCTAATTTTAATAGTTTTTGTTTCTTTTTACCAAGCATGTATTCTAGCAGTCCTAAACCTGCTTTATTAAAGTATTTTAACCACTCCGTGACATCTAATATGTCACTCTGTGGAGAGACCTCCCACCTCAGACTTCTGGGAACCATCTTCTCTGCAATATAATGCTCAAAGAAGGCAATATCCCAGTTGGTGTGTAGTTCTGAGGTCACCATATTTTTGAGCCTAAGAAACATAAACCCCAGATCGTCATTGTTGGTACTATCAGGTTTAAATATGCAATCTATATTAATCATATGAGAGGCTCTAAAATCGAAAATATCCATAATTCAAAGAGTCAAAGGATATAAAAAGTCTGCTGCGCTACTCAACATTAAATAACTAAATAAACAGTCCTTCAAGCAGCCAGCACAAAAAATGGATGAAATCCAATATAAAAGAAATATAAAAAAGGTGCAGCGCTTAAAGATATAGTCCTCAGAGCGATAAACTCAAGATGTATCACATATCATGGTGAGAAAAACACTTGATCGGGGAAGAGGGAGAGCCACCACCATCACCCAAACACACTGCCTCTTATCCTCCTCTGTGGACCCTTATTACAGGGGTCAGATCAGCCAGAGATGTACAGTAAATGGTATCCTTGATCACAGCACACCAGGCAACATCAAGCCAGGTATAACAGACATAGGTAACCAGGTTGTTCCCAATGTTCATACCAGCGTTGCAACAACAGCGTACATCCCCAGTAAACATAAAAGAACAGGACTCATGGTGCAATAATCTTAACATCAATTTATTGTAGATAATAACAAGAATTGCGTCCCGGCCTACATTAGCACCACGTCTGGTCACAAACTCCTCCCAACGTGTTTTGTCATGAACTGACGTAGTCAGGGCATGGCCAGACATGCATAAAGGAGCATTATATAGGCGCGACAATTAACTAATGGTGGAAATTATATGTGTTCCAACCGGCAGGAAATTGTACACAGCCATGACAACGGTGCGTTCCACCTGCCGGATGTACGCTAGAATGCGTTCCAACTGACAGAAAACTGTCCACGGCCATGACAGCAGGAGTTCCACAGGCCGGATGTATGCTAAAAATGTGTTCCTACCGACAGGAAATTAGCCTGGTAAACAAAACCAGACATGTCATTAACCAGACAAGTAACATCTATGGTCAATAATCAAACTTCCATAGGAAAACAATAAAGGATATATGCTAACCGGACGAATAGGCCACTTATAGAGATAATAAAAATCTTAGTAAGTGCATAATTCAGAACTAATATAAAAATATATTTTATATAAAAAACTTTTAAAAGAGAATTATTTTTTTTGCTCATAATGCAGAGACACAGCATCATCTTATGGAACGTTCATAAAAAAACAATACAAATAATATAACTTTCAAACCACATGGTCCACAGAGGAGGGTAAGAGGCAGTGTGTTCGGGTGATGGTGGTGGCTCTCCCTCTTCCTTGATCAAGTGTTTTTATCACCCTGATATGCGATACATCTTGAGTTCATCGCCCTGAGCACTATATCTTTAAGCTCTGCACCTTTATTCTATTTCTGTTATATTGGTGTTCATCCATTTTTTTTGCTGGCTGCTTGAAGAACTGTTTATTTAGTTATTTTTTAACAGAAAAGTTTTTTATTTTTGTGCAAAAAAAAAAAAAGAAGGGAAACAATATAAAAGCGTTTACACACAATAATAGTGACACAGTACATAGTCAAAATATGCAAGTGGATAGGCTGAAAAGTAAAATTATTAACAGGTCAGGTGCTAACAATCCTGCTGGTGTACAATAAAGACATATGAGTTAGTCGACCAATCTCATTCTCTGCAGTGTCCTATGAGGAAATAATAGGGGGGGGGGAATTGGGAAGGGGGGAAGCACAGACAGAGGAGAACCTCTCTGAGCAGTAAAATATTACCCCACAGCATAGAACAATTCATAGGACAATACAATGCACTTTAAGAGATGGTACCTTGTGCAACTATCCATTGTGACCAGACCGTGTCAAATTTTTTGGGCCAGTTCCTGCTTTCGTAGGTTAGTTTATATAGTGGCAGCACAGAGTTAATCGTTGCTACCCAGTTTCTGAGAGTCGGAGGTGCTGTTTGCTTCCATCTAAGGAGAACCTTCTAGCATAGTATAGGGCATAGAATAGAAATAGCTTTACATGCCCGGAGGCCACAACATCTTTCATGGTGCCAAGTAGCACTAAGGTCGGGCCTTGACTAAGGGACCAGTCCCCAAATTCATTCAGAGACCCTATTACCAGAATTGGCAGATAAGGGGGCATTCCCACACCAAGTGGAGGAACGTACCCTGGAAGGAGCGACATCTTGTACAGAGGGGGCTCATCTCCAGGTAGATTTTTGCTAGTCTCACCGGGGTATAGTAGGCCCTGTGGAGGAATTTGTTGGATATAACGGTCTTTGGCTGAGATAATTTTAATAATATAGCCACTCACTGAGTTTTCCCAGTCCCCCTCATTCAGCCCCAGAATGTCAGATTTCCACTTGTCAAACAATGTCGTCAGTGTGATCGCATGTGCAGAGGTGAGCTAGAAGTATAGGGAGGATAACAGTTTGTCTAGGATTTTCTAATTCGATTTTTTTTATATATACTAAGTCTTTTTCTTTTTTTGGACTTTATGATGCACATGTATTATTAGATATTTTTACACTTATTGTGTTTTTGGACCATCTATAGCACGTTTCAATTTTAGCACCTTGCACTATGATATTTAGCGCTGCTTCAACATTTTTTACTATATTCATTTGTGTTGGTCACACCATAGAAGTTTAGCTGCTGCCTGTCATTTATATTTATATTAGCACTTCTATATTTTAGTTTTATTTATTTACACCGATTGGTAGGCGCATAGGTACCCCCTTGTTTTACTAGTCACTTTACCACTTTACACTTGTGCAGCCAACATGAAGGTGTTTGATTACATAGAGCAGGGGTCTCCAAACATTCTAAACAAAGGGCCGGTTTATTGTCCTTCAGACTCTTGGAGGGCTGGACTTTGGCAAGCGGGAGTGATAATTTTCCTGGCATCAGTGGTAGATAACATCTGGTATTAGGGGGAGGAATAGTGCCCCATTACTGGTATCATAGGGAGGAATAGTGCCCCATTAGTGGTGTCAGTGGGAGAAATGGTGCTCCATTGTCGGTGTCAGATGGCAGAATAGGGTCTCGTATCATTGAAAGGGATAGTGCTCCAAGGCCCGGATAAAGGCAAGCAAAGGGCCGCATCCGGCCCTCAGGCCGCAGTTTGGAGACCACTGACATAGAGAGTAGAGCCATCAATTTAGATGATGTTTTTTCTAAACAAGATGATAAACCCAATGGAGATATAGAAGGGATCTTTAGAAAGATGGGCCATCTCATGGAGAAAAAAATTAATTCATGGTGGAACATTGATTCACATGAAAAATACATCAAAGATAAAATAGTTCCAAGGAGACTTTGTTGGGATATACCCATAAATGATGGACTATTGGACGATGATTCAATAGATGAATGGTTCTCCTTCTTTAATGGAAAGGGGTTGGATCTTTTGCATTTCCTGATCAAAAGGAAACAGCCTAAAATCAAGAAAATTGATGAACAAATAGTTGAGTTAAAAGAAAAACTTGATCCAGTAAAGGACCAGCCAGAATTTATCACCCTGTCAAACCAACTTAATAAGGATATGATAAAAAAAAGACAAGGATACTGCATCTAGAAAGAAGAGGAAATTTCTCAGAGACATAAAAGACTATCAAGAAGAAACAGCTTACAAGTGGCAAATTAATGCTGCATCTACCTTTTCCACCCCAGAGAGGGGGGAAAAACCTGTACCCATAAACACCACTGTGGAACATCCAATGAATTCCAACCAATGGGTTGAACACCCAAGAACTCCACGAAACTCAGGAAGGAATCAACCACCAACACACAGAACCCCAAATGGACAAGGACACAATAATCAATGGAAAAAGTTGCATTGGAAGAACCAGGGGAGGAAACCACCGTATAAAGGCTCTAATTACCAACAGCCTCAAGTTCAATATGAACAACATTATGGAAGAAGAACTCCAGACCGGGGACACAATCGGGAATCAAGAAATCAAGCCCCGTATTGGCAGGATCAACGCCAGTATCCCCAACATGGAGAAGGTGGGAATTCACATTATTATGAGGGTAGGAGGAGCCCAATATCTACCTCTAACAGGTATGATGTTTTGAGAAGGGATGAGGAGCAATCCAGGGCTCCATACCCCTATCAATCTCAAGATGGGAGACATCATGTGAATTATGAATACAACTCTCAGCATTTTTTAGAGGAGCGACATCTAAGACCTCCAAGAAATCCAGATGGAGGAAACAGAGGAAGGAGATCTCCAAGACCGGAGACAAGGAAATCCCCGAGACCGGAAACAAGGAGAAAGTGAAACACAGAAAGATGAGAGAGTGTAGAGGAGGCCGAAAAAAAACAAATCAAGAAACAGAGGAAAGAGAAAATTATAGGAGATGGCATCATCAACATTAGCGGCATTGATCTGACTCAAGAAGAAATGAGGACCTTGGATAAGGGATTGAAATTTGCGCCGAAGAAAAACTTTAACAAGTTTAATGCATATGTGGACATACAAAAGTTCACCAGGAAATTAAATATAAAAAAATACATGCTATCAAAACCTGGGGACACAAACAGATCGCTATTTAATCCACCACCTGGAAGTGAAGGACACATAGATGTTTTCAAAAGAATGGTGACACCAGATTTAAATATTTTTGAAAGAGAAAGTGACCTGTTGGAAACCACATATGCCTTAAAACATGCCTCCATCCCTGATATAGTAGAACAAAAAAGAAATGGGCTATGGGACTTTAAGTGAGGCATGGATCGGCGTATAGGTATGTATAGGATATCAAAAGATGAGTGTATCTGTCAAAGTCCCGTCAGGGAAGTCTCTGTGGCCATGAAGAATTGCTAAATAATCCATCCAGAAATGATAATAAACTCAAAGAGTCAATTGGAGAATTCATAATGTAATAATGTATCATAATATATAATACACAGATCATGCAGGCAAAGGCATAATACATATAATAGTAGTCACATTGGCATGATTCAATATCTAGGACATGATTAATGAAAGCAATCACAATAGATGGGCATACAGATACAATAGACATGATTATCCAAATGAATTAAAATAAGGAATGCAGTAAGAAGAAATAACAAATAACCTAATTGGGCAAATTTGGCTTGGCATCCCTGAGCATGGACTCGACACGTTTCTTGGCGTTTAAAGCCAGTCATCAGGAGTGGGGTGCGTATTTTATAGCTAAAAAAAGCGGGGGGGGGATAGAAAAATAAATAGGTAAGTCAATGGAGTCTCAACGGTTAAGTCATGGTTACAAAACAGCTAAGTCAGATGGTTAAATACATTACTCATGGCGAAGCCCAAAAAGGTAACCC
Organism: Rana muscosa; assembly: GCA_029206835.1. NCBI lineage: Eukaryota > Metazoa > Chordata > Amphibia > Anura > Ranidae > Rana > Rana muscosa. The sequence continues at coordinate 230,406,569 of CM055117.1, read as the reverse complement.
AAGCGTTCCAAAAAATGGAATGGGATGGTGGTCCTGGATGAACTGTCTCCCCTGGAGTTGAGGCGGGGATGAGTCCCCCACACTCCAAAGACTCCCCAATCTTGGGGAGAGCCAGGGAGCGGTTGGCGTGGGACATCAGCCAGGGAGAATACCCGGACAGCCACAACACAATACCAAAGGTGAGGTAGGCGCACATGGGACACAAATTCAGGTGCTAATGGAAGAAAAGAAAAAAAGTGAATCAAAAAATGGTTGATGAATGTGAACCAAACAAAAATTATGTATGAACATGTAAAAATAAGTGAAAAAAAATGGGGGGGTAGGAGGGGTTGTGGTGTGGGGGGGGGAAGGGAAGAAATAAAGAGGGGAGGGCAAAGTGAATGTCTATGAGCAGGTAAATAAGGGAATTGAGCCAGGGTGGTAATGGGGCTTAGTGTATGAGTGGATAGAGACCACAAATATAACCACAAAAATGATGGAAGTGTGAGTGGGAAAATTGGGGTATATGTGAGAAGGATGTATGTGCTGAGGGGAAGGGAGCATGTGAGCATGGATGTGATGTGAGTCCTGAAAAGAATACCCTGGGATTACCTGATAAGTGTGGATGGAGAAATGTGGAGCCCATCCTCAAAAGGAAAAATGTGAAGTGGACCTGGCCGGTCTTGAGGCCCCCTTCACGGACAAAGAATTGGCGTCTGCCGTTGCGTCTTTTCCCAATGCTAATTTGCCGGGTCCTGATGGACTCCCAGCAGAGTGGTATAAACAGTATCTAGATGTTTTATCCCCCAGACTTTTAAAGCTCTATAGTGACTGTTTTGACTTGGAAAGCCTCCCGGCATCTTTCTATGAGGCGCATATTGTATTACTCCCCAAGCCTGATAAGGACCCTCTTTGCTGTTCTTCCTATAGGCCCATAGCGCTTTTAAATATGGATCTGAAAATACTCACTAAGATGATTGCAAATAGACTGATGAAAATTATACATCACTTGGTATCGCCTGATCAGACAGGGTTCATGCCTCAAAAAGCCACTGATATAAATCTGAGACGGGTGTTTACTCACACGCAGTTGGGGGCCGAGGTGTCCTCTGGGGGGGCCTTGGTGTTCTTCGACCTGGAGAAGGCCTTTGATTCCATTGATTGGGGTTATATGACCTATGTCCTCCAGCGCATGGGGTTTGGCCCCAGGTTCCTTAAATGGATCTCACTGTTATATGACCACCCGGTTGTGGCCCTCCACTTTAATGGAGGGGTCTCTGGGACTTTTCCAGTGTCCAGGGGCACTAGCCAGGGATGTCCACTTTCACCCGGCCTGTTTGCTCTCATCATGGAACCTTTGGCGATTGCGCTACGTTCCTCCCCCCAAATTCAGGGAATTAGTGTGGGCACCCTAACTGAAACCACAGCACTATATGCAGATGACCTGGTACTGTTTATCAGAGACACTGGACCCTCTCTACGGGCTGCGTTGTAACTCTTGGAAAAATTTGCTACGGTCTCTGGGCTCCGGGTTAATTGGACTAAGTCTAAGATACTTCCCCTGTGTTCCCACCCCATCCCTGCTCAGGTTGATCCTACCTTTCCTTTGCTGTGGGTCTCCCAAATTAAGTACTTAGGGCTTCAGATCACTAACTCTGTGACAGACTTTGTCAATCTTAATATCTCCCCGCTACTCACTTTAATATCTAAAAAATTTCAGGCCTGGAGAAATCTCCCCTTGTCCCTCATAGGGAAAGTTAATCTGGTCAAGATGAAAATTCTGCCATTATTGTTATATACCCTTAGAAACTCTCCGGTGTGGATTCCCAAGTCCCTTTTCAAGTCCATTGACACTATGATTTCCTCCTTTTTGTGGCAGGGGGGCATTCCTCGCCTGAAATTGGCGATCCTGCAACAGCCTTGTGGGGAGGGAGGGCTTGCAGTCCCTCACTTCCACAAATATTTTTTGGCTGGACAGTTGACTGTGGCCCACCGCTGGTTAACTACACCTCCGGATGATACATCTGTGTCCCTGGAGACTGCCCGTCTGGGCTCTTATGAGGCGTTGTCTCATTTGGTCTACAGGGGCCTGAAAGCTCCATATCCCTTGACGCATTCCATGCGCTCAGTGTTGAGGGCCTGGACTGTGGTCCAAGGATTGCTGTCACCTAGCTCTCCTAGCTTTTCACCTAGTCTCCCCATCTGGAGGAACCCCAACTTACCGCACTTTTTCTCTTACCCGGACCCAGTAGTTTGGACGGGGTATGGAATTAAGCTTTTGGCCCATATTGTGTCCAACGGTGCCTTATTGGCCTTTGATGAACTAAAACAGAAGTATAATTTACCTAATTCCCACTTTTTCAGGTATTTGCAACTGAGACATGCCTTTCACTCACAGTTTGGTGGGGGGACCCTTAACCTGGAGCCCAGTGATCTTGAGCTATTGGCGCGCAGTGAGTCCCTACCTAAGCCAGTTTCCAGTTTTTACAAAGACCTGTTCCCAGAGACGACTCTCCTACTCAGACCTTGCAGGGGGGCTTGGGAGGTTGTGGGCCCGGGATTAGACAGAGACGATTGGGATGACATATGGGGGACTGCTTTTCAATATTTGGTCTCGAGTAGGGATAGACTGATCCTTTATAAGTTTCTACACAGAGTTTATCTTACTCCGGCTAGACTGGCAAGGATGTATGGGACGCAGAGCTCTCACTGCTGGAGATGCTCTGCACCTTTAGCCACCTTTATGCACATCTTTTGGGAGTGTCCTCCAATCAAAACCTACTGGCAGGCCATTGCTGATTGTATTAGCTTGGTCACCTCTATATCTATCCCCATGTCTGTTGAGGTCTGTCTTTAACATCTGGTTGAACCCCTGGCCACTACCAGGGCTATACGAACCTTACTCACGCTTCTGTTGTACTACGCTAAAAAGCGCATCATCCTATCATGGAAGAGCCCGGTGGCTCCTACAGTTAACACTTGGAAAGCGTTGGTTAATAAAGCCATACCCTTTTACAAGGCCACCTATTTGAGTAGGGGAGCACTGACGAAATTTGATAAAGTTTGGGGGGGTTGGATGGCTACTGTAGATACGGCTTCCGATTAAACACAGCAATGCAGGATGTAATGTGATGTTGTGGGGTGGGAGTGTTCAGGATGTCAGGACCTTGATGGGTTATTGTGCACTTATGTAATACATATGTCTGGGTGGGGGGGTTTGAGGGCGAGGGGGATTTGATTTCATGTGCTATATCCGACTTGTCTTTGCAGAGAGCTACTGGACTATACTTCTGAAATATGGCGGACCACCTCTGGTCATGTATGTTCCTTTCTAGGCAAGGGGGGGGGTATACTTTGTTGGTTCTGGGGGGGGGGGGTTGGGAAGGTCGTAGGTTTAATGTAACAACTTGTGTTTTGTTGTATGACTGTATGCACCGTCGGATGTTGCGACCGGCTGTCTCCACGTTGTGTGGAGTGTTGTTTTCTGTATTGTATGAAAACTAATAAAAATATAATTTCCAAAAAAAAATAAAAATAAAAATATGGCAATGTGACTACTATTATATGTATTATGCCTTTGCCTGCATGATCTGTGTATTATATATTACGATACGTTATTACATTATGAATTCTCCTATTGACTCTTTGAGTTTATTATCATTTCTGGATGGATTATTTAGCAATTCTTCATGGACACAGAGACTTCCCTGATGGGACTGTGACAGATACACTCATCTTTTGATATCCTATACATACCTATACACGATCCATGCCTCATTTAAAGTCCCATAGCCCATCCCCCCTCTTCCCATGCGGCCTGCCAGGTTGTGTGCTCGGATAAAGTGTCTAGTGTGGATTTTTAGGGAACCCCACGCTTTTTTTTTTTCGTGTGGCGCGGGGTTCCCCTTAAAATCCATACCAGACCAGAAGGGCCTGGTATGGATTTTTAGGGGGACCCCCACGCTATTTTTTTTTTAAGTTTGGCGCGGGGTTCCCCTTAAAATCCATACCAGACCTGAAGGACCTGGTATGGATTTTGGGGGGACCCCCACGCCATTTTTTTTTTCATTTTGGTGGGGGGGGGTCCCCTTTGAATCCATACTAGACCCAAGGGCCTTTTTTTACATTTCCTTTAACAACCAGCTATAAACAGGTTTAAAAATAAATAAAAATTGCCACAAATTCGCGGTACTTGCGTTTTGGATGCGGATCTATTGAATTCTCTTACATCCAAAACACTGTTTTTGGCCTGGCAAAAAAAATCTGCAGTTGCGTTTAACCACTTAAGCCCCGGACCATTTGGTAGCTAGAGGACCAGAGGTGAATTCAGAATTTTGCACTGCGCTGCTTTAACTGTAAATTGTGCGGACATGCAATGTTGTACCCAAACGAAATTTGCGTCCTTTTCTTACCACAAATAGAGCTTTCTTTTAATGGTATTTGATTGCCTCTGCGATTTTTATTTTTTGCGATATAAACGGAAAAAGACAGAAAATTTTGAAAAAAAATGATATTTTCTACTTTTTGTTATAAGAAAAATCGAATAAACTCAATTGTAGTCATACATTTAGGCCAAAATGTATTCAGCCACATGTTTTTAGTAAAAAAAATGTCAATAAGCGTATATTTATTGGTTTGCGCAAAAGTTATAGAGTTTACAAACTAGGGTACATTTTCTGAAATTTACACAGCTTTAAATTTATGACTGCCTATCTCATTTCTTGAGGTGCTAAAATGACAGGGCAGTACAAAACCCCCCCAAATGACCCCATTTTGGAAAGTAGACACCCCAAGGAAATTGCTGAGAGGCATGTTGAGCCCATTGAATTTTTTATTTTTTTTGTCCCAAGTGATTGAATAATGACTAAAAAAAAAAAAAAAATTACAAAAAGTTGTCACTAAATGATATATTGCTCACACATGCCATGGTTATATGTGGAATTTCACCCCAAAATACATTTTGCTGCTTCTCCTGAGTACGGGGATACCACATGTGTGGGACTTTTTGGGAGCCTAGCCGCGTACGGGACCCCGGAAACCAAGCACCGCCTTCAGGATTTCTAAGGGCGCAAATTTTTGATTTCACTCCTCACTACCTATCACAGTTTCGAAGGCCATAAAATGCCAAAATAGCACAAACCCCCCCCAAATGACCCCATTTTAGAAAGTAGACACCCCAAGGAAATTGCTGAGAGGCCTGTTGAGCCCATTGAATATATTTTTTTTGTCCCAAGTGATTGAATAATGACAAAAAAAATAAAAAATTACAAAAAGTTGTCACTAAATGATATATTGCTCACACATGCCATGGTTATATGTGGAATTACACCCCAAAATAAATTTTTCTCCTTCTCCTGAGTACGGGGATACCGTATGTGTGGGACTTTTTAGGAGCCTAGCCGCATACGGGACCCCGAAAACCAAGCACCGCCTTCAGGATTTCTAGGCACAAATTTTTGATTTCACTCCTCACTACCTATCACAGTTTCGAAGGCCATAAAATGCCAAAATCGCACAAAACCCCCCCCAAATGACCCCATTTTGGAATATAAACACCCCAAGCTATTTGCTGAGAGGAATGGCGAGTATTTTACAGCTCTTATTTGTTTTTGAAAATGAAGAAAGAAAATATATATATATATTTTTTTTTTTCAATTTTCAAAACTTCGTGACAAAAAGCGAGATCTGCAAAATACTCACAATACCTCTCAGAAAATAGCTTGGGGTGTCTACTTTCCAAAATGGGGTCATTTGGGGGGGTTTTGTGCTATCTGGGCATTCCATGGCCTCCGAAACTGTGATAGGCAGTGAGAAGTGAAATCAAAAATTTACACCCTTAGAAAGCCTGAAGGCGGTGCTTGGTTTTTGGGGTCCCGTACGTGGCTAGGCTCCCAAAAAGTCTCACACATGTGGTATCCCCGTACTCAGGAGAAGCAACAGAATGTATTTTGGGGTGTAATTCCACATATGCCTATGGCATGTTTGAGCAATATATAATTTAGTGACAACTTTGTGCAAAAAAAAAAAAATAATTTTCGTTTTTCCGCAACTTGTGTCAACATATAAAATATTCCATGGACTCGACATGCCTCTCAGTATATAGCTTGGGGTGTCTACTTTCCAAAATGGGGTCATTTGGGGGGGCTTTGAACTGTTCTGGCATTTTATACACAACATTAGGAAGCTTACATCCACTCTTCTAACCACTTGAAGACAAAGCCCTTTTTGACACTTTTTGTTTACATGAAATTTTTTTTTTTTTGCAAGAAAATTATGTTGAACCCCCAAACATTATATATATTTTTAAAGCAAAGGCCCTACAGATTAAAATGGTGGGTGTTGCATTTTTTTTTCTACACAGTATTTGCGCAGCGATTTTTCAAACGCATTTTTTGGGTTAAAAAATACACTTTTTTTAATTTTAATGCACTAAAACACACTATATTGCCCAAATGTTTGATGAAATAAAAAAGATGATCTTAGGCCGAGTACATAGATACCAAACACGACATGCTTTAAAATTTCGCACAAACGCGCATTGGCGACAAACTACATACATTTTTAAAAGCCTTTACAGGTTACCCCAGTAGATTTACAGAGGAGGTCTACTGCTAAAATGATTTCCCTCGATCTGACCTTCGCGGTGATACCTCACATGCATGGTGCAATTGCTGTTTACATATGACGCCAGACCGACGCTTGCGTTTGCCATTGGGCAAGAGCAGGGCAGGACAGGGGTGCTTTTTTTTTTTCTTTTTTTTTTATTATTAATTTTGCTTTTTTATTTTATTTTTAAATTGTTCCTTCCAAGTATTTTTTTTATCATTTTTATTGTTATCTCAGGGAATGTAAATATCCCCTATGATAGCAATAGGTAGTGACAGGTACTCTTTTTTTGAAAAAACTGGGGTCTTCTAGACCCTAGATTTTTCCTCTGCCCTCAAAGCATCTGACCACACCAAGATCGGTGTGATAAAATGCTTTCCCAATTTCCCAATGGCGCTTTTTATATCCGGGGGGGGCATTCCCTCCCACTGCTTGTAAAAGCAGTCCAGAGGCTAATTAGCCACTAGGATTGCTTTTACATGAAAGCCAGCCGCAGGCTGAAAAGAATGATACCAAGATGATACCTAAACCCGCAGGCATCATTCTGGTATAAACATTCAAAGTCCAGCAACATACCAGTACGTTGCTGGTCCTTGTTGGACATGTATTGTAATCTTTTTATTTCATGCAGCCAGTTGGCTAAACGAAAAAAGAGATTGATCGGTGGGTATGCCCACCATTAGAATACCGCCCTTCATCCACCCACTTCCAATGATGGGCATACACACACCATTTATATATGCCGAAGCATGGGGGCATCCTCCCGCAAAAAAGTTATGCCGCACACACATGGTCGGACTTTTCCACGGGCAAGCCTCCGTCGGAATTTCGACCGTATGTACGCGGCATTAGGAGCAAAATCGCTCCTCCGCCCCTGCTGCCCCAATGCTTCGGCATATTTGCTTTTTTTTTTAACTGTGGTGGTGAAATCACCTCCTACAGCACTGGAGTCGCAGGGATCAGGCCTGTCTCTGCGAACGCTGCAGTTATGTGTGTTTTTGTTTTGTAAGTGACAGTGATCGATCGATACTGCACTTGGGTGGCCTGGGCTGGACGGAGGGGCAAAACGCAGGTGCCAGCAGGTATCTGGGCTGATCCCGCTAACACTGCGTTTTTGGGAACCCTAAACTGCTCGGGACGCTAGTATAGATCAGATCAGATCAGATATTGATCTGTTCAGATACTATACCACTAAGGGGGGTGTATGCTTCACGCGTGGGTGTTAGCGTTACTGGCACTAACCTGACGCTGCCTGGGGTGTGACGCAGACCCTCTCTGATGCTAAAACCTAATTGATATCACCCGCCGGGCGATCAGGGGGTTAAACCTTTATTGGGTTATATACACGGCGGGTGCCCTGACACTATAAAAAGCAAACTAACTAACCAGCATCACCCGTAACACTTATATGGTGATCACTGGTGAAAGGGTTAACTAGGGGCAATCAGGGGGTTAAAACCTTTATTAGATAATATATGGGGGTACCTGACGCTATAAAAACCTGCGGCGAACCTAAAACAAATTACCAGCTACCGATTTGCATCACCGACACTAAGACAGCGTTTAGAAAAACGATTGCTTAGCGGCAGTGGTGATGGGGGTGAAAGGGTTACCTGGGGGGGCGATCAAGGGGGTTAAACCTTTATTAGATAATATATTGGGGTACCTGACGCTATAAAAACATGCGGCGAACCTAAAAAAAATTACTGGCTACGATCTGCATCACAGACACTAAGACAGCGTTTAGAAAAACGATCGCTTAGTGACAGTGGTGATAGGGGGTGAAAGGGTTACCTGGGGGGTGATCAAGGGGGTTAAACCTTTATTAGATAATATATTGGGGTACCTGACGCTATAAAAACCTGCGGCGAACCTAAAAAAAATTACTGGCTACGATCTGCATCACCGACACTAAGACAGCGTTTAGAAAAACAATTGCTTAGCGACAGTGGTGATAGGGGGTGAAAGGGTTACCTGGGGGGCGATCAAGGGGGTTAAACCTTTATTAGATAATATATTGGGGTACCTGACGCTATAAAAACCTGCGGCAAACCTAAAAAAAATTACCGGCTACCGATCTGCATCACAGACACTAAGACAGCGTTTAGAAAAACGATCGCTTAGTGACAGTGGTGATAGGGGGTGAAAGGGTTACCTGGGGGGCGATCAAGGGGGTTAAACCTTTATTAGATAATATATTGGGGTACCTGACGCTATAAAAACCTGCGGCGAACCTAAAAAAAATTACTGGCTACGATCTGCATCACCGACACTAAGACAGCGTTTAGAAAAACAATTGCTTAGCGACAGTGGTGATAGGGGGTGAAAGGGTTACCTGGGGGGCGATCAAGGGGGTTAAACCTTTATTAGATAATATATTGGGGTACCTGACGCTATAAAAACCTGCGGCGAACCTAAAAAAAATTACTGGCTACCGATCTGCATCACAGACACTAAGACAGCGTTTAGAAAAACGATCGCTTAGTGACAGTGGTGATAGGGGGTGAAAGGGTTACCTGGGGGGCGATCAAGGGGGTTAAACCTTTATTAGATAATATATTGGGGTACCTGACGCTATAAAAACCTGCGGCGAACCTAAAAAAAATTACTGGCTGCCGATCGGCATCACTGACGCTAAGACAGCGATCAGAAAAATGATCGCTAAGCGACAGTGGTGATAGGCGGTGAAAGGGTTATCTGGGGGGTGATCAGGGGGTTAAACCTTTATTAGGGGGGTTAGGGGGCTACACTGGACCTAAGACTAAACTTTGGTGACACTTTTACAGTCACAAATGTCACTGATTGCAGTGATCACTAAATAAATGGTCACTGCAATCAGTGACACTGTGACTGGGGGCTGGGGGGGTGATCTGGGGGGTGATCTGGGGTGTCTGGGGGGGCCTGGGGGGGGCGATTTATGTCCCTATGTGTCCTGGTGTCAGTGTAGTGTTGTGTGCACTGACCTGATATCTTCTCTTGTACGGCGCTCGGTATATGTGAGCGCCGCACCAGAGATGACATCACTTCCTCTTGCTCCCTCTGTCTGACACAGACAGAGGGGGCATTTCCATTCGCCGGGAGCGATCGCGAGGGGGTGGCCAGAAACGAATGGCTGCCCCCTCATCCCGGAACGCTCCCGGACACTTAGCCACCGCTCACTGTACAGAAGGGGGGTCCGATTGGACCCCCCAACTATACAAAGGCAATCACGTACACTCTACATGATTGTGCCTGTCGGTGCCATTCTGCCGACGTATATATACAGTGAGCGGTCGTTAAGTGGTTAAACTCGTTTTTCACAAAGCCTAAAAATGCCTTCAGACGTCAAAGATTTTCACGTTTCAGACGTGGTACCGGCGTTTAGCCGCATTTTAGTTTAGAAGCGTTTTTAAAGGTGACCTATTTTTTTACATTGATAAACTCAAAAATTATGGCAATTTAGGAAAAACCATTAAAAATATATATATATCTATCAAAAAATAAATGAAATTGCTTCCATTGCATTGTGGACAATCCACAACTTGGAGCAGCTGACGTGGCAAGTGAACAATCCACAACTTGGGGCAGCTGACGTGGCAAGTGGACAATCCACAACTTGGGGCAGCTGACGTGGCAAGTGAACAATCCACAACTTGGGGCAGCTGACGTGGCAAGTGGACAATCCACAACTTGGGGCAAGTGATGTGGCAAGTGACACACTAAATACAACTACACTAATGCTCTCTCAGCTGCTGACACTCACTCTGGTCTCACAAAATAGCTGAAATCGTTAATAATACTGTTTTTGGAGCTTGGGGTGGCTCCTTATCATGTTTCCTAACTAAACGCACATAGACGCAAATGTGGTAAAACGCGGCATGCAAATGCGACAAAACGCGCCTTTCTAAACGCCGCTTTCAACCTTAGTTCTGAAGACTTTGCACCAGCGTCCCGTGTACATGGGGCCTAAAAACGCCTTTGCCATTTACAGCTCAAAACGCCATGGTGGCCATGAGGCCATAGGCTAACATGGAGAACCGTTTTTAAGCTGCAAAAAACGCTCAAGCAAGCGGCTAGAAAAACGTCCGTGTGCATGTAGCCTTATATTAACCACTTGCGCACTGGCCACTTAAACCCCCTTCCTGCCCAGACCAATTTTCACATTTCAGCGCTGATGCACTTTGAATGACAATTGCGCGCTCATACAACACTGTAACCCAATGAAAATTTATTATTTTTTGGCACACAAATAGAGATTTCTTTTGGTGCTATTTGATCACCTCTGCGTTTTTTTGTTTTCTATAAATACAAAAGACCGAGTTAAAAAAAAAATGGATATTTTAACCACTTCAGCACTGGGCCTATTCTGGCACTTCTCTCCTTCATGTAAAAATCATACATTTATGGCTATAAAATTACTTAAAAACTCCAAACATTATATATATGTTTTTTTTAGCCGACACCCTAGGGAATAAGATGGCGGTCATTGCAAATTTTTATCCCGCTCGGTATTTGCGCAATAAATTTTCAAACGCCTTTTTTTTTGGTAAAAAAATGGTTTCATGAATGTAAAAAAATTACAAAACAGTAAAGTTAGCCCAATTTTTGGGGATAATGTGAAAGATGTTGTTATGCTGTGTAAATAGATACCTAACATGTCACGCTTTAAAATTGCGCACACTCATGGAATGACACCAAACTTCAGTACTTAAAAATCTCCCTAGGCGATGCTTTAAAATTTTTTACACGTTACCATTTTCTCATTACAGAGGAGGTCTAGTGCTAGAATTGTTGCACTCGTTCTAACGCACGCAGCAATACCTCACATGTGTGGTTTGAACGGCGTTTACATATGTGGGCGGGACTTACGTGTGTGTTCGCTTCTGAGCGCGAGCTACCGGGCACATGGGCGTTTTTTCTTTATTTTGATTATTTTTTTTGTTTTTTACTTTTTTGTATTTCTTTTTTTTTTACTTTTTTGTTTTTTGGATCACTTTTATTCCTACTACAAGGAATGTAAACATCCCTTGTAATAGGAATCTATTGTGACAGGTCCTCTTTATGGAGAGATGCAGGGTCAATAAGACCCCACATCTCTCCTCCAGGCTGGAAAGCATGAGATCGGTCAAAAAAATTCACCAATCCCATGCTGACAGTCGAGATCACGGCTTGGTTTACATACGGGAACCCGGCGTGATGTCATAACGTCGCACCTGGGCCTCCGACGGTCATAGAGATGACTGGTGACCATCTGGTCACCAGTCATCTCTATGCTTCCCATCCGGCACCGGCCAAATCGTTCTCTGAGCCCAAGATGGCACGGGAAAGCCCGGAGAAGCACCGGGAGGGGGGGTGTCCCCTCCCGCCGCCTATAAGAACAATCAAGTGGTGGAACTGCCACTATGATCGTTTTTAGCGTGCACAGAATCGCCGGCTGAAAAGAATGATATCTGAATGATGCCTGCAACTGCAGGCATCATTCAGATGTCACCGCACAAAGCCGAGGACGTCATTTGACGGTGGGCGGTAGGAAAGTGGTTAATATTTTGAAAAGTTAGACAAAAGGTAATTTTTCGCCTTCATTGATGTACACCAGGGATATGCAATTAGCGGACCTCCAGCTGTTGCAGAACTACACATCCCATGAGGCATAGCAAGACTCTGACAGCCACAAGCATGGCACCCAGAGGCAGAGGCATGATGGGATTTGTAGTTTTGCAACAGCTGGAGGTCCGCTAATTGCATACCCCTGATGTACACTGATGAGACTGCACTGATGGGCTGCACTGATGGGCACTGATAAGGTGGCAAGGGTGGGCACTGAGAGGTGGCATTGCTAGTTGGCACTGGTGGGCATTGAGAAGTGGCACTGCTAGGTGGCAATGATAGTTGGCAGTGATGGGCACTGATTGGCACCAGTGGTGGGCATTGATAGGTGGCACTGGCAGGGGCTACTGATTGTCACAGATGACGCAGAATTGCCTCTTCCTCTTCGGGCCCGATGTCCCTTGCACATAAGGCGGTGATTGCCTTTTTTTATGCTCACGCTGTCAGCACAAGGAGAAAACAAAAACCATTACCCAGCTTTTGTTTACATCACATGATCAGCTGTCATTGGCTGACAGCTGATCACATGGTAAAGGGCAGGTATCGGCCCCTTACTTGGATCTGTCATCACCCGAGTCTCAGTGACTCAGTGACCACAGCGCGCGCGCGCGAAGGGGAGGACGTTTATTGATGGACTCCCGGCAATTGAGGACCATGCTGTGGCCGTCGATCAGTTATAGTGCTGATCTCAAGTGATTAAAGAGGGTCTAAATGGGCCATTGACATGCATCACAATTCAACTTAGGAATGTGTCTTTGCAAAGTTAAACTAAATGAAATCCTTTCTTATTTTTGCTTGGGGATAGAGTGCAGAGGGATTACAAGTCTAGACAGTTTTTGGGGATGTCTGCACCCCTGATAGGGTGAAGACAACTCCCAAATTTGGCCACTTTATCCTTCCAAATAATTCACTTCCTGTCACATAGCCACACAGGAAGTGAGGGGAAATCCCTACCAATGTCTTTCCTTGGGGACACACAGGTCAATCTAAATACTTTCCCCATTTAGTACATTGCACTCCAGCATTTTGCGGGTTACACCCCAAATTATTAGGTATTTTGGACTTTGGGGTTTATTTACTAAAGGCAAATCTACTTTGCACTTTAAGTGCACTTGCTGGATATCCGAGGGGGACATGCAAGCAAACAAAAAAAATACCATCTTTGCTTTTACATGATTGGATGTTACAATCACCAGTGATCCCTCAGATTTTCAGCAGCTACACTTTTACTGCAGAGTGGATTTGTCTTTACTAAACCCCAAACTATCCAATGATTTGGGGTGTACACAACAAAGTGCTAGAGTGCAATTTGCTTAATGGGGACACTAGTTAGATTGATCTGTGTGTCCCCAAGAAAAGACATTGGTAGGGTTTTACCTTCACTTCCTGTTTAGCTGTGTGACAGGAAGTAAAGCCAATTTTACTAAAAGGGGACACAAAGCCCAACCTACAAAAAAAACACAAGCAGGGGTTCTAACACTTACTTTGTTTCCCTCAAAATGCCCACAATTAGAGTTGTATTGCCTTGAGCTATTTTTAAGTGAAGTGCTCTAAATCCGTGCTTCTCAAGTACCCCCAACAGGCCATGTTTGCAGGTTTTCCTTCATCTTGCACATGTGCTTTAAATCACAGTCAATGGTTTTGTATTTTGGACAGTAATTCTCCATAAGATAAATTCACAAAACATGTCCTGTTGGGGGTACTTGAGGACTGAGGCTGAGAACCACTGCAGTAAAAAAGGAAAATTGAATACTTACCGCTCTGTATTTTTCATTTCCTGGTGATTTTCCATGGCAGCACACAATACATGCATATGCTAGCATGAAGGCACCAGGGTAGACAAATCACACCTGTTGTTTTGACATGCCAATCAGCTGTCACATTTGTTGCAAAGAAAAACGCAAAACAAACCTCAAAACTTTGCATCAAATTTTATTGGTCAACAAAACAAAGAATAATAAAAAATAAAAAAAAGGGGGAATTTAAAACAGTTACAGACTCACAACATCTTGAGAAAGATTTGGCTAAATAATGCAGCACAGACAATTAAATCAAAGTGAACAAACAACACACATTAACAACATCAAAATTATTTCTGGGGAACATTTCCCCCACACAAAAAAATACAATCCACAAAAGTTAACCAAACATCCTGTTTTGCAAAGACATAACAAATAAAATACATGTGTTACAAACTTGATAAGGACACCAAAATGTACATTTTGCCGGACGGACGGACGGACGGACGGACGGACGGACGGACGGACGGACGGACGGACGGACGGACACACACACACACGCTTGCCTCTTTTCAGGGCAAGGTAGAGAATGCTATCTGTGAGCTTTATATAACATAGGTTTGTGTGCTAATGAGGCAATTAAAAACACATGCACAGTCCATGGAACACCCAAAATGCAAGTTCACCCAATGTAGAGACTGAACTTCAAAGTGGCTACACCTGTTAAGGATGTCCTTCAATTACTAACCCATAAAAACACTCTCTGAGCATGCCCAGAAATATCCAGGGGCTGTTCACACACAAAAAGCACCAAAAAAAATCTAACAGGCTGGGCATGCTCAGAAGAACTCAAATGCAGCTAGCAGAAAATAACCCCCCCCCCCCGTCCAAAATTAAGCACATCATGCTACAAAATTAGGGATGGGACAATCACCCCCCCCCCCACCAACAAATACCATTGCAGTCTATGGGAACTGACATGTTAATTTTGCTAGTCCCCACTTGGCTGGCTTATCTTCTAGTTATTGGCCTTAAAATGGGGGCCCAGGTCCCACCCTAAGGGACATATATCAATGTCACCAATTTGGACAACACCAAAAACAAAACAAGGAGAAGTGCCTTTAAATATGCCAAATTGCTTAAGGGCCATTTCACACCACATGCAGTCCATTGCGTTTTTTATGCATCAAAAATGCATGGAAAGTTGGTTATATGGTTCTAAATGACAGTGTTTGTTCCAGTGCATTCCAGTTCTACAAAAAAAGTAGAACATGCTGCATTTTACCTGCACTGGACTGTACTGGAACGCAGCAAAACGCATCATAAACGCACTGGAACGCACAGGAACACACCTAAATGCACCAAAAACGCACTGGAACACACTTGTCCTTATCTATGGTTAATAAAAAGGAGGGGTGAAAAAAAAACACTGGACTGCATCAAAAACGTACCAAAAATGCACTGGAACGCATCAAAAATGTGAATGCAGAAAAGCACCTGGAACGCATCCGGATTGTGTTTTTATGGTGTGAACTGGCCCTAGTTCACACCATAGAAACGCAGTCTGGATGCGTTCCAGATGCTTTTCTGCATGCGCGTTTTTGACACGTTCCAGTGCATTTTTGATGCGTTTTTGATGCAGTCCAGTGTTTTTTCCCCCTCTTTTCACTTAGGACAAGTGTGTTGCAGTGCGTCTTTGGTGCATTTAGGTGCGTTCCGGTGCATTCCAGTGCGTTTTTGGTACCTCGCACAGCGGGAACCTCCAATTCAAACGGAGCGGCCGAAGAAGAAAGAAGAAGCCGGAGCAAGATGCGGACGAGAAGACCGAAGGAAGAAGGAAGATGAAGATAAAGAGGAAGAGGAAGATGAAGATGAAGAACAAGATGGAGGAAGAAACCCGAATGGAGAAAATAAGAAGGTGGAAGAAGATGGAAGAAAAGAGAAGACATTAATAAAGGAATTGTCAAAAACCGGCTCTTGTCATTTTTAACATTTTTGACACTTTCTTTGTGAAATGGTAGGGGTAGATTTGTACCCCATTACCAATTCACACAGGGGGGGCGGGATCTGGGGGTCTCCTTTGTTAAAGGGGTCTTCCAGATTCCGATAAGCCCCCTGCCCGCAGACCCCCACAACCACCGGGCAAGGGTTGTGGGGATGAGGCCCTTGTCCCCATCAACATGGGGACATCCTCCCCATGTTGAGGGCATGTGGCCTGGTACGGTTCAGGAGGGAGGGGGGCCGCTCTCTCGTCCCCCCCTCTTTTCCTGCGGCCTGCCAGGTTGCGTGCTCGGATAAGGGTCTGGTGTGGATTTTTGGGGGGACTCCACGCCATTTTTTTTTCATTTGGGGTGGAGTTCCCCTTAAAATCCACACCAGATCTGAAGGGCCTGGTATTGATATTTGGGGGGAACCGTACGCATTTTTTTTTTAATTTGCAGCGGAGTTCCCCTTAATATCCATTCCAGACCTGAAGGGCCTGGTATGGAATTTGGGGGGACCCCCACGCTTTTTTTTTTTTTGTTATCAAAGACTTTCAATGACTTTTCTCTATATTGCCGGGAGCCGACAATTCATTATAGCCGCGGGTGCTTTTAAATGCCTTTTTTTTTCCTTTAGAAATGTCATTTTGCTGGCGCCTGTTCAACTTATGCAAATTGAGTTACGTGACTTGACATTTACTAAGATTTTGCCGGCGCAGTGTCTTGGCGCAAGGAAACAAGGAAAATTCCCGCGCTGAGCTAAAAAAAAACTCCCGCAGATCGAATCGTACTTGCCGGCGCAGCGGGCTGGTTTTGGAAAAGTTACTTTCTCACTCTATTTTGGGCATATTAGTTATTTGGGCAGGTGTCACTACACTTCCTCACATCACCCCACATCACCCCCATTATATTCTCACTTCCAGCTTCTTTATATTTAGATTTTAACATGCCGTGCGCCAGGTCCACTGAGCGCCTCCTCCCGTCCGCCGACAACACTATAGTAAATGGGAAATAGGGCTGCGCTAATGTTTTGTAAATACCAAAGCAGCCATTGCGCGCGCAGATGCGCCGATACTCATGGCGCAAACGTTTTGTAAATCAGCCCCATTGTGTTATTGGACAATCTATAGCACGTTTCACTTTTAGCACCTTGCACTTTGATATTTAGCGCTGCTTCAACATTTTTTACTATATTCATTTGTGCTGGTCACACCATAGAAGTTTAGCTGCTGTCTGTCATTTATATTTATATTAGAACTTCTATATTTTTGTTTTATTTATTTATTTATTTACACCGATTGGTAGGCACAAAGGTACCCCCTTGTTTCACAGAGTTAATCATTGCTACTCAGTTTCTGAGATTTGGAGGTGCTGTTTGCTTCCATCTAAGGAGAACCTTCTAGCGTAGTATAGGGCATAGAATAGAAATAGCTTTACATGACTGGAGGCCACAACATCTTCCATGGTGCCAAGTAGCACTAAGGTCGGGCCTTGACTAAGGGACCAGTCCTCAAATTCATTCAGAGCCCCTATTACCTGCTCCCAGAATTGGAGGATAAGGGGGAATTCCCACATCAAGTGGAGGAATGTACCCGGGGAGGAGCGACATCTGGTACAGAGGGGGCTCATCTCTGGGTAGATTTTTGCTAGTCTCACCGGGGTATAGTAGGCCCTATTGAGGAATTTAAGTTGGATATAACGGTCTTTGGCTGAGATCATTTTAGTAATATTGCCACTCACTAAGTCCTCCCAGTCCCCCTCAGTCAGCCCCGGAATGTCAGATTTTTACTTGTCATACAATGTCGGCAAGATAGAAGTATAGGGAGGATAATGGATTGTCTAGGATTTTTAAAATCAGGAGTCGTTCTGTAGGGTTATGGGGTTAGGAAATTACACCTGGGTTGCATGTTTAAGCTGATAATACCTAAAGGTCATGGAGGCGGGTACAGCATACTTTTCTCTCAGCACCAAAAGGGGTGAGAGAGAACCGTTAGGCAAGATATGTTTAAGGATAACTATTTCTTTGGATGCCCAGAGCTGGGGGTCTGGCAATTGGTAGTAGTGCTTAGGCTGTAGGTTACCTCACAGTGGGGTATGCGGGGAGAAGGTGGATTCTGCCTTGTAGATGGCTCCTGCCTGCTGCCAAACACAAATAGTCGTTTTCATCGGGATTGTGACTGCAATATGGGCCTTAGGACCTCTATGCACTAAATTTCTCAGGGCTGCGTAGGACCCCAGGATCCTTGCCCAGACAAAGGTAGTAATAAGAGTGTCCAACCTGCGGAAAACTGACTTAGGAATAGGGATCGTGTGTTCCTGAAAAAAATACAAGAATTTGGGCAGATAGACCAACTTCAGCAGGTTCACTCTACCAACTGGTGATAACGGTAGGGTTTTCCAGGACTGTCATTTCGTAGTGAACTGGATGACCAAGGGCAAAAGGTTGTCTTCCAAGTAGGCAGGCAAGGATCCCCTGACTTTTACCCTCAGGTATGTAAACTCCTCTACCCACTGGAGGGGAGTCTGAGTGTCTATTCCAGAGCCCGAGGGGTGAAGGGAAAACAGGACTGACTTGTCCCAATTGACACGGACACTGGAGTATCAGCCAAACTGGTCAATTATATCCAAAGCAGACTTCAAGGGGGCACCTGCATCAGCCAGGTACAACAGCATGTCGTCCACATTTAGGCCACTTTCACACTGAGGCGCTTAAAAAACTGCCAGTAAAACACTGAGCGCTTTTAAAGCGCTTTTCGGGCACTTTTGAAGCGCTTTCAATTAATTTCAATGGAGAGGGGCGTTTTTTCAGCGCACTGCCTCAGTGTGAAAGCATCCATTGATTTTAATGGAAATAAGTTTTCAGGCGCTTTTTTTAGGGTGAAAGCGCCTGAAAAGCGCCTCAGTGTGAAAGGGGCCAAAGAGACACTTTTTCATGAAGAACTCCAACTGGAATTCCTCTCACCCTGGGGTCCTGGCGCAAGAGAATTGCCAGAGGTTCCATCGCCAGGGCAAAGCACCCAGGGGAAAGGGGGCAGCCCTGTCTGGTTCCCCTATTTAAGGTGAAGGGGTTGAACAGTGGGCCATTCAGTCAGACTCTAGCTGTTGGGCCCTTGTACAGGAGGTGGATCCAAGAAATGAATTTGAGTCCAAATCCAAAGCATTCCAGTACCTGCCAGAGAAAGAGCCAGTCGACCGAGTCGAATGCCCTGTCGGCGTCTAGCACTGCGACCACTCCTGAATTTCCCTCAGCAGCCAGGTCTATATGGGTAAACAGTCTACGGATATTGATGTCTGCCCCCCTGCCCGGGAAGGAACCCAGACTTGTCCGGATATACCAAGGATGTAATTACCGTTTTTTACCGGTTTGCCAGTATCTTTGCAAAAATCTTGGCATCTACATTGATCAAGGAGATCGGACGGTAGGACTTAGAGTTCTAGATTCTTGCCAGGCTTGGGGACTACTACTATCACCGCCTCCGCCATTGAGGCTGGTAGGGACCCTGCTCCCAGGGAGGACAGTAGCATAGCATGGATTCTGGGTGCTAGGTCCTCTAAGTAATGCTTATAAAATTCGGTAGGGAACCCATCAGGCCCCGGTGTCTTACTTCCCTGGAAAGAGGACATCGCCTGTTTAACCTCCGTGAGGGTGATGGGAGAGTCAAGTTGGTTTCTATAGGTTGAGGTAAGGACTGGGAAGTCTACATTCGATAGGTATATGTAAAGGTCCTCCACAGAGTAGGTCACCTTGGAGGAGTAAAGCTCAGTGTAGTAGGAAGCAAAACAATCAGTAATTGCCCTGGATGCTTTCTGACGAGTCCCATTTGTGTCACATATGCAGGGGATACTCATAGAGGGCGTTTGCTCATGGGCTAGCCAAGCAAGCAACCTACCACTACGTTCGCCTTCCTCAAAGATTCTTTGGGATTGTTGTAGCAGTTTTTTTTTTTAGTCAGGGAGGTGCGGAGCAAAAGGACCGTGCTTTCTTGAAGTCGGTCATGGACCAGTGGGTCCTTAGTTTGGACATACAGTTTCTCTAGTGAGTCTGCCTCACCTTCAGCCTTAACCAGGTCAGCCTTCAGCTGTCTGTGCATGCCTCCTATGAGCGTCTGGTAGTGGCCCCTACAGAAAGCCTTGAAGGCATCCCAGAACACAGCCTCAGTGGCAGTCCCCGTGTTGTGGGACCAGTATGTCTGCAACTGCTGTCTAAGCCCAAAGTCCACCCCAGGATCAGAGATCCAAAATCTGGAGAGCCTCCATATTTTATCCGAGGAGTGTCCCTCAAGGGACAGTCGGAGCAGTACAGGCGCATGGTCCAAAATCTATCTGGATATCTATCTGTCTGACCCTAGGGAGGATGGGGGCCCCCGCATACATCAGTTTGATGCAGCAGAATTACTTATATGTAGCAAAGTGGCATGTGAAGGACCTGTCGAGGGGATGTTTCCACCTCCACAGATCCATCAGGCCTAATGCTTCCGCCCATTTGGAGAGATCCGATGAGGAACCCCCCACAGAGGTGAAACGGTCAAGCTCAGGGTTAGGTGGCATGTTGAAGTCTCACATAAATATCACGTTATCAGTACCATATTTACCAGTAAGAGAGGTGAGTTTATGAAGCAGTTTGATGGAAGCAGGGGGAGGTATATAGAGTCCTACCAACACTACTTCTAGTGACTCTATCATAGCATGAAGCACCACATAGCGCCCATCTGGATCAAGCACCAGGTCTAGCAGTCTAAAGGGTAGGGATTTATGTATAAGGACACTCACACCCCAGGCAAAATTAGAGTAGCACGAGTGGTATTGGTGGCCCACCCACGGCTTCTTAAGGCCAAGCGTCTTCCTCCCCACTAGGTGGGTCTCCTGGAACACACAGATGTGAGGATTGTAGGTCTTTAGGAACTGGAATACCAGGGACCTTTTTACAGGAGAAATAAGGCCTCTGTTGTTCCAGGAGATCAAAGTAAGGGACACCATTAGAGTAGTGGGATCAGCATCATATAAGGAGACTTAGGGGACGGTGTCCGCCCAGGTCGGCCACCGCTACGCGGCATTCCAATAAGGGTAAGCATAAAATGATTACGGTTACGTGTGTGACATGCATATGGTCATAGAAAGCAAGGAAACAACAATAAAGAAAAAAAAAAAAAAAAAAACATCCCCCCCTCCCCACCAGCCCCCCTAAAACTGGAGGCGGTATATCTTCCCAACTCAGGCATAGCAATCCGCCCTGCGACGGGGGTAACGTGTGCAAGAGGCATACAGTGCATCAGTCTGTTAACTCATAACAGCTAGGGTCATCCAGAGGATAAATAGAGTGCAGGTCTCCCAGCAATAGGGTGACCACGTGTCCCGGATTGCCCGGGACAGTTCCGCATTTTGCAGGTCTGTCCCAGGCACATTCATTCCAGGACAATACAGTGTCCCGGAATGAAACTGACACAGCCACTGACACACTGACACAGCCACCCCCCCCCCCCCGGGCCAATCTGATGCCCCAAAAAAAAGGCAGCCACATCACCGCTTTACTCACTGACAGTACTTGTCCTGGTCGGGAATGCCTGGAGGAGCACAATCCCGCCCCCTGCTTGTGGTTGGAGAAATCATAAATTGAGCCTCTTGTGTCCAATCACTGTGCTGTGATTCGTTACAGCACAAGCTGATTTTTAGGAAGGGAGGGTGTCCCTGAATGGTTGTTTGGAAATGTGGTCACCCTACCCAGCAAGCTGGGGGTACAGTACTTTGTTACATTTCCAGGAACGTCCTGGACAGCTAGGATACATTCGAGAGGGAAGTATAAGAGAGATAAGTATAAGAGCTCTTCTCTTGCAGGGATCTGCTTGAATTCTTTAGAGACCTGAAAGTGCCTCTAAACTTTACAGATAAACCTTTATTTATTCACTATCACTTATGAGATTATTTTCAATACATGTTACATAATCAAAACAAACAAATGCCTAGGAAATGCATGGATCTTCTCAGGATGTCAAACCACTAAGCAGATGTTCTGTTATAATCCAGAACCAGTTGTTGTGTGGCTATTTTATGAATACTCTCAATAAATTGAATTTTCTTTCATTGCTATGCTATTTGATGTGCACAAACTTTGCAGAAATTATGCTAAGAAGCTTTAAATTCTAGGAAGAAATACAGAGGTGTGTTAAAAAAAGGAGATTCTAAATGTGATGATTACCAGTGCTGAGTGCTACAGTAAAACTGGAGAGATGTACAATAAATAATAAATATAATCACTCAGTTTAGCAAAGTGATTTGTAAATTAGACTATTCTTTCTCTTAGAGACTTATCATTTCTTTAGTGCTGGAATAATTAATTTATATCCAACAAATTCACGCAGAAGCATTTTATGTTTATAGATTCCCTATTAGGACAATGTTTTTTCTAACATTACATTTGTATACATGTAGCACCATCTAGTGCCCACGTGTCGAAGAATAGTCATAGTGTACATTTTATGTGTCATTTTTAAACTTGCAGAGCGAGAGATGGGTTTATACAAGAAAAGGTTCAGAGGAGGCCTAAATAATGGGGCCCTCTACTTTTCATGACAAATAATTAAAATATGCATTAATGCCCGTATATACCAACACACATTTCATTGTTTATTATGAAAGCAAGGAAACTTTTTTATATATTTACATTCCTGTCTGGCTTACAGTGCTACATTATCAGAGTAGCATATTTGAGAATATGCATGGAACACTTATTTTTAAATGTGGCTCCAGATAATTTGTGGGGTAGATGAAGCATTGTTACCAAAAAATAGTAGGCTTTTTCCCCCCATCCTGACCACAGATAGCTGGCATTTTTTCCCCCACTGGCCACAGATAGCTGGCATTTTTCCTCCCCCTGGCAAAAGATAGTGGGAATTTGTCCCTACATTGACCTCAGATAGCAGGCATTTGTTCTGATTGGTCAAAGATAGCAGGCATTTTTTCCCACAATGACCACAGATAACAGGTATTTACCGCCCACTGACCACAGATAGCAAGAATTTTGACCCCTATATTGACAACAGATAGTGAGCATTTTTCCCCCTCACTGACCACAGATGACATGTGGCTTTTTATCGTGTGGCTTTTTAAACATGAAATCTGCTGCAGCTGGATGGTGTGTACAGAGTGACACTAATGTTTAGGATCATATGCGCCCAGGAGTGAATGCCTACAATGCAAAACGTCTGTGTTCTGGGTATTTATCCCTTGGAGCATACAGCCCTAAATGTTAGTACCACTCTAGTACTCTGGTCATCTAGTACTCCAGGCATTCACCCATAAATGCATAGGACCCTAAAAGAGAGTTGTCACAGTGTTCAGTCCTGTCCAGCTACAGTGTGTTTCAACCTGCCATAGACTTTGACAGTAGGGATGGGTACTGCACTTGTGCCTCCTGGGCATACCAAAATGCCAGGATTGGAGGATAAGTAGCTCAACATCCTTTGTGCAAAGGGGTCTAAATTGACTGTAAAGACTAAACGTTGTAACTTGATAAACAAATATGTAAATAATTTTACTAATGAACATTAAATTCTTAGATTATAATTTTTTTTGTATTATAACATTCTATAAGTTCCCATCCACCCCCTTCCCTTTGTATTTTGTTAATTTGGTAAGTTAGGTACTTGCACTTTTATTGTTAGTTGTTTCATTGTTAGCACGTGACTTGTATCTCTATAGGCCCTTTACTGGTTTGATTCAACCCTTGTATTTATTTTTTATATACCCAGATACTCCTGTATTGGATCTGTTGTAAGGATTGATAGATATACTTTTCATGGTATTTTTGGGTTTATCTATGTGTAGCGGGGTGGCGGTTTGTAATGTAATATAAAACTGTCATTAACATTGTGAAGCGATGCATTGTGGAACTTACGGTACCAGGAGAACGGGACTCCATTGACATGAGTAGGTAATAGACAATGGTACCCACAATGCAGTTGTCCTCCCAGAGTGCATTGCATCCCCGCGGAGCTTTGTGGGGAAGGTTACTTAAAGGAAGGGAGGAGCTTTGTTTGCTCTCTTGGGATCTTCACCCCCTCCCTGCAGGACGTGTGTGTGAGGCCTGCTGCCAAAGGGACTAAGCCTGAAGCCTGGGCCTACAACCTTGCGGAGGATCACCAAGCCTGGAGGGTTGCGGAGAGGCCACGGATCGAATCACCAGCAGCGGAGCAAATCAGTTGGACTAAGCCTGTTCTGGTGAGAGGGCACCTGCCTATATTCTATAACTGTTCAGGCCCATTGACTCTTGAAGGCCCATCAGCAGCAGAATAGTATGCCACACACATATTAGGACATAGTGCAGTGCGTGATAACTAAGCAGTTTGGGTTAAAGTTATACTAACTGAAAGTTCACTTCCACGAACATTGTGAAGGTTTAATTGCATCTTTATTCCCTTTGGATTACAAGTATAATGTGCACCAACGTTGCTACCGAAGACTCCCACCATTGAGGAACTTGTGTTGGTGATCATTGTCAGGCCTGACTGGAACTAACACTGCGGGACATTAGGGGGAGCTCGCGAGCATTATATCTGTTTCATTAGATTATAAATAGATTTTAACTTTGTTTTAGGAACCCTTTCTTTTCTTTATCCTCATTGACGCCTGCAGGGCCCTGCTGAGTCAACTGTATGCATATGTGTAATACTGTCCATTTTCCTTCATACCAAGTAAAGTTGCTCTTGGTTAAGTGAAACACTTTGTTGGAGTATCTTTGTTTCTTGTGAGACTGCTACCAAAGGAAGGTAACCATATTCTTACATGTTATTGTGATATATATATATATATATATATATATATATATATAGGGAGGGTCTGAGCCAGTTAAGGGGGTTGCAAACAGAGTACAGAGTACTGACCCAAATTAAACTAGCAGCTCCTTCGGCGGTAGTGCTACATATCTGATGGCTGGAAGATTCCATACATCCCCCCCCCCCACTTTTATACTTTATATTTTGTTCTATTGGTAAATCTGGATATTTGCACTACTGATAATTCGATTGCACATATGATTTATCACATGTGCTTACACCCTATTTCCCTGTTGTTCATTACTATCATTTATATTTACTAGATGGCTGTTTTCTTGATGACCATCCCACTTTAGGTCCTCTACTGTATATGCATATAACATACTTCATGTTCCTCTGGTTATTGTTGTTTGAGGTAAAATAAGTTACCAGCTTTGGGGCCCCTCCTTTTTCTTAGGCATTCGTCTCCCCAATAGGCTGATCCTGCACGGTCCTCTACACATATCTAATTTATTTATATTTTTATATATAGTGCAGAATATATAGTGAACTGCAGAGTATATAGTGCAGAGTATATAATACAGTGCATTGAAGTGGTTAAGGGGAACCCAATGACAGAATGGCAAAACGGCATGGGGTCCCCCCAAAATCCCTACCAGGCCCTTTGGGTCTGGTACATATTTTAAGGGGAACTAAATGCCATTTTTTTTTTAAATAGCGTGGTGTCCCCCCAAAATCCATATTAGACCCTTATTCGAGCATGCAGCCCGGCAGGCCAGGAAAAGGGGAGACGAGCGAGCATCCCCCCTTGTGAAACATACCAGGCCGCTTGCCCTAAATATGGGGAGGGTGCTTTGGGGTACCCCCCAAAGCACCTTGTCCCCATGTTGTTGGCCTCTTCCTGATAACTCAGGGCTGTGGTTGTCGGGGTCTGCGGGCAGGTGGCTTATTGAAATCTGGATGCCACCTTTAACACAGGGGGGCCCCGAGATCCCGCCCCCTATGTGAACAGGTATTGGCATCGCACCCCTACCCATTCACCAAAAAAGTGTCAAGAAGTAAAAGCCACAAGAGACAGGTTTTTGACAAATCCTTTTTTAAAAAAGGAAAAAGTGTTCCGCGATGTAAATCCACCAGCAATCACGCCGCCTGACAGACCCAAAAAATAGCAAGAATGCATACCTTTTCCAATGTACTTGGGATAAGCAATATGTAGGTAGGGCTACTAGATGGATTTAAAAATCACAGCTTTTCCAAACGCATTTCAGGGAATTCCATGGGAAGGATACCAGGGGGTTTACCTTCATTGGTATTGACAGGTTCAAACCGCATTTGAGAGGGTGCAATAAGATCAGGGGGATTTTAAAACTAGATATGCGGTGGATTTATGAACTTAAGACATATGCCCCTAATGGGCAAAATTTTGATTGGGACATTAACTGTTTCATTGATACAAAGTAAAAACTTTAGCCATGTCTTTCACACATTTTATTATCCCCCATTTTGTTTTGGTGTGGTTTGATATCCTTTTTTTCCATAGTGTCTTTGTATTATACCCCCTTTTTTTAATATAAGATCCATTTTAGGGAATACATTTTGCCCTTCATCCTTTTACTTCATTAATAAATTTGTTTTTGGTTAGAGGCCCCCTTTAAGATGGGATATTTTATTCCCCCTACTCTTTTATATTTTAACTTTTGGACAGAGGTCCCTTTTATGATTTTATTTTTCCTGTTTTTTTCTTTGCTTTGGTGGTTTGTTTTTTTAATTTTGGCCCATTTAGACACTTTATAGGATTAATTTCCTATTTTGTTATAGGGTTTTTTTTTAGGTTGTAGCACCCACAGTTGTGTTTTTTTTTTTGTACTTGTTATACTGGGTCTATTAGCTTTTTTGTTGGAAATTCTCTTTAAGGTGCAATATTAGATGTAAGTAATTTTTTAGGTATTTGGTCTTTATCCATCACAGTATTTTGCTGTTGTATTTTATTATAATATATATATGCACATATAGTTTTTTTTATATATATATAAATTAGGGTTGACTGTTTGTTAAACTTGCCATGGACACTCACTCATAGTGTTTTATTTATAGAACATTTGGTTATATTATTTTCGTATTATATTTTCTATACATATATATGCAGGCTCAAGCATTATGAGTGTTCATCTTGTAATCTATTGGTGGTTTGTTACATTACATCCAAACATCCCTGATTTTTCTTTATTCCAATATTCTGCCCGGAGATCTTTTTAGGTTTACTTAAAAATGTCAGAATCACAACTTTTGGCTTCGGCATTACAGCCATTTTATTTTACACCTGTAATTGGGTGGTCCAGGCAAGGCTATTTAAAGATGGATGACGTCGCCAATAGAGGACCTCTTGATATCGTCCTATTGGACAAAATACATCTGGCAGAGTTTCTAGTGCTGACATCACACTGTTGCACAATCCCGGGTTGGCAATGGCTTACAATGTGAGTGTATCATATCTTACAAGCATTATTGTGTTTTTAACTTAATTTAAATAAATACTACACTATTGGAGATCAATTTTGGCTACTGGTGAGCTCTGTTTACCCTAGCTGGAGTACATCAGAAGGTGTCATTGAATGCAGGTTGCTGCACGTATTCCAGAGGAATTTCTCATGTGTTACAGGCATTGATTAGGGATGAGCTTTATGTTCGGGTCAAACATGAGTTTGAACCTTAAGGGTCTGGTATGGATTTTGAGGGGGGCCCCTACGCCATTTAAAAAACAAAATTGGCGCAGGGTTCCCCTTAATATCCATACCAGACCTGAAGGGCCTGATATGAAATTTGGGGGACCTCCACGCATTTTTTTTTTAATTTTGGTTCGGGGTTCCCCTTAATATTAATACCAGACCCAAAGGGCCTGGTAATGGACTGGGGGGAACCCATGCCGTTTTTTTCAATGACTTTTATCTGTATTGCCGGGACCCGACAATTCATTATAGCCGCGAGTAGTTTTAAATGACTTTTTTTACTTTAGAAATGTCATTTTGTGTAGGGACTATTCTAAACACGGGAAACATGCGCCACTTTACAGGCATACTATAGACACCCCCCAGGTACAAAATTTAAAGGAATATTTCACTTTTATTGTTTCACTTTAAGCATTATTAAAATCACTGCTCCTGAAAAAACTGCAGTTTTAAAACTTTTTTTTGCATTGATACATGTCCCCTGGGGCAGGACCCAGGTCCCAAAACACTTTTTATGACAATAACTTACATATTAACCTTTAAAATGAGCACTTTAGATTTTTTATGTTCGTGTCCCATAGACTTTAATGGTATGCCTGTAAAGTGGCGCGTGTTTCCCGTGTTTAGAACTGTCCCTGCACAAAATGACATTTCTAAAGGAATAAAAGTCATTTAAAACTGCTTGCGGCTTTAATGTAATGTCTGGTCCCGGCAATATGGATGAAAATCATTGAGAAAAATGGCATGGGTACACTCCCAGCCCATACCAGGTCCTTTGGGTCTTGTATGGATATTAAGAGGAACCCTGCACCCAAATTAAAAAAAGAAAAGGCGTGGGGCCCCCGGGCCCTATATACTCTGAACAGCAGTATACAGGCAGTGCAAACAAGACAGGGACTGTAGGTTTGTTCTTAAGTAGAATCTGTTTGTAATTTGGAACATGTAAAGTGTAGCTCCAGACAAAAAATCTATTTTTAAGCTTTTTGGAAAACATAGGGAAGGGTTATCACCCCTGTAACATTTGTTTTGCTGTCTGTGCCCCTGTTCAGAAGATTTCACCTCACTTTCTGTCCCAATGACAATTGGATTTAGAAAATTTGTTTTTTTTTAGGGAAACAAGGATTGGTGATAAAGCATCAGTGGAGAGGAGACACCTTTTTCCCATATGGACTCTTACAGGAGAGAATTTCCCTTCCTAGAGGTAGATTTTCTAACACTTCCTGTTGTCTCCCTCTGTTTGTAAGTAGGAGTCGTTTGTAAGTCGGATGTTTGAAAGTAGGGGCCTGCC
Source organism: Rana muscosa (assembly GCA_029206835.1). NCBI lineage: Eukaryota > Metazoa > Chordata > Amphibia > Anura > Ranidae > Rana > Rana muscosa. The sequence continues at coordinate 230,377,895 of CM055117.1, read as the reverse complement.
CTATATACTCTGCAGAAATTTGGGCCTTAGGTGTTGGCGTTGCCACAACACTGTAAGCCCTCACAGTTACTCTTGGTGGGCGCAGGAACGGGCCCTGCTGTGAAATATTAGATCAAGAATTGTAATTACATGCCCCTGTTGAACAGGGTCAGAAAAATTGGGCCTTTGGTGGTGGTGTGGTGGTGTTGCCACAACACTGTAAGCCCTCACAGTTACTCTTGGTGGGCACAGGAATGGGCCCTGCTGTGAAATATTAGATCAAGAATTGTAATTACATGCCCCTGTTAAACAGGGGCAGAAAAATTGGGCCTTAGGCACTGGTGCTGGTGCCACAACACTGCAACCGCTCACAGATACTCTAGTTGGAGCACAGGAACGGGCCCTGCTGGTTAATATTACAGCAAAAATTTTAATTACACTCCCCTGTTAAACAGCTACCTGAATCAACTGCCTGCTTGTAGTATATTAGAAAGAGAACAACAGGAACGCTCTGCACTGAGATCTAGCTGCACACTGTGAACAGGATACAGTATACTGACTGAATATACTGCAGCTACCTGTATCAACTGCCTGCCTGTAGTATATTAGGAAGAGAACAACAGGAATGCTCTGCAGTGAGATCTAGCTGCACACTGTGAACAGGATACAGTATACTGACTGAATATACTGCAGCTACCTGTATCAACTGCCTGCCTGTAGTATATTAGGAAGAGAACAACAGGAATGCTCTGCAGTGAGATCTAGCTGCACACTGTGCACAAAATACAGTATACTGACTGAATATACTTCAGCTACCTGAATCAACTGCCTGCCTGTAGTCTATTAGGAAGAGAACAACAGGAACGCTCTGCACTGATCTATCTGCACAGGATACAGTATACTGACTGAATCAACTGCTGCTAACTGAATCAACTGCCGGCCTGTAGAATACTACGAAGAGAACAACAGGAACGCTCTGCAGTGAGATCTAGCTAAACTGTATACTGTATATATATATATATATATATATATATATATATATATATAAAGCCTGGAATGTTACATAGTTACATAGTTAGTCAGTTCAACCATTAAAAAAAAAAAAATATATCGTACAATCCCATATACCCAATTCTATACCCACAGTTGATCCAGAGGAAGGCAAAAAAAAACCAGCAGAGCATGATTCAATTTGCTACAGCAGGGGAAAAAATTCCTTCCTGATCCCCCGAGAGGCAATCGGATATTCCCCGGATCAACTTTACCTATAAATGTCAGTACCCAGTTATATTATGTACATTTAAGAAATAATCCAGGCCCTTCTTAAAGCAATCTACTGAGCTGGCCAGAACCACCTCTGCAGGGAGTCTATTCCACATTTTCACAGCTCTTACTGTGAAGAAACCTTTCCGTATTTGGAGGTGAAATCTCTTTTCCTCTAGACGCAAAGAGTGCCCCTTGTCCTTTGTGTTGACCGTAAAGTGAATAACTTAACACCAAGTTCACTATATGGACCCCTTATATATTTGTACATGTTGATCATATCCCCCCTCAATCTCCTCTTCTCAAGAGTGAATAAATTCAGTTCCTCTAATCTTTCCTCATAGCTGAGCTCCTCCATGCCTCTTATCAGTTTGATTGCCCTTCTCTGCACTTTCTCCAGTTCCCCAATATCCTTTTTGAGAACTGGGGCCCAAAACTGAACTGCATATTCCAGATGAGGTCTTACTAATGATTTGTACAGGGGCAAAATGATTTCTCTCTCTCTGGAGTCCATACCTCTCTTAATACAAGAAAGGACTTTGCTCGCTTTGGAAACCGCAGCTTGGCATTGCATGTCATTATTGAGCTATATGTATCTATATACTAAATACACTGATCTAACTGAATCTACTGCCTGCTCAATCTAGCTAACTGAAATAAATTCACACTCTCTCTCTCTCTCTGAATAACGCAACACACTACACAAGGCCGACGCGCAGGCGGCCTTATATAGTGTGGGGCGTGTACCTAATCCCCTGAGCCATGATTGGCCAAAGGCATCCTGCCTTTGGCCAATTATGGCTCTCTGTGCTGACGGCGCTGTGATTGGCCAAAGCATGTGGGTCATAGTGCATGCGTGGCCAATCATCAGCCAGCAATGCACTGCGATGACGCAGTGAATTATGGGCCGTGATGCGCCGCTCCAATTTGGCGCTAACGGCCCATAAAGTTCGATCTTCGTCGAAAGCTCGAACAGCCGATGTTCGAGACGAACTCAAAGCTCAATCCTACTGAGCACTTTTAGAAGAGTAGATACATGTAAAATGGCGATGGAGCTTTGACTTTACTATTTACCTGTCAGAATCACTGTGAAACAAATTTATTCACAGGCATTTTGCACTTTAATATTGGTGCTACACAATATTTGTTTTTATATCTAAACCTTGCGTCATTCTTTTACAGAGTGATTTCTGAATGAATAAACTAAATGCCATGTCAGACTGCGGCAGATTATGGACTTGCATTCCCTAGGCCAGAGGTGGTTGTCAACAACCACAGGGGTGCATTCAGCTCCTTCCAGGCTAAGCCAAAGAGGGGGCTCTATGACAGTATGATATTGGGCCAAGTATTCATTATGTTTTTTACAAAAATTAACTTTATAATAACTTTATAATAATCTCCTATTATATATGAAAATAGCGGCAATTAGAAAGACCAATTTTTATATATATTATTTATTTTAAGTTTGTAAAATTGAGGAATGTGTATGGTGTTTATCAGGGCTCCTTCCGGCACTGCAGCTGCATTGAGTGATTAGCCATTTGTCCTGTCCACCAATCATGCTCCATCTCCATTCACAATAAATACACGTGACCCAGTGACCAGGCACACGCCACCCTGAAGACGTAATCAACACGAAACGTACGTCGGTCGGCGCAGCCTAGTCTCGTGGTATACACACGCAGCGCTCCATCCTGGGTCCCTGACTGCAGCGAACGGCGGCCATCGGTGCACGCCGCTTCTAGGAGTCCATGAGCCGTGAGCTCCCTATTGTCTGCCTGCAGCCCCAGTGCCGGGATGGGCACTTTTTAATGTAAGAGGCCCCCTAGGCCACATACGTTTTTTACATTATTTTTATTGCCTTTTTATAAATAAATACGGGTTACACTATGGAGTTCTTTTGCTTGTATTTCACATGTTCCGCCTAATTAACCGAGGGAGGAGTTTCCAACATTTCTCTACCAGTATTGTCCATATGTGTGCAGGCACAATCCTGCTCAAGCTGTTAAAGACCTTCTTTTTAACTAAAGAGGTCCACATCCTTTGGTAAGCGCAATCTACTATTTGTGCACTTCGGGTGTTAGCTTCATATGAAGATTTGGTGAAGGATTAACTCTTTGCACTACTTTGAAGAAAACAATCACAATATATCATGAACATTATTTGTTGAAGATTTGTTCTAGCTTCACATGAAGATTTGGTGAAAGATTAACTCTTTGCACTATTCTGAAGAAATTAACCTCAATATATTATGAACATTATTTGTTGAAATAATTTTTCACTTATTGGATTCGTTACACATTTGATTTTTCATTAACTTAATCTATGAGACTTTTCTATAATTGAGTGTTATAGATTTTTTTGATTGTTGTGGGCTTGACAGCACGCTATTATTACGATTGGGACTAATCGATTTATATATGGTGACTTTCAATTCACCTTTTTGTATATAGGCATCACAGGATTGTGTTGGTGTTTATATTTAAGAATTATTCACACAATAATTTATTAGATAAGTTATCACTTATTAATTAAGTTTGTTAAGAGTATTTGAGCGCCCCCTTTTTCTTATATATACAAAAATTAACTTATCAACACTCCACCCTCTTTGCTGGTGGGTACAGAAGATAATGTTCCCTCCAAAAACAACTTTTCTTATAAATGTACCGTAGTTATCAACAAATTTGTGTAGATATGATCCAACACTGGTTAGAACTTATTAGAACATAAATTCAGGTTTACCACTGCCATGAGTTTACAGCAAATCCCTGTGATTCAGAAAGTTCTCATACTCACCATCAGAAATAGGGAGCAACTTAAAATGCATTGCATAGACTTTTCCCTGGCCAGCTAAGACACAAGAACAAATAATTTAAGGGAATGGATAGCCTAGCCCCCTTTTCTTTAAAAAGGGTAGATTCCCACAGAAGAAAATGGAAGTAGTGATCAGGAATCTAGAGTAAGGTGACCAGATTTTTAAAATGAAATCCGGGGACATTTTTTTCTACTAGTAATGGCGGCAATCAGCGACTCTCTGCCCGTCGCTGTCCACCTCCCAACCTGTCAAGTCTTACGCTCCGGACCCCCAGTTACTACTTGGTGGGGAGCGGAGGATGATCACTCCGCCAGGGAAGGCAAGGTGATAAGCAGGCGGCTGGCCGGGACTTGAGCCAAGGCAGAGGAACATGCAAACAGAGCTGAATGGGCATGCACCCGAAACTGAAGAAATATTCCCTCCGCTCCGACCAGCAAATGATCATCAGAAAGGGGCGCAGATAATGGAAAAAATACACACCCCTGTATAATTCAGATTTTTTTTTTTTTAATTCTGCACTGACTGTCTTTGAAATTTCCCCAGCCCCTGTTCAAATCCAATCCGGGGACAAAACCGGGGACAGACTTGGTCCGGGGACAGTGTCCTCAATCCGTGGACTGTCCCCTGAAACCGGGGATGTCTGGTCACCCTAATCTAGAGGCCACGTGGGGAAGCTTAAAGCGGAAGTAAACCCTCCTATCATTTTCAGCCAAGGAAGCTGCCATCTTGGCCTTTGTTTAATCTTTAACTGCCATGATGCTGTACATGTGATCAGTTATGACACCAGCCATTGGATGGTGTGACAGTTTGGTTGAGAGCACAACCAATGTGACAGTTAGCATTTCCGGCATGCCAGGAATGTAACTGTTTTTTTAAACTATTAAATCGTTGGGTTTACTTCCGCTTTAAAAATTTTGTTTTTTTACTTCTTTTTCAACTATTTCAGCAAGCTTTTATTGTCTGCTGCTCAACTTCTCTATACTAATGTAATCATATCAAAAAAACTTTAGGATTTAGTACCACGGTATTATACAACCAAAGTACATAGAGGGGGAATTTTCAATGTGCAGGAGTCTATTCTTGTAAGATTTGAGATCCTTGGCTTCACCAAAATCCCATGAAAAGTGAGGTTTCACTTACCTGTGTAAACGAGCAGGAAGTCTATGTCTAAACTAAGAGTTTGTCTATTGTCTATAAAACAATATTATGTGGGTTAAAACATTTTAACCACTTAAGCCCCGGAAGGATTTACCCCCTTAATGACCAGAGCACTTTTTACAATTTGGCACTGCACTGCTTTAACTGGTAATTGTGCGGTCGAGCAATGCTGTTTTTTCCCACAAATAGAGCTTTCTTTGGTGGTATTCGATCACCTCTGGTATTTTTATTTTTTGCAATATAAACAAAAATTTTTTTTTTTTTAAAGGATATTTTCTACTTTTTGTTATAAAAAAATCCAATAAACTAAATTTTAGTCATACATTTTTAGGCCAAAATGTATTCTGCTATGTATCTTGTGTAAAAAAAAACAAAACAATAAGTGTATATTTATGGGTTTCCGTAAAAGTTATACTTTCCACAAACTATGGTACATTTACTGGAATTTACACAACTTTTAGTTTATGACTCATTTCTTGAGGTGCTAAAATGGCAGGGCAGTACAAAACCCTTCCAAATTACCCCTTTTTGGAAAGTAGACACCTCAAGGAATTTACTGAGAGGCATGTTGAGCCCATTGAATATTTATTTTTTGTCACAAGTAATTAAAAAATTACAATTAAAATAATATTTTTTTTTTTACAAAAAGTTGTCACTGAAATAATATATTGCTCACACATGCCATGGGTATATGTGGAGTTACACCCCAAAATACACTGTGCTGCTTCTCCTGAGTACGGAGATACCAAATGTGTGAGACTTTTTGGGAGCCTACCCGCGAACAGGACCCCGAAAACAAATCACCGCCTTCAGGATTTCCAAGGGCGTAAATATCACAGTTTCAGAAGCCATGAAATGCCAAGATGGCACAACCCCCCCCCCCCCCCCAAGAGGCATGTTGAGTATTTTGCAGATCTTGATTTTTGTCACAAAGTTTAGAAAATTGAAAAAAGAAAAAAAAATTGCTAGAAAATTACTTTGAACCCCCAAACATTATATATATTTTTTAAATCAAATGCCCTACAGATTAAAATGGTGGGTGTTGCAATTTTTTTTTCTGCAAAGTATTTGTGCAGCAATTTTTCAAACGTAATTTTTTGGGGAAAAAAAAAACTTTTATTATTTTATTTTTAATGCACAAAATCACACTATATTGCCCAAATGTTTGGTGAAATATAAAAGATGATCTTATGCCAAGTACATAGATACCAAAGATGACATGCTTTAAAATTACGCACACCCATGCAGTGGCGATAAATTATACACATTCTTAAATCCTTTAAAAGCCTTTGCAGGTTACCACTTTAGATTTACAGAGGAGGTCTACTGCTAGAATTACTACACTCAATCTGACGTTCACGGTGATACGTCACATGTGTGGTTCCTTTGCTGTTTACATAGGACACTAGACTGAGGCCTCGTACACACGACCAAGTTTCTCGTCGTAAAAAAAACGTTGATTTTCTCGACGAGATTCTTGTCAAGCTTGACGAGCATCTTGTCAAGCTTTCCTTGCATACACACTGTCAATTCCAAATCTCGTCGTTGTTCTGCGCGGTCGCGTACAGCACGTACGACGGCAATATAAAGGTTAAGTTCGATTTCAATGGCGCCACCCCTTGGGCTGCTTTTGCTGATATTGTGTTACCGCGTGTGAAGTAAAAGTTTGGGAACAGACGATTTGCGCTTTTCAGTCTTCGTGCTTTCAGTTCGTTACAGCGTGACAAATGTGCTATTTACGAAGGCTTGTTTTACCAGAAGAAGCGCTCCCAGCTCATACTTGATTCTGAACATGCGCAATTTTTTAAGACTCGGAAAAGCATACACACGACCGGTTTTCTCGTCGCAAAACAGGCCGACGAGAAACCCGACGAGAAAATTGAGAATCCTGACGAGAAAATAGAGAGCAGGCTCTCTATTTTTCTCGTCGAGATTCCCGGCAGTTTTCTCGACGAGAAACCATACACACGAACGGTTTTCTCGGCAAAATAGCTCTCTCGGCAGTTTTCTTGTCGTTTTTTGACGAAAAAATTGGTCGTGTGTACGAGGCTTGACGTTTACCTTTGCACGTGCATTTTTTAAAATTTTTTTATCATTATTATCATTATTAATTTTGCTTTTTATTTTATTTTTACACTGTCCCTTTCATTTTTTGTTTTGTTTTTTTATAATTTTTATTGTAATCACAGGGGATGTAAATATCCCCTATGATAGCAATAGGTAGTGACAGGTACTCTTGTCTTTTTTTTTTTTTTATTTCCCAATGGCGCGGATTATATCCGGCGAAACTGAAGTCATGAAATGCTTGTAGCTTCCGGTTTCTTAGGCCATAGGGACAATCAGCTGGCAAATTTTCGGGTTCGCCGGTGGGACAGGAGAGCCCAAGAAAACCATGGAAGACGGTGAGAGGGGGGGGCATTCCTTCCAATTGCTTTTGTCCACAATAGATCTGTACAGATCTTCTGTGAAAAACAGCTCGTAAAAGTCAAAGGAAGTAAAATCCGCTGTTTCCACCAGAATTTCGGGCTGGCCAGTGAATTGGGAAAGTACTGGCGCTGCAGAAGTGGTGGGCTGCTAATCAGGATTTGCAAAAGAATCAGGAAGTACACTATGGGCTCTACAGGCCTGTCTTTGAATTCTTGGTGGCTGCGGGGCACTACTTGTGCTAGCCACCGCACCAGCTTGAACCGCACTTATGGGACTCGTCACCAAGTGTTACTGCAGTGCTGGTTTGTCTACGACCAGGAGGTACTAGGCTGCCGGTGCTTGCCAGTTTACAAGAAGGTTGAGAGGCACTAGTACTGGCTCTCTGCTGCATACGAGAACCATGCAGTTTTTGCACCTCAGCAACAGAAGAATTGGGTCGAGTACGCCTGGCCTTAGCAGGGACCACTACTCCGTTATCAGAGCTATCTGTCAGGGTGCCACTGCTTTCTACAGGTTCCTATACTGAGTCTGAATCTGTTAGTGAGGCTTCCCCCTTACTCTCATCTGTCATGCTCAGCATCGTGTAGGCCTCTTCACTAGGGATGAGCCCGATGTTCGAGTCGAAAGCAAGCTCGACTCGAACATCGGGTGTTTGCCTGTTCACCGAATAGCGAACAATTTGGGGTGTTCGCTGCAAATTCAAAAGCCGCGGAACACCCTTTAAAAGTCTATGGGAGAAAACAAAAACGCTAATTTTAAAGGTTAATATGCAAGTTAAAAAGTGTTTGGGGACCTGCTTAAAGTGAAACAATGAAAGTGAAATATTCCTTTAAATTTCATACCTGGGGGGTGTCTATAGTATGATATAAAAAACAACCACGGGGAGGAGCTTACCCAAGGGGGGAGGAGCTTACCTCGGTGACGTCACCCGCATCTGTTCCATGCTAGTCTGCGGCTATTACCGCTGTTTGTATCTCCACATCACCGTTCGTATTCATCAATTGGCTGTTACTTCATGTCCCTTTGAGCCAGTTGCTGCACCACGATCACATTGGTGGTATCGCTCAGTTTGTTATTTATCCATTTTGCTAACATCAGCCCCCCCGCATTTTCTTTAAAAATTTGGAGCGGGGTTTCCCTTAAAATCCATACCAGACCTGAAGGGTCTGGTATGGATTTTGAGGGGGACCCCTACGCCATTTGTTTTTAAATTTGGTGCAGGGATCCCCTTAATATTCATACCAGACCCAAAGGGCCTGGTAATGGACTGGGTGGGGGAACCCATGCCGTTTTTTTCAATGACTTTTATCTGTATTGCCGGGACTGACTATTCATTATAGAGTCGTTTTTAATTACTTTTTTTCCTTTAGAAATGTCATTTTGTGCAGGGACTGTTTTAAACACGGGAAAAATGTGCCACTTTACAGGCATACTATAGACACCCCCCCAGGTATGAAATGTCATTTTTTTGCATTGATACATGTCCCCTGGGGCAGGACCCAGGCCCCCCAACACTTTTTATGACAATAACCTACATATTAACCTTTAAAATTAGCACTTTTGATTTTTAACGTTCGTGTCCCATAGACTTTAATGGTGTTTGAACACATTTTTTGCCTGTTCGCATGTTCTGCTGTGAACCGAGCCGGGGGGGTTGTTTGAACATTTTGGCCACTAAAAGACACACAATCACTTCCAGCATTAAGGGGTCTTCTAAAGTAAAGGGGAACAGGGACATTGGTATTCCAAGACTGGGTGGATTCTGCTTTCCTCATATGGGGTAATCCGATCGAAACTACGAAAAAAAAAAACTGGAAGATGCGCACACCTAGTGCATTACCAATGACAATTTAATGAATAATAAAATCCATAAAAAGTGGGTACTCACAAAACACAACTCTCAATTGAGCCATAAAAATCACACAGTGTATGGATATGTGCAGGACCATATCACAGTGTAAAGCTGACGCACCCCCTTCCTCTGTGTGATTTTTATGACTCAATTGAGAGTTGTGTTTTGTGAGTACCCACTTTTTATGGATTTTATTATTCAATAAATTGTCATTGGTAATGCACTAGATTTTGGCCACTAAATTTATAGGTACAGCTAGTGTGAAGGTAAAAGAGCACCTGGTTGTCAGCGACTGCTTGAATCGCATTACAAAAAAAAATACCTATTAGTGCTAGCAGGGATCAGGCAGGACTCTGCTAATGCTGCAGGTTTGGGTGTTGTGTTTTGTAAATGACAGTGATCTATTGATACTGCACTTGGGTGGGCTGGGCTGAGTGGCGGGGCTTAATGCAGATGCTGGCAGGTGTCTGGGCTGATCCTGCTAACGCTGCATTTTTGGGAACACTGTACTACTGGGGACGCTAGTATAGATCTGATCATATAAAGATATTGATCTGTTACAACACTATTCTAGTAAGGGAGGTGTATGGTGTGTGTTAGTGCTACTGGCAATCAAAGGGTTAACATATGACGCTGTCTGGGATTGAAGCTAACTGACGCTGACACCTACCTGATGCTAACTAGCTAACCCCTGACACTAATACAGTGATCAGAAAAAAGATCTGTACACTATACTAATGTCACAGTGACAAGAAGTAAAAGGGTTAACTGGGGGTGATGAAGGGATTAAACCTTTATTAGGCACTATATGGCCGGTACCCTAAACCTATCTGGGACTACTGCTAACTGCCCTAATGCTGTTTAGAGTCACACGAATACAGTGATCAGAAAAGAGATCTGTACACTAAACTAGTGACTCAGTGACAGGGAGTGAAAGGGTTAACTGGGGGTGTTAAAGGGATAAAACCTTTATTAGGGACTATATATGGGGTACCAACATATCTGGGCCTAACACTAACTGCCACTAACTGCCCGAACGCTGTTTAGTGTCACAAGTGACACCAGTGCAGTGATGAGTGAAAAAAATCTGAAAACTGTACTTGGCGACACTGTGACAGGGAGTGTAAGGGTTAACTGGGGGCGATCGGGGGCGATCGGGGGGTTACAAGTGTGCCTACGTGTACTGGTGTTAGTGTAGTGTTTGGTGTCTTTTGTCTTCTCCTCGCTCGCTGGAACCAAAAAGGGCTCCACAAGGGGAGATGACATCACTTCCTCTGCCTGTGTTTACATTACACAGGCAGAGGTGGCTTTTCATTCACCAGAACTTATCAGCAGGTCCAGGCCAGAAATCATTGGATCATTGTAGATCGGCCGGTTCTGTAGCGAATCCGATTGCTGCGGGGACGGCGTGGGTGCGAGCGACGTATATCTACGGTGACTCGCGCAGCCGAGCCAAGCTGCCACAGTATAACTGTGGTGGTTGGTCGGCAACTGGTTAAAGTGGTTGTAAAGTCACATAACACAATTACTTGTATCCTCTCTGTTTTAGCAAGATATAAAGTGCAGTGTGTATGTTTCTTTCACATGACCTCCCTCTGCTGGCTGGCTGACATCAGTGGGGAATCTCAGTCCCTCCCACTGCTTTTCTTAGATCGAGGAAGGAGAACAGAGGGAGATCATGTGACTGTACAGAGGAGCTGTGCAAAAAGTTATTTAGGATTATAATTTTTTAAAAGCTGACACACTGTACTGAATATCTTTCTAAAACCATACCTCCCATCTTTTTGAGACACCTAGTAGCAAAAGTATGTAGGTATAGGACACACACCCTGCCACGCCCCCTTAAAGGAGAATTATACAAAAGATGGTTAATTAAACCCACAAGTGCTTTTTTTACCACTACTATTCCTTTATATTGGCTTTTGGAATTTACAAATGCAGCAATTTAAAAATTAGATGAAAGGTTTAGCACTGGGAAACACTTTTGGAAAGATAAAAAGAGCATTTTATATACAACTACTGTACAGTATATAGATCAGACCAAAAAGAGGGACAAATGAGGAGGAAAGATGGACAGAGGGACTTTTTTTCAAACCAGGGAGAGTCCCTCAAAATCAGGGAAAGTTGGGAGCTATGCTAAACAGGGCTGGTGCAAGGATTTTTGACACCCTAGGCGAAACCTAATTTTTTCTACCAGCACCCATGCAGCCTCACCAGCACCCATCAATGCAGACTACCAGCTCCCTTAAATGCAGCCTACCAGCGCCCATCAATGCAGTCTCACCAGCACCCATCAAATGCAATCTCACCAGCGCCCATCAATGAAGCCTACCAGTGCCCATCAATGAATGTTTGCTTGCTTTCATTCATTCGGGAGTCGGGACACAGACACAGTCCTCTGCCGCCGCTGCGCCTCTGACACTATAAGCAAACGGAGCAGCGGCTGCCTGCTGATGCCAAGACTTAGTTGCTTGCTGCAGAGAGAAGAGAGTAGGAACACCACTTTCCGGACGCCCTAGGCAGAAGTGCGCCCTAGGCGACCGCCTAGTTTGCCTAGTGGTGGCACCGGCCCTGATGCTAAAACAGAGAGGATACAAGTAATTGTGTTATGTATTACATCAGAACAGAGGCAGGAGGAGTGGGGAGAGGAGGGGCAGGGAGGAGATCGGCTCTCACACACAGACTAGGAAATTACAGGCAGGAAGGGAAGGGGAGAGGGAGAGACTGTGTTTGGAGTCCACAGTGCTCTATATTAATTTTGATATAAAGTCATATACAGTAGTATACAGAGAAACCATTATTGCTTCATATTCTTACAAAACCTAGCAATTAGACTAAGCCTATACTAGGGGATTAAAGCGGAGCTCCACCCTAAAGTGGAACTTCCGCTCATCGGAACCCTCCCCCCCTCCGGTAACACAATTGACACCTTTCAGGGGGGAGGGGGGTGAAGATACCTGTCTAAGACAGGTATTTTCACCCACTTCCGGGAGTCCTCTCTGCGGGAAATCTGCGGGAAGTTCGTCACTTCCCGCAGAATACCCGTTATGTCCTGGGAGACACTGGGCTCCCAGAACACACGGGGACCAGTCAGAACAGGGCAGCGCTACTCGCGCATGCGCTGTAGGGAACCGGGCAGTGAAGCCGAAAGGCTTCACTTCCTGGTTCCCTCACCGAGGATGGCAGTGGGGGCAGCAGAGTGACGAGAAATTGCTCGTCCTCTGCTGCAGACGTTGCTGGACTCCAGGACAGGTAAGTGTCCTAATATTAAAAGTCAGCAGCTGCAGTATTTGTAGCTGCTGGCTTTTAATATATTTTTTTTCGGCGGAGCTCCGCTTTAAATCTACTAGGGACTCAGTTGACAAAATATGAGATGGCTACTTTGTATAGGCTTATAATATAAATTGAAGGACATTTTGGACCTTATTATTTGGCTTTGTATGCATGAAATTGTGGAAATTCATACCATTATTTACATTAAATGAAATGCCACAGCTACTTTTAATTTGCTTTACTATGTATTTTTAGATCCTTTCTATAGTAATGGAAATGACATAAAAGCAAATTATTGTTATTATTATTATTATTATTATATATGTTATTCTACATGACTTTCATCCTGTACATTCTAAATATTCCTGCATTTCTAGGATCAAATTCTAAGTCATTCGGGTAACAGATTAAAATAGTACAAGACACGACTGCACAAACCACTAGTCTGGAGTAGGGATGAGCCGAACACCCCCCAGTTCGGTTCGCAGCAGAATATGCGAACAGGCAAAAAGTTTGTTCGAACACGCGAACACTGTTAAAGTCTCACGAGCATGAAAAATCAAAAGTGCTAATTTTAAAGGTTAATATGCAAGTTATTGTCATAAAAAGTGTTTGGGGACCTGGGTCATGCCCCAGGGGACATGTATCAATGCAAAAAAAAGTTTTAAAAACTGAAGTTTTTTCGGGAGCAGTGATTTTAATGATGCTTAAAGTGAAACAATAAAAGTGCAATATTCCTTTAAAATTTTGTACCTGGGGGGGGCGGGATCTGGGGGTCCCGTTTGTTAAAAGGGGCTTCCAGATTCCGATAAGCTTCCCGCCCGCAGACCCCCACAACCACCGGGCAAGGGTTGTGGGGACGAGGCCCTTCTCCCCATCAACATGAGGCCCTTGTCAACATGGGAAACCCCACACCACTTATTTTATATTTTGACGCAGGGTTCCCCTTAAAATCCATACCAGACCTAAAGGGCCTGGTAATGGACTGGGGGGGGGGACCTCTGCCGTTTTTTTTCAATGACTTTTATCTGTATTGCCGGGACCCGACAATTCATTATAGCCACGAGTAGTTTTAAATTACTTATTTTCCTTTAGAAATGTCATTTTGTGCAAGGACAGTTCTAAACAAGAGAAACATGCGCTACTTTACAGGCATACTATAGACACCCCCAGGTATGAAATTTAAAAGGAATATTTCAGTTTTATTGTTTCACTTTAAGCATTATTAAAATCACTGCTCCCAAAAAAAACGGCCGTTTTTAAAACTTTTTTTGCATTGATACATGTCCCCTGGGGCAGGACCCAGGTCCCCAAACACTTTTTATGACAATAACTTGCATATTAACCTTTAAAATTAGCATTTTTGATTTCTCCCATAGACTTTTAAAGGGTGTTCCGTGGGTTTGGAATTTGCCGCGAACACCCCAAATTGTTCGATATTCGGCGAACGGGTGAACAGCCAATGTTCGAGTCGAACTCATGTTCGACCCGAACATAAAGCTCATCCCTAGTCTAGAGTATAAAATACAACATATTCTGTAGATTAATGGTTGACTTATGGATCAGGAAAGGGTATAATTTTAGCTCTTTAAAATGATCATAAATTATCAAATCAGTTTACACTTTTAGGCTCCATGCACACTGGACGCTAAAAAAAGCTAAAAAAAACACCAGTAGCTTTGCAGGGAGCCTTTCAACGTTTTTTAGCGTTTTTGCAATAGCGTTTATTAGCGTTTTTCAGTTTTAGCGTTTTGTAGCTTTTTTTTTTTCAATGGATCAAAAAACGCTAAAAAACGCTGGTGAGCTGCGTTTTTGAGTGTTTATTAGCATTTTCTGCGTTTTGCGTTTTTTCCCGCCGAAAAACAGCACTTTGAACGCGAATTTCTTGCGTTCAGAAAAAAGCCCATAATCTCCACTGCTCATTAACGCGAAAAAACTTCCATGTGTGCATGGGCACATAGGGTAACATAGAGTGCAGTTTATGGGCTTTTAAAAAAAACGCCCAAACGCCAATAAACTCCAGTTTATGAGCTTCAGTGTGCATGGAGCCAAAGAATATCTAGACCTTGAAACAAACATATACTGTAATATACTGTATATTTCGATTTAACTTTTCTATTGTGTCTATGAATAAAGCATGATTTCCACTCAGTTTTGATTATAAACCTTTCGGCCCATGTCTATCTTCATTACATGAAAGGAGGGAGGTTATTTGATTAGTAGTTTAACCTCTCCTGGACCACCCTACGTACTGCAGCAGGGCGGCCTCTGTGCGCGAAATCACATACCTGTACGTGATTCGCACCCACAGATAGGGGGTGTGTACACGCGTCCCCGCTGTCCCTGCCGTGATCGGATTCCTTTTAGAACCGATCAATCAATCTACAGATTGATCGGTTCTGACAAATGGCAGAATGTCCTTTGCCTGTGTAATGTAAACACGGTGCAGTTCCTGTGCGATTTACCTGAAAACTATAGTGTGAAACCATGCATTTTGAATGGGCTCAAATCGCACCAAAGTCATGCATGCACCAATTTTGGAATTGCACTGCAACCGGTTCGCATGATGGTTTTGTGAATGCGATCCGGTGCAGGCAAACAAACTGTGTTTTGCAACCTTTGTTTGGGGTGTCGTTAAGATAGCACTGACACCCACTGCAGATTGCAAGCGGGGTGCAATTTGAATGAGGTGTATGAAACGTGCGTGGATTGAGGGTTTCCCACATTGTAGTGTATCTCCTAAGTAGTGATGAGCCGAACACCCCCGGGTTCGGTTCGCACCAGAACCCGCGAACGGCCTGAAAGTTCGCACGAACTTTAGAATTCTATTAAATACAATGGATGCGAACGTTCGAAATCTAAAGTGCTAATTATAACGACTATTATGCATGTTATTGTCCTAAAAAGGGTTTGGGAACCCGGGTTCTGCACCAGGGGACATGTATCGATGCAAAAAAGAAGTTTTAAAAACTGTCGTTTTTCTGGATTTTAATGATGCATAAAGTGAAAAAAAAGAGTCAAATATTCCTTTAAATATCGTACCTGGGGGGTGTCTAAAGTATGCCTGTGAAGTGCCACGTGTTTACCGTGTTTAGAACTGTCCCTGCACAAAATTACATTTCTAAAGGAAAAAAAGCCATTTAAAACTGCTTGCGGCTTTAATGTAATGTCTGGTCTCGGTAATATGGATGAAAATCTTTAAGAAAAATGGCATAGCTACCAAATCACACACCCCCCCCCCCCTACCCCAGCCCATTACCAGCCCCTTTGGGTCTTGTATGGATATTAAGGGGAACCCCGCACACAAAATAAAAAAGGCCCTATATACTCTGAACAGCCGTATACAGGCGGTGCATACAAGACAGGGACTGTAGGTTTGTTCTTATGTAGAATCTGTTTGTAATTTTGAACAGGTACATTGTTTAAGTGTAGCTCCAGGCAAAAAATCTATTTTTAAGCTTTTTGGAAAACATAGGGAAGGGTTATTACCCCTGTAACATTTGTTTTGCTGTCTGTGCAGTGTGCACCTGTTCAGAACAGTTCACCTCACTTTCCGTCCTAATAACAAATGTTTTTTGAAAATTTGGATTTTTTATTGAAACAAGAATTGGTGATAAAGCATCAGTGGAGAGGAGACACTTTTTTCCCATATTAACTCTTACAGGAGAGAATTTGCCTTCCTAGGGGTAGATTTCCTCTCACTTCCTGTTGTATCCTTCCGTTTGCAAGGAGGAGTCGTTTGTAAGTTGGATGTTTGAAAGTAGGGGCCTGCCGTATATACTCAGCTGAAATTTGCCCCTTACATGTTAGTGTTGCCACAACACTGTGAGCCCTCACAGTTACTCTTGGTGGGCGCATGAATGGGCCCTGCTGTGAATTATTAGATCAAGAATTGTAATTGCATGCCCCTGTTGAACAGGGGCTGAAAAATTGGGCCTTTGGTGGTGGTGGTGGTGTTGACACAACACTGTAAGGCCTCACAGTTAGTCTTGGTGGGCGCAGGAATGGGCCCTGCTGTGAATTATTAGATCAAGAATTGTAATTACATGCCCCTGTTAAACAGGGGCAGAAAAATTGGGCCTTAGGCACTGGTGCCACAACACTGCAACCCCTCACAGATACTGTACTTGGAGCACAGCAATGAGCCCTGTTGCAAAGTATTGCATCAAAAATTGTAATTACACGCCCCTGTTAAACAGGGGCTGAAAAATTGGGCCTTAGCCACTGGTGCTGGTGCCACGACACTGCAACCTCTCCCAGATACTCTAGTTGGAGTGCAGGAATGAGCCCTGCTGCAAAGCATTGCATAAAAAATTGTAATTACATGCACCTGTTAAACAGGGGCATAAAAATTGGGCCTTAGGCACTGGTGCCACAACACTGCAACCCCTCACAGATACTGTACTTGGAGCACAGCAATGAGCCCTGTTGCAAAGTATTGCATCAAAAATTGTAATTACACGCCCCTGTTAAACAGGGGCTGAAAAATTGGGCCTTAGCCACTGGTGGCGGCACCTAGAAACAAAAATGTTCTTCCAAGCTATCATCATCAATCGGATCATTGAGGAGGAGGAGGATAGTCAGTCAACATAACAGGACAGTCTCTCAGCATCAGCATCAGTCTTGAAGGGATGTGACATTTGAAAATAAATTACAGTGTAGTCTGTTATATCAGCTTCAGGTGTTTAGTAGCTGGTGGTGATCCAAGACTGGTTCATCTTTATGAAGGTCAGTCGATCAACAGAGTCGGTGGACAGGCGCACCCTGTGATCGGTGACAAATCCTCCAGCAGCACTGAATGTGCGTTCTGAAAGAACGCTGGATGCAGGACAGGCCAGTAGCTCAATTGCATACTGTGCAAGCTCTGGCCAGTGATCCATCCTCAAGACCCAGTAAGCCAGAGGATTTTCGGTGGGGAAGGTGTCCAAGTCTGACCTTGCCCCTAGGTATTCCTGCACCATGTATATCAGATGCTGGCGATGGTTGCTGGAACCGATCATACCTTGGGGCTGCGGACTAAAGAATTGTCTGAACGCATCGGTCAGACGGCCACCTTCCCCACCGCTCCTTCTTTGACTGACCGAAGCCTCAGCAACTCGTTGTCCAGGACCAGGAGTTTGTAACCTCCCAGTCTCTGGGAACGCATTGCACAGACCTTTCTGCAAGGCCTCCCGGAGTTGTCTCATCCTCTGCTCCCTCTGCGATGGTAAGATAAGGTCCGCAACCTTACCCTTGTACCGTGGATCAAGGAGAGTGGCCAGCCAGTAATGGTCCCTCTCCTTGATCCGAAGAATACGAGGATCCTTCCGCAGACTTTGCAAGATCAGGGAGGCCATGCAGCGTAGGTAAGCTGAGGCATTCGGTACGGAGTCCTCTGGGTCACTAAGGACGACATGATCCGCAGCCACCTCCTCCCAGCCACGTACAAGTCCACTGGTTTCTTGGGACTGTAAATCATCCCTAAAAGACTGCTGCTGATGATGCTGAGTGCCAGGCTCCACCTCCATGCTGACACAATCCTCCTCCTCCTCCTCCTCCTCCTCTTCTTCCTGTGCGATGGGTGGGACAGAAGGAACACTGTCTGGGTATAGGGGCCTTGAGAGGCAAGGAAGTCCTCCTCTTCCTGCCTCTGTTCTGCCTCAAGTGCCCTGTCCATTATTCCACGCAGCGTATGTTCCAACAGGTGGACAAGAGGTACAGTGTCACTGATGCATGCACTGTCACTGCTCACCATCCTCGTGGCCTCCTCAAATGGTGCCAGGACAGTGCATGCATCCCTGATCATGCCCCACTGGCGTGGTGAAAAATACCCAAGCTCCCCTGACCCTGTCCTGGTGCCGTAGTTGCACAGGTACTCATTGATGGCCCTCTGCTGCGTGTGCAGCCGCTGCAGCATGGCCAACGTTGAGTTCCACCTGGTGGGCATGTCACATATAAGGCGGTTCTTGGGCAGGTTCAACTCCTTTTGTAGCTCAGCCAGGCAAGCACTGGCATTATAAGATCTGCGGAAATGCACACAGACTTTCCTGGCCTGCCTCAGGACATCCTGTAAGCCCGGGTACCTGCCCAAGAACCACTGCACCACCAGGTTAAGGACGTGAGCCACACAGGGCACATGGGTCAGTTGTCCCTGTCGGAGAGCGGAGAGGAGGTTGGTGCCATTGTCGCAAACTACCATTCCTGGCTTAAGCTGGCGTGACGTCAACCACCTCTCGGCCTGCCCCTGCAGAGCAGACAGAACCTCTGCCCCAGTGTGGCTCCTGTCCCCCAAACACACCAGCGCAAGCACGGCATGGCATCTTTTTGCCTGCGTACTTGCGTAGCCCCTTGAAAGCCTACGGAGCACTGCTGGTTCAGAGGACAAAGCACAGGAAGAGGCCACGGAGGAAGAAGAAGAGGAGGGGGTGGAGGACAGAGGTGTGTCACAACCAGTAGTAGCATTTTGGAGGCGTGGCGGTGGAACAACCTCCAACACTACTGCACCTTGTCCTGCATCCTTCCCATCTGCCAAAAGAGTGACCCAATGGGCCGTGAAAGAAAGGTAACGTCCCTGTCCATGCCTGCTGGACCATGAGTCAGCGGTAATATGCACCTTACCGCTGACCGCCCTGTCCAGCGAGGCCAAGACATTGCCTTCCACATGCCGGTAGAGAGCCGGAATCGCCTTCCGTGAGAAAAAGTGGCGTTTGGGAACCTGCCACTGAGGAACCGCACATTGCACAAACTCACGGAAGGGGGCCGAGTCTACCAACTGAAAAGGCAGCAGTTGAAGCGCTAGCAATTTAGCCAAGCTAGCATTCAACCGCTGGGCATGTGGATGGCTGGGATTGAACTTCTTTCGACGGTCCAGCAGCTGGGGCAGGGAAATTTGCCTGCTAGAATCGGACGTCGGTGTACTGCTAGCAGAGTGCCCGCAAGTACTTGGCTGTGACACACCTAATTCTACACCTTCATTCCTCTCAGAGCAGGTTTCAGAGAGGACTGAAGGTATAGTGGGGTTGGAGATCCCAGCTGATGCGGTGCAAGAAGAGGTCAGCTTTGTTCTTTGGTGTGGGTCTTTAAGGTAGGCTTGCCAATGAGCTGCATGGCAGGTCAACATATGTCTGGTCAAGCATGCGGTGCCCAAGCGGGTGATGTTTTGTCCACGCGATATACGCTTGAGACATATGTTGCAAACAGCAGCTGTGCGATCTGATGCACTCGACTCAAAAAAGGCCCACACCAAAGAACTTTTTGAATAACGGGCAGAGGCAGCGCCCTGCACAGGCGGAGCTCTGCGGTGTGATTCCGTCGGTGTGCTGCCCTTATGCTGGCCCCCCGAGGGCATCCTGCCTCATTGGAGATGTGCCTCCTCCTCATCCTCCTCCTCCTCCTCCTCCTCTCTCCTATTAGGCACCCACGTGGAGTCAGTGACCTCATCATCCCCTCCCTCCTCATCACTGGAGCAAATCTGGCAGTATGCTGCAGCTGCTGGAACATGACTGCCAGATTGGTGTCCTTCTTGAGCATCCCCTCTCTCTGCTCTCACGCTACTGCCTTCCTCTAGCTGGGTATCATCATCAGACCCTTCAAAACGCTGGGCATCCTCCTGGAGCATGTACCCAACACTGTGCCCAAACAGTTTGGGGGACTCCTCAGGAGGACATGGTTGGTCTAGGGAAGGAGTGACTGATGATAACATTGATACCAGGGAAGAGGACGCTTTGGCAGCTGCTTTGCCAGTACCCTGAGCCTGGGTGAGAGAGGATGAGGAGGATGAGGAGGGCTTGGTCATTCACTCTACCAAGTCTTCGGCATGATGCGGCTCAACACGTCCAGCTGCCGAAAAGAAGGACAAGCGTGTCCCATGGCCACGTGCTGATGGCGATGCACCGCGTCCACGACCAGCACTGTTGTCTCTAGACACAGAGCCTGCTTGCCCTCTTTTATTGGCTCCTGACTGTCTGCCTCTCCTTGTTTGCTTTCCAGACATTCTAATGGCCTGCAGGGAAATGGGAAAAGCAGCAATACAGGCTAAGTTCAGGTGTAATATGGTCAGGAGGCACACTCCGCCCGCTGTAAGTGCCGCAAAATCCTGTTGGTGTAACACACCAGGAAAAAGCAGCAATACAGGCTAAGTTCAGGTGTAATATGGTCAGGAGGCACACTCCACCCACTTTAAGTGCCGCAAAATCCTGTTGGTGTAACACACCAGGAAAAATCAGCAATACAGGCTAAGTTAAGGTGTAATATGGTCAGGAGGCACACTCGGCCCGCTGTAAGTGCCGCAAAATCCTGTTGGTGTAACACACCAGGAAAAAGAAGCAATACAGGCTAAGTTAAGGTGTAATATGGTCAGGAGGCACACTCCGCCCGCTGTAAGTGCCGCAAAATCCTGTTGGTGTAACACACCAGGAAAAAGCAGCAATACGGGCTAACTTCAGGTGTATAATGTGCAGGAGGCTTAGCAACAATGACACTGACACTGTCCCCTGCCTATCCTTCTCTCTCCCTGCACACAAGGTTTATCAAAGTATATGACACTGACACTCTCCCTGCCTGTCCTTCTCTCTCCCTGCACACAAGGTTTAGCAAAGAATATGACACTGACACTGTCCCCTGCCTATCCTTCTCTCTCCATGCACACAAGGTTTATCAAAGTATATGACACTGACACTCTCCCTGCCTATCCTTCTCTCTCCCTACACACAAGGTTTAGCAAAGAATATGACACTGACACTCTCCCTGCCTATCTATCTCTGTCCCTACACACAAGGTTTAGCAAAGAATAGATTTTACAAGATTTGACACTGTCCCTGCCTATCCTTCACTTTCCCTGCTCCGGAACACACTACACGAGGCCGCCACGCTGGCGGCCTTTTATAGTGTGGGGCGTGTACTAAACCCCCTCAGCTATAATTGGCCACAGGCATCCTGCCTGTGGCCAATCATTGCTCTCCTCGTTGCCGGCGCTGTGATTGGCCAAGCATGCAGGGTCACAGTGCATGCTTGGCCAATCACAGCGCCGGGATTACACTGCGATGGCGCAGTGTATTGTGGGCCGTTCGCGTCACTCGAATTTGGCGCGAACGGCCCAAATCGTTAGTTGTTCGCCGAACGCGCGAACAGCCGATGTTCTAGTCGAACCTATGTTCGACTCGAACACCGAGCTCATCCCTACTCCTAAGCAGTAGTGTGTTTTTTAGATGTGCAATTACACACCTTATCGCACCCGCTTAGATGTGAACCTAGCCTTAAGAGAAGTCACTGTATTTAAGGCTGGTAATTTTTCAGTTGATGGATTTTTTTATTTTTTTATTCTGTGATTAATTGAAAATTAAGCACATGTGAACACAGTGAGTGTGCTGCCTTCCACAAGATGGTGCCCTTTGTACCTGCCCAGTAAGATTGGCTGTGGTAAGCAGTGCATTCCGCCCTAGGGTGCCCACATGTCCCGGATTGCCCGGGACTATCCTGGAATTGCCATCTCTGTCCCTGGTCCCGGGCACCTTCATTCCGGGACAATACAGTGTCCCGGAATGAAATTGAAGTCACAGCCACCACCTACTAACTAGTAATTACATTTCTCTACACTTACGGAAGTGGTTGCTAGGGCCGGCCCGCCTGGCGTCCAGAAACCAGTGACATCACAGACTCTCAATCTCTCAGACAGAGGCTGGGAGCAAGGTCCGCGCTTAGTGCTGCACTGCTGTCTCCACCCACCTCGGCACCTTCTCCGGCGCACAGCAAGCAGCAGGGACTGGCGTGATCTTCACTCTCCAGGCAGTGTCTCCTCTCCACCCACCTCCTTCCTCGGCGCCCCTGGCCTGCCGTTAAGCAGCATGCAGAGGGTGTGACAGCAGCAGGGACTACAGGTAGAAAGTGGCACACTGCATGATATTTTACAATGTGGTAATAGAAATAATGTGATTTGATGATCCTGACACCATATTTAGCATGGTGTTGGGATGATTTATGTGCTAAGACCAGCCATTCGCCCAACAAATCACGCCAAATTCCCCGTCATCCCTGAGACTACATTGCCCCCCCCTCATTTTTGGGGGGGGAAGGTGGTTGTCCCTGAATGGCAGTTTGGAAATGTGGTCACCCTACCCCCCCCCCCCCCCTTTTTTTATATCTGTAAAAAAGTTAAAAAAGTCAGTGAGTGCTCTGACTGACACAACCAGGGCCGTCGGAACAGGACAGGCAAACCAAGCAACTGCTTGGGGCCTTCCGGGTTACTTCCGGGTTTCGCGGCTCCGGCGCTGTGATTGGCCGGAGCCGTGATGACGTCACTCCCGCGCATGCACGCGGGAGCCGTCAGTGACGGCATGGCCTCAATCAGGAACGATGCGCTACAGTGCGCCTGCGCCGTAGACAGCGGCACTCCTGATTATAGTAAATATCTCCTAAACCGTGGAGGTTTAAGAGATATTTCAAGCACCTACAGGTAAGCCTTAATCTAGGCTTACCTGTAGGATAAAGTGGTAAAGGCTTTAAGGATGTGATTGCTTACTAGGGGCAACACATATCCTTTTTCCAGTATAATTTATAATTTATAATTTTGGCGCAATTTATTTTATTTAAAAATACTTTTACTTTGTACCTGCTGCTGAACCCCCCCCCCCAAAACAAGAAATTATCTACGGCCCTGTGGGTGACGCCAGTTAGCGTCAGCGTCAGTTAGCGTCAATTCTAGACAGCGTCAGATTGCCTGCCACATATTCACTAATACATTTTGACCCTTTGATTGCCAGTACCATTAAAGCCCCATACACACTATCAGATTTTCTGCTGATTTTTGTCTTTAGGTTTACCAAAACCATGTAGTGCAAGGGCCTGCCTGATTGCATACGAATTGAAACTCTTAAGGTATGACCTCATATTAGATGGTTTTGGTAAATCTGATGTAGCGCCCCTCCCAATATTTGAGGTCGCTATGTACAAATTTAGGGGTAGTCTGAGCCAGTAGTTAGGCCCAGACAAATTACATTTTTAATTATTCGCTTCTGCTCTGGGTGTGATGCTGCCTGGCAGTACAGTTCCCTGTTGCCTGTAGGTGGCACTGTCACCGCTGGCTCAGGTTGACCCACAGGGGGTATCACAGCACCATTGGGTGTCCTTTCTCGGCAGCCCTACAGTGGGAGTGGTCAACCCGCTGTGCATGCTGGGAGAGGGTACATAAGGGGCAGACGCTCTTAGGCGTGAGGTATTCCAGGGGACCCCTTGGTCCTGGAGGACGTTAGCGATGGTACTGCTGTCTCGGGAGAGGCCTGGAGGCCTACCTAAAGAGGGATCTATCATCGTTGATACAAGCCCTGCAATACCCTAAAGGTTTCTCTCATTGTTGCTTGGCTGGGAGGTTTGGGACTGGATTATCCTGTGGCAGAGGATTCCCAATCGCATCCCCATTTCATAAAGGACAGATTAATTTGTGCTTTACTCCGGCTGCTAGGACCTATCTCAAAAGGGACTATCCGGGTGAGCAAAACCCACTCAGACTTGAGTGGCGACGGTACTGAGTCTTAAGTGTTGCATGCCTGAACCTTTTCCCTACTTCGTCTATTCTCTCTCTCTCAAAGTTTTACCTCAAGATAAAAGAATAAAACCTTGTTGCTTAGGTTTTACACCTGTGTGGACATTGGCTTTATTACAAAGGGACTTCCGCCTAGACAACAGAGACCGGGGATCCACTCGTGAGAGGTATTTTGCTGCAGACCCAAAGGTTCACTAAACAGTGGATTTTCACACTTAACAAAGTGTGGATCCGGCGTAGCCGCAGGGGTGGAGGAGTGGAGGGAAGCCTAGTCTTCCCCCCGAAGAGAAAACAACCCCTGGGAGCTACACTGATGACAAAAATTAGCAGAAAATCTAATAGTGTGTATGGGGCTTTACACAAACTATACACCTCCATTACTATTATAGTCTGAACAGATCAAAAACTTTGATCAGATCAGAACTATACTAGCTTCCCCAATACTAGTATAGTGTTCCCAAAAACACAGTGTTAGCAGGATCAGCCCCGACACCTGCCATCACCAGGGATGAGCCGAACACCCCCCTGTTCGGTTCGGTTCGCACCAGAACCTGCGAACAGACAAAATGTTCGTGTGAACTTTAGAACCCTATTAAATACAATGGACTCGAACGTTCGAAATCTAAAGTGCTAATTATAAAGGCTAATATGCAAGTTATTGTCCTAAAAAGTGTTTGGGGACCAGGGTCCTGCCCCAGGGGACATGTATCAATGCAAAAAGTAGTTTTAAAAACGGCCGTTTTTTCGGGAGCAGTGATTTTAATAATGCTTAACCAGTTTACAACCACCTGCCGACAAATAACGTCGACAAGGTGGTTGCTTAACTCTGGGAGGATGTTATATAACGTCCTCCCAGAATCGCGCTCCCGCGCGCCCACTGGGGCGCGCACACAGGAATCTCCGTGACCGCCGGGTCCTCTGGACCCGGCGCATCACGAATCACGGTAAATCGCCGCTGATAGCAGCCGTTTACCACGTGATCGCTCCGTCAAATGACGGAGCAATCACTTGTAAACAGACCGGCGTCATGTGATGACGCCGGTTCCTCTCTCCCCTCTCTGTACCAATCGGTACAGTGTGAGAGGAGAGGGGGAGAGAGCGAATCATGGCAGCAGCACTGGGCTGGATCTGTGACAATTGCAGTCAGAGATCCAGTCATCCATCCATCCCTGCTCAGCCATCCCTGTGCAATACCCTGCCAATACTCTGCAAAATACCCTGCGCAATACTCTGCAAAATACTCTGCAATACCCTGTTGCAATACTCTGCAATACCCTGCGCAATACTCTGCAATACCCTGCGCAATACCCTGCAATACCCTGTGCAATACTCTGCAATACTCTACAATACCCTGCGCAATACTCTGCAATACCCTGCGCAATACTCTGCAATACCCTGCGCAATACCCTGAAATACTCTGCAATACCCTGCGCAATACTCTGCAATACCCTAAGCAAAACTCTACAATACCCTGCACAATACTCTACAATACCCTGCACAATACTCTACAATACCCTGCACAATACTCTGCAATACCCTGCGCAATACCCTGCACAATACTCTGCAATACCCTGGGCAATACTCTGCAATACTCTGCAAAATACTCTGCAAAATACTCTGCACAATACCCTGCGCAATACTCTGCAATACCCTGTGCAATACTCTGCAATACCCTGCACAATACTCTGCAATACCCTGCACAATACTCTGCAATACCCTGCACAATACACCCTGCGCAATACTCTGCAATACCCTGCGCAATACTCTTCAATACCCTGTGCAATACCCCCTGTGCAATACTCCGTGCAATACCCTGCCATACTCCGCAATGCCCTGCCATACTCCGCAATGCCCTGCCATACTCCGCAATGCCCTGCCATACTCCGCAATGCCCTGCAATACTCCGCAATAACCACTTCCCGCCGGCCGTCATATGACATCCTTGACTTTGTGCGGGGATATCTGAATGATGGAAGCAGCTACAGGCATCATTCAGATATTAGATTTTTCAGCCGGCGATTCCCTACACCATAACAACAATCATAGCGGCTGTTCCACCGCTTGATCATTCTTACGGGAGGCGAGAGGGGATGTCCCCCCCCCGCCGCCCTCCGGTGCTTCTACCGACTCACCGCTACGATCAAAGCCAGGATTGTTTTTTTTTTGTTTTTTTTTCAGGCTTCCCAGCCTAGAGGTGAGATGTGGGATCTTATTGACCCCATATCTCACTGTAAAGAGGACCTGTCATGCCATATTCCTATTACAAGGGATGTTTACGTTCCTTGTAATAGGTATAAAAGTGCTCAAAAAAAATTTTGGGGTGGAAAAACATGTCAAACTAAAATAAATAAAGTAAAATGAACAATAAAAAAATATATATATTTTTTTAAGCGCCCCTGTCCCCGTGAGCTCTCATACAGAAGCGAACGCATACGTAAGTCCCGCCCACATATGAAAACGGTTTTCAAACCACACATGTGAGATATCGCCGCAAACGTTAGAGCGAGAGCAATAATTTTGTTCCTAGACCTCCTCTGTAACTCAAAACGTGTAACCAGTAAAAATATTTAAAGCGTCGCCTATGGGGATTTTTAAGTAGCGAAGTTTGGCGCCATTCCACGAGCATGTGCAATTTTTAAGGGTGACATGTTAGGTATCTATTTACTCGGCGTAACTTCATCTTTCACATTATGCAAAAACATTGGGCTAACTTTACTGTTTTTTTTTTTTAAGCACAAAACATTTTTTTTCCGTAAAAAACGCGTTAAAAAAATTGCTGCGCAAATATCCTGCGAGATAAAAAGTTGCAACAACCACCATTATATTCTCTAAGATCTTTGCTAAAAAAAAATATATAATGTTTTGGGGTTCTATGTAATTTTCTAGCAAACAAATGATGATTTTTACATGTAGGAGAGAAATGTCAGAATTGGCCTGGGTGCTCCAGAATGCCTGATGGTGCTCCCTGCATGTTGGGCCTCTGTATGTGGCCATGCTGTGTAAAAGTCTCACACATGTGGTATCGACATACTCGGGAGTAATAGCAGAATGTGTTTTGGGGTGTAATTTGTGGTATGCATATGCTGTGAGTGAGAAATAACCTGCTAATATGACAATTTTGTGAAAAAAAAAAAGAGAAAAAAAAATCTTGATTTTGCAAAGAATTGTGGGAAAAAATGACAACTTCAAAAAACTCACAATGCCTCTTTCTAAATACCTTGGAATGTCTTCTTTCCAAAAAGGGGTCATTTGGGGGGTATTTGTACTTTTCTGCCATGTTAGGGTCTCAAGAAATGAGATAGGCCGTCAGTACTTCAGGTGTGATCAATTTTCAGATATTGGCACCATAGTTTGTGGACTCTATAACTTTCACAAAGACCAAAAAATATGCACTAATTTGTACTTATTTTTACCAAAGATATGTAGCAGTATAAATTTTGGCCAAAATGTATGAAGAAAAAATAGTAATTTGCAAAATGTTATAACAGAAATAAAAAAAAAAACATTTTTTTACAGAATTTTTTGTATTTTTTCTCTTATAGCGCAAAAAATAAAAAACCCAACGGTGATTAAATACCACCAAAAGAAAGCTCTATTTGTGTGAAAAAAAGGACAAAAAATTCATATGGGTACAGTGTTGTATGACTGAGTAATTGCCATTCAAAATGTGAGAGCACCGAAAGCTGAAAATTGGTCTGGTTATTAAGGGGGTTTAAGTGCCCAGTGGTCAAGTGGTTAAAATTAAAAAATAAAAGTGAAATATTCCTTTAAATTTCGTACCTGGGGGGTGTGTATGATATGCATGTAAAGTGGCGCATGTTTCCCATGCTTAGAACTGTCCCTGCACAAAGTGTCATTTTTGAAGGAAAAAAAGTCATTTAAAACTCACTCGCGGCTATTAATGAATTGTCGGCTTTTATCAATACATACAAAAGTCATTGATAAAAAAAAAAAAAAAAAAACGTGGGGGTCCCCCAGAATTCAATTACCAGGCCCTTCAGGTCTGGAATGGATATTAAGGGGAACCCCGCCGCAAATAAAAAAAAAATGGTGTGGGGTTCCCCCTAAATATCCATACCAGGCCCTTCAGTTCTGGCATGAATTTTAAGGGGAACTCCACCCCAAATAAAAAAAAAAAGGCTTGGAGTCCCCCCAAAAATCCATACCAGACCCTTATCCGAGCACGCAACCTGGCCGGCCGCAGGGGAAAAGGGGGGGACGAGAGCGGCCCCCCCTCCCTCCTGAACCGTACCAGGCCACATGCCCTCAACATGGGGAGGATGTCCCCATGTTGATGGGGACAAGGGCCTCATCCCCACAACCCTTGCCCGGTGGTTGTGGGGGTCTGCGGGCGGGGGGCTTATCGGAAATTTAAATTTACACAGTGAAGGAAGTTCCCCGCTCAGGCCAATGACGTAGGCGGGTCTGACATACCGAGGGGGCGGACCTGATGGGGAACTTCTCTCACTGTGGTAATACATGTATAGACCCGCCCCTTGTCATGTTCCGCATCTGGTCCGCTGAGCGAACCTGATGGGGAACTTTAGAAGGGGCGGGTCTATACATTTAAAACACTGAGGAGGAAGTTCCCCATCAGGTCCGCTCAGGCAAAACCAGTGACGGACAGCGCTGGACATCGGATCGCCGCGGGACACTGGATTTCACAGCTGGAATGTTTATTTTTTTTTAATAAAGGACTTTTTCAAGGTGTTTGTGTGGTTTTTTTTACATTTTTTTACGCTTTCTTCGTGAAATGGTAGGGGTACAATGTACCCCTTACCAATTCACATAGGGGGGGGGCGGGATCTGGGGGTCCCCTTTGTTAAAGGGGTCTTCCAGATTCCGATAAGCCCCCCGCCCGCAGACCCCCACAACCACCGGGCAAGGGTTGTGGGGATGAGGCCCTTGTCCCCATCAACATGGGGACATCCTCCCCATGTTGAGGGCATGTGGCCTGGTACGGTTCAGGAGGGAGGGGGGGCCGCTCTCTCATCCCCCCCCTCTTCCCCTGCGGCCGGCCAGGTTGCGTGCTCGGATAAGGGTCTGGTATGGATTTTTGGGGGGACTCCACGCCATTTTTTTTTACATTTGGGGTGGAGTTCCCCTTAAAATCCATGCCAGATCTGAAGGGCCTGGTATGGATATTTGGGGGAACCGCGCGCCATTTTTTTAAAATTTGCGGCGGGATTCCCCTTAATATCCATTCCAGACCTGAAGGGCCTGGTAATTGAATTCTGGGGGACCCCCACGCTTTTTTTTTTTTTTTTTATCAATGACTGTATGTATTGCCGGGAGCCGACAATTCATTAATAGCCGCGAGTGAGTTTTGAATGACTTTTTTTTCTTCAAAAATGACACTTTTTGCAGGGACAGTTCTAAGCACGGGAAACATGCGCCACTTTACATGCATATCATACACACCTCCCAGGTACGAAATTTAAAGGAATATTTCACTTTTATTGTTTCACTTTAAGCATTATTAAAATCACTGCTCCCGAAAAAACTGCAGTTTTTTAAAAAAAAAATTGCATTGATACATGTCCCCTGGGGCAGGACCCGGGTCCCCAAACACTTTTTAGGACAATAACTTGCATATTAGGCTTTATAATTAGCACTTTAGATTTCTCCCATAGACTTTTCGAATTTGCCGCAAACACCCCAAATTGTTCGCTGTTCGGCGAAGAGGCGAACAGGCAATGTTCGAGTCGAACATGAGTTCGACTCGAACTCGAAGCTCATCCCTAGCCATCACCTGCGTTTAGCCCCTCCGCCCCTTCAAACAAGTGCAGTGTCAGCAGTAGTAGCAGTCACTGTCACCTTGTATACACAGTTCACAAAACTGCAGCATTAGCAGAGTCAGGCCTGATCTGTGCTAGCACTAGCAGTTAATTTTTTTTGTAGCGGTTCAAACAGTCCTTGACAACCAGGTGCTCTTTTATCTGTGAGTCACACTAGGTACCTATGCATTTATTGGCCAAAATGTCAAATGAAAGGTACACTAGTGAAGAGGCCTACAGGATACTGAGCATGACAGATGAGAGCGATGGGGAGTCCTCACTTTCAGAGTCAGGCTCAGTATTTAAACCCGTAGAGAGCAGTGGCACCCTGACAGATAGCTCTGATGATGGAGTAGAGGTCCCTGCTAAGATCAGGCATACCCAACCCCGTTCCCAGGTTGTTGAGGTGCTACATTTGCATGATTCTCATATGCAGCAGAGTGCTAGTACTAGTGCCGCTCTACCTTCTGGTAAACTGACGAGCACCAGTGGCCTGGTCATAGACAAACCAGCACTGCAGTAACACTTGGTGATACAATAAAATCGTGATGGTGACTGCGCTGTGGTGAGTCAGATTAAATAAATTGAGGGGGAAGGGAGAGGCAGGGGAATTGGGAATGTGAAGGGAAAGGAGAAGGGGGTGATAGATAAATCACTGCCTGGAAATCGGCTAAGTGATAGTAATGTGCAATGTGCACAGTGACACAAATAAACGTGAAATATGGATAAGTGAACAGCTACTGATAGCAAAATGAGTCCTACAGCAATCACCAAACAGCAATCGCCAAAGGATCTAGTCCAAGTTGACAATAAAACAATAATGTTGTGATGGTGGCTATACTGTGGTGGATCAAATACAATAAAGTGAAGGGGGAATGGGGGGAGGGGGGCGGCGAAAGTGGGAATAAGATGGGGGGGAGGGTTAGGTTGATAGGTCGCTGGCTGGAAAACCAACTTGGTGGTAATGGTGTACAGTATGCCCAGTGACACTGATAGGCGTCAAATGGTAATGTGCAAAAAAATTCTAGTAACAAAATATAAGAGTAAAACCTAATGGAAAAAATGTCTGGGCAATAAAGTGATACACAAACGTCACTTCTAATATACAAACATGAAAACAAACGTGAATCACTAAGGTATAATACACTAATCAGAAAACGATGTCTATGAGTAACATACACGTGTTGAATGCATCAGTGAGCAAGGCAAGGGGAATTCTAAAACAGATCCTGACTATGGCTCCTGATTGTGGCTTCCAAATGTTGCAAAAAAAGGTTGCAAAAAAAAAAGGGTTATTATAAATGAATCTTATTGTATGAATAAAGTCATATATAAAAAGAGTCCTATCTTATTGTATAAATAAAATCATATATAAAAAGAGTCCCATCACCAAAGATGTGCTTGAAGATCTTGATATGGCATCCACCCAGTGATCAAACACAACTTACTTCCCTGCTAGGAGGGAGCAGTATGGAGCAGATCTCTG
This sequence comes from Rana muscosa, assembly GCA_029206835.1. Classification (NCBI taxonomy): domain Eukaryota; kingdom Metazoa; phylum Chordata; class Amphibia; order Anura; family Ranidae; genus Rana; species Rana muscosa. The sequence continues at coordinate 230,346,350 of CM055117.1, read as the reverse complement.
ATGGAGAGTGATATATCGTCCTAATGGTACAGTCTTTATGACTCAGTTTCCATATCACTCATTGGGATGCATATGAGAAAAACACAGAAGAGAGAGACATCAATGGCGCAACTCTGTGAATGCAGCAGGGTGAATCGCAGATAGATGTATTCACACACTCACTTTTTGTGTAGTGAGCGTGGACCTCAATCCAAACGAGCACCGCGCTCGTACCAATAGGGAGATGGATTGGCGTGTGTGGTGCGCTCAGTGCGATCCTCAGATAGGGCAGCGGCAGTCACAGAATTTAAACAAGATAAAAAGAAAATATAGTGTAGATCGATAACCACTTGTCAGGTCACCTACGGCCAGGTGACAGATGCACACCGTAGGGGGAAAGGAGTGCACCGCAGGTAGTGAACCCTATGGCTGACTGCTGCGGATAGGAAACTGGGTGGTTGTGAAAAGCGGGACCAGAGGAGCACAACCGGGATCCTATAGGAAGCTAGAGCCAAGATTCCCCAGGGCACGGAGTCTAAGACCCAGCAGGTCTTCTCCAGAGCCTCTAGTGGTGAGGATGTTATGCTGCAGGCTGGGTCCAGGTCGCGGCCCCTAGAGTCTCCTAGCTCACGCCCCGTAGGATAAGGGGACAAGAGGGGAAGCAGCAGCACAAGATATAAGAGTAACGAATAACAAGCTGAAAGTCAAGGGCCACAAGCAGACAAGGATAACGAAAGACAAGCCGAAGGTCAAGGGTCACGAGCAGACAGGGATAGTCGGGGACAAGCCAATAACGTAACAGAGAGACAGACGTAGCACATGGCAGGCAGGAACCCAAACACACAATGCCTAACAAACACGTTGATCAGCAAAGCAGGCTTGCAGTGCACAGGTTAATATAGTGTTCTGTGATAGGGCCTGGGGTGGAGTCTGGCTGGGAGGAGATTATAAAGGAAGCCAGGTGAAGGGGGTCTGGTCTCTAAGATGAACACATGAGGACGAAAGGTAAGATGGCAGACAGACATTAATGCATATCCATTACAGTACCCTCCCTCTTACGAGGCCTCCCCCTTCCCCGCCTGGGCCCAGGTTTGGAGGGAAACTTCAGATGAAACTCCTTTAACAGACGAGGTGCAAAGACCTCAGATGCAGCGATCCAAGACCTCTCCTCAGGACCAAACCCCTTCCAATGAACGAGGTACTGAAGAACGCCTTTACAAAGTCGGGAGTCCAGAATTTGACTGACCTCGTACTCCTGATTATCCTCAGAGACAGGCGCCATGGTAGGGAGAGGACGAGAGAATTTATTGAGGACTAAAGGCTTCAGAAGGGCAACATGGAAGGAGTTAGTGATTTTAAGGCTCTTGAGAATCTGGAGTTTGAAACAAACTGGATTCAGTTTAGCAGTTACAGTGTATGGACCAATGAATCGTGGAGCAAACTTCAGAGAAGGAACTCGGAGCTTGATGTTCCTGGTGGAGAGCCAGACCTTGTCCCCTGTCTGAAGAGAAGGCGGTTTACGCCTGCGGCGGTCGGCAAAGCCTTTGAATTTTTCAGCAGCTGCCCGGAGGGAATCATGAACATCACCCCAAACAGAATTGAGAGACTCCTGAACCAAAGCCAAAGCTGGAATATCTGGAGAACAGGTCATGGGAAGAGGAAGTTGAGGGTGTTTTCCATAAACAGTGAAAAAGGGTGTCTTCTGCGAGCTGGTATTCACATGATTGTTATGGGAGAATTCTGCCCACGGAAGTAGAGAGGACCAATCGTCATGATGAGAAGACACAAAGGTGCGAAGAAAGACCTCTAACTCCTGATTAACCCTCTCAGTCTGTCCATTGGATTGAGGGTGGTAGGAAGAGGAAAAATCCAAGACAATATTGAGGGATTTGCAAAAGGCTCTCCAAAAACGAGACGTAAATTGGACTCCCCTGTCGGAAACAATATGAGAAGGAACCCCATGGAGGCGGAAAATTTCTCGAATAAAAATGGGAACCAAGGCAGGAGCAGAAGGAAGACCAGGAAGAGGAACAAAATGAGCCATCTTGGAGAACCGATCGATTACCACCCAAATGACTGTATTATTCTCAGACAGTGGGAGGTCAGTGATAAAATCCATGGCAATATGAGCCCAGGGCTCCTTAGGGATGGGCAAGGGCATGAGGAGACCAGCAGGAGCTTGTGTGGAGGACTTAGACTGAGCACAGACATGACAAGCCTTAACGTAGTCTTTGACATCTGAGCGGAGATTAGGCCACCAGTAGTGACGACTAATGAGTAAGAAGGATCGGAGGAATCCAGAATGACCTGCCACCTTGGAATCATGTCCCCAACGAAGGATCTTAGCTCTTAGCTCAGTGGGGACAAAGGTCTTACCAGGCGGAATCTTAGACTTCAGGGTGGTAGAGTGGGCAGCAATGCACGAGGTTGGAATGATCGGCTCAGGTTCAGGGGCGGACTCCTCGTCAAAAGTGTCAAATGACCTAGAGAGCGCATCAGCCCGACCATTGCAAGAACCAAGTAGGTAAGTAATCGTGAAATTAAAACGGGCAAAGAAGAGACTCCACCAGGCCTGTCTAGGATTCAGACGTTTAGCATTCTGTAGATACTGTAAATTCTTGTGGTCAGTAAAGATCGTTATGGAGTGAGGGGAACCCTCCAAGAGATGATGCCACTCCTCTAACGCCAATATAATTGCAAGAAGTTCCCGATCACCGATGGCATAATTCCTCTCTGCCTGAGAATTTTTTTTGGAGAGGAACGCACATGGTTGACGTCTCTTCTCAAAGAATTGAAGAAGCACAGCTCCCACCCCCATTGAGGAAGCGTCCACTTCAATAAAAAATGCATCCCCAGGATTTGGTCTCCTCAAGAGAGGTCCAGAAACAAAGGCCTGTTTCAGGTCGTGAAATGCAGAGACAGCTTCGGGAGGCCAGTCTTTGGCATTAGCACCCTTCTTGGTTAAAGCGATAATAGGCGCGGCAATGGAAAAGTAATTCCTTATGAACTGCCTATAATAATTTGTGAAGCCAAGAAAGCGCTGTGTGGCCTTGGGGCTAGCAGGAAGAGGCCAGTTGGTAATAGCCAAGACCTTCGCAGGATCCATACGAAGACCCGAACATGAGACAAAGCACCCCAAAAACAGGATCTCAGAACATTCAAAGGAACATTTCTCCAGCTTGGCATAGAGATTGTTCTCTCTAAGACGCTGAAGTACAGTGCGGACATGGTTTCTGTGGACGAGCAGATTTTCAGAAAAGATCAGAATGTCATCCAGATAGATGACAACAAACTGGTACAGCAGATCTCTGAAGATTTCATTGACGAAGTTTTGAAACACAGCTGGGGCATTACACAAACCAAAAGGCATCACCAGGTATTCGTAATGCCCGTCTCTAGTGTTGAATGCAGTCTTCCATTCGTCACCCTCCCGTATTCGAATGAGATTGTACGCGCCTCTGAGATCCAACTTGGTGAAAATAGAGGCACCCTTCAACCTATCGAATAGTTCAGATATTAAGGGTAAGGGGTATCGATTTTTAATAGTAACCGCGTTTAAACCTCGATAGTCGATACAGGGTCTTAGGGTACCATCCTTTTTGGCAACGAAAAAGAACCCTGCCCCTGCAGGTGATGCGGATTTCCGGATGAAACCTCTCTCCAGATTCTCTGCAACATACTCAGACATGGCCTGGGTCTCTGGGATGGACAGAGGGTAGGTACGACCCCTGGGCAGAGTTGCTCCGGGGACAAGATCAATAGCACAGTCAAAAGACCTGTGGGGAGGAAGCACCTCAGCTGATTTCTTACAGAACACAACCCGGTAATCACTGTATGCAGCGGGAAGATCAGAAGAAATAGAAGTGGTAGCAACCGGAAGTCTCTCTTTGGGGGCCACCTTGAGAAAACATGACGAGAAACATGAGGGACCCCAAGCCAGGACCTGCCCAGAGGCCCAGTCCACATGTGGAGAGTGGAGCTGCAGCCAAGGAAGGCCCAATACAATGGGGGTAGAGGCCTTGGGTAGAATGAGAAAGGATATCCACTCCTGGTGGAGAATCCCTACCGACATCCTAATGGGTAGCGTCTGGAAGCGAATAGGGCCCCCTGGGAGAACAGTGCCATCAATTGCAGAGACTACCAATGGGGTAGCGAGAGGTGAAAGGGTAAGCTTCATAGAAGAAGCAGTTCCCCAATCCATAAAATTGCCGGCTGCCCCTGAATCCAGATATGCAAGGGTTGATTGAGGAGAAGTGCCTACATGAAGGAACACCGGCAGGAGAAGGCGAGAAGGTGATGTTTCAGGGTCCAATACTCCACCTTCCAAATGTATTAAGCCTGAGCGTTCCCCGGACAGAAGCGAGCAAAAGTCACGAAAATGACCCTTGCCCCCACAATAGAGGCACAAGCCCAGAGTTCTGCGCCTAGCACGTTCTTCAGGGGTTAGTCTGGTCCGGCCCAGCTGCATAGGTCCCTCAGCAGGCAGAAGATGCTCCACGGGATGAAGGGAGGGGAGCTCAGACTGGCTAGGACCCAGAGAGTGCTGGCGTCTTTTTTCTAAAGACCTCTCTTGAAAACGAATGTCGATCTGATTGCATAACGAAATTACATCGTCCAGACCGACGGGAATGGCTCTTCCCGCTAATTCGTCTTTCACTCGGTCAGAGAGGCCATGTAAAAAGGTAGCGACCAGGACCTCATTATTCCAGCTCAATTCAGCTGTGTGGATACGGAACTGAAGAGCATATTGTCCCACTGAACTCGATTCTTGGCGAAGACGTAAGACAGCACTAGCCGCTGAAGAAGCCCGAGCCGGCTCTTCGAAGATATTACGAAAGAGCTTCAAGAAGTCGGACAGGCTGGAAACCACCGGATCATTCCTCTCCCACAGGGGGGCAGCCCAGGCCAAAGCTTCACTGGAGAGGAGGGAAATGATATAGGCTACCTTAGCCCGGTCAGACAGGAAGTTTTGAGGCTGAAGCTCAAAATGAATCGTGCATTGGCTGAGAAACCCCCTGCAGGCCTTGGAGTCCCCAGAGAAACGGAACGGAGCTGGCAGTGTTAGTGAGTGTGTGGCTGCGACTGGTGCGATAGGTACAACCGCTGGTTGTACTTGAGGTTGCGGATTCGGGGTTCCCAAGGAGGCCTGAAGCTGTTTGAATCGAGAAGCCAGATCCTGGAGGAATCGCATCACTTGAGTCTGATTCGATTCCTGGGTTTCAAGTCTGCGAACTATGCCCTGCAATGGATCATCCTCCCAGAGCGGCATGTCAGCCGGGTTCATGGCTGATCAAACTGTCAGGTCACTTACGGCCAGGTGACAGATGCACACCGTAGGGGGACAGGAGTGCACCGCAAGGTAGTGAACCCTATGGCTGACTGCTACGGATTGGAAACTGGGTGGTTGTGAAAAGCGGGACCAGAGGAGCACAACCGGGATCCTATAGGAAGCTAGAGCCAAGATTCCCCAGGGCGCGGAGTCTAAGACCCAGCAGGTCTTCTCCAGAGCCTCTAGTGGTGAGGATGTTATGCTGCAGGCTGGGTCCAGGTCGCGGCCCCTAGAGTCTCCTAGCTCATGCCCCGTAGGATAAGGGGACAAGAGGGGAAGCAGCAGCACAAGATATAAGAGTAACGAATAACAAGCTGAAAGTCAAGGGCCACAAGCAGACAAGGATAACAAAAGACAAGCCGAAGGTCAAGGGTCACGAGCAGACAGGGATAGTCGGGGACAAGCCAATAACGTAATAGAGAGACAGACGTAGCACACGGCAGGCAGGAACCCAAACACACAATGCCTAACAAACACGTTGATCAGCAAAGCAGGCTTGCAGTGCACAGGTTAATATAGTGTTCTGTGATAGGGCCTGGGGTGGAGTCTGGCTGGGAGGAGATTATAAAGGAAGCCAGGTGAAGGGGGTCTGGTCTCTAAGATGAACACATGAGGAGGAAAGGTAAGATGACAGACAGACATTAATGCATATCCATGACACCACTCAGTGGAGTTTATTAAAAAGCAGGTAAAACACTCACATTTGAGAAATGTATAGTTAGGTGCAATATCCTACGAGCAGCGAGCTCGTCTCCTCTCAGTTCGGCTGGCGGTGTGTCTGTGCTACGTCCTGACGCGTGTCGTCATATCACATGACTTCATCATGACTTCATCATGAGCCTCTGATGAAGTCATGTGATATGTCAACTTGGACTAGATCCTTTGGCGATTGCTGTTTGGTGATTGCTGTAGGACTCATTTTGCTATCAGTAGCTGTTCACTTATCCATATTTCACGTTCATTTGTGTCACTGTGCACATTGCACATTACTATCACTTAGCCGATTTCCAGGCAGTGATTTATCTATCACCCCCTTCTCCTTTCCCTTCACATTCCCAATTCCCCTGCCTCTCCCTTCCCCCTCAATTTATTTAATCTGACTCACCACAGCGCAGTCACCATCACGATTTTATTGTTTCACTGTTGACTTGGACCAGACCCCTCGGTGACCGCTGCAGTACCTATCCCTTTCCCATCTTTTTCACCACCTCAACTTAGTCCCACTATCTAGCCAGCGCGAGTGTTCCCTTGTTTGTAAACACTTGGTGATGTGGCGAGTCCAATAAATGCAGTTCAAGCTGGAGTGGTGGCTAGCACAAGTCCTGCAAACACAGGCCTGTAGAGCCTGTAGAGCCCATAGTGCTCTTCCTAGTGCACTTGCAAATCTTGATTGGAAGCCCACAGATTCTGCAGTTCCCGTACTTCCCCCACTCATTGCTCATCTTGGAGTTCAAGTGGAAGCAGCACATTTTCTGCCCCTTGGTTTTTTTTAGCTGTTTTTTATGGAAGATCTTTACAAATCTATAGTGAACCAAAGCAATTTATATGCTGATCAATTAATCACCACAAACCCAAATTTCACCCTTGCCAGACAATTTGCATGGAAATGTATCAAATGTTTCCGAAATTAAAACTTTTCTGGGCCTATCCCTCAACATGGGCAATACTAAAAAAAATAAGATGCGGTCATATTGGTCCACTGACCCAATTCATCATATGCCCGTGTTCTCTGCTGCCATGACCAGGGCTAGATCCGAGCAAATATTGCGGTTTATGCACTTCAGCGACAATGAACTCTGTCGTCCTCGGAGTGACCCTGGGAATGATCAGCTCCACAAAATTCGGGCCCTCGTAAACCACTTGAACCAAAAATTTGCAGCCTTGTGTACCCCCAACAAGCTGTCTGTGTAGATGAATCCCTGATTACATTTTCTGGGCGTCTTGCTTTCAAACAGTTTCTCCCCAGCAAATTTGACAGATGTGGGGTCAAAATGTATAAGCTCTGTGAGAGGGCAACAGGCTATTAACTTTAGGTGTAGCGGCCTCCACCCTCTCCTCTCTACTCTTCTTGCTCTGGCGCTCGTCTAGGGGTACTCTGAAGGAGAGAGTGCGGGGTCACCACGCCAAGTCCCCCTGCAGAGTATGTGCAGTGAGAGACAATCCTCTTTTGCCTTCGGGTCGGTGTTCTGCATCCGGAGACCTCCTCCTGGTTTTCTCGAACAGTGTCTGCCAGTAAATGAGCCCCACACCACTAAAGTCCAACACTCCTTTATTCTTCCAATAACAGAGTAATGCACAGACAGTTGGACTCCCTCAACGAACAGAACAGACAAGGGGGGTGTGGATGCGAGTAGGCCCAGGCACAATGAACTCTCCACTTTCCTTCCTGAAAGTGGGTTGTGGTCTCTGAACGAATAGGGATTTCCTTCCAGGCAGTCTCCAATGGAAGGCTCACCTGTCACCGGCAATATGCTGCACCAGGTCTTCAAGCAAGTATCTCCCACCGGTCCATTACGCCCTCCGGATTCGGGTACCCACTCCCGGGGTCCCCTAGGATCTCCTTCCCTCGCGGAACTCAGTGTTGGGCACTGAGCTCCAGACCTCCATCTGAGTACCTCACCCCAGGCTAAAGGTGCCTGGGATGGAACACGACCTCCGAACGTCCTCTAGGCCTAGGCCGCCTAGAGGACCGACACGAACCACCACCCACAGGCTGAAGGTGCCCGGGACTCGACCCCGTGACAAAGATGGCCGGCCCCTTTATACCCTCTCCCAGCAAGCACGGTGGGTTCCCTGCCCCATCATACTGCTGCCGAGGGAGGACAAAAAGGGAGCCCGGCACACAGCAATGGTTCAACCCCAGCCCAAGGCGACAGCGCCACCCGCTGGGCTGCAGGGAACTGCACATCACTGGTGTCTCTGACAGTTTTAAATACACAGAAACGTGTAAACCCGATACACTCTCCCCCTGGTGATTTTACACTGGTCCCCAGTGTCTGGAACAAACCATGCCCTCAAGGGCTGACATAGTCCAATCCAGAAACCGACTGAAAATTTAAAAAAATCCCAAAACTTAGAAAACTAAAACTAGTTAGAGCAGTTGTGCCTGAGCCTCACATGAAAAGGGAGGGAAAGGGAAACAACAACACTTAACAACAACCTTGCTCTCCTGCAGAGGGGAAAAGAAAGTTAACACACATAAACCCTGACACATGTATTTGTGTGAGAATGAAAAAACGTCTCCGCAGAGAAATCCTTTCCTTTATAAAGTGTGCGTGTGAACAGTGATATCGATGCACAACACTGCCACCTGGTGACAGCATCACGGTAACTGCACTCGTGGAACTTTCCTTCTTCTCTTGCGCCCTATCTACCCCAGAGTCCATGATTTCTTGCTGGAGAATTGAAGAACAAACAGGAACAGTCCTTCTCCCTCTGGGTAACAAGAACAACAACCCCAGAAAGTTCAGCAGCATAAAGAACAAAAACTGAGTCTCTCTTTTCCTATAGATAGAATTGAGGGTGCGGCAGGACAAGTGGCTTCAAGTGTTGATCCATGGTCTCCAGATGGTACTCAACATCTTCCCCTTCCTGGCGTCGGATCAGCACCTTGTCCGCGTGGATATGTCATCCCAGCATCCATTCTGCCTTGCAATCTTTAAAGCGCTGAGAGGCCTTGGGGGAACACGCAAGGTACCTGCGGGCGTGTGGAACCTGAAGGTGGGTCCACACAAAGTCATTGTACCAGCGCTCCCGGCAAACTTCCACTTCATACAATAGCTCCTTGGACAAGTACGGGTACTCCCATCCATACTCAGCAGCAACCTTTTGGCCAAATAGGCGTTGTAGTCTCACCAGAGGAGGCATAGTGGCTCTGTCCCCTTCGCCAGGAAAACTATTGAGTCCGGGTGGCGAGGGGCCTTAATTACATCTGGTCTGGGCATAGGTGCCCGCAACAACAGTCTCTTTTCCCCGGCATTAGGTGCAGGAGGCACCGGGAAGGCAAGAGTAGGCTGGGGACGGGACCCCTCCTCAGGCGCTGGTGCCTCCACCCGGGGTGTACTATCCCCTGTAGACATGGGTGGGTCCCTGGTTTTGCGGGACGAGGCGAGAGGTACTTTGTCCCAGCCCTTTTGAGCAAACAGTTCGTCTATGGCGTCATCGTCTCCCAGATCGGAGAGCGACTCTAGGTCAGAGGTGTCACACTCCTCTGCGGTTATGTAGCCTGTAGTGGAAACGGGACTACCACCCCCCACAGACACACAGGGTTGTGGATCCCCGACACCTCTGCCCACACACCAAGTCCCTCCGCCTGGCTTACCTCGGCCTTTTCTTGAGGCAGGACGTCCGGAACTCTTCTTACCGGATTCATCCAGGCGTAGGCAGGCGAGATGGTCCACCGCAACCGCTGGACGGGGCTACCATACCGGTCTTTCTCTTCGGGGGGTGGACGCTGTGAGACAGTGGTGACTGAGTCAGCATCCTCGGATTTCTCCCGTTGAGTACTCGCGACCTCCTCCGCGGTCGCTGCAGTGCGCACAGGGATGGCTGTCAAAGCAGTGATTCCTCCAACTTGAGTGGTGCTGCCTGTGGTACGGCCGGGGTAGATGGTTCTTGGCTTCTCAATGACTGTATCTACCTTGAATAGGAACTCCCCACAGACTTCGCATCGCCCGAATGGCTTCAGATGACACACAAGTCCCGAGCAGCCGGGACAAATCACACCCAGGGCCTCACCGTCCATGCATGAATACAGGGCGAATTGTCCCCTTGGCTTTAGCCGAATCCCTGTATCGGTCACCGGAGCAGCAGCAGTCAAAGACGTGGTGGAAGGATGAAGTGGAACCCACGCTGTTTGTCCGAACATGGTGAATTGCTGTTGCGCCAACGTCCCACGTGTAGTCCTTCACACGTATTGGACTCCTCCCCTTTGCTTCAGTTTGCAGGCTTTTTCTTCCTGAGTCACGCCCACGAACTAAGCGGTGGGGGTGTGCCTGGTGGCGCAGTGCAAATAGAAGCCCCCACGTGTAGTCCTTCACACGGCTGAGCTCCCCCCTTTCCTCGCTCTTCTGCGCGGGCCTTTCCCTTCACTGGGTCATGTCCATGACTTCGAGCAGGGATGCACTTTGGCCAATAATATGGCCGACCTACTCGGAACTCCTCCGGGCAGACACGTTCAAACTCCGTAGTAGCACGAACACCATCCCGGACCCGAGCCCCCACGTGCAGCGGCCTCCACCCTCTCCTCTCTACTCTTCTTGCTCTGGCGCTTGTCTAGGGGTACTCTGAAGGAGAGAGTGTGGGGTCACCATGCCAAGTCCCCCTGCAGAGTATGTGCAGTGAGAGACAATCCTCTTTTACCTTCGGGTCGGTGTTCTGCATCCGGAGACCTCCTCCTGGTTTTCTCGAACAGTGTCTGCCAGTAAATGAGCCCCCCACCACTAAAGTCCAACACTCCTTTATTCTTCCAATAACAGAGTAATGCACAGACAGTTGGACTCCCTCAACGAACAGAACAGACAAGGGGGGTGTGGATGCGAGTAGGCCCAGGCACAATGAACTCTCCACTTTCCTTCCTGAAAGTGGGATGCGGTCTCCGAGCAAAGGGGGATTTCCTTCCAGGCGGTCTCCGATGGAAGGCTCACCTGTCACCGGCAATATGCTGCACCAGGTCTTCAAGCAAGTATCTCCCACCGGTCCATTACGCCCTCCGGATTCGGGTACCCACTCCCGGGGTCCCCTAGGATCTCCTTCCCTCGCGGAACTCAGTGTTGGGCACTGAGCTCCAGACCTCCATCTGAGTACCTCACCCCAGGCTAAAGGTGCCTGGGATGGAACACGACCTCCGAACGTCCTCTAGGCCTAGGCCGCCTAGAGGACCGACACGAACCACCGCCCACAGGCAGAAGGTGTCCGGGACTCGACCCCGTGACAAAGATGGCCGGCCCCTTTATACCCTCTCCCAGCAAGCATGGCGGGTTCCCCGCCCCACCATACTGCTGCCGAGGGAGGACAAAAAGGGAGCCCGGCACACAGCAATGGTTCAACCCCAGCCCAAGGCGACAGCGCCACCCGCTGGGCTGCAGGGAACTGCACATCACTGGTGTTTCTGCCAGTTTTAAATACACAGAAAAGTGTAAACCCGCTACATAGGGATAAATAAATGTAGCGCTATGTGCATAAACTTATTAGTACATAATAAATGAAAGTGCAAATATCATATAATCATAAATCATAAAATCGGTGATAAAAGTCCATAAATAAATGAAAACTCTTCTTATAATCAGTGTTTCAACGCTATTTCACCACTGTAATTGTTCGTCCTCAAAAGGAGTGCAGACCACCACCACCAGTAAAAATGCGCGCTCACCTCCCAGATGAGTTAAAACTCATGTGTAGATCTCCCCACGAGTTCACATGATCTCCTCCTTTAAACAATCAATGGCAGGTAATCCAGCTAGCTCTTATCAACTCAGCACACTTGGATCCAGGCAAACAAATCACCTCCCAGCTTTGCTCAAGATTCCAGGGTTTCAGGACATGTAAATGATAAGTATAGAGACCATAGGGTTTTCTGTATACAACATTTATTTAAAACCTCCAAAAAACAAGTTACACTTTAAAGATAAAAACTTTTAAACCACATATAAAAGCTCCACAGTAGCGCCGCCGCCGTTTACACATTCACAGTGCCTGGCTAGACGTCACATTATCAGCTCCTTCCTTCTAGACGCGTATCGGCCAATCACAGGCCTTCCTCAGTAGATGGGTGTGCTGATCTCTCTAGGCTGTTTTATTGTGTGTTGATACCATAACAACCTTCTGGGCGTAGCCACGGCTCTGTCAGCTGTGCAGAAAAGAACCTCCCACTCTCTGTGTCTCCAGGAAACTAAATTCCAAGACATGGGAGCGTGTCACCCTCACTGCTGAGCATTCAGCTCGCAGTTAGGGTGTTTTTTCTTTGCTGCGCACCCGCAGATACCCCTGGCAATCTCCATACCCCTGGCAATCTCTGGTTACAATCTATTAGATGCTAAACATTCCTAAGCTCAAATAATAGCGCTGCTGACAATTTTTTAAATAAAATTACATAATATTACAATTTAAATAGAATAAAAATGGAACATACAGGAAATATTAGTGAGTATATACTAAACCACTTTAATATATTAATTAAAATCTTTCTTTTACATATTTTATAATTACTCCCCTACCGTACTATATGAATATACATACGTATGGGGCCGCTAATCTAATTATAAAATAATAAAAATGAATAAAATCACATTATCTATTGAGCATTAGGATCTATAATCAGATGGAGTGTTACTTGTGCTCACCCATTGTAGATGAAACAATTTAAGTCAAAATCTATGTTGAACCCCCTAGGCCAGTGATGGCGAACCTTGGCACCCCAGATGTTTTGGAACTACATTTCCCATGATGTTCATGCACTCTGCAGTGTAGATGAGCATCATGGGAAATGTAGTTCCAAAACATCTGGGGTGCCAAGGTTCACCAACACTGCCCTAGGCGTTAAAACCTGGGTCTCATAGATCCACGCTGATTCTAAACCTGCCTGCTTGGAATGCTGTGGTCGTGCTGTAACAAACACACCCGACTGTGAGGGGACCATGAGAGTGTTTAGGAGGGGTGGGGTTAACCTGTCAGTGTGTGTGTGTGTTTGTACATGTCTACTGCCTGTGTGTGTGCTACACTGAGACACCTCCCCCACTGTATGTCACATGTCACATATCAGTATGTCACAGTATACAGTCCCTGACCTGGACATCAGTCCCTCTCCTTCACCCACTACTGTGTATGGCATTGTCCAGGTCCCTGTTTAACCATTTCAGCTTCGGAAGATTTACCCCCCTTCCTGACCAGGCCCTTTAACTGACAATTGCGCAGTCGTGCGATGCTGTATCCAAACAAAATTGATGACCTTTTTTTTGCCACAAATAGAGCTTTCTTTTGGTGGTATTTGATCATCTCTGCAGGTTTAAAATTTTTGCTCTATAAACAAAAAAAGAATGACAATTTAAAAAAATATATATATATTTTTTTACTTTCTGGTATAAAACATCCAATAAAAAAATCGAAAAATAAATAAATCATAAATTTAGCCCAATATGTATTATGCTACATGTTTTTTGGTAAAAAACAATCCACTTCATTCCAGGGACACACCACTTCATTCCAGGGACACTTCACTTCATTCCAGGGGCACACCACTTCATTCCAGGGGCACACCACTTCATTCAAGGGACACACCACTTCATTCCAGGGACACACCACTTAATTTAAGGGACACTCCACTTCATTCCAGGGACACTCCACTTCATTCCAGGGACACACCACTTCATTCCAGGGACACTCCACTTCATTCCAGGGACACTCCACTTCATTCCAGGGACACACCACTTCATTCCAGGGGCACACCACTTCATTCAAGGGACACACCACTTCATTCCAGGGACACACCACTTCATTTAAGGGACACTCCACTTCATTCCAGGGACACTCCACTTCATTCCAGGGACACACCACTTCATTCTAGGGACACACCACTTCATTCCAGGGACACTCCACTTCAGGTGTGAATGTGCTTTTTGACATGTTTTTCATGCGACAAACGTGCCCAAAAAATCAGGGTATCAGGGGAGCAGTGACAGTCCAGGCTGGAAGCTCCGTTAGCAGGTAAGGACCAGGAGAGGTTTGTTTGCGCCCCTCCAAAATCTTTTATCACCAGCCGCCACTATTTTGAAAACATTTTTGAATTAGGAATTGGCGCATGTGGCACCGTGCAATCTAATTGCCGGGGCTTCCCCCAACGGCTTATAAATTACCGAATTTGATGTGGGGAGAGAGCCTGCTTGAGATGTAATGAATTGCTTGCAGTGAGGTGGTAGGACAAACGGAACGTTTTTGTTCTATCTTCCATTCACGCAGATACGACAGTCCAAACTGCAACGGCGATTGGTGTTGTTGAGAAGCCCCTCTGTGTCCATGACTACAACCTTAAAATAGGATGGGTGGACTTCAATGACCAGATGATGGGGCCATACTTAGTTGCCTGTATAGCCAGACGCTGGTACAAAAAAGTGTCTGCATATTTATTCCAATTGGCTCTGTTCAGTGCTTATATACTATACAAAGCATCAGGAAGAAGTGGATTCTTTCTAAAATTCCAGGAAGAGATCAACATCAGCCCTTTTGTATCCAGAAGGTGCTGCGACCCAATTTCTAAATCCAGATGCCGTAAGTCAGCTGCATGAGAGGCATTTTCTGGATATCCTCCTTGGTACCCCTACTCATAGAGCACCCCAAAAACGAGATTGTGTCTGTAGCAAACACGGATACAGGTGTGACACCCACTATTTTTGTTTCCTGGCCAGCCTGGTCTCTGCATCCAGGACTGTTTCCTTCATTACCACACACTAGTGGATTATTAGTATAGGGTAAAGCACGGCACAGTCTAGGGCACACATTCACACAGGGTCTTGAAAAATGTTAGATGGATATTGCATTTTGAGAGACCCTAGCTTGGAACATTTAACGTTTTTATAGTTACAAAAAAGTGTAAAAAAACAAAAAGAAAAAAGCCAAAAATAGTTGTCGTTTTATTTTATTTTTCTTACTGTTTTACTGTATTTTATACTATGCTGCTATAGTGTAATGTTTTATTGTTACTGTGTTTAATTGTTAACCATTGTTTTCTTTGCAGGTACGCCATTCTACCGTTTTACTGTACTGTATACTATACTGCTATATTGTAACATTTTATTGTTACTGTGTTTTAGTGTTAACCATTATTTGCTTTGCAGGTACACCATTCAGCTGCAGCACTGATCTGTTTATTCTGACAGCATTGGTGTTTGCACTCACAATATGTAAATCAGTGACTCCAACGCTGTGGGTGATTTCACCACTGCAGTTAAAAAAAAACATACATGCAGAAGCATAGGGGCTGGGGTGGACAAAAGGTGGATCGCTTGTATGCTTCGCCATATATATATTTATTTTTATTTTTTTGGCAAAGATTGCAATAAAAAAAGTTGTTGTTTTATTGAGTAAACGTTTTATGGTTACTGTGTTTTATTGGTAACCGTTATTTGCTTTGCAGGTATGCCATTCAGCTGCAGCAATGATCTGTTTATTCTGACAGCAAGAGGGTTTGCTCTCACAATACATTAATCAGTGACTACAGCATTGTAGGAGGTGATTTCACCACCGTAGTTTAAAAAAAGAGCATATATGCAGAAGCATAGGGGCTGAGGTGGACAGAGGGCGGATCACCCCATGCTTCGGCATATATATTTTTTTAACTTTTCTTGTCAGAGATTCCTTTATCCACATCGGTCTATGTAAATGGAGGAATCTGTTAGGTTCTTTTTTTTTGTTCAGCCCATGGGTTGTATGCCCATCATTAGAAGTGGGTGGATGCAGGGTGGTATATTCTAATAGTGGGCATACCACACACTTTTTCTGGCAGAGATTTTTTCATCCACATCGACTTTTGGTGAGTGAGCACTTGCCGACCGTGCACTGCAGTTTTACTGCTACAGTGCGGGCCATCTGCGCAGAATTATAAATATGTATATAAATAAACAATATATTACAAAAAGTATTGGGATGCCTGCCCTTACATGCACATGAACTTTAATGGCATCCCAGTCTTAGTCAGTAGGGTTCAATATTCAGTTGGCCCAATGTTATGCTTGTGTCTATCTATTAAGGGTTCTTGCTGTAAAACCAAGGAAACTTAGACCTCTGTGGTATCAATGTACTTTTACTAAGCAAAAATGCTTTACATACAAAACTATTACAATATTAGGAATATAATACAAAGCTGACAGATATACCTATAACAAGAAAAAATGCTACCTACTTCCTAGCAAAACTATGGTCTGTATACAATAATGCCCTGTACACACGATCGGATTTCCGATGGAAAACCACACGGTCGGTTTTTCATCGGGAAAAAACGATCGTGTGTGGGCCCCATCGGACTTTTTTCCATCGGTGTTAAAAAATATAACATGTTTTAAATTTTTCCGATGGAAAAAAAAACGATAGGAAATTCTGATCGTCTGTGTGGAACTCCAACTGAGAAAAAACCCACGCATGCTCAGAATCAAGTTGACGCATGCTCAGAAGCATTGAACTTCATTTTTCTCGGCTCATTTGAGTTTTGGACGGTCGGAATTTTGTCTGATGGTTTGTAGGCAAGACTGATGAAAGTCAGCTTCATCGAAATTCCGACGGAAAATTCCATCGGATTTTATTCCATCGGAAATCCGATCGTGTGTACAGGGCATAAGAGTCCTACTCTCAGTTCTCTGTTCTTCGCTTTTATTTGGAAAGTTTTAAGAAGACCATTACACCTGCCCCATTACACTGATGTAAAAAATAGCAAAGACTCTGAAAGAATCTGTTGGACAAATGTCCCACTTGCAGAAAAGCAATACTTTTATAGTATGTATATATACTATATATATATATATATATATATATATATGTACGTGATTCTGCTCTTCCAGGTAGGGTACTTTGCCTGTGCTGTGATTAGTCACAGCACAAGCCGATTAGCGGATGCCGACCAATGGATGACTGCCAGAACCCACTAATCGGCAAGGAGGAAGACAGAACAGAGCTCTGTCTAAACATGTAGCAACAAGGCAGAGCTCTGTCCTGTCAGCAGGGAATAAAAACCAGCACATCCCTTAGTGAAAGCAGCTCCCTGTCCACACATAAACAATGGTTAGTGACACATTTAACCCTTTGATCGCCCTAGATGTTTAACACCTTCCCAGCCAGGGTCATTAGTACAGTGCATATTTTTAGCACTGATCACTGTATTAGTGTCACTGGTTCCCACAAAGTGTCAAAAGTGTCAGTTATGCCGCATACACATGGTCGGAATTTCCAATGGAATATGTTCTGACAGAAAATAATTATATTGGAAATTCCGTTTGTCTGTATGCAATTCTGACATACTAAAAACCACGCATGCTCAGAATCAAGTCGACGCATGCTCGGAAGCATTAAACTTAATATTTCTCGGCTCGCCGTAGTGTTGTACATCACTGCGTTCTTGACGGTCGGAATTTGGCATGACCGTGTGTATGCAAGACAGCTTGCAAATTCCGTCGGAATTTGGTCAGGAAAAACATCCAAGTTTATTCCGATGGGAAAACTGGTCGTGTGTACGGGACATTAGTGTCAGATTGTCCGTGGCAATATCTCAGTCTCACTATAAGTCACTGATTGCCACCATTACTTGTATAAAAATTCACAAATAAATAAAAATTCAAGGATATATACCATAGTTTGTAGAGGCTATAACCTTTGCGTAAACCAATCTAAACATGTAGAAGAATACATACTGTATTGGCCTAAACTTGTGAAGAAATTTGTTTTTTTTTTTATTATTATTGGATATGTTTTAGAGCAGAAAGTAGAAAATATAAAACAAAAAATTCCCCACATTTTTAGACTTTTTTCATTTATAGCACAAAAGGTGATCAAATACCACCAAAAGAAAGCTCTAAATGTGGGAAAAAAATAACACAGTGCCGTATAGAAAAAAATGCCCAGGTCATGAAAGGGGGTAAATCTTCTGGAGCTGAAGTGGTTAACAGGGGCAAGGCATGGAAGGTCATCTGTGTGGAATATTGGCAGAGTACAGTTTATATTCCAGTTGGCACAATAAGGATACCGAAGAGTGTTTGTGCTTAAAACAAGGATTGATCACTGTGTGGACTCATTACACTGAGCTTTTTTTTTTTTTTGTGGCATTGGATAAGTGTATTAACACAGTCCGACATTCTCATTTCACTTATTTTTATGCACTTATGATGACGATTGTACAGCACTTACATATTATATATATTTATGCATTTCTTTGGGTGTATCAGATATACACAGAGAAGCAGCTGCTGAGTAGTGGGTAGTTTGCTCTGGCTTTTCTTATTCTTGCTGATGCAAAGCTTTCCTGTCATTGGTCAATTTTTATTAAAGCAGAACTCCAGGAAAAAAAAGGTTTCCATGTCCTTGTTGCTGATTTTCTACCTTCCTAGACATTGCCATCCATCTTCTTCTGAGCTCTGTAGTTCCTTTGTAATAGCCTGCCGATCTTGAAGAAAACCATTAATCCCCTGTGATTTCCTGTTCGTAAGACCACTGGCTGCCCTTCCTCCTATTCCCTCAGCCAGCAGTCTTGGCACTTCCCAGTTGTAGTTCTCTATAGCAAGCAGGGACTTTTACTTCCATCCAGAGGCGGCTCTAGGCTTTGTGAGGCCTAAGGCAAATCTTTGACATGAGGCCCCACTAACTCCCATAATGGGAAAAATAATTCAAGCGATAGACCCCGAGCAATTTCGCTCTCCACCCCAACATCCCAAAAAATAAACATGCACATAGACTTATCTAAAAAAAAACTTTAATAATGTATACATAAAAATCTGGTTCGCACTCACTGATTGCTCCAAGCTCACTGATTGGTTGTTAGAGGTTAGTTTTTTTTTTTTTATATCAAACGGTTTTTATTGCTCACAGAAAAAAAAAATACAAGGTACAAAAATATGCAGCATATTATATCTGTTACATGTACGGTAGCAATATATGTCTTTGACATTCCTTGGTCACATCTGAAATCGCATATATTAAACAATCCGCTCAGAGTTTCAAATAGCATAGGGTGAACTGTACACATCCCATCAGACTATCCCCCCTCCCACCCGCCCTCCTGTTGCCGGTGGGAGCTTGCTACACACCTCCCAACAGTCTCATCCTCACCAATTCCATGGGGCTTAACCCCGGTACAGCAAGCCATGCATCCCAGAGCCTATCAAACTTTCCCGCGATGCCCCTGTGCTGGTATATGTATTTCTCCATCAAAAGGGTTTTACCCATCTGCCGTATCCACAGCTGGACCGTAGGCGGCTCAACAGACTTCCACAGTAGTAGAATAGTTTTTCTCGCCTGGAACAATGCCCTAGTAAATGCCATTCGAGTCACCTCCTCCGGGATCTCCCCCTCCAGTATTCCTAACAAGCAACATAAGGGGTCAGAAGGAACGTTGGTCTGGAACACCAAATTAAGTGTAGCCAGTACCTCCGTCCAATATCTATGGAGTTTGGGGCACCGCCAGAGGAGGTGAATCAGATCTCCAGGCACTGCCCTACATCTACCACATAGCGGATCGGGCAGTCTTCCCATCTTGAATAGCTTTACCGGTGTAAAATGTACTCTCAGTAGTATATATAGTTGGGATACCTTTTGTGCCACATTAAGCGAGCAGGGGTTTACCACCCGCATTGCCTCCTCCCAGAGCTCCCCCTCTATAGGACCAACATCCGCCTCCCACTGGCTCACCACTTTCATGGGGTGTCCCTCCAAAAACGAGGACAGCAGCATGTTATAGCACTGAGAGATGACACCCCTGGTCTCACAAGCGTCCTGCAGCATGTGAAAGACAGGGGTGGGGGACTGAACCCACTCCACTGCATCTCCCTGAGCCCTGACAGCATGTCTCAGCTGCAGGTAGTAAAACAGCATATTGGACGGGAGCGCATATCTCGATTGAAGTACATGAAAAGGGAGTAAGGCCCCATTATGAAACACTTGTCCCAGGTGGGTTATACCTAGTGACCTCCACTTAGAGCCCTGCTGAAGTTTGGCCAGTTCAGTGTAATTGCCGTTCCCCCATAGCGGGCTGTACCTAGTGAACCCCGTGACATTCTGGAGTTGTTTGGCCTTATTCCACACCTTCTGAAGGAGTGAATAAGTGGGCATCTTTTTAATTGATTTCTGAAACCGCTGAGCCTCCAGCCCCTCCGGCACCGTGTCGGCCCCCGAGCCAAGCAGCATTAGCCTAGCCGAGGAGCCCACAGGAGCCGGTACCATGACACCTATCAGGTGCTGCAGTTGCGCTGCCAGATAGTATATCCAAGGGTTGGGGAGGGCAAGGCCCCCCCCCCTCCTTTGGTCGCTGTAATTGTTCCAATTTGATCCGGGGGGGTTTGTTGTGCCACAATAATTGTCTAAAGAGGGAGTTGACGACCCTGAAGATTTTAAGCGTGATGACAACAGGAGCATTGTGTAGCAGGTACAACAGCTGGGGCATTAGTATCATTTTAATAAGGTTCGTCTTGCCGGCCAGGGACATCCGCAGTCTGTTCCATATCTGTATTTTATCCCTGAATCTGGTTAATAAGGGGTATATATTCAGCTGACAGAATTCTGTGATCACCGGGGAGATGAATACACCCAAGTACTTAAATGAGGATACTATGGGGACCGGGCAGGAGGGCCCCTCACCTAGCGCGGGGGCCTCATCCAGGAACATCAGAGCCGACTTGGACCAGTTAATTGTAAGGCCCGAGAAACGGCCAAACTCAGTGATAAGGGACATGACCTGAGCCAGTGATTCATCCACATCTTCCAGGAAGAGGAGCATGTCATCGGCGTATAGCATAATTTTCTCGTGCATATTGCCATAGCGGAAGCCCCTGACCGACCGGCAGTCTCGCACCAGAGCCGCCAAGGGCTCAATGGCCAGAGCGAAGAGCAGGGGGGACAGGGGACAGCCCTGCCTGGTCCCCCTGCCCAACGCAAAGGCGTGAGACATCCTGTCAGACATTCGTATGGCCGCCTGCGGCGAGCCGTACAACAGCCTCACCCACCCTAGGAACCGGGGTCCGAACCCGAACTTGGCCAGTACAGCCCAGAGATACCGCCAGCCAACACTGTCGAATGCCTTATTGGCGTCAAGAGACAACAGTGCCCTGTGGCCGACGGAATCCGAGGGGGTCTGCATGTTCAAGTATAGCCGCCTAAGATTAGTTGCGGTGGAGCTGCGAGGCATGAACCCCGCCTGATCTGGGTGAATAATGGACAAGATAATTTTGTTAACCCTCGTAGCCAATACCTTGGCCAGAATTTTAACGTCGCTCTGCAGCAGTGAGATGGGCCTATACGAGCCGGGGTCCAAGGGATCCTTGCCTGCCTTTAACAACAGTATAATATTGGCTCTATTCATGGAAGGGGGCAATGCTCCGGACTTGAAGGAGGTGTTGAACACCGCAAGCAACCTGGGCAGAATCACCTCGCCGTATTGGACATAGGCCTCCATGGGGATCCCATCATCCCCCGGGGCCTTGCATGTGGGGAAAGATGCGACCGCCTCCCTCAGTTCCTCCAAAGTGAGCGGGGCCTCCATCTCCGCGCGGGCCTGCCCGCCCAGGAGCGGAAGCTCTACCGTTCCCAGATATTGTGATAGGTCCTCATCTGTATAATCATCACATGGCCTGTAGAGATTGCTGTAGAAGGACGCCAATTCAGCCATAATCTGCTCAGGGTCATTCACCAGTCGTCCCCGGGAGTCTCGGATCACTCCAATCGCCGGGGAGGCCTGCTGTGACCTGGCAATCTTAGCCAGAAGCCTGTCCGTCCTCTCCCCCTCCTCATAGAAGGCCTGGCTAGTAAAGAACCTCTTTTTTTCCACAGCGGAGGTTCTCAACCGGTCCAGGGAATCCTGGGCCGATATCCAAGCCTCCCTCGCGGAATCAGTTGGATCCATTACGAATGCAAGCTCCAACCGTTTCACCTGGTCTTCAACCTGCGCCAAAAGTGCAGACGAGTTGCGTTTGATGGCCGTGATCTCAGCAATAAAGGAACCCCTCAAACAGGCCTTAAAGGCATCCCAGCCCACCGCCGAGTTCTCCCCAAGGTGGTTGTCTAAAAAATATTGATCAATCTGGCAGGTTACCCGGTCATGGGATGTGAAAAGTTTTAGCCAGTAGGCATTCAATTTCCACGGTGCCCTGGGCAGGGAAGAAGCGGGACGGGTAACCAGGTGGGCCGCCAGCGGGGAGTGGTCGGACACCCCCCTAGGGAGGTATTCTATCCTAGGGACCATATGCACAACCCGCTGGGACCCCACACATAGATCAATGCGAGATAATGAACCATTGGTTTTGGAAAAACATGAAAATTGTTTGGTAGTCGGGTATCTAGCCCTCCACACATCCACCCAACCCACCTCCGCCAGCAGACGGCTCAAAACAGTGCCCCTACCCCCCAGCGGTGGCTGAACCGGTGGATGTCTATCCAACCTTGGGTCAAGGCATCCATTGAAATCCCCCATAATCATAATGGGGACATCGGGTTTGTTAACTAGATAAGACAGCAGTAATTGCAAAACCTCCCTAGAGAAGGGAGGGGGTATATACACAAAGGCAAGAATTATCATCACAGTAAACACTTTGCAATGCACAAAAACATATCTCCCATGGGGGTCTACCTCCACATCCAGTTCCTGGAAAGCCAGGGACTTGTGTACCAGTACACTCACCCCCCTAGAATACGAGGTGTGAGTGGAGTGGTAGGACGTGCCCACCCAAGCAAACCCCAAACAACCAACCGTATCTTTTGTGAGGTGGGTCTCCTGGAGGCCCACAATAGCAGGGTGGAACTTTTTCAAACACGAGTTAAGCATTGTGCGTTTCAACGAGTCATGAACCCCTCGAACGTTCCAAGTCACTACTGGGGTGGTGGCCATGGTGAGTGGAAAAAGTGTTCATCACCGGGGGCCGAAGGCCCCGGCTCAAGATTTCTGGGCATCCAGGCACTAGAGTCAGATAGGAGAGGGGTCATCACCAGTGGGCAGATCTTCAACGGGTGTGGGGAAGGGGTCAGAGCAGGAAAGTTCAGTAAGCACCGCGACATTGTGAGCAAGAGAAAACTTTTAAACAGTCCTGAACAGCCTCTTCGAGCACGGATAACGTACCCGCTCGGGGAGGGAGCAGGCCATCCCCACTCATCCCCAGCTCCTAGGACTGTCAGGGAACCCGTGCCAACAGGGCACTGATAAACATGTCCCCATAACTGGGACTTCAGATAGTCAAACGTGGCAGACGGGGCATGTACCCCCTTCTGTGGCGCAATAGCCATGGTAAACAAAGTGTAGTCTTCCAAACGCTCTTATTAATCGCTAACATTTGAAAAAAGGTGAAATGTCCCGCTATGAGTAAGGCAGACTCAACTGGCCTGCAGGTAACATACCGACTTCACATGTGTTGATCCAGGGCCTCAGTCGCCCACATCAGCATCCCGGCGTCCCCGGAGGTCCTGTTCATTGCGATCCAGCCACTCCGCCGCCTCCGCAGCGGATTCAAAGAAGGAAGCTTGACCACGGACTGTGATACGCAGCTTGGCAGGATACAGCATGGCATATGTTAGTTGTAGCCTCTGCAGACGTTTCTTTACATCAGCGAATTTAGCTCTCTTACGCTGCACTTCAGCAGAGAAATCCGGGTAAAACGAGATCCTAGCTCCATTGTAGTGCACCGCTCCCCTTTCCCGTGCCAGTCTAAGTATAATTTCTCTGTCCTTATAGTTCAGGAGCCTGGCAAGCATTGATCTGGGCGGGTTGCCCGGGGGGAGGGGTCTGGGTGGTGTGCGGTGCGCTCTCTCCACCGCAAACAGCGTGGTGAATGCCTCTTTACCAAAGATTTCTTGGAGCCATGTTTCTGTAAAGGCCGTGGGGTCCCTGCCCTCCACCTTCTCAGGGAGCCCCACTATACGGACATTGTTCCTCCTTAAACGGTTCTCGATATCGTCGGTCTTTGCGTTCGCCTGCACAGATTGCTGCAGCGCAAATCTGGCATCTCTGGTGAGGGGTGGGAGCTGGTCCTCCACTTCACTAATCCTACCCTCCACCGCCGTGGTCCTCTCTCTAATTTTCTGGAGGTCATGTCTAATAAGTGATACCGTCTCAGTAAGTGCCCCAAATTGTACCTTTAAACCGTCCACAGAGGCTGTCACTGAGGTGGTGCAGCGGTGTACAGCTCGCAGGATCTCACTCAGTGTGGGCTGGGGTGCATCCTCCTGTAGCTCATCAAAGATGTCATTGATGTGGTCAGATGAGTTTTCTAGGGGCACAGTATCATCCAGGGCAGAAGCGCCATTTTGCTCCAAGGCTCCCTGCACAGGCATCAGCGATGGTGGGGGAAGAGAGCAGCTAGGGCCCTGTAATTTTTGGGCATAGTAGAGCATGTCTCTGGGCTGCTCCTTCCCCTGCTGTTTGTTTGCCTTGGGCGGCTTACTGCCCGGGTCCTTTGGCTTATCCCCCGCTCCACGCGTCACTCTCTGAGGGAGAGGGGAGCCGGCGCCATCTTGGACTTCCATGGCCGCCGCTGCTGCAGCGCTCTTTGTCCCTTTACGGGTCATGCAGGGCTCCGCCAGAGCCGATTCGACCTCCGCCGAGGACAGTGATGCGGCGCCTTGTCCCTGGACCAAGTGCCGGGTCAGGATCGGTGCGGGAAGAGGATTAATGGAGGATCGTCAGCGGGAGCTCCGTGCTGTGCGTCCGCTCACATGCCTGTCCAGGCCACGCCCCCTGTTAGAGGTTAGTTAGTGCACATCATAACTGCTCACTGATTGGATTTTAGAGGTTACTGCACAATATTACCAATCAATTATTGATGCTAGAGGTTACTGCACATCATTACTGCCCACCCATTGGTTGCTAGAGGTTACTGCACATCATTACCGCACATTGATTGGTTGATAGAGGTTACTGCACATTATTACTGCTCACTGATTGGTTGCTATAGGTTACTGCTTATCATTATACCTCACTGATTGGTTGCTATAGATTACTGCTCATCATTATCTTTCACTGATTGTTTGCTAGAGGTTACAGCACATCATTACCTCTCACTGGGTGGCAGGGCAGAATTGTGGTGTGTGATGCAACTGTTGGGGTACATTCGGTTGGATGACAGGATGAAGTTTGGGATGATGGTGTCAGCATTGGGGTGAAAGGCTGAGATCATATCTTCCTTATATTGATAGGGAGTAGGGTGATAGGATGCCAGAGGTGGGGTACAGGAGGGATGAAGATAATGACAGGAGGCAGGGTGGTAGGATTCCAAAGGTGGGGTACAGGGTGATGATAATGACAGTGGGTGGGGTGGTAGGATGCCAGAGGTGGGGTAGAGAGGGATGATGGGGATGTTGATGACAATGGGTGGGGTGGTAGGAGGTTAGCAAAGGGGCATAATGATGATAGTGGGTGGGTAGGAAGCTGACAGTGGGGTACAGGGGGGATGATGATGATGGGGGTAGGATGGTTGGATGCTAGAGGTGGGGTACAGGGCGATGATGGGGATGTTGATGTCAGGGTGGTAGGATGTCAGAGGTGGGGTATGGGGATGATGATGATGATAGTGGGTGGGGTGGTAGGAAGCTGGCAGTGGGGTACAGGTGGGATGATGATGACGACGGGGGTGGTATAAAGCTGACAGTGGTGTGCGGGGGGATGATGGGGGTGGGGTGAAGATTACAGGGGGTGGGGTGGTAGGTAACTGGCAATGGGCTATAAGGGGGATGAAGATGACGGGGGTGGATGGTAGGAAGCTGGCAGTTGGGTACAGGGTGGATGAAGATTACAGGGGGTGGGGTGGAAGGACACCAGGCACAGGGGGATTATGATGAGGATGATGATGACAGGATGTAGTAGAAAGCTGTCAGAGGGGTAAAGGGGGGGTGAAGATAAGGATGATAACGGGGGTAGGGTGGTGGATGCTAGAGATGGGGTACATGGGGATGATGGGGATTTTGATGACAGGAGGCAGGGCGGTAGGTTGTCAGAGGTAGGGTACGGGGGATGATGATGGGGTGGGGTGATAGGAAACTGGTAGTGGAGTACTAGAAGGGATTAAGAAGATGACAGGGGGTGGGGTAGTAGGGTGCCAGAGGTGGGATACATGGGGATGAAGATGACAGAGGAGTGGGGTGGTAGGAAGCTATCAGAGGGGTACAGGGGGGTGAAGATGATTGGGGCAGGGGGGGAAGCTGGCAGTGGGGTACAGGGGGGATGAAGTTGATGACAGGGGTGGGTGGTAGGAAGCTGGCAGTGGGTACAAGGGGGATGAAGATGGAGGGTAGGGTAGTAGGAAGCTGGCAGTGGGGTGCAGGGGGGTGAAGATGACAGGGGTGGGGTGGTAGGAAGCTGACAGGGGGGTACAGGAGGGATGAAGATGACAGGGGGTGGGGTGCTAGGAAGCTGGCAGTGGTGGGGTAGAGGGGGGATGAAGATGACGGGGGAGGGGGGGGAGGAAGCTGGAAGTGGGGTACAGGGGGGATGAAGATGACGGGGAGGGGGGTAAGAAGCTAGCAGTGGGGTACAGGGGGTAAGACGATGATGACGGGGGGTAGGAAGCTGGCAGTGGAGTACAGGGGGGATGAAGATGATGACAGGGAGGGGGGTAGGAAGCTGGCAGTGGGGTACAGGCGGGGGGTGAAGATGATGGGGGGTAGGAAGCTGGCAGTGGGGTACAGGGGGGATGAAGATGACGGGGGAGGGGGGGTAGGAAGCTGGCAGTAGAGTACAGGGGGGATGAAGATGACGGGGGAGGGGGGGAGGGGGGTAGGAAGCTGGCAGTGGGGTACAGGGGGGATAAAGATGATGGGGAGGGGGTAGGAAGCTGGCAGTGGGGTACAGGGGGGATGAAGATGATGACGGGGAGGGGGTAGGAAGCTGGCAGTGGGGTACAGGGGGGATGAAAATGATGACGGGGAGGGGGGTAGGAAGCTGGCAGTGGGGTACAGGGGGGATGAAGATGACACGACAGACACAGGGGTGGGGTAGTAGGATGACAGGCACAGGGGGATTATGAAGCGGATAGAAATGGTGACAGGGAGTAAGTTGGTAGGTAATATGATGACAGGATATAGGGTGGTGGGATGCCAGGAACAAGGGGAGGATGTGGAGGATTAGGACTATGGCAGGGGGTCAGTAGGTGGCATCCATTAGATCACTAATTGCTGCGAGGTCACAGGTGGCAGGCAGTCTTGATTTTTGGGGGCCTGGAGGTGACATCACAGCCGGGATGCTGTCCGTGTCATGCACTCCATTCAGTACCTTAAGGCTGTGGCAGACTGGCTCCTCGATGACGCGCCAGCACTGGGAAGTCCTCCATTTCAGGCCGTCCATCCCGGAGAGTAGAGCAGGGAGCTGCTCAGCCGTTGCATATAGGTGATTCGCAGAGCGCGGCAGAAGGGGAGGAGCCGGCGCCGGGGGAGAGGGGAATACATACAACCACCCACTGACTCAAGCAGTTCTCAAGTGGTCAGTCCGCCCTCCCGCCCGCGGCTGGAAACGCAAGCTTTTGTCCCGCGATAAAGACAGTTCGGGGTCACCGACCGGGGGACATTCCATCCTTTTTCCACACACGACTAAGGCAAATTAGGCGCCGCTGCAGGGCCCCTGGGAGCCCGGGGCCTTAGGCATCCGCCTATTATGCCTAATTAGAGAGCCGCCTCTGCTTCCATCTCCGCTTGCTGTAGTGCATGAATATGCAATTAGCGGACCTCCAGCTGTTGCAAAACTACAAGTCCCATCATGCCTCTGCCTCTGGGTGTCATGCTTGCTGCTGTCAGAGTCTCGCTATGCCTCATGGGACTTGTAGTTTGGCAACAGCTGGAGGTCCGCTAATTGCATATCCCTGCTGTAGTGGGATCCCTAGTCTGTACCGCCCATGGGAGGTGGTATCCTTTTCCTCCTCCCTCCTCCTCTGCTCCCTGCCAGCACCGAGTCATCTCTCCAGCCGGATGACAGAGCGGGGATCTTGGCTGTGACAGATCTTGTATCTTGCATTTGAAACACTGATCGCAGCACAGCCCTGTCTCCTGGACTGACATTGGAACAGTGTGCTGTCTATCACAATGTCGGTTCAGGAGGCGGGCTGAACGGAGATCGGCATTTCAAATACAAGATAAGAAATCTGTCACTGCCCGAGATCCCCGCTCTGTCATCTGGCTGGTGTCTTGTAATGATCCCTACTGCACAGAACACAGATGAGGCTGTACATATGGGCACTGGTGGGCACTCATTATACTACACTTATGGGCACCGATAGGTGATACTGATAAACTGCACTGATAAGCTGCACTGGTGGGCACAGATGAGACAGCACTTATGGACACAGATAGGCTGCAATTATGGGCACTGATGGGCACAGGCTGCACTGGTGGGCACTGATACTGCACTTATGGGCACAGATAGGTGGCACTGATAAGGTGCACTGATAATCTGCACTAGTGGGCACAGATAGGCTACAATGATGGGCACTGATAAGACGGCACTGATGAGGTTGTACTTATGGACACTGATAAGCTGCACTGATAAACTGCAGTGATGGGCACTGAGGTGGCACTGATGAGGCTGCACTTATGGGCACTGATATAGTAGCACTGATATGCTGTACTGATGTGCACTGATATGCTGCACTGAGGTGGCACTGATAAGCTGCACTTATGGGCACTGAGGCAGCACTGATGAGGCTGCATTGATAAACTGCACTAATGAGCACTTAGGCTGCACTGATAAGGCTACACTTATAGGCACTGATGAGGCTGAACTTATGGGCATTGATAGTCTGCACTGATAGTGGGAGGGTTTCCACCACCCCTGCAAAGTTTGCGTTAATTTTCTATGTCGGATTTTCTGTGTGATGTGTATTATATATAGAAAAATAGTGCAGCGCTCAAACTCAAGGGTTGCTGAAAGCAACTCTAATGTGTGAATAACTAATAAACCACTCTAAATTGGTGATAAATTAAATAAAGTTCATGGATGGTCCATTCCAATGGATAATTTCACATATGAGATGACCTCCATGAAGGCTGGGAAACGTGACCCCTCGGGGTTAAATGAAGTAATTCAAAAGAGTCCAAACAGCATGTGTTTAGTGGAAATGGATGTCTTTTCATGGACAACACCGCCACCGCATGAATGACTGGAAGGTCTCAGTATATCGGATGGAAAATGACAATATGGCACAAAGGGTAAGGGTGGATACTCTTACCGGACACGGTGGACCCACCTGTCATATGACAGTGGGTCAAACGAGCTTGATGGTCGCCGTGACCAGAAGTGAAGGGAACTGGATATCCAAGATACCTCTAACCGACTCCCACAGGGTAGCAGATGACTGACTCACTCGATGGAAGCTCCTCTGATCGTACAGGCTCCAAGACAGTCCAAGATGGACACAAGGGTAAAAAAGAAAGAAAAACTCCGGATGGTGCAGGTCAATATAACCATGAACGGTTTATTGAATAAATTTTGTCTTTTATATATAGACAAAAATAAAAAGTGATCACAAAATAAAATGTTAAAAGCAATGTGGGGTACAGCGTTAGCAAGCTTGGGAGTCGGTTCGAGGTATCTTGGATATCCAGTTCCCTTCACTTCTGGTCACGGCGACCATCAAGCTTGTTTGACCCACTGTCATATGACAGGTGGGTCCACCGTGTCCGGTAAGAGTATCCACCCTTACCCTTTGTGCCATATTGTCATTTTCCATCCGATATACTGAGACCTTCCAGTCATTCATGCGGTGGCGGTGTTGTCCATGAAAAAACATCCATTTCCACTAAACACATGCTGTTTGGACTCTTTTGAATTACTTCATTTAACCCCGAGGGGTCACGATTCCCAGCCTTCATGGAGGTCATCTCATATGTGAAATTATCCATTGGAATGGACCATCCATGAACTTTATTTAATTTATCACCAATTTATAGTGGTTTATTAGTTATTCACACATTAGAGTTGCTTTCAGCAACCCTTGAGTTTGAGCGCTGCACTATCTTTCTATATATCTGTTTATACTTTGTTTGTTTGAGTGCCAGCAGCTTTGTTGTATATATTGGTTTAGCGCAGTTTTTTCACTACATATTTTGATGTGTATTATATGTGAAGTTACATATTACAGAGACCGGTATTGTGGTAATATTGAAGTATGAGATTTTCATACATTAGAGGGTTCCACCATTATTGTGGTATTGATTAGTAAGTTAGCGCTGCACTTTTTTGTTTTTTTCTCATGCCGACATTTACTTATGTCACATGCTCATGTAAAACAGCATGGCCCGACTCTTTCTGTGGTGCGGCTAGGGATGTGCTCATATACACAATACAAGCACTGATTGCTCTTAGAAAGATATCACAGCTACAGCAGGAGGAGGAATTTCTTTATGGTACATCATGGGACACAGAGCACTATAGTAATTATTATATGGGTTATACTCCCACCTTCAGGTGATGGACACTGGCATAATCAAGACAGGAAGTCCCCCTCCCTATATAACCCCTCCCATACTGGGATTACCTCAGTTTTTTTGCCAGTGTCTAAGGTGTTGGTCATTGTTAATAGTTTGCTAAAAAGTGCGCTATAGATGGCCTGGTCAGGGTCAGAGAGCTACACTATCGGATCCATTCAAAAAGTCTATAAACAAAGACAAAAATGGATGGTACCAGAGCCTCGGTATGGAAGAACGAGGTCTTGCCTGTAATGTTTCCCTCAGAACAGCTGGGCCCTGGGATCCAGCACCTTGGTCACATTGCTATACCACCGGTTTGCTCTGGCAGAGCCCTATACAGGTCCAAGGCAGTGGACCCTAGGCTCAGAGGGGACCCTGTCCTTGAAGGTCTGGCAGGACACCAAACCGTCATGATGGGTGAAGATTGGGTCGCTGTAATATTCCAGCAGTACCCTGCAGCGAGGAATGGTGAGTCTGCATTTGTTTGCAGCTTCTCTTTTAAAAGAGAGAGATCTGACTGTCTGTTTTCCCTGTGGCCACTGGGAGCAGTGTGCTGTTCTATCATGCTTGTACTCTTGCTCATGCAGGCTGCTGTTTCTTCCCCAGCCACTAGAGGGCACAGGTTTGCTCAAAGTCTAGCCTATTGTTTTTTTTAGGCAGGATAAGGAAGGGCGGCAATTGCCATGTGCTGACAGGTCAGATAGGCCTTGGAGACAGAACGGTGGGCCGTGAGTGTGTGAGTACTTGCTTTGGAATGGGTGCAGACAAGTCATTATTACATGCTGCATATTTTCTGCCTATCCAAGGTCATGTACAACTGTAAATAGATACACCCCTGGATGATTAGCAGTTCACTTTAAAAGTGTCATTATCTGCTTGTGGGCAGGAACAGCATAATATAGGAGCGGCGTGCTGACGTCACCAACATACTGAGAGTCCGGAAGGAATGGGCTGTCTGTAGCCGGCCGGCTACAATACACCACACGCCTTTTGTTTTTCAACTAATTGTAAGTGCAATTTTAATCTTAATAAATGCAATTTTTAAACTGGATTACGCTATGGTGGCTTTCTTTTCCATTGGCAATTTGAATCCGGGCTTTATGGAGAGGACTGGCGTGTAATCCTAGTGGAGGAGTTCATATTCATAGACACGCTTAGAGACCCTGGCAGGGGATAACAGCCATCTGCTTTCACTGATCTCTGATGGGATCAGTTGTTCCGGTAAGCGGCAGTAAACTCTAATGGTGGTGGAATCTTTGTCTATCAGAGTAACAGCACTTTTCCATCGGGTGTTTTGAGTTTGAAGTCACCACAGTGAATAGGAGACCTTCACATATTTATGTCATTCTGTCGGACATTTTCTTGAAGATCTATTGGTCATTTACAGGACTCTTTTTCTAATATCGGCAATCATTGTTAAATTTTGTTTAGTTTCAATCTGAACAATTTATCAATTTATTGTTCATCTTTATTGCCAGAGATTGAGTTCTGGATAATCTTGGTTCACCTCAAAGATTTTTTGTTTATTGTTTTTGCGCAGCTTTTTTAATTTCTACTCAGCATAATATACATGCTTTCAAATTTATTGCTTAATTGCATGTTTTTAAAGTACATGTTTGAAAGGCATAAGCGTGGGTGCATTTTAGGGCGTTGTATCTCCAATATAGTGCGTATGTGTTTGGTATCCTACAGGTCTAATGTATAGGACCAACTGCAGTTGAGCAGGTGCTTACTTACAAACTGGCTAAATCGTACAGTTGCTAAATCGCACAGTGGCTAAATCGCACAGATGCTGAAATGTACAGTTGCTAAAAACGCACAGATGCTGAAATGCACAGTTGCTAAATCGCACATTGCTAAAAACGCATAGTTGCTGAAATGCACAGTTGCTAGATCACACAGTTGCTAGATCACACAGTTGCTAGATCGCACAGTTGCTGCTAGATCGCACAGTTGCTGCTAAAACGCACAGTTGCTAAAAGGTACAGATGCTGAAACAAACAGTTGCTGAAGATAATTGTTTTTACCAGTTCACATGTTTGCATAAAGATACATGATCATGGGTGTCCAAAATGCATATTTGGACATGTTTGTGTAAAAAACTAAAAAAAAGGAATAACACATAACAGGCAAAAGAGAGTGCATGAGAAGTATGAAAGATGTATACCAGTAGCTTGCAGCAGTAGAGTGAACTGTCCCATGTGAAGTGAGAGTGAAATGAAAGATCCCAGCCATGTATGCTCTCCCATTTATAACCCCACAAGGGCTCCAGCGGGTGCCGCCCCTGGATAATTAGTGTACAAGACTGCACATATGTGGAAAGGGATGTCATAAGGCAATCACCTGAAAGGAAAGCGGGGATTGTGAAAAAGTGTGAATGTGAGAAACATAACCAAGCAAAATAAAGTGCTAGGTGTGAAGGATAACAGGTTTGTGTACCTGTGTGATATCAGTGGCTTGCAGCAGCAGAATGAGCTGTCCCATAAAAAATAAAAATAATGATAAAAAATCCCAGCCATGTGTGCTCTCCAATTAAAATCCCTGAAAGGGCTCCAGCATATATTGCTGCCATCCTCGATGACCATAGCCACAGGCACCTAGGCCTTGCCGATTGGTAAGTATGGGGTCTTTTTGTTTTCTGTAAGGCCCCTCTTACCGCTTTTCCATCATTTATTCATGTGTTACATTACCTTTTTGGTCATTTATTTCCAGATATATCCTGCATGCCTCCACTCCCCGAGTCACATCTGAAACGCGTTGGGTGTTTTAGATGTTATGTATGCTCATGTATTTCTAATGCAATGCAATCTTTAACCATGTACAAATTGTATCGGCTTTGCCTTTGTTTATGCTACTCTTTTATGTGTGATCATTACTGCAATAAATGTTTTTATTGTATTTATATTTGTCAATTTCATTGGCCTATTGTGCACACCTCATATAAAGTCCCAAAGGGCAATACTTTTGTTTTTATTGCACTCCCATGCAGATCTGTGGCATGTGGATCTAGTATGCAAGGATTCACACAAAACATGTGCAGGGAGAGAACAAGTCATTTTTAACTTTTTAAGCTATAGCACTTACCATTTAAGTGTGACCATATCCTTTTTAAAAGTAATTTTGGGGGATATATTTAATTATTTCAACATTGTCAATTGCTAAACATTTGTGAACATTTCTGCATGTCCTTGTATCGAATGGACTGGCAAATATTAATGCTTTAGATGTTGATGATGACTAAGTAAGTAGGCTGCGGAGCATTAGAGGAACTATTGTTTCAAGACAGCTGGAGTGTTGAATGCTTTTCATCCCTGATCTAATTCATCTCTTCTTTGTTCAAAAAGCATTGTCTAAATAAAAAAAAAACTGAAGAAGACATTGAATGCATCACAGTTCAATGTCAGTTTAGGAACATATCATTTAGGAGCTGTAGAACATTAACCAATTGAGTACCTAGACATTTTTATACCTAAAATACCTGGAGTCCTGGAGCATTTTTTTCAGTGATGTCTTAATTTTTCAAATTACAGTAAAACCTTGGATTGCAAGCATAATTCATTCCGAAAATGTGCTTGTAATCCAAAGCACTCGTATATCAAAGCAAATTTCCCCATAAGAAATAATGGGTACTCAAATGATTTGTTCCGCAGCAATTTATTCATCTAAAAATGATTACAGCTACACAAAATACAGTATAAAGTGTACTGTAAAAATTAATAAAATTAACCTGCACGTCAGGAGCTACAAAGTATAAAAGAAAAGAGGGGCGATTCACACTGCTGCAACCTGAAAGTCCACACAACTTTGC
Organism: Rana muscosa; assembly: GCA_029206835.1. NCBI lineage: Eukaryota > Metazoa > Chordata > Amphibia > Anura > Ranidae > Rana > Rana muscosa. Next base: position 230,312,115 of record CM055117.1, on the reverse strand, counting down.
CAGGCTACTTGAAGGCAAATTTGAGGCAACTTTGAGACAACTTCAGGAAATGCCTGGGTAATCTTTCTGTAATGTTGGATCCAAATCACATAATTTAAGATAAGGATCCGACTTAGAGGTAACTTCCATTAAAGTCTTTGGGCACAAGTTGGATAGAAGTCACCTTGAAGTAGTACAGGAACCTTTTCTAAAGTCGGAGCGACTTCAGTAGTGCTAATTAAGACAGCTCTCATTGACTAAAATGGGATTTCACATGTCACAGGACTTAGAGTCTCATAAATCGGATCCCAAGTTGCGACGTGATGCTACCCGTATTGCAGGAATTTGATGCTGGTGCGGTAAATGCAAATGTTATCCAGATCCAGATGTTCCAGCCTGAACCTCCCTCTGGACCCAAAGGAGCTTCTGAGTCCTGGTTTAAAATGGCACTTGGACAATGAACCACTTTTCCAGCGCTACTTAAAAACACCACATAAGGACTCAAGCAATTGAAAAGGTTTAATCAAAATGCTGTTAGTATTGTAGATATATTGGCAATAACAAAATGTGTTTCTTTTTTTTTTCCACTGAGAAATTTAGTCTTCTCCCAAAATATACTGTATATGTTAACAGAAGACATTAAAAGAAAAGAATGTGTGTCCAAAACAACAGGAGGCTGCTGGTTGGGGTTATGGTGATTAGACACTCCTACTACAGAGAGGGAAAACATAGATGTAATCACAGTTCAAGAGAATAAGGAATCTGAGGAAAGGCCAGGGTATACATTTTGTACGCAAAATCACACTAAGGAACTATGACATTCAAAATTGGACCAAAGGAACCAGAAACTAGAGTTTTTTCAGTGGGTGGGAGGTGTTTACTATAAGGAAACAGGACCTGAGAATGTCTGGTCTACATCTTAGCTCCTGGTGGTAACATTAGAGTTGTGAAGGTGAATGTCCCAGGCTGTGACCTTTAGACTCCATTCACACAGGGGCAACACGACTTCCAGCGCGACTTTGGGAGGCAACTTGGACACGACTTGAGTATGAATCACAGCGTGACATGAAGCTACTTACAAGGCAACTTCAAGTTGCCTCTAGGACAGGAGACACTCCAGTGGCCAATCAAACAAGAATCAGCTCTGTTTTGGGAGAGGTTTGCCTGAGAAATGTATGTTCTCTTCCTGGAAAGTTGCTTCTGTTAAGACAGGGGGTCCGACTTCTGAGGCGACTTCCATTGAAATCAATGGGTACAGGTCGCCTAGCAGTCGCCTAGAAGTCGGATTGAAGTAGTACAGGAACCTTTTTTGAAGTCGGAGCGACTGCAGTAGAATACATTAAGACAGCTCCATTCACTTACATTGATTTTCTCATGCAGCGCGGCTTGAGGCGACTAGGGGCGACTTGAAGTCGGATCCAAAGTTGCCCCTGTGTGAATGGGCTCTTACTGGTGATTTACCATAGAGAAACAGAGAAAGAGACACTTACTGCAATGGAGCACCGGGTGAAACTAGGCAGGGACAGACTCAAAGTGTAGAGGCTCTCAGGAGTAGAGACAAGTAAAAGCATTCCAACACCTTCTTCTGGAAAAGAAGGTTAAAGAACAAAAGCCTGCTTCAGCTATCTTTTAGTATACAATACATCACGCAAAGGACGCACTGTATTTTTGTCACAATGTTCATGTAAAGAAATACATACACACATCAAAGTTACAAAATTATCCTGTATCTTCAGTGAATCCTTTTAATTTAAATATATGTATAACCCCCGTGCAACACCAATATATGACAATAAATAAAATTAGCTCAAAAACACATAGTGGTTAAAGTGGTGTTCCGGCCGAAATTACACTTTTTAAATAAAAATACCTCTATAATAGGGATGAGCTTCGTGTTCGAGTCGAACATACGTTCGACTCGAACATTGGCTGTTCGATCGTTCGACGAAGATCGAACGATTTGGGCCGTTCGCGCCAAATTCGAGTGACGCGAATGGCCCACAATGCACTACGCCATCGCAGTGTCATCCAGGCGCTGTGATTGGCCAAGCATGCACTGTGACCCCGCATGCTTGGCCAATCACAGCGCCGGCAGCGAGGAGAGCAATGATTGGCCACAGGCAGGATGCCTGTGGCCAATTATTGCTGAGGGTGTTTAGTACACGCCCCACACTATAAAAGGCCGCCAGCACGGCGGCCTAGTGTAGTGTGTTCCGGAGCAGGGATAGAGTAGCATAGGCAGGGACAGTGACTGTTATTTCTTTCTTGCTTAACCTGGATTCCTTTAGTTTAGGGAAAGAGAAGGATAGGTAGGGAGAGTGTCAGTGTGTTTTGTGCTTCTGCTATAGTGTGCTTAAAAAAAACATTTATTCTAGGGACAGAAAACTCTAGGTAGGGACAGTGTCAGTTTCTTTCACTCTGCAAGTCCTTGTTTCCAGGGACCTGTAAGGACAGTGAGTTAATTGTCCTTGTGCTATATTGTGCTTAAAAAAAACATTTATTCTAGGGACAGAAAACTCTAGGTAGGGACAGTGTCAGTTTCTTTCACTCTGCAAGTCCTTGTTTCCAGGGACCTGTAAGGACAGTGAGTTAATTGTCCTTGTGCTATATTGTGATTAAAAAAAACATTTATTCTAGGGACAGAAAACTCTAGGTAGGGACAGTGTCAGTTTCTTTCACTCTGCAAGTCCTTGTTTCCAGGGACCTGTAAGGACAGTGAGTTAATTTTCCTTGTGCTATATTGTGATTAAAAAAAACATTTTTTCTAGGGACAGAAAACTGTAGGTAGGGAGAGTGTTTTTTTTCTTTCACTCTGCAAGTCCTTGTTTCCAGGGACCTGTAAGGACAGTGAGTTAATTGTCCTTGTGCTATATTGTGCTTAAAAAAAACATTTATTCTAGGGACAGAAAACTCTAGGTAGGGACAGTGTCAGTTTCTTTCACTCTGCAAGTCCTTGTTTCCAGGGACCTGTAAGGACAGTGAGTTAATTGTCCTTGTGCTATATTGTGATTAAAAAAAACATTTATTCTAGGGACAGAAAACTCTAGGTAGGGACAGTGTCAGTTTCTTTCACTCTGCAAGTCCTTGTTTCCAGGGACCTGTAAGGACAGTGAGTTAATTTTCCTTGTGCTATATTGTGATTAAAAAAAAAAATTTTTCTAGGGACAGAAAACTGTAGGTAGGGAGAGTGTTTTTTTTCTTTCACTCTGCAAGTCCTTGTTTCCAGGGACCTGTAAGGACAGTGAGTTAATTGTCCTTGTGCTATATTGTGCTTAAAAAAAACATTTATTCTAGGGACAGAAAACTCTAGGTAGGGACAGTGTCAGTTTCTTTCACTCTGCAAGTCCTTGTTTCCAGGGACCTGTAAGGACAGTGAGTTAATTTTCCTTGTGCTATATTGTGATTAAAAAAAACATTTATTCTAGGGACAGAAAACTCTAGGTAGGGACAGTGTCAGTTTCTTTCACTCTGCAAGTCCTTGTTTCCAGGGACCTGTAAGGACAGTGAGTTAATTTTCCTTGTGCTATATTGTGATTAAAAAAAACATTTATTCTAGGGACAGAAAACTCTAGGTAGGGACAGTGTCAGTTTCTTTCACTCTGCAAGTCCTTGTTTCCAGGGACCTGTAAGGACAGTGAGTTAATTTTCCTTGTGCTATATTGTGATTAAAAAAAACATTTATTCTAGGGACAGAAAACTCTAGGTAGGGACAGTGTCAGTTTCTTTCACTCTGCAAGTCCTTGTTTCCAGGGACCTGTAAGGACAGTGAGTTAATTGTCCTTGTGCTATATTGTGATTAAAAAAAACATTTATTCTAGGGACAGAAAACTCTAGGTAGGGACAGTGTCAGTTTCTTTCACTCTGCAAGTCCTTGTTTCCAGGGACCTGTAAGGACAGTGAGTTAATTTTCCTTGTGCTATATTGTGATTAAAAAAAACATTTTTTCTAGGGACAGAAAACTCTAGGTAGGGAGAGTGTTTTTTTTCTTTCACTCTGCAAGTCCTTGTTTCCAGGGACCTGTAAGGACAGTGAGTTAATTGTCCTTGTGCTATATTGTGCTTAAAAAAAACATTTATTCTAGGGACAGAAAACTCTAGGTAGGGACAGTGTCAGTTTCTTTCACTCTGCAAGTCCTTGTTTCCAGGGACCTGTAAGGACAGTGAGTTAATTGTCCTTGTGCTATATTGTGATTAAAAAAAACATTTATTCTAGGGACAGAAAACTCTAGGTAGGGACAGTGTCAGTTTCTTTCACTCTGCAAGTCCTTGTTTCCAGGGACCTGTAAGGACAGTGAGTTAATTTTCCTTGTGCTATATTGTGATTAAAAAAAAAAAAATTTCTAGGGACAGAAAACTGTAGGTAGGGAGAGTGTTTTTTTTCTTTCACTCTGCAAGTCCTTGTTTCCAGGGACCTGTAAGGACAGTGAGTTAATTGTCCTTGTGCTATATTGTGCTTAAAAAAAACATTTATTCTAGGGACAGAAAACTCTAGGTAGGGACAGTGTCAGTTTCTTTCACTCTGCAAGTCCTTGTTTCCAGGGACCTGTAAGGACAGTGAGTTAATTTTCCTTGTGCTATATTGTGATTAAAAAAAACATTTATTCTAGGGACAGAAAACTCTAGGTAGGGACAGTGTCAGTTTCTTTCACTCTGCAAGTCCTTGTTTCCAGGGACCTGTAAGGACAGTGAGTTAATTTTCCTTGTGCTATATTGTGATTAAAAAAAACATTTATTCTAGGGACAGAAAACTCTAGGTAGGGACAGTGTCAGTTTCTTTCACTCTGCAAGTCCTTGTTTCCAGGGACCTGTAAGGACAGTGAGTTAATTTTCCTTGTGCTATATTGTGATTAAAAAAAACATTTATTCTAGGGACAGAAAACTCTAGGTAGGGACAGTGTCAGTTTCTTTCACTCTGCAAGTCCTTGTTTCCAGGGACCTGTAAGGACAGTGAGTTAATTTTCCTTGTGCTATATTGTGATTAAAAAAAACATTTTTTCTAGGGACAGAAAACTGTAGGTAGGGAGAGTGTTTTTTTTCTTTCACTCTGCAAGTCCTTGTTTCCAGGGACCTGTAAGGACAGTGAGTTAATTTTCCTTGTGCTATATTGTGATTAAACAAAACATTTTTTCTAGGGACAGAAAACTCTAGGTAGGGAGAGTGTTTTTTTTCTTTCACTCTGCAAGTCCTTGTTTCCAGGGACCTGTAAGGACAGTGAGTTAATTGTCCTTGTGCTATATTGTGCTTAAAAAAAACATTTTTTCTAGGGACAGAAAACTCTAGGTAGGGAGAGTGTTTTTTTTTTTTCACTCTGCAAGTCCTTGTTTCCAGGGACCTGTAAGGACAGTGAGTTAATTGTCCTTGTGCTATATTGTGCTTAAAAAAAACATTTATTCTAGGGACAGAAAACTCTAGGTAGGGACAGTGTCAGTTTCTTTCACTCTGCAAGTCCTTGTTTCCAGGGACCTGTAAGGACAGTGAGTTAATTTTCCTTGTGCTATATTGTGCTTAAAAAAAACATTTATTCTAGGGACAGAAAACTCTAGGTAGGGACAGTGTCAGTTTCTTTCACTCTGCAAGTCCTTGTTTCCAGGGACCTGTAAGGACAGTGAGTTAATTTTCCTTGTGCTATATTGTGATTAAAAAAAACATTTATTCTAGGGACAGAAAACTCTAGGTAGGGACAGTGTCAGTTTCTTTCACTCTGCAAGTCCTTGTTTCCAGGGACCTGTAAGGACAGTGAGTTAATTTTCCTTGTGCTATATTGTGATTAAAAAAAACATTTATTCTAGGGACAGAAAACTCTAGGTAGGGACAGTGTCAGTTTCTTTCACTCTGCAAGTCCTTGTTTCCAGGGACCTGTAAGGACAGTGAGTTAATTTTCCTTGTGCTATATTGTGATTAAAAAAAACATTTATTCTAGGGACAGAAAACTCTAGGTAGGGACAGTGTCAGTTTCTTTCACTCTGCAAGTCCTTGTTTCCAGGGACCTGTAAGGACAGTGAGTTAATTTTCCTTGTGCTATATTGTGATTAAAAAAAACATTTTTTCTAGGGACAGAAAACTGTAGGTAGGGAGAGTGTTTTTTTTCTTTCACTCTGCAAGTCCTTGTTTCCAGGGACCTGTAAGGACAGTGAGTTAATTTTCCTTGTGCTATATTGTGATTAAAAAAAACATTTTTTCTAGGGACAGAAAACTCTAGGTAGGGAGAGTGTTTTTTTTCTTTCACTCTGCAAGTCCTTGTTTCCAGGGACCTGTAAGGACAGTGAGTTAATTGTCCTTGTGCTATATTGTGCTTAAAAAAAACATTTTTTCTAGGGACAGAAAACTCTAGGTAGGGAGAGTGTTTTTTTTTTTTCACTCTGCAAGTCCTTGTTTCCAGGGACCTGTAAGGACAGTGAGTTAATTTTCCTTGTGCTATATTGTGATTAAAAAAAACATTTATTCTAGGGACAGAAAACTCTAGGTAGGGACAGTGTCAGTTTCTTTCACTCTGCAAGTCCTTGTTTCCAGGGACCTGTAAGGACAGTGAGTTAATTTTCCTTGTGCTATATTGTGATTAAAAAAAACATTTATTCTAGGGACAGAAAACTCTAGGTAGGGACAGTGTCAGTTTCTTTCACTCTGCAAGTCCTTGTTTCCAGGGACCTGTAAGGACAGTGAGTTAATTTTCCTTGTGCTATATTGTGATTAAAAAAAACATTTTTTCTAGGGACAGAAAACTGTAGGTAGGGAGAGTGTTTTTTTTCTTTCACTCTGCAAGTCCTTGTTTCCAGGGACCTGTAAGGACAGTGAGTTAATTGTCCTTGTGCTATATTGTGCTTAAAAAAAACATTTTTTCTAGGGACAGAAAACTGTAGGTAGGGAGAGTGTTTTTTTTTTTTTCACTCTGCAAGTCCTTGTTTCCAGGGACCTGTAAGGACAGTGAGTTAATTGTCCTTGTGCTATATTGTGCTTAAAAAAAACATTTATTCTAGGGACAGAAAACTCTAGGTAGGGACAGTGTCAGTTTCTTTCACTCTGCAAGTCCTTGTTTCCAGGGACCTGGAGAGACATTGAGTGAATTGTCCTTGTGCTATATTGTGATTAAAAAAAACATTTATTCTAGGGACAGAAAACTCTAGGTAGGGACAGTGTCAGTTTCTTTCACTGTGAAAGTCCTTGTTTCAAGGGACAGAGAAGGACACCTGAAGGTAGCCCTTATTGCTTTTTTCCCATCTCCCTGCAGGCCATCTATTAGAATGTCTGGAAGGCAAACAAGGAGAGGCAGACAGTCAGGAGGCAATAAAAGAGGGCAAGCAGGCTCTGTGTCTGGGGGCAACAGTGCTGGTCGTGGACGCGGTGCATTGTCATCAGCACATGGCCATGGGACACGCTTGTCCTTCTTTTCGGCAGCTGGACATGTTGAGCCACATCATGCCGAAGACTTGGTAGAGTGGATGACCAAGCCCTCCTCCTCCTCCTCATCCTCTCTCACCCAGGCTCAGGGTACTGGAAAAGCAGCTGCCAAAGCGTCGTCTTCCCTGGTATCAATGTCAGACAAATCATCAGTCACTCCTTCCCTAGACCCACCATGTCCTCCTCCTGAGGAGTCCCCCGAACTGTTTCAGCACAGTGTTGGGTACATGCTCCAGGAGGATGCCCAGCGTTTCGAAGGGTCTGATGATGAAACCCAGCTAGAGGAAGGCAGTAGCGTGAGAGCAGACAGAGGGGATGCTCAAGAAGGACACCAATCTGGCAGTCATGTTCCAGCAGCTGCAGCATACTGCCAGATTGGCTCCAGTGATGAGGAGGGAGGGGATGATGAGGTCAATGACTCCACGTGGGTGCCTAATAGGAGAGAGGAGGAGGAGGAGGATGAGGAGGAGGCACATCTCCAACGAGGCAGGATGCCCTTTGGTGGCCAGCGTAAGGGCAGTACACCGACGGAATCACACCGCAGAGCTCCGCCTGTGCAGGGCGCTGCCTCTGCCCGTCATTCAAAAAGTTCTTTGGTGTGGGCCTTTTTTGAGGCTAGTGCATCAGATCGCACAGCTGCTGTTTGCAACATATGTCTCAAGCGTATATCGCGTGGCCAAAACATCAGCCGCTTGGGTACCACATGCCTGACCAGACATATGTTGACCTGCCATGCAGCTCGTTGGCAAGCCTACCTCAAAGACCCACACCAAAGAACAAAGCGGACCTCTCCTTGCACCGCATCAGCTGGGATCTCCAACCCCACTATAACTTCAGTCCTCTCTGAAACATGCACTGAGAGGAATGAAGGTGTAGAATTAGGTGTGTCACAGCCAAGTACTTGCGCCCACTCTGCTAGCAGTACACCGACGTCCGATTCTAGCAGGCAAATTTCCCTGCCCCAGCTGCTGGACCGTCGAAAGAAGTTCACTCCCAGCCATCCACATGCCCAGCGGTTGAATGCTAGCTTGGCTAAATTGCTAGCGCTTCAACTGCTGCCTTTTCAGTTGGTAGACTCGGCCCCCTTCCGTGAGTTTGTGCAATGTGCGGTTCCTCAGTGGCAGGTTCCCAAACGCCACTTTTTCTCACGGAAGGCTATTCCGGCTCTCTACCGGCATGTGGAAGGCAATGTCTTGGCCTCGCTGGACAGGGCGGTCAGCGGTAAGGTGCATATTACCGCTGACTCATGGTCCAGCAGGCATGGACAGGGACGTTACCTTTCTTTCACGGCCCATTGGGTCACTCTTTTGGCAGCTGGGAAGGATTCAGGACAAGGTGCAGTAGTGTTGGAGGTTGTCCCACCGCCACGCCTCCAAAATGCTACTACTGGTTGTGACACACCTCTCTCCTCCACCCCCTCCTCTTCTTCTTCCTCCATGGCCTCTTCCTGTGGTTTGTCCTATGAACCAGCGGTGCTCCGTAGCCGTTCACGGGGCTACGCAAGTACGCAGGCAAAAAGATGCCATGCCGTGCTTGCGCTGGTGTGTTTGGGGGACAGAAGCCACACTGGGGCAGAGGTCCTGTCTGCTCTGCAGGGCCAGGCCGAGAGGTGGTTGACGCCACGCCAGCTTAAGCCAGGAATGGTGGTTTGCGACAATGGCACCAACCTCCTCTCCGCCCTCCGACAGGGACAACTGACCCATGTGCCCTGTGTGGCTCACGTCCTTAACCTGGTGGTGCAGCGCTTCTTGGGCAGGTACCCGGGCTTACAGGATGTCCTGAGGCAGGCCAGGAAAGTCTGTGTGCATTTCCGCAGATCTTATAATGCCAGTGCTCGCCTGGCTGAGCTGCAAAAGGAGTTGAACCTGCCCAAGAACCGCCTTATATGTGACATGCCCACCAGGTGGAACTCAACGTTGGCCATGCTGCAGCGGCTGCACACGCAGCAGAGGGCCATCAATGAGTACCTGTGCGACTACGGCACCAGGACAGGGTCAGGGGAGCTTGGTTTTTTTTCTCCACGCCAGTGGGGCATGATCAGGGATGCATGCACTGTCCTGGCACCATTTGAGGAGGCCACGAGGATGGTGAGCAGTGACAGTGCATGCATCAGTGACACTGTACCTCTTGTCCACCTGTTGGAGCACACGCTGCGTGGAATAATGGACAGGGCACTTGAGGCAGAACAGAGGCAGGAAGAGGAGGACTTCCTTGCCTCTCAAGGCCCCCTTTACCCAGACAGTGTTCCTTCTGTCCCACCCATCGCACAGGAAGAGGAGGAGGAGGAGGAGGAGGAGGAGGAGGAGGATTGTGTCAGCATGGAGGTGGAGGCTGGCACTCAGCATCATCAGCAGCAGTCTTTTAGGGATGATTTACAGTCCCAAGAAACCAGTGGACTTGTACGTGGCTGGGAGGAGGTGGCTGCGGATCATGTCGTCCTTAGTGACCCAGAGGACTCCGGAGCGAATGCCTCAGCAAACCTACGCTGCATGGCCTCCCTGATCCTGCAAAGTCTGCGGAAGGATCCTCGTATTCTTCGGATCAAGGAGAGGGACCATTACTGGCTGGCCACTCTCCTTGATCCACGGTACAAGGGTAAGGTTGCGGACCTTATGTTACCGTCGCAGAGGGAGCAGAGGATGAGACAACTCCGGGAGGCCTTGCAGAAAGGTCTGTGCAACGCGTTCCCAGAGACTGGGAGGTTGCAAACTCCTGGTCCTGGACAACGAGTTGCTGAGGCTTCGGCCAGTCAAAGAAGGAGCGGTGGGGAAGGTGGCCGTCTGACCGATGCGTTCAGACAATTCTTTAGTCCGCAGCCCCAAAGTATGATCGGTTCCAGCAACCATCGCCAGCGTCTGATAAACATGGTGCAGGAATATCTAGGGGCAAGGTCAGACTTGGACACCTTCCCCACCGAAAATCCTCTGGCTTACTGGGTCTTGAGGATGGATCACTGGCCAGAGCTTGCACAGTATGCAATTGAGCTACTGGCCTGTCCTGCATCCAGCGTTCTTTCGGAACGCACATTCAGTGCTGCTGGAGGATTTGTCACGGATCACAGGGTGCGCCTGTCCACCGACTCGGTTGATCGACTGACTTTCATCAAGATGAACCAGTCTTGGATCACCACCAGCTACCACACACCTGATGCTGATATAACAGACTAATTGATTTTAAAATGTCACATCCCTTCAAGACTGATGCTGATGCTGAGTGCCTGTGCTGTTATGTTGACTGGCTATCCTCCTCCTCCGAGTCCTCAATGATACGATTGATGATGATAGCTTGGAAGATCATTTTTGTTTATGGGTGCCGCCACCAGTGCCTAACGCCCAATTTTTCAGCCCCTGTTTAACAGGGGCGTGTAATTACAATTTTTGAAGCAATACTTTGCAACAGGGCTCATTGCTGTGCTCCAAGTACAGTATCTGTGAGGAGTTGCAGTGTTGTGCCACCAGTGCCTAAGGCCCAATTTTTCAGCCCCTGTTTAACAGGGGCGTGTCATTACAATTTTTGAAGCAATACTTTGCAACAGGGCTCATTGCTGTGCTCCAAGTACAGTATCTGTGAAGGGTTGCAGTGTTGTGCCACCAGTGCCTAAGGCCCAATTTTTCAGCCCCTGTTCAACAGGGGCATGTAATTACAATTCTTGATCTAATAATTCACAGCAGGGCCCATTGCTGCACCCACCAAGAGTAACTGTCAGGGCTTACAGTGTTGTGGCACCAGCACCACCATCAAAGGCCCAATTTTTACTACCACTGTTCAACAATTATATGTAATTAAAATTCCTGATATAATAGTTGACAGCAGGGCGTTCCAGCACCAACCAAGAGTAACTGTGAGTGCTTACAGTGTTGTGCCAACACCAACAACTAAGGGGCCTATTTCTGCAGAGTATATACGGCAGGTCCCTACTTTCAAACATCCAACTTACAAACGACTCCTACTTGCAAACGCAAGAAGACAACAGGAAGTGAGAGGAAATCTACCACTAGGAAGGAAAATTCTCTCCTGTAAGAATAAATATGGGAGAAAGGTGTCTCCTCTGTACTGATGCTTTATCAGCAATCCTTGTTTCAAGAAAAACACCACATTTCAAAAACAGTTGTCATTAGGACGGAAAGTGAGGTGAAATGTTCTGAACAGGGGCACAGACAGCAAAACAAATGTTACAGGGGTGATAACCCTTACCTATGTTTTCCAAAAAGTTTAAAAATAGATTTTTGGTCTGGAGCTACACTTCAACAATGTACCTGTTCAAAATTACAAACAGATTCTACATAAGAACAAACCTACAGTCCCTGTCTTGTATGCACCGCCTGTATACGGCTGTTCAGAGTATATAGGGCCTTTTTTATTTTATGTGCGGGGTTCCCCTTAATATCCATACAAGACCCAAAGGGGCTGGTAATGGGCTGGGGTAGGGGGGGGGTCATGGGGTAGCTATGCCATTTTTCTTAAAGATTTTCATCCATATTACCGGGACCAGACATTACATTAAAGCCGCAAGCAGTTTTAAATGGCTTTTTTTTCCTTTAGAAGTGTCATTTTGTGCAGGGACAGTTCTAAACACGGGAAACACGTGGCACTTCACAGGCATACTTTAGACACCCCCCAGGTACGATATTTAAAGGAATATTTGACTTTTTTTTTTTCACTTTATGCATCATTAAAATGACTGCTCCCGGAAAACGACCGTTTTTAAAACTTATTTTTGCATTGATACATGTCCCCTGGTGCAGAACCCGGGTTCCCAAACCCTTTTTAGGACAATAACATGCATAATAGTTTTTATAATTAGCACTTTAGAATTCGAACGTTCGCATCCATTGTATTTAATAGGGTTCTAATGTTCGTTCGAACTTTCGGTCCGTTCGCGGGTTCTGGTGCGAACCGAACCCGGGGGTGTTCGGCTCATCACTACTCTATAATACACAAGCTTAATGTATTCTAGTAAAGTTAGTCTGTAAAATAAGGTCCGTTTTGTTAGGTTATTACAGCATTTAGAAACTAGAAATAGACTGTGGCCATTTTAAGTCTGGGCATCTGAAGCCAGACTGTATTACTTCCTGGATATCAGGCTTGCAAATCTCGCACAAGCAGTGTAATCGGTTTCAGTTTCATGTTACCTTTTCTCTCCAGTTTCATAGTAAGTTGCCGCCCCCTATTTATGTAAACATCTCCTTCCCTCCTTCCCTCCAGTATGTACAAGCAATATATATATATATATATATATTGTAGATATATCTGCACAGAAACAAAATGATTTAGTTTACAATTAGGATATTTTTAAAGCTCTTACCTTTAGCAGCAGATTTCTGTATTTCTAGAATATTATTGCTTGTACATACTGGAGGGGGGAGGAGCACATGTCCCCCATCACAGAACATGTCCCACTGAACATGTCCCCCAACACAGCACATGTAGGGTGACCACATCTCCAAACTGCCATTCAGGGACACACCCCGCCCCCCCAAAAAAGATGATTTTTGATTTTTTTTTGCCGATTTTTGGGACAGGGGCGGATGAAACCAGCGGACCTGTGTGCAAGATCAAAAGTGGGCCCTAGGCATCAAGAAGTACAACAATATGGCGCGCAAAGCGCGTTGTGGTGAACTGTGGACATGTCTTAAATTGTGCTAAATATTGGGTGTTGTTAAAGAGAGTCTGAGATGACTTATATAGTGCAGAATGTGGTAATGTTAAATAGGGAATGCAGAGTGTATGGTGGTGAGTAGTATGTACAGGAGAGGAGTGCGGAATGTATGGCGGGGGGTAATATGTACAGGAGAGGAGTGCGGAATGTATGGCGGGGGGTAATATGTACAGGAGAGGAGTGCGGAGTGTATGGCGGGGGGTAATATGTACAGGAGAGGAGTGCGGAATATATGGCGGGGGGTAATATATACAGGAGAGGAGTGCGGAGTGTATGGCGGGGGTAGTTAGTGGAGAGAGGAGGAAGAGGAGTGCAATACCACCTCCTGATACAGTATGGAAAAAAGGCTGCGCTAATAGCAAATTGGGTAGGTTAAATAAATGAATAAACAAAGGCAGCAGCTATGGTGAAATAAACACAATAGAAAAATAAACAGAAAAAACTGCGCCAATAAACAAATGTTATTATAGCATGCAGGGGCTGATGTGCAAAAAGCAGTGCACACTCGGCAAAGGCACCAGCCACTAAATCCCCAAAATAATGTCCATAGATTGAAAAAATATAATGAAAATAATGATGAAAGTCCAGATGAGTACCCAATGATGCAATAAGAACCCAAAAAAACTTTGACCACAATAACCTAAATTATAAAACTAAATGATGAATCCGTAGATGAATATGCAACACCCGATGATATCAGCAGACAAAGGTGCCCTCCACCATAATAAGGTAGCAGCTTACCAGAGGCAAGCCCACGGAAAACGGTCAGCTGTGACCCAGCCGCAGCCTTTGCTCGTATGAGGACAGCAGGGCTCTTGGAGGTGTGGGTGTCCTTCAGCTCTTGCTTCTCCTGGAATCCCACTCTCTCCCTTGCTCCTAGACTGAGTTGGCAACACAAAAGCTGTTGAGCCCTGCTGTCCTCATACGAGCTAATCGCATGGCCCACAGCACATTGCATCACCCCCAGCACATTGAATCGCATCACATTGCATCACCCCAAGCACATCGAATCGCATCACCCCCAGCACATCGAATTGCATGGCCCACAGCACATTGCATCACCCCCAGCACATCGAATCGCATCACTCACAGCACATTGCATCACCCCAAGCACATCGAATCGCATCCCCCCAGCACATCGAATTGCATGGCCCACAGCACATTGCATCACCCCCAGCACATAAAATCGCATGGCCCACAGCACATTGCATCTCCCCAGCAGTTCGAATCGCATCACCCCAGCACATCGCATCACCCCCAGCACATCAAATCGCATGGCCCACAGCACATTGCATCACCCCCAGCACGTCGAATCACATCACTCACAGCACATTGCATCACCCCAGCACATCGAATCGCATCACTCACAGCACATTGCATCACCCCCAGCACATCGAATCGCATCACTCACAGCACATTGCATCACCCTGCCACCAAATCGCATTGCCCCAGCACATTGCATTGCCCCCCCCCCTGCCAAATTGCATCGCACCAGCACATCCCCCCGCCACCAAATCGCATCGCCCCAGCACATTGCATTGCCCCCCGCCAAATCGCATAGCCCCCCGCCAAATCGCATCGCATCGCCCCGCCACCAAATCGCATTGCCCCAGCACATCGCATCGCCCCCCGCCAAATTGCATCACATTGCACCAGCGCATCGCATCACCCCGCCACCAAATTGCACCGATACAGCACATCGCATTGCCCTCCCACCAAATTGCATCGCACCAGCACATCGCATCTCCCCCCGCCAAATTGCATCACATCAGCACATCGCATCAACCCGCCAACAAATCGCATTGCCCCAGCACATCGCATTGCCCCCCCGCCAAATTGCATCGCACCAGACCATCGCCCCGCCACCAAATCGCATCGCCCCGCCACCACATCGCATTGCCCCAGCACATCGCATTGCCGCCCCGCCAAATTGCATTGCATCGCACCAGCACATCGCATCACCCCGCCAACAAATCGCATCACCCCAGCACATCGCATTGCCGCCCCGCCAAATTGCATCGCATCGCACCAGCACATCGCCCTGCCACCAAATCGCATTGCCCCAGCAGATCGCATTGCCGCTCCAGCACATCGCATTGCCGCCCTGCCAAATTGCATTGCATCGCCCCAGCACATTGCATTGCCCCCCGCCAAATCGCATCGTCCCCGTAAATTGCATCACATCGCATCCCAGCCCATCTCCAGCACATTGCCACCATTACATGTCCACCAGCACAGCACATTGCCACCATTACATGTCCACCAGCACAGCACATTGCCACCATTACATGTCCACCAGCACAGCACATTGCAAACATTACATGTCCCCCAGCACAGCACATTGCAAACATTACATGTCCCCCAGCACAGCAGCACATTGCAAACATTACATGTCCCCCAGCACAGCAGCACATTGCAAACATTACATGTCCCCCAGCACAGCACATTGCAAACATTACATGTCCCCCAGCACAGCACATTGCAAACATTACATGTCTACCAGCACAGCACATTGCCACCATTACATGTCCACCAGCACAGCACATTGCCACCATTACATGTCCACCAGCACAGCACATTGCAACCATTACATGTCCCCCAGCACAGCACATTGCAAACATTACATGTCCCTCAGAACATTGCAAACATTATATGTCCACCAGCACAGCACATTGCAAACATTACATGTCCCCCAGCACAGCACATTGCAAACATTACATGTCCCCCAGCACAGCACATTGCAAATGTAGCGGGGTCTCCTTTAAGGCCCCGGGACTATGTTACCCATAACCCCGTTTGGCACCCAGGGTGCATTTTCGCCAGGCAGAGACTCATGGGTTGGACTATATAAGGGGAGGGTGACGCTGAGCTCGGCCTTTTTGGACACCGCGCTGCTATCAACAGGTATTCCCATGCGGATTTGCGGCAGTACAGGGCCTGAAGCTAGGGCCTTGCACAACTTCCAGAGAGCCTTCCACCCCACTGCGAGCCTGGGTGGCATCCGACTTCTCCAAGTTGCTGACATCAGTTGGACCGGGGACCCGGCCGTTGCAGACGCTGTGTGCGGAGACACAGTCGGTGGAAGTCCCGGACTGGGATTGCGTCCGGAGTGATGAGCGAGCACCTGCTCAATCCCAAAAAAATACTTTACTCTGATTAGGCCTAGAGACTGCCTTGGTCCACCGAGTTTTATCTGTTGTTCCACCGGAGACTAGTAACAGAACTGGGTCGTGTAGTCTCCGGTGAAGTGTTCTTCTATTACCTATTGTGTGGATTACAAATACTGTTTCTTTCTATATGTGCACCACCGTTCAAGCTGCAGGCGAAAAAATTGTTCCCCAAGAGACTAAGTTATATCTGAGTCAGGCCTGACCAAGAGTTAGAACTTTTTATTGCTGCGCCATAAAGGCACATAGATAGGGATAGCTGCACTTGGCGCGTAATCGCCAGCATCCTCAGTGTGTACTATATTTACAGTTGCAGGGCTCTGCAGACAATATATGTGTTATGTGTTAATCTATGCCTTTTACACAGAAGTAAACTAGTTATACTTTAACACTTTGCCCTCAGTGTGCTATCATTGTGCATATATTGCTAGATTGTGATAAGATAATAACCCTTAGACTAACTGTGCCAGAGTGGATCGAGTAGATTGTCGGGGGTTGGCGGTGCTGTATTCAGGGCCCAAAACAAATCCAGCGGCTCTCTTAACTGGGGGTAGCGCTACACGTGGGGGCTCTCGAGTCCGGGATCCTGATACAGCAAGCAACGCGCCAAAAGTACCGGGAGGGACCCGCTGGAAGTGAAACAGTGGTGCACGGTGGCAGGCACCGATTCAGCCGCGGCAGTAGTTATTGAACTCCCGGGGATCTGGCAAGAAGTAGCGGTAAAGCAGCTAGTAATGTCGCTGTCCCCACACCAGAAAGCATGGGTGATGGATGTCAGGTCGAATTCTTCGCTGACCCACGCACTAGTAGAATGGAAGAATGAAATCCCAGAGCATTTCAAAAGTCCAAGCATAAAAGCAGTGGATGATCAGACCTATAGCTTAATACATGCGCTGCCAGTCAAGGGAGAATGGTTTCAGACACCAAAACCATCACCTCCACAGACATCTCCACCGCAGTCCCCAAAAGCAAGAAAGCAGAAGGCGAAAGAGAGTCCCGGGTCACCACCGGCCACCCTCAGCGCAGAACTATGTGCGGTCCTGGGGGAGATTGTAGCCCAGTGTAAGAAGGATCCTACAGACTACCCGATGTCGGGATACAGAAAACTCAGGATGTTTTCTGGAAGGAAACCTGTACCTTCGGGAGAAGAGGGATTTGAGGAGTGGCTAGACAGCGCCACCCAGGCTTTAGAAGAATGGGAGGTCCCAGAACACCGAAAGAAACAAAGAATCACTGAGAGTCTGAAGGGGCCTGCCTTGGAGGCCATACGCAACCTCAAGCTGAGCAAGAAAGACTGTGATGCACAGGATTATCTGGACATTCTGCAGGATGTGTTCGGTGGAACAGAAAAAGTCACTGAGCTCACTTACCAGCTGGAGCACTGCTATCAGAAGACAGGAGAGAAACTGTCAGAGTTCATGAGGTGTCTGGATAAGATCCTACATAAAATTATACTGAAGAAGGGGATCGACCCAAGGAAGGTGGATGAGGCCCGTGTTCAGCAGGTGTTGAGGGGAGCACAGCCCCTGGACCCCATCGCATTGGCGTTACGCACTCGACAGGACGGGAAGAGCCTGGAGTACCCCGACTTAATCCGAGTGGTCAGAGAAGAAGAGGCTATGTTGGAAGACAAAAGGAGGAACCAATCAGTCGAGCCAACCAATCCTCCGGAAGTGGTGGTCAGGATGGCCATGACCCTCGAGAGAGACTCAGAGGTGGATACCTTAAAGTCACAGATGTCCCAAGTATTGGGGATGCTGACCTCTATGATGGCCAAGGGAAAGCCAAAAGAAGGAACTGTTTCCAAAGATCTCAGCGCCCGCATCCTTGCAAGATTGGGGGGATATGATTTGTTTCAACTGTGGAGGAGCTGGCCATTTTGCCAAAGTGTGTTCCAGCCCAAAGAAAAAAAAGATGAATAACCGCAAGCTGGCGGAAAACTTCAGAGGGCCCCGATGAAGGAGTCAACCAGGTGCCCATCATCTCCAGTGAGCTCCAAACTGAATGAGAAGCACAGGAAAAGAGTGGACAAAACCCCTCAGAAGAAGCACAGGGTTCCTCAGTGGGAACGTACACCAAAGAAAGAGAATAATGTCCCTCAGCGGGTAGTTACACCCATTAAAAGGAGGGAGATCAATTAATACCAGGCCCAAGAGAGACTTAAGTCCAAAGAGAAATGGAAGAAAGAGAGTCCAAAAGGGAAATGCAAAGATCCAAAGAAAGAGACCCCTTTCGAAGCGGTATCCAGAGAAGCTGGTAGGCCCCTCCCCGATAGTACCTGTCCAAGTGGAGGGAGTCTACACCAGAGCCATATTGGATACTGGGGCACAAGTGACCCTGTTGTACCGAGACTTTTATGACAAGCATCTAAGTCACCTACCCATCCGGAAGATTGAAGAGCTGGAAATATGGGGAATTGGGACTGAGAGTTTCCCTTATGATGGCTATCTGCCTATAAAACTGACTTTTGACCCGTCCATAGCCGGGAAGGCCGAAGTGTTCGATACCTTGGCTGTGGTATGCCCCCGACCGCCCGGAGCTAACAAGAGTTCCCTAATAATAGGGACCAACACGGTTCTGGTCCGAAGACTCTTGGCCCCTCTGACAAGAAGAAAAGACCCCACAGTCACCGAGATCCACCCAATGCTGAAGACAGCTTATCAGCGACTGATCTTGGAACAGAAGGCCCCAGAAGAGGGGGTAGGGAAGGTCTGGAGGCTGGGAAGAAGAGGAATAGTGCTGCAGCCCGGTGAAGTAGCCTGTTTAAAAGCCACTGTGAAACTCACTTGGGAGCAGCCTGGGCCCTTTGTCGTGTTGGAACCTGACCCAGGGGAGGAACACTCGGGCTTAGAAGTAGTCCCAGAAGTGGTCCCGTTGAAGGCCCTGAAGAAGGCACACTGTAAAGTACCTGTGAGTGTCGGGAATATTACGGATGGCCCCATGGAGATCCCAGCCAGGATGTTGCTGGGCCAGGTGAGCCCTGTTACCCCAGTTGCTTTGTCGGACATGGAGAAGGCAGAGGGAGAAAGGACTGTGTGGGAGAAACTTTCCATGGAGAACCCAAACCTGCCCAGGGCTTGGAAAGAGAGAGCCAAGGCCCAGTTGACCAGGTGGAAAAAGATCTTCTTCCAAGATGAGTTTGATGTGGGGTGTGCAAAGAGTGCCACCCATCGAATCCGCCTCCAGGAAGACCAGCCCTTCAGGGAGAGGGTTAGGCGAGTTCCGCTAGCAGACCTCGAAGACTTGAGGGAACAGCTCGCCGAGCTCAAGCGAACTGGTGTGATTCGAGAATCTAGAAGCCCCTATGCCTCCCCGATAGGGGTGGTCAGGAAGAAGAATGGGTCGTTGAGGCTGTGCATAGACTACAGGACCCTCAACAGGAGGACCATACCCGACCAGTACACCACTCCGAGGATAGAGGATGCCCTACAGAGCTTGTCTGGAGCCAAGTGGTTCAGCGCCATGGACCTCAAGAGTGGGTACTATCAGATCCCTATGCATCCAGAAGACAAGGAGAAGACAGCTTTCATAACCCCAGTGGGGTTCTTTGAATTCAACCGGATGCCCCAAGGTCTGTCTGGAGCCCTGGCCACCTTCCAACGTCTCATGGAAAAGACTGTAGGAGACATGAACCTCATCGAAGTCCTTGTATACTTGGATGACATCATTGTCTTCGGGAGAACCTTGGAAGAACATGAAGAGAGGCTGGAGAGAGTTTTGAGAAGACTAAGTGAGGAGGGACTCAAGCTCTCACCTTAAAAGTGCCAGTTCTATCAGTCATCAGTTAACTATCTGGGACACATGGTGTCCGAGGATGGGGTAGCCACAGACAACGTAAAGTTGGAGGCAGTCACCTCCTAGTCAAGGCCCACCACTGTGACAGAACTCAGATCCTTTTTGGGATTCTGTTCTTATTATAGGAGGTTCGTGGAAGGGTTTGCTCGGATAGCAAGGCCTCTGAATGAACTGCTCAAGACGGAGGGGGAAGAGGATGACTCTGGCCCCAGGAAGCCAGGGGAGTCAGTCAAGGACCAGTGGAACGAGAAGTGTGAAGAGGCCTTCCAGATGTTGAAGAAAAGTCTAACCACTGCCCCTGTCCTGGCCTACGCAGACCCAAAGAAGACTTATGAACTCCACGTAGATGCCAGTCATGATGGTCTGGGAGGAGTGCTTTATTAGGAGCACGAAGGGCAACTGAGACCTGTTGCATATGTGAGCAGAAGTCTGACTCCCTCTGAAAAGAACTACCCTACTCATAAGTTGGAGTTCCTGGCCCTCAAGTGGGCAGTAGTTGACAAACTCAAGACTATCTGTATGGGGCAGAGTTCACCGTGAAAACCGACAACAACCCTCTTACCTATCTTTTCACCACAGCAAAGCTGGATGCCACAGGACATAGGTGGCTGGCGGCACTGTCTGCCTTCAATTTCAGCCTGAAATACAGGCCTGGGGCTGGAAATCGAGATGCAGAGGCTTTGTCTAGAAGATCTCATGTCCCCATCAGCAATATAGAAGACTGGACCCAAGTGGCACCCGACGGGGTGCGGGCCCTCTGTCAGGGGGCTGAACTCCAGGCCGGTGGCGGGTCAAGAGCAGAAGAAATAGGGGTCACTGTAGTAGGGGTCCCCAAACAGTACTGTGGGGTAACCCAGTTGGAGGAAGATAACTTGCCAAAACTGTCAAAGAGGCAGTTGAGATGTGATCAATTAGAGGACCCGATGGGGAGATTGGTCTTGGAAGCCTTGGAGAGGCAGGACCCAGATAGACTCTTGCGTCACTCTTCAAAGGAAGCTTGCCTGTTGAGGAAGGAGTGGGACAGGTTGCAGGTGCATCAGGGAGTGGTCTACCGAAGGGGCCCCTCTGATGACCTGGAAGACAAATGGCATTTGTTTCTGCCCGAGAAACACAGAGAGACTGTCTTGGTTGCTCTACACGACAACCATGGCCACCTGGGGCCGGAAAGGACCTTCCAACTCATTAGGGACCGTTTCTATTGGCCCTGCATGAGGGCCAAAGTTGAAGAATACTGCCACTCATGTGCACGCTGCATCCAGAGAAAGACTTTACCACATCAAGCTGCCCCAATGGGCCATCTGCAAAGTCAAGGCCCACTAGATTTGGTATGCATTGATTTTCTCTGCCTCGAACCCGACTTGAGTGGGCTAGGAAATGTTCTGGTAGTAACCGACCATTTTACCCGGTATGCCCAGGCCTTCCCAACCAAAGACCAGAAGGCGTCCACTGTAGCCAAAGTACTTGTGGAGAAATACTTCGTACACTACGGGCTACCACAACGGCTTCACTCAGATCAGGGAAGGGACTTTGAAAGTCGGCTGATCCGGAAGCTCCTGGATTCCTTGGGGATCAAGAAGACACAAACTACCCCCTACCATCCACAAGGTGATGCTCAGCCGGAGAGGTTCAACCGAACCCTGCTAAACATGCTGGGGACCCTAAGCAGTGAAAAGAAGCAGCATTGGAGCAACCACATAGCAGCAGTTGTGCATGCATACAACAGCACTACAAGTGACGCTACAGGGTACTCACCCTATCGACTTATGTTCGGAAGAGAAGCAAGACTACCGGTAGATCTGGCCTTTGGTACCTCCATAGACCATTGTTCTGCCACTTCTCACAAAGGATATGTAGATAGACTCAGACACAATTTAAAATTGGCCTATGAGCAGGCCCAAGCAGCCTCAGAACAAAGGGGGGCTCGCAACAAGAAAAACTTTGATCTGAAAGTTCGGATTCAAGATTTACAACCTGGAGACAGAGTGTTGCTACGTAACTTGGGGGTCCCTGGAAAACACAAGCTTGCAGACAGATGGAGACCTGAACCCTATGTTATTTGCAAAAAAACTACCGGGCCTACCTGTTTACAGACTAAAAACAGAAGGGAAGGTGGGGCCCTTAAAGACTTGGCATCGGAACCACCTACTCTCACTAGCTGAAGCAGTTCGGATTCCCCCTGCGATGGGTTCCCCTGAGCCAACTTCCATCCTGAATACTACCAGGCCGAACACTCGGTCCCAGACCCCTCAGATTGGGGATACAGAGACCTCAGAGCTAAGTGAAGATGAGAGAGAAGAACTTGATTGCCTTTGGCCTTCCCAGGCCCCAGAAACTTCTGCTATTGATCTTCCACCTGATGAAGACACCATAGACAGTACACTGAATGCAGAAGCTACTGAGTTCATCCCGTCCAGTCCTTTGTCAGATTCTTGGGAAGATGCCTGTGACTCAAGCCTCGTACACACGACCGAGTTTCTCGTCGTTAAAATCACGTCGTTTTTTTCGGCGAGATTCTTGTTAACCTTGACGAGTTTCTCGTCAAGCTTTCTATGCGTACACACTGACATTTCCCAATTTCCTCGTTGTTCTCCGCGCTCACGTCCAGCACGTACGACGGCACTATAAAGGGGAAGATCGATTTTCTTGGCGCCACGCCTTGGGCTGCTTTTGCTGATCTCGTGTTACCGCGTGTGAAGTAAAAGTTTGGGAAGAGACGATTCGCGCTTTTCAGTCTTCGTGCTTTTCAGTTCGTTTTCTGAGGTTCAGTTTGTGCTTGTGGGTTCGTATGTTGACTTTCAGGGCATCTAGGCAGGTCGTATCTGTTTTACAGTGCGTTCTTGCCCGTTCGTTTCTGATTTTCAGTTCGTTATTCATAGGCCTTGCTGTTCTAAAGTGCGTTCTGTTCTGTATGTTCTGATCAGACGACCGTTTCCTAGCCATGTCGCCTGGACGTTCTCGTCGTCGAGTTCGTGCTGTGCATGCACTTGGTGTTGGTCTGCTTGTTTTGGACCAAGACCAGTCCATGAATGGTGTGAGGAGGAGTTCATGGACCAAGAATTGGTTGCTCCAGCGGGACCAATTCTGCCACATGCCTCTGCTGCGGGAGATAGTCGAGAATAATCCTGAGGACTACAGGAATTTTCTGCGGATGTCTGACCCCGTTTTTCAGGAACTGTTGGCTTTGGTGTCCCCCTATATTACCAGGCAGGACACCGTTATGCGGGAAGCCATCAGTGCTGAGCAGAGGCTCATCGCCACCTTACATTATCTGGCGACAGGGAGAAGTCTTCAGGACTTGAAGTTCACGACAGGCATCTCCCCCCAGGCTCTGGGCCTCATAATCCCAGACATCCCAGATGTTGAAGAAAAGTCTAACCACTGCCCCTGTCCTGGCCTACGCAGACCCAAAGAAGACTTATGAACTCCACGTAGATGCCAGTCATGATGGTCTGGGAGGAGTGCTTTATTAGGAGCACGAAGGGCAACTGAGACCTGTTGCATATGTGAGCAGAGGTCTGACTCCCTCTGAAAAGAACTACCCTACTCATAAGTTGGAGTTCCTGGCCCTCAAGTGGGCAGTAGTTGACAAACTCGAGACTATCTGTATGGGGCAGAGTTCACCGTGAAAACCGACAACAACCCTCTTACCTATCTTTTCACCACAGCAAAGCTGGATGCCACAGGACATAGGTGGCTGGCGGCACTGTCTGCCTTCAATTTCAGCCTGAAATACAGGCCTGGGGCTGGAAATCGAGATGCAGACACTTTGTCTAGAAGATCTCATGTCCCCATCAGCAGTACAGAAGACTGGACCCAAGTGGCACCCGACGGGGTGCGGGCCCTCTGTCAGGGGGCTGAACTCCAGGCCGGTGGCGGGTCAAGAGCAGAAGAAATAGGGGTCACTGTAGTAGGGGTCCCCAAACAGTACTGTGGGGTAACCCAGTTGGAGGAAGATAACTTGCCAAAACTGTCAAAGAGGCAGTTGAGATGTGATCAATTAGAGGACCCGATGGGGAGATTGGTCTTGGAAGCCTTGGAGAGGCAGGACCCAGATAGACTCTTGCGTCACTCTTCAAAGGAAGCTCACCTGTTGAGGAAGGAGTGGGACGGGTTGCAGGTGCATCAGGGAGTGGTCTACCGAAGGGGCCCCTCTGATGACCTGGAAGACAAATGGCATTTGTTTCTGCCCGAGAAACACAGAGAGACTGTCTTGGTTGCTCTACACGACAACCATGGCCACCTGGGGCCGGAAAGGACCTTCCAACTCGTTAGGGACCGTTTCTATTGGCCCTGCATGAGGGCCGAAGTTGAAGAATACTGCCACTCATGTGCATGCTGCATCCAGAGAAAGACTTTACCACATCAAGCTGCCCCAATGGGCCATCTGCAAAGTCAAGGCCCACTAGATTTGGTATGCATTGATTTTCTCTGCCTCGAACCCGACTTGAGTGGGCTAGGAAATGTTCTGGTAGTAACCGACCATTTCACCCGGTATGCCCAGGCCTTCCCAACCAAAGACCAGAAGGCGTCCACTGTAGCCAAAGTACTTGTGGAGAAATACTTCGTACACTACGGGCTACCACAACGGCTTCACTCAGATCAGGGAAGGGACTTTGAAAGTCGGCTGATCCGGAAGCTCCTGGATTCCTTGGGGATCAAGAAGA
Organism: Rana muscosa; assembly: GCA_029206835.1. Classification (NCBI taxonomy): domain Eukaryota; kingdom Metazoa; phylum Chordata; class Amphibia; order Anura; family Ranidae; genus Rana; species Rana muscosa. Next base: position 230,287,457 of record CM055117.1, on the reverse strand, counting down.
CACAAACTACCCCATACCATCCACAAGGTGATGCTCAGCCGGAGAGGTTCAACCGAACCCTGCTAAACATGCTGGGGACCTTAAGCAGTGAAAAGAAGCAGCATTGGAGCAACCACATAGCAGCAGTTGTGCATGCATACAACAGCACTACAAGTGACGCTACAGGGTACTCACCCTATCGACTTATGTTCGGAAGAGAAGCAAGACTACCGGTAGATCTGGCCTTTGGTACCTCCATAGACCATTGTTCTGCCACTTCTCACAAAGGATATGTAGATAGACTCAGAAACAATTTAAAATTGGCCTATGAGCAGGCCCAAGCAGCCTCAGAACAAAGGGGGGCTCGCAACAAGAAAAACTTTGATCTGAAAGTTCGGATTCAAGATTTACAACCTGGAGACAGAGTGTTGCTACGTAACTTGGGGGTCCCTGGAAAACACAAGCTTGCAGACAGATGGAGACCTGAACCCTACAGTATGTTATTTGCAAAAAACTACCGGGCCTACCTGTTTACAGACTAAAAACAGAAGGGAAGGTGGGGCCCTTAAAGACTTGGCATCGGAACCACCTACTCCCACTAGCTGAAGAAGTTCGGATTCCCCCTGCGATGGGTTCCCCTGAGCCAACTTACATCCTGAATACTACCAGGCCGAACACACGGTCCCAGACCCCTCAGATTGGGGATACAGAGACCTCGGAGCTAAGTGAAGATGAGAGAGAAGAACTTGATTGCCTTTGGCCTTCCCAGGCCCCAGAAACTTCTGCTATTGATCTTCCACCTGATGAAGACACCATAGACAGTACACTGAATGCAGAAGCTACTGAGTTCATCCCGTCCAGTCCTTTGTCAGATTCTTGGGAAGATGCCTGTGACTCAAGCCTCATACACACGACCGAGTTTCTCGTCGTTAAAATCACGTCGTTTTTGTCGGCGAGATTCTTGTTAACCTTGACGAGTTTCTCGTCAAGCTTTCTATGCGTACACACTGACATTTCCCAATTTCCTCGTTGTTCTCCGCGCTCACGTCCAGCACGTACGATGGCACTATAAAGGGGAATATCGATTTTCTTGTTGCCACCCCTTGGGCTGCTTTTGCTGATCTCGTGTTACCGCGTGTGAAGTAAAAGTTTGGGAAGAGACGATTCACGCTTTTCAGTCTTCGTGCTTTTCAGTTCGTTTTCTGAGGTTCAGTTTGTGCTTGTGGGTTCGTATCTTGACTTTCAGGGCGTCTAGGCAGGTCGTATCTGTTTTACAGTGCGTTCTTGCCCGTTCATTTCTGATTTTCAGTTCGTTATTCATAGGCCTTGCTGTTCTAAAGTGCGTTCTGTTCTGTACGTTCTGATCAGACGACCGTTTCCTAGCCATGTCGCCTGGACGTTCTCGTCGTCGAGTTCGTGCTGTGCGTGCACTTGGTGTTGGTCTGCTTGTTTTGGACCAAGACCAGTCCATGAATGGTGTGAGGAGGAGTTCATGGACCAAGAATTGGTTGCTCCAGCGGGACCAATTCTGCCACATGCCTCTGCTGCGGGAGATAGTCGAGAATAATCCTGAGGACTACAGGAATTTTCTGCAGATGTCTGACCCCGTTTTTCAGGAACTGTTGGCTTTGGTGTCCCCCTATATTACCAGGCAGGACACCGTTATGCGGGAAGCCATCAGTGCTGAGCAGAGGCTCATCGCCACCTTACGTTATCTGGCGACAGGGAGAAGTCTTCAGGACTTGAAGTTCACGACAGGCATCTCCCCCCAGGCTCTGGGCCTCATAATCCCAGACATCCCAGATGTTGAAGAAAAGTCTAACCACTGCCCCTGTCCTGGCCTACGCAGACCCAAAGAAGACTTATGAACTCCACGTAGATGCCAGTCATGATGGTCTGGGAGGAGTGCTTTATTAGGAGCACGAAGGGCAACTGAGACCTGTTGCATATGTGAGCAGAAGTCTGACTCCCTCTGAAAAGAACTACCCTACTCATAAGTTGGAGTTCCTGGCCCTCAAGTGGGCAGTAGTTGACAAACTCGAGACTATCTGTATGGGGCAGAGTTCACCGTGAAAACCGACAACAACCCTCTTACCTATCTTTTCACCACAGCAAAGCTGGATGCCACAGGACATAGGTGGCTGGCGGCACTGTCTGCCTTCAATTTCAGCCTGAAATACAGGCCTGGGGCTGGAAATCGAGATGCAGACACTTTGTCTAGAAGATCTCATGTCCCCATCAGCAGTACAGAAGACTGGACCCAAGTGGCACCCGACGGGGTGCGGGCCCTCTGTCAGGGGGCTGAACTCCAGGCCGGTGGCGGGTCAAGAGCAGAAGAAATAGGGGTCACTGTAGTAGGGGTCCCCAAACAGTACTGTGGGGTAACCCAGTTGGAGGAAGATAACTTGCCAAAACTGTCAGAGGCAGTTGAGATGTGATCAATTAGAGGACCCGATGGGGAGATTGGTCTTGGAAGCCTTGGAGAGGCAGGACCCAGATAGACTCTTGTGTCACTCTTCAAAGGAAGCTCGCCTGTTGAGGAAGGAGTGGGACAGGTTGCAGGTGCATCAGGGAGTGGTCTACCGAAGGGGCCCCTCTGATGACCTGGAAGACAAATGGCATTTGTTTCTGCCCGAGAAACACAAAGAGACTGTCTTGGTTGCTCTACACGACAACCATGGCCACCTGGGGCCAGAAAGGACCTTCCAACTCGTTAGGGACCGTTTCTATTGGCCCTGCATGAGGGCCGAAGTTGAAGAATACTGCCACTCATGTGCACGCTGCATCCAGAGAAAGACTTTACCACATCAAGCTGCCCCAATGGGCCATCTGCAAAGTCAAGGCCCACTAGATTTGGTATGCATTGATTTTCTCTGCCTCGAACCCGACTTGAGTGGGCTAGGAAATGTTCTGGTAGTAACCGACCATTTCACCCGGTATGCCCAGGCCTTCCCAACCAAAGACCAGAAGGCGTCCACTGTAGCCAAAGTACTTGTGGAGAAATACTTTGTACACTACGGGCTACCACAACGGCTTCACTCAGATCAGGGAAGGGACTTTGAAAGTCGGCTGATCCGGAAGCTCCTGGATTCCTTGGGGATCAAGAAGACACAAACTACCCCCTACCATCCACAAGGTGATGCTCAGCCGGAGGGGTTCAACCGAACCCTGCTAAACATGCTGGGGACCTTAAGCAGTAAAAAGAAGCAGCATTGGAGCAACCACATAGCAGCAGTTGTGTATGCATACAACAGCACTACAAGTGACGCTACAGGGTACTCACCCTATCGACTTATGTTCGGAAGAGAAGCAAGACTACCGGTAGATCTGGCCTTTGGTACCTCCATAGACCATTGTTCTGCCACTTCTCACAAAGGATATGTAGATAGACTCAGACACAATTTAAAATTGGCCTATGAGCAGGACCAAGCAGCCTCAGAACAAAGGGGGGCTCGCAACAAGAAAAACTTTGATCTGAAAGTTCGGATTCAAGATTTACAACCTGGAGACAGAGTGTTGCTACGTAACTTGGGGGTCCCTGGAAAACACAAGCTTGCAGACAGATGGAGACCTGAACCCTATGTTATTTGCAAAAAACTACCAGGCCTACCTGTTTACAGACTAAAAACAGAAGGGAAGGTGGGGCCCTTAAAGACTTGGCATCGGAACCACCTACTCCCACTAGCTGAAGCAGTTCGGATTCCCCCTGCGATGGGTTCCCCTGAGCCAACTTCCATCCTGAATACTACCAGGCCGAACACTCGGTCCCAGACCCCTCAGATTGGGGATACAGAGACCTCGGAGCTAAGTGAAGATGAGAGAGAAGAACTTGATTGCCTTTGGCCTTCCCAGGCCCCAGAAACTTCTGCTATTGATCTTCCACCTGATGAAGACACCATAGACAGTACACTGAATGCAGAAGCTACTGAGTTCATCCCTTCCAGTCCTTTGTCAGATTCTTGGGAAGATGCCTGTGATTCAAGCCTCGTACACACGACCGAGTTTCTCGTCGTTAAAATCACGTCGTTTTTTTCGACGAGATGCTTGTTAACCTTGACGAGCTTCTCGTCAAGCTTTCTATGCGTACACACTGACATTTCCTCGTTGTTCTCCGCGCTCACGTCCAGCACGTACGATGGCACTATAAAGGGGAAGATCGATTTTCTTGGCGCCACCCCTTGGGCTGCTTTTGCTGATCTCGTATTACCGCGTGTGAAGTAAAAGTTTGGGAAGAGACGATTTGCGCTTTTCAGTCTTCGTGCTTTTCAGTTCATTTTCTGAGGTTCAGTTGTGCTTGTGGGTTCGTATCTTGACTTTCAGGGCGTCTAGGCAGGTCGTATCTGTTTTACAGTGCGTTCTTGCCCATTCGTTTCTGATTTTCAGTTCGTTATTCATAGGCCTTGCTGTTCTAAAGTGCGTTCTGTTCTGTACGTTCTGATCAGACGACTGTTTCCTAGCCATGTCGCCTGGACGTTCTCGTCGTCGAGTTCGTGCTGTGCGTGCACTTGGTGTTGGTCTGCTTGTTTTGGACCAAGACCAGTCCATGAATGGTGTGAGGAGGAGTTCATGGACCAGGAATTGGTTGCTCCAGCGGGACCAATTCTGCCACATGCCTCTGCTGCGGGAGATAGTCGAGAATAATCCTGAGGACTACAGGAATTTTCTGCGGATGTCTGACCCCGTTTTTCAGGAACTGTTGGCTTTGGTGTCCCCCTATATTACCAGGCAGGACACCGTTATGCGGGAAGCCATCAGTGCTGAGCAGAGGCTCATAGCCACCTTACGTTATCTGGCGACAGGGAGAAGTCTTCAGGACTTGAAGTTCACGACAGGCATCTCCCCCCAGGCTCTGGGCCTCATAATCCCAGACACCTGTTCTGCCATTATACAAGTCCTGCAGGAGGACTATATTAGGGTAAGTTTTCTCCTTTAACATCACATTTTATGTATTCCATGTATGCTAATGTATTGTATTTCTTTCATCCTTCCCTAATTACCATGATTGTAATATGCTGAGAATGTCCCCTTTGTCCCCATGCATGCTGGAAGCTTTAGATTGCCCCTTTTTTCTCCTCCATGCATATTTCCCTTCACTAACCTTTCCAGCAGGGGCGCCTGTTGCAACAAATGTTTGGGGGTCCAACCCCAATTTAGGAAATAAACTTCCTCCATTTTTGCAAAGGTGCCTATTAAACGCCCCCAGTTGTCCCCTCCAATGCAGCCATTTTGTTCCCTCCAATGCAGCCATTTTGTTCCCTCCAATGCAGCCATTTTGTTCCCTCCAATGCAGCCATTTTGTCCCCAGCCCTGCACATACCTTCTTGTTGTCAGCGCCATCCTTCTTCTGTCCTTGATGTCTTCTCCTTCCCTTGATGTTGCATCAGCCAATCATGTTACCATTAAACAGACTTGGTGAACATGATTGGCAGAGCAGCCTGTCAGTGTTTACCCAAGGAATGCTCCCCCCCCCCCTGCATCCCCTATTTAACTTTTATGAAGCCAATTACATCCCTCAGGCTGTAATGTGCAAGCCTATTTGCCTCCCTGTTTCTGATATGCAATTTTCACCCCATAAATGCCGCAGTTATTCGTATGTTGGTCGCTTAACAGGGGGCCATCCACCTGAATAGTGGGCGGCATTGACAATACATAGGTTAATGCAAGGCAAGAACCTATGTATTGTTCTGAGTGACGGGCACAGGAGAGAGGGGGCAGTGTTCCAGCGCCCACTCTGGACGCACCGCCACTGCACTACTATCCTGTGTCCAAACACATCTCCCCCCCCCCAAAATCATGTATTAATGGACCATCAGAGAGGGTGATGAATATGAAACATGAGCCTTCCATTATACTTATTGAAAACACCTTAATAAACGTAGAATTTGATTGATGTTGGCCTCTAATGTTTTTTATTATAATCTCCTTGTAATGTAATATTTTTAATTTCTAATTTTCTTTCATCTTGTTTGACTCCCCAGCTTCCTTCCACGCCACAGGAATGGCAGACTGTGGCATCGGAGTTTGCCACATGGTGGGACTTCCCCAACTGCGGTGGTGCCATAGACGGGAAGCACGTCCGCATCGTGCCGCCACCCCGTTCTAGGTCCTACTACTTCAATTACAAGGGGTTTCATAGCATTGTGCTGATGGCGGTGGTGTCCTCTATGTTGATGTAGGGAAGAATGGCCGGATGTCCGATGGGGGATCCTTCATCCAGACGGAGTTTGCCCTCTGTCTCCAGAGTGACGACCTTGCATTGCCACCGGATGCAGGGAATATTGAAGGACTCCCCTTTGTTTTCTTGGCTGATGAAGCCTTTGGACTCGGACCGCATCTTATGAGGCCATTTCCTCACAGGACCCTGACCCCAGAGAAGAGGGTGTTCAATTACCGGCTGGCCAGGGGCCGAAGAGTCGTTGAAAATGCCTTCGGCATAATGGCCAGCCGGTTCCGCATTTTTATGACTTCCATCCACTTGGCGGACTACAAAATAAACTATGTAGTTTTATGCTGCTGTGTGCTACACAATTTTCTCAGCAGAAAATCAAATTCATATATGGCCTCAGTATTGCCTGAGGCTGGACTTTCACCTGCTAATCCCCTGCCGGGCCTGGAATCTGCCCGTCCTGGCTTGCCCCCCAAAATGCCCGTGAGGTTCGGGACAAATATATGGAATATTTCACGGGTAGGGGGGCAATTCCTATGCCAGGCTATGGCTAAAGATTCCTGGAGAATGATTAAAATAAAAATCTGATTTCTAATTTTAACTTATGTTTGTTTCCTGTCTCCTAGTTTGTCTTAGTGCATTTGTAGTGCCAAGTGTATTTTCCTTTAGTAAATAACAACCATTTCACTATGTAACCTTAAAAAAATAACAAATCAGGTTAGAGCGTATTGAAAAAAGAAGCTACACGTTGTTTCTGTTCAAACATTTTACTCTGTGCACATTCACACACGTTTCCTTTTTTTTTTTTTTTCTGGCCACAAACCGCCAATTATTTTCTTAGGAAAATACAAAAACAGTTGCATTCCAAAAATTACAACATTGGATACCTCTGAGCAATCTGACACATTCACTTACACAAACTATGTCTCTATGTGCCCGTCCTAATATGGGGTCTTGCCACCCCTTGCCCAGCCAAAAATTGAATATGCACACATTTTGTATTAATTTCCACTAGGGATTTGAGACTCCTGATCCCTATTGTCAACATGTGCTATCTGCCATCAGGGGTGATCAATGGACGTGTTTTGGGGGTGCAACCCCTTCCTCAGTTCACCTACTTTAGATACGAGGAAGGGGTTGCACCCCCAAAAGACGTACATGGATATCCCCTGATGGCAGATAGCACATGTTGACACACTGTGTGCATATTCAATTTTTGGCTGGTTGCATTGTCAAAAACAGTATAAAAGGTTGATGAAAAGTCATTCCTGAAAAAAAAATGGGGGTTTGGTTGACTTATTCGATTCTCCCCAAAACATCGAGAATGTCTTTAAATGTTTGATCCATCACATGAATTATTTGTTTTATTCTGTCCAGTTCCGTGCTACATTCCATCACTTGCTGTATTATTCAGAGGGCACTGTCAGCAGAGAAACGTGTACTATCCTTCACCACAATATTTACATCCCCTAAAAACAAAATAAAAAGGTATTATAACTCTGCAGGCCTACATCTCTTACCTGAAGCTGTGGTGTCAGATACTGACCTGTTGTGGTGACCAGTTCCACAACGTCATCCACCTCTCCTTCCTGCACTTCTCCTTCCTCCACCTCAACTTCCTCAACATCCTTTGGTTGTGGGTCTTTGGGAGTTTGGGGTTGTTGTGAATCTGTGGGGTTCCTGTGCTCCCTGGAGTGTTCTCCTCCCAGTCTTCTCTCCCCTATGAGAATCAAACAAAAGGTCTATTTATCACACTGAAATTCTCTCTGAAAAATAAAAACAGGCTAAATTGTTTGGAAGTGGGGTACAAGTGTGTGTTTGGGCGGAAGTTAAAGATGAATGCATTATTTCTGACCAATAATATGTTTAGTATTCACCTTTGGCTGACAGTTTTTAGACATGGAGGCACCACAAAAAATCACTAATGCACCTGTGTGGGACACCCAAAAAAGGCGGGTCTGGTGGCCCACACTATAGTGCTCCAAAGTACAGATGTGGTACCAGCTGCTGAGTGTCCTCTCCTTTACACTGACTAAAGTTTGCATTTCATTCTCTTTACAAACACATCATCTAGCCTAAAAATTTTGAACACAAATGTTAAAAAAACACGCAGATGTCTAATTACTTTTGTGGCTATAAAATAAGCCAAAACAGCGGATAGTGGCCGAACGAAGTGTCTGTAACGTAACGAACGATTACTGTGCCAAACCAAGTTCAAATTATTAAATTATGGAAGGGAGTCCAATATGATAAAATCACAAAAAGGAGAAACATTAATAGCAGAAAAGTGTACATTTTACTTACTTTTTGCTAGCATTCTCTTAATGCTCCTTAACTGCTCTGGCTCCCTCAGTTTGAGGTCTGACCACCTCTTTCTGAGCTGCTCATTTGAGCGTTTCACCCCGAAATTCGTCTTCAGACTCTTCACGACTTTATTGAGGATTTTGGCCTTCCTTCTATTTGGTTTGCTATACGGCCCATGCTTTGCGTCATAATCAGACTTGAGCAAGATGTTTACCATCTCCGCCATCTCCGCAAAAGACATATTAGATGCCTTGAATCTCCTCCTTGATCGTGACGTTTCCTCGGTCTCCGGGCTTGTCTCCTCCTCGTTAGTTGCGGAATTATCAGACACCTGCTGTAACTCCGCCATATCTGTCTGCGCGCCGAAAGAGACGGGGCGGGGAAAAGATGTTAGTTAGAACGTCATGGGCGGGCGACGTGTGCGGAGCGACGTGTTCGTAGTTTGAAGCATGCGTGGTGTATATATAGCAAACACACATGTGACTATACTACGTTCGGTGTGCGGAGAGAGGAGTTCAAGTTACGGACGTGCGAACGAAGGTATGTGATTTTGTGACTTGGACAAATAGTTGGCCTATACTGTCTTGAGAATGTTGTAGAATATATATGTTGACTACGATGTTAAGGAGGTTAGACTGTGTATATTAGTTATATATTATTTATTTTACTTGCAGACCCAAAATGAATGTCTTTATAAGTGACAAGGAATTCCTTGCGGAATTTATAGACCGGGTAAGGGAGCTGCCCGCTCTGTGGGAGACAAAAAACCCCATCCACAAAAAAAGAGGGGTGAGAAAAGCAGCGCTGGAGACCCTGCTCCCATTTGTGCATACCAAGGTGCCCACAGCCACAGCAAAACAGGTGGACACTAAAATTGGGAGCTTGAGAGGCACATACAGGACTGAACGCTCTAAGGTCCTGGCTTCTCAGAGGTCAGGAGCAGCAGCAGATGATGTGTATGTCCCGAATTTGTGGTACTACAGCAGGATGTCCTTCCTGGATGACCACATTGAGGCAAGGCCATCACTCTCCACTCTTCCCCCCAGACTTCCCTGCAGCCAACCTGAGCCTTCTCTGGAGCAAGAGGAGGCAGCCATCCTGGATGATCCTTATTTGGCCATCTGGAGCCAGGTATAGTATTAAATGAAAATGTATTGGGATAAAATTAATGTTTGCCAAATATGTCAAGATTAGTGTTGAGCGGACACGAACTGTAAAGTTCGGGTCCGTACCGAATTTTGGCGTTTTCCCGGACCCGGATTTTGCGCTAAAGTCCGGGTTCTGGTCCGGATTCGGGAATTTAATGGCGCAGTTAGAAATGCTTCAGGGGCCAGCCAATCACCATTTGATTAGCTGGTGTGCCCTTAGAAGCCATCATAGCCATGCCTACTAATGGCATGGCTGTGATTGGTCAGTGCAACATGTGACCCAGCATGTGACCAGCTTCTATATAAGAAAGAGGCACACAGCACAGATCGTCACTCTGCTTTTAGACAGTGTAGGGAAAGGATCCTGGCTGCTGTTGCTGTGAGGGAGAGAATTATATGATAGGAGTTAGTCCTGATTCTGCAATCTACTGATAGAAAAGATAGGGAGACAGTGTAGTGTAGTGTAGTGTAGGGGCAGGATCCTGTTTGTGCTTTCAGGGAGAGAGATTTAGATAGGAGTCCAGATTGAGAGATATAATAGCTCAGCGATCTGCATAGGTTTATCTGTTTGTGTTGCAAGCTCAGTGCACCAGCACTGCATTACGTTGAGTGATACACCTATTCCATACTGTGGCTGTATTGTGCTCTTGCTAAAAGACCTATTTCGGTCAGAAAAAAAAAAAAAAAAAAGGCACTTTATTGTGCTTTTGCTAAAAAGACCCATTTTTGGGCCCCCCAAAAAAAAAAAGGCACTTTATTGTGCTGTTGCAAAAAAAAAAAAAGGCACTTTGTTGTGCGCAAAAAAGACCTATTTTTGGGCAAAAAAAATATTTTGCAGTGTATATCTCTAGTTGTGTGAAATAACCAATTTCTATATATTTTTCTTGTACTATGCTATACTAAAAAAAAAAAAAAAAAACTTTTTTTTGAATAGCATTCTCTGCAGCTGTGCGATTCAGCGGTTATATACTGTGGTTGTGTTGTGCTCTTGCAAAAAACGCCATTTAGGGCCACAGAAAATATTTTGCAGTGTGAAATACACATGTGGAGGTGTGTAAAATAAACAATTTCTATAAATTGTACAGTGCTATACTAAAAAAACCAACATTTTTTTTTGAATAGCATTCTCTGCACTTTTATAGCTGTGCGATTCAGTGGTTAAATACTGTGGTTGTGTTGTGCTCTTGCAAAAAAACACCATTTAGGGCCACAGAAAATATTTTGCAGTGTGAAATACACATGTGGAGGTGTGTAAAATAAACAATTTCTATATATTGTACAGTGCTATACTAAAAAAAACAACATTTTTTTTGAATAGCATTCTCTGCACTTCTATAGCTGTGCGATTCAGTGGTTAAATACTGTGGTTGTGTTGTGCTCTTGCAAAAAACGCCATTTAGGGCCACAGAAAATATTTTGCAGTGTGAAATACACATGTGGAGGTGTGTAAAATAAACAATTTCTATATATTGTACAGTGCTATACTAAAAAAAAACAACATTTTTTTTGAATAGCATTCTCTGCACTTCTATAGCTGTGCGATTCAGTGGTTAAATACTGTGGTTGTGTTGTGCTCTTGCAAAAAACGCCATTTAGGGCCACAGAAAATATTTTGCAGTGTGAAATACACATGTGGAGGTGTGTAAAATAAACAATTTCTATATATTGTACAGTGCTATACTAAAAAAAACAAAATTTTTTTTGAATAGCATTCTCTGCACTTCTATAGCTGTGCGATTCAGTGGTTAAATACTGTGGTTGTGTTGTGCTCTTGCAAAAAACGCCATTTAGGGCCACAGAAAATAAATTGCAGTGTGAAATACACATGTGGAGGTGTGTAAAATAAACAATTTCTATATATTGTACAGTGCTATACTAAAAAAAACAACATTTTTTTGGAATAGCATTCTCTGCACTTCTATAGCTGTGCGATTCAGTGGTTAAATACTGTGGTTGTGTTGTGCTCTTGCAAAAAACGCCATTTAGGGCCACAGAAAATATTTTGCAGTGTGAAATACACATGTGGAGGTGTGTAAAATAAACAATTTCTATATATTGTACAGTGCTATACTAAAAAAAACAAACATTTTTTTTGAATAGCATTCTCTGCACTTCTATAGCTGTGCGATTCAGTGGTTAAATACTGTGGTTGTGTTGTGCTCTTGCAAAAAACGCCATTTAGGGCCACAGAAAATATTTTGCAGTGTGAAATACACATGTGGAGGTGTGTAAAATAAACAATTTCTATATATTGTACAGTGCTATACTAAAAAAAACAACATTTTTTTTGAATAGCATTCTCTGCACTTCTATAGCTGTGCGATTCAGTGGTTAAATACTGTGGTTGTGTTGTGCTCTTGCAAAAAACGCCATTTAGGGCCACAGAAAATAAATTGCAGTGTGAAATACACATGCGGAGGTGTGTAAAATAAACAATTTCTATATATTGTACAGTGCTATACTAAAAAAAACAACATTTTTTTGGAATAGCATTCTCTGCACTTCTATAGCTGTGCGATTCAGTGGTTAAATACTGTGGTTGTGTTGTGCTCTTGCAAAAAACGCCATTTAGGGCCACAGAAAATATTTTGCAGTGTGAAATACACATGTGGAGGTGTGTAAAATAAACAATTTCTATATATTGTACAGTGCTATACTAAAAAAAACAAACATTTTTTTTGAATAGCATTCTCTGCACTTCTATAGCTGTGCGATTCAGTGGTTAAATACTGTGGTTGTGTTGTGCTCTTGCAAAAAACGCCATTTAGGGCCACAGAAAATATTTTGCAGTGTGAAATACACATGTGGAGGTGTGTAAAATAAACAATTTCTATATATTTTCCTTGTACTGTGCTATACTAAAAAAAAAAACCTTTTTTTTTTAATAGCATTTTCTGTAGCTGTGCGATTCAGCGGTTACGTGCTGTGGGTGTGTTGTGGTCTGTCAAAAAACGCCATTTAGGGCCACAGAAAATATTTTGCAGTGTGAAATACACATCTGGAGGTGTGTGTAAAAAAACAATTTCTATATATTTTCCTTGTACTGTGCTATACTAAAAAAAACAACTTTTTTTTTGAATAGCATTTTCTGTAGCTGTGCGATTCAGCGGTTACGTGCTGTGGGTGTGTTGTGGTCTGGCAAAAAACGCCATTTAGGGCCACAGAAAATATTTTGCAGTGTGAAATACACATCTGGAGGTGTGTGTAAAAAAACAATTTCTATATATTTTCCTTGTACTGTGCTATACTAAAAAAAACAACCTTTTTTTTTTTGAATAGCATTTTCTGCAGTTCTGTAGCTGTGCGTTTCAACCATTACGTACTGTGGGTGTGTTGTGGTCTTCCAAAAAACGCCATTTAGGGCAAGATCCTAAATTTGGAAAATATGAGGGGAAGGTCAAAGGGACGTGGTGGCCCCGGTCGTGGTGCTGCTGGTGGAGCTCCTGTTGCAGGGAGAGGACGTGGTGGATCTGTGCCAGCTACACGCACAAGTGAAACACCTTCCTCAGGTGCGAGTAGGCGACCGAGCCTGCGGCGGTATTTTGTCGCGCCTAATGAGGCTGTACCAATGTTTAGGCCAGGACAAGTACAGGCGATAGTAGATTGGGTTGCTGACAGTGCCTCGGGTTCCTTCACATTGTCTCCCACCCACTCTTCTGCTGAAAGATCAGAGTTGGCACCTGAAGCCCATGTCCATCAGTCTTTCACCTCACCCCCTTGCAAATCAGCCAAGCAGTCTGAGCCCCAAATCATGCAGCAGTCTCTTCTGCTTTTCGATGACTCTGTTAGCAGGGTTTCCCAGGGCCATCCACCTAGCCCTGCCCCAGAAGTGGAAGAGATTGAGTGCACCGATGCCCAACCACTTATGTTTCATGATGGGTACATGGGAGGACCATCGCAGCACGTCTCGGATGATGACGAAACACAGGTGCCAACTGCTGCTGCTTTCGCAATTGTGCAGACAGACATGGAGGGCAGGGGTGAAGACTGGGTGGAAGATGATGTGGAGGACGATGAGGTCCTCGACCCCACATGGAATCAACGTTATGCAGGTGACCAGTGTAGTTCGGAGGAAGAGGCGGTGGTCGCACAGAGCCACCAGCACAGCAGAAGAGGGAGCAGGGTGCAAAAACGGAGCATTCGTCCCCTAGACAGTACATCTGCTACTGCCCAACGCAGCAAGGGACCGAGCACACCAAAGCCAGGTCCAAGGACTTCCCTAGCGTGGCAGTTCTTCACACAGTGTGTTGATGACAAGACACGAGTGGTTTGCACGCTGTGCAATCAGAGCCTGAAGCGAGGCATAAACGTTCTCAACCTGAGCACAAGCTGCATGACCAGGCATCTAAGTGCAAAGCACGAGCTGCAGTGGAGTAGACACCTCAGAAACCAAGAAAGGTCTCTGGCTCCTCCTGCTTCCTCTTCTGCTGCAGTCTCGGCCTCTTCATCCACCTCTGTAGTGACAGTGGCACCTGTCACCCCGCAAACAGAGGATCTGCCAGCAACACTACCACCTGGGTCACCGACCATCTCCACAATGTCCCATGGAAGCGTTCAGCTCTCTATCTCCCAAACATTGGAGCGGAAGAGGAAGTACCCCCCTAGCCACCCGCGATCCCTGGCCCTGAATGCCAGCATTTCAAAATTCCTGGCCTTTGAAATGCTGTCATTCCGTCTGGTGGAGACGCAGAGTTTTAAAAGCCTGATGGCATTGGCTGTCCCGCAGTACGTCGTGCCCAGCCGCCACTACTTTTCCATGCGAGCCATCCCTTCCCTGCACAACCAGGTGGGGGACAAAATCAGGTGTGCACTGCGCAACGCCATCTGTGGCAAGGTCCACCTAACTATGGATGTGTGGACCAGTAAGCACGGTCAGGGACGTTATATCTCCCTAACAGCACACTGGGTAAATGCAGTGGCTGCTGGGCCTGAGGCAGATAGCGGTTTGGCGCATGTCCTTCCACCACCGAGGATTGCAGGGCGCTTCAGTTTGCCTCCTGTTGCTAACTCCTCCTTCTCCGCTTCCTCATCCTCTACCGCCTCCTCATCCATTCAGCGTAACACCTTCACCACCAACTTCAGCACAGCCCGGGGTAAACGACAGCAGGCAGTTTTAAAACTTTCCTGTTTGGGGGAAAATCCCCACACCGCGCAGGAGTTGTGGAGGGACATGGAACAACAGACCGATGAGTGGTTGCTGTCAGTGAGCCTCAAGCCCGACCTGGTGGTGTGCGATAATGGGCGAAATCTCGTAGCAGCTCTGGGTCTAGCCGGTTTGACGCACATCCCTTGCCTGGCGCATGTGCTGAACTTGGTGGTCCAGAGGTTCCTTAAAAATTACCCCAATATGCCAGAGCTGCTGCAGAAAGTGCGGGCTGTCTGTGCGCACTTTCGGCGTTCTCACCCTGCTGCTGCTCGCCTGTCAGCGCTGCAGCGTAACTTCGGCCTTCCAGCTCACCGCCTCATATGTGACGTGCCCACAAGGTGGAACTCCACCTTGCACATGCTGGCCAGACTGTGCGAGCAGCAGCAGGCAATAGTGGAGTTTCAGCTGCAGCAATCACGCGTGAGTCGCTCTGCGGAACAGCACCACTTCACCACCAATAACTGGGCCTCCATGCGAGACCTGTGTGCCTTGTTGCGCTGTTTCGAGTACTCCACCAACATGGCCAGTGCCAATGACGCCGTTCTCAGCGTTACTATCCCAGTTCTATGCCTCCTTGAAAAAACGCTTCGTGCGATGATGGAAGAGGATGTGGCACAGGAGGATGAGGAGGAGGAAGCGGGATCATTTCAAAGGCTTTCAGGGCAGTCTTTCACAAGTGGCTACGAGGGTGGGTTCCTGCACCAACAAACGCCAGGTACACAATTGTCCGGCAGAAAGGGCACAGTTCTGGAGGATGACGAGGTGGAGGAGGAGATGGAGGAGGAGGAGGAGGAGGAGGAGCCATGTTCACAGCAGGGTGGCACTCAGACCAGCTCGTGGCCATTACTGGTGCGTGGCTGGGGGGATACAGAGGACACAGACGATACACCTCCCACAGAGGACAGCTTTTCTTTGCCTCTGGGCAGCCTGGTACACATGAGCGATTACATGCTGCAGTGTTTCCGCAACGACAGCCGAGTTGCCCACATTTTAACTGGTGCTGATTACTGGGTGGCCACCCTGCTGGATCCCCGTTACAAGGACAACGTACCGTCCTTAATTCCCTCACTGGAGCGGGATCGTAAGATGCGCGAGTACACGCTGGTAGACGCGCTGCTGGTGGCATTCCCACCTGACAGCGGGCGTACGGTGGAAGCACAAGGCGAAGGCAGAGGAGGAGGAAGAGGTCGCCAACGCAGCCGGGGCACCGGCAGCACCTCAGAAGGCAGGGTTAGCATGGCCGAAATGTGGAAAAGCTTTGTCAGCACGCCACAACAACCAGCACCACCAGCTGAGATGGAACGTCTTAGCAGGAGGCAGCATTTCAGCAGTATGTGTCCACAGGCCTACACGTACTGGATGACGGGTCTGCCCCCTTTAACTTCTGGGTCTCCAAATTGGGCACATGGCCTGAGCTTGCCGTTTATGCCTTGGAGGTGCTGGCCTGCCCTGCAGCCAGTGTATTATCTGAACGTGTATTTAGCACGGCAGGGGGCGTTATTACAGACAAGCGCAGCCGCCTGTCCAGAGCCAATGTGGACAAGCTCACGTTCATTAAAATGAACCAGGCATGGATCCCACAGGACTTGTCCGTACCTTGTGCAGAATAGACATGTATACCGGTGTTGTGACAAAAACTGTCCGGCCATCAGATTGTGCCCGGCCCGTACTGCGCAGGCGCAGCGCTTGCGCAGTACAGAGGACAAGGAGATTCACAAAATCTCCGAAGATGAACGGCGCCTGCGCTGTGAGTGCAGGTTCAAGCCCCACCATCCAAGAAGACATACGGTAGCACATAGTAACAGGGCCCCTCACGGGCTCGCTTCGATCGCGGCCTTGCTTGGCTCGGCTTGAACCACGGATGGTGTGGCCTTCACCTGAACTCAACACACAGGCGCCGTTAGTCTTGGGAGATTTTTGAAATGCCCTTGTCCTACATACTCAGCAAGCGCAGTACAGGGCGGACACTATTCGACAGGGGACAGAATTCGACACATCACCGGCCTTACCCAGCCATTGTTGTATTTTTGAACCAGTGTTGGCTACCTCGTCCTCCTCCACCGCCGCTTCCACCTACACAGCCACATCCACCGCCACCTCAACCTCCTACTCCATATGGACCTCGTCCTGCTAGGCCAAGATTAAAAATTTTTTATTTTTTTTTTGTAGCGCACAGATCCTTTCCCCCTTACCTGCCTTTATGTTGTTGGCTCTTCGCAGGAGGGAGAAAGGCACACCGCACTACCAGCCCGTATACTCCTATATAAAGAGGTTGAGCGGTGTACTTGACGGGCCGTGTCCACAGCCGGAGTCAAAACTCCTCCAGAGGATGATTCTCACCTCTACTGTAGGTAGAGGCAAGTCCTTTAATTGCCAGTAAAGTCAATGTCCACACCAGCTGAAACTCCAACTCTTATTCTCTCATGGCAAAATAAACTGTACTCAGATAGAAAAGGTTAGAGCAAAGAAACAGGACAGCTTAAGGTGTGGAGGAGGTCCAGGCACAAACGTAGCACATTCACTTCACTGCTTAGGTTTCTCAAACAGTTTTTGGCGCACGGTCTCTGCCACAGACATTGAGGTTGGTCTCTGCCACAGACCGGGTGTACAAGGCCCCTGCCACGGGCCTGGAGAACTTTGGTCTCAGCCACAGACCAGGGTGTATAAGGCCCCTGCCACGGGCCGGTTGAATAAGGCCTCTGATACAGCCAAGGTGACCTTGAGCTTCTCCTTCTACGAACCTAGCCCATATCAAGGGGAAGACATCTCTCCAGGGAGTCAACAGACCATTCCTTCACCGTGACTCCCGCATCGGTCCATCAGAATGATCCTCCCTTCCCTGGAACAGGGTCCCCTACACGAGGCGGCTCTGGACTCCAGGCTTTACTCCCGCCCCTAGGCCTCCATACCCAGGGCAGCAAGAACTCCAGGATAGTACCTCACCCCAGGCTAAAGGTGCCCGAGATGGAACAGGAACACATGCACCCAGGCCGAAGGCACCTGGGCGCGGACCCCACTGGACATCAGCCCCCAGGCCAAAGGTCTGCCCCTTTTATATGCTCTCCCGGCATGCACAGCAGGTTCCCCGCCCCGCTGTACTACTGCCAAGAGGGGACACAAAAGGCGCCACCTGTAGGCCGCAGGGAACTGCACACCAATACTGTCCCCCGAGGACAAAATGGTCCATGAATCCTACAGAATTAGGGTATTTGAGCCTATTTACCACTCAAACACTTTCCTTAAATTTAGCACCCCGCTACATTTTTATTTCAAAGTATTTTATTTTCCCACTAGCTTATCCATTAAATTAAATAATTTATTCCAGAAAGGGCGTATTCTGGGGCATTCCCACCATATGTGTGGCATCGTGCCGTTGAGTTTCTGAGGTTCTTAATGACTTCCTGTACCTCTTCTGCTGAAAAGGGGGCCTCCAGCATATTTTTTATTTTTTTTATGTTCTTTTAAGTTATTTCCTATCCACATTTGTTTGCAGAGCACTTGCCATGTTCTTAACAACATTTTGCTGCCATTTGCAGCCCTCTAGCCCTTTCCATTACTTTTTTAGAGCCTTTTTAGTCGTCAGAAGTCCGGGTCCCCATTGACTTCAATGGGGTCCGGGTCCGGGTCCGGGTTCGGGTTAAAGTTCGGTCCCGAATCCGAACTTTTTTCCGAAGTTCGGCCGAACCCGCCGGACCCGAATATCCAGCTACCCGCTCAACTCTAGTCAAGATGACAAACATAAACTATTTAGAGTTCCACAAGTGAAATCAAGATTTCTAGACATTAGTCTGCACTTAATTGGGTGCTAAATAGTCAATCTGATGTAGTTGTAAATTTTAGAAACTGATTTCAGGATTTACATTCTAATTGGTTCAATCATGATTATAAATTTGGAGGCAAAGATTAAAGCAACATATTAAACTATGTCCCTTTTTCATACACAGGATGAAATCAGCCAGGAGGAGGGTCTGGAAACTGTCCGGCAGGAGGAGGATGGGCCCAGTGGCAGCCAGGAGGTGGCAGGGCCCAGTGGAAGGCAGGAGGTGGCAGGGCCCAGTGGCAGCCAAGAGGTGGCAGGGCCCAGTGGCAGGCAGGAGGTGGCAAGGCAAAGGAGATGCACCAGATCCCAGGTGCCTCCCATCCGATTTCCCAAAAGAGGCAGGAGGGACAGGACCACCAGTGAGGCAGCAATGGCCCTTATTAAAGAGGCCCATGCCACCCTCAAAGAGCCCACATCCCCTGAAAAGGCCATTGCCGGCCTAGTGGAGGCAAAGTTCAAGGTGATGAGCATGGAGCAACGCCTCCTATGCGAGCCCCTGCTCATCACCTTGCTCAACAAGGGGGCGATGGGAAAAATTACCCCCAATACTGCAATTTGTGAGGTGGCACAACTGTCCCAACCTCAACCTCCTCCTCCACCTCCACCTTCTTCTTCTGCCCCACCCCCTTCTCCTCCACCTCCACCTTCTTCTTCTGCCCCACCCCCTTCTCCTCCACCTCCACCTTCTTCTTCTGCCCCACCCCCTTCTCCTCCACCTCCTCCTCCACCTTGTTCTTCTGACCCACCCCCTTCTCCTCCACCTCCACCTTCTTCTTCTGTCCCACCCCCTTCTCCTCCACCTCCACCTTGTTCTTCTGCCCCACCCCCTTCTCCTCCACCTCCTCCTCCTCCTGACAGGAGTACCCCTCCAGTGGCCCAGCCTCCAGCCAAAGAAGAAGGAAGGCTGCAGGGAAGGCTTCAGGAGAGGTTGCAGGGAAGGTTGCCAGGAAGACGAGGAAGTGATGGCCTTGCTTCATTGTGGTCGGACAGAAGGCAGCCTGTTGTAGTACCACACACTTGGGACATATATCTCACCTGCTGCTGTTCCTGACCTCTGGGAGGCCAGCATCAGATTGTGCTCAGAAATGTTGGCCTTCTCAAGCTCCCAATTTTAGTGTCCATACAGGGTTGATGTGTGGTCTGGGGTCCCTGGGATGCACAAATGGCAGCAGGTTCTCCAGCGCTGCCTTCTCTTTATTTTATTTGAAACATGAATAAAATTTTTGTTTAAGTTCATACTTGACTATGTGTATTTGTAAAAATTTTAAATTTAGCTTTGGAGTAAGCAGAGACATTTGACTGACAAAAAAAGGGACAGATAACAACCCCCCTAAAAAATTAAATAATCTGATTTCCCAAAAAGAGGGTGTTACATTTTACAACTATATATTAAAATATTCAATGGGAGATCACTATCAAAACATTGCGAAATTAAAATTAAAGTGGAGCTCCACCCTAAATAGCAACTTTTGCTATTTGGAACCCTCCCCCCCTCCGGTGTCACAATTGACACCTTTCAGGGGGGAGGGGGGTGAAGATACCTGTCTAAGACAGGTATTTTCACCCACATCCGGGAGTCCTCTCTCCGGGAATCTGCGGGAGTGACGTCACTTCCCGCATACTTCCCTTGGTGTTCTGGGAGACACTCGGCTCCCAGAACACAGGAGCACCAATCAGAACGGCGCAGCGCGACTCGCGCATGCGCCGTAGGGAACCGGGCATGAAGCCGCAGGGCTTCACTTCCTGGTTCCCTCAGCGAGGATGGCGGAGGGAGCAGCAGAGCGACGAGCGATCGCTCGTCCTCTGCTGCGGACGTCGCTGGACTCCAGGACAGGTAAGTGTCCAAATATTAAAAGCCAGCAGCTGCTGTAGCTGTAGCTGCTGGCTTTTAATATTTTTTTTTCCGGCGGAGCTC
Organism: Rana muscosa; assembly: GCA_029206835.1. Taxonomy (NCBI): domain Eukaryota; kingdom Metazoa; phylum Chordata; class Amphibia; order Anura; family Ranidae; genus Rana; species Rana muscosa. The sequence goes on along the minus strand of CM055117.1, from coordinate 230,266,979 downwards.
CACTTTAACATCAGTTTGAAAAATATAAAAATTTAAAATATTCATAAAAACTTGCACGATATAATACACATAAATCTTCTTAAGAGCAGCATGAAAAAGGTTAAAAAAAGATAGTCATAACTCTGTGTGAATATCAGCAGCAAAAGAAGTTCTTTCGTTTTGATTAATGTAACATTCTAAAGAAGATTTCAATGCACAACATTTAAACGATGCAATAATTTCGAGCGTGATGAATGTGCTATCTCCATTACGAAGGCTTGTTTTACCAGAAGATGCGCTCCCGTCTCATACTTGCTTCTGAGCATGCGCGCTTTTGAAAGACTCGTTAAAGCATACACACGAACCATTTTCTCGTCACAAAAGAGGCCGACGAGAAACACGACAAGGAAATCTGAAATCCTGACGAGAAAATAGAGAGCAGGTTCTCTATTTTCTCGTCGAGATTCACGGCAATTTTCTCGTCGTAAAACCATACACACAAACGTTTTTCTCGATCAAAAAGCTCTCGCGGCACTTTTCTTGCCGGTTTTGGACGAGAAAATCGGTCGTGTGTACGAGGCTTCACTCTTAGAGGGGGATCCAAGAGATTCCATGTATCTCCCTGCTCCTGAGTCAAGTGTCCCAGAACCAGTGGAAACCCCCAAGTCGGTTCCAGAAGAGGAACCTGTATTGTCTGAACCAGAAATCCAGAGAGAGCGAAGGATGAGAAGGACCATAAGGCCCCCCCGAAAATTGACTTACCCACAGATGGGGAAGAGCTCGGAAGACACTGTGGTCACTGCTAGAAGGAGTGTGGAAGACCCTGATCCCTCCACTGTTCATTTGGTGGGGGGCAACCCCAACTCACCCGCTGGCACAGCTAGGAAGGCCACTAATGGTAGTGTGACCTGTGGGCAAGGAAGTCCACCCCCTCGTTTTTGGTGGGAACTTCCTTTGCCGACATCATACGCATCTTTGTCTCATGTTGTGCGTAGTATGTGTTAACAGTTATCTTTGGGGACCAAAGAGTTTAAGTGGGGGGAGTGTGTAGCGGGGTCTCCTTTAAGGCCCCGGGACTACCTTACCCATAACCCCGTTTGGCACCCAGGGTGCATTTTCGCCACGCAGAGACTCATGGGTGGGACTATATAAGGGGAGGGCGACGCTGAGCTCGGCCTCTTTGGACACCACGCTGCTATCAACAGGTCTTCCCGTGCGGATCTGCGGCAGTACAGGGCCTGATGCCAGGGCCTTGCACAACTTCCAGAGAGCCTTCCACCCCACTGCAAGCCTGGGTGGCATCCGACTTCTCCAAGTTGCTGACATTAGTTGGACCGGGAACCCGGCCGTTGCAGACGCTGTGTGCGGAGACACAGTCGGTGGAAGTCCCGGACTGGGATCGCGTCCGGAGTGGTGAGCGAGCACCTGCTCAATCCAAAAAAATACTTTACTCTGATTAGGCCTAGAGACTGCCTTGGCCCATCGAGTTTTATCTGTTGTTCCACCGGAGACTAGTAACAGAACTGGGTCGTGTAGTCTCCGGTGAAGTGTTCTTCTATTACCTATCGTGTGGATTACAAATACTGTTTCTTTCTATATGTGCACCACCGTTCAAGCTGCATGCAAAGAAATTGTTCCCCAAGAGACTAAGTTATATCTGAGTGAGGCCTGACCAGGAGTTAGAACTTTTTGTTGCTGCGCCATAATAGGGATAGCTGCACTTGGCGCGTAATCGCATAGATAGGGATAGCTGCACTCGGCGCGTAATCGCCAGCATCCTCAGTGTGTACTATATTTACCGTTGCAGGGCTCTGCAGACAATATATGTGTTATGTGTTAATCTATGCCTTTTACACAGAAGTAAACTAGTTATACTTTAACACTTTGCCCTCAGTGTGTTATCATTGTGCATATATTGCTAGATTGTGATAAGATAATAACCCTTAGACTAACTGTGCCAGAGTGGGTCGATTAGATTGCCGGGGGTTGGCGGTGCTGTATTCAGGGCCCAAAACAAATCCAGCGGCTCTCTTAACTGGGGGTAGCACTACACAAACATTACATGTCCACCAGCACAGCACATTGCAAACATTACATGTCCCCCAGCACAGCACATTGCAAACATTACATGTCCACCAGCACAGCACATTGCAAACATTACATGTCCACCAGCACAGCACATTGCAAACATTACATGTTCCCCAGCACAGCACATTGCAAACATTACATGTCCCCCAGCATAGCACATTACAAACATTACCTGTCCCCCAGCACAGCACATTGCAAACATTGCCTGTCCCCAGCACGGCACATTGCTATCCTCCGCCGACGATCTCTCTGCTAGGGACGCTAGGTGAATACTGGCAGCAATAGCCTGGTTGCCCTCATTTAAAATGGCGCCGGCGTCATTTCCGGTTTTGCGTCATTTCCGGTTTTTGAAATAACGCGATTTTACAGCCCAGGGACGGCTATGTCTTCTGGGATTGATCACAAACATCTCCCAGGAGGCCTAGCGATCAGTGGATGACGCGACGAGGCTGATGCGGCCACGGCGGGAGATACAAATAGATGACTACTAAACAGTGAGTTTTAAAAAAAAAAAATTATAATATGCCAATTGTTATTAAGGGGACATTACTAGAGAGGATGGAACAAACTTGAAAAATAGGGTGGATACTAAGCCTGCTGCCATCTCTGTGACCTGGAGAACACAGAGGGGAGGAAGGCACATTCATACTAGGGGTGCGGAATTTAATCGCTGCATCGGTGCATCGCGATTCGGGCGTCCCTGATGCGGCACCGATGTTACCTTATTTTATTTATTTTTCCTATGACGCGCTCATGTGACTGCCCCTCTCTCCTCTCTGCTTTCACGTCTCACGTCTCTCCTGGCGTCAGAGACGTGAAAGCAGAGAGGACAGAGGGCAGTCACATGAGCGTGGCATGTACACACTGTTCCCCCACCGGATTCTGTTCCCTCTGTCTCTCGGCTAATATCGGAACTCCGCCCCCCCCCCAGCCCTGTACATTGCCGCTCCCTCCTACTCACGAATGCAAATTCTTCTAATACCGCCCCGCCTCTCCAGCGCCGCTCACGCCTACTGTTTTTTCACGAATGCTAATGAGCAGAGGGATGGAGAGGCGGGGCGGTATTAGGAGCATTTGCATTCGTGAGGAACAGTAGGAGGGAGCGGCAATGTACAGGGCTGGGGGGGGCAGAGTTCCGATAGGAGCCGAGAGACAGGGGGGAACAGAATCCGGCGGGGGGGACCATTCTCGGCACAACAGGTATTCTTTTTTTATACTTACCTGCTGATCTCCTGTAGCATGTCCGCAGTCTCTGACCATCTCCTGTAGCATGTCCACAGTCACTGACCATCTCCTGTAGCATGTCCGCAGTCACCGACCATCTCCTGTAGCATGTCCGCAGTCTCTGACCATCTCCTGTAGCATGTCCGCAGTCACTGACCTTCTCCTGTAGCATGTCCCCAGTTACTGATCATCTCCTGTAGCATGTCCGCAGTCACTGACCATCTCCTGTAGCATGTCCGCAGTCACTGACCATCTGCTGTAGCATGTCCGCAGTCACTGACCATCTCCTGTAGCATGTCCACAGTCACTGACCATCTCCTGTAGCATATCCGCAGTCACTGACCATCTCCTGTAGCATATCCGCAGTCACTGACCATCTCCTTTAGCATGTCCGCAGTCTCTCTGACCATCTCCTGTAGCATGTCCGCAGTCGCTGATCATCTGTAGCATTTCCGCAGTCTCTGACCATCTCCTGTACTAGGTCTGCACTCTCTGACCATCTCCTGTACTATGTACAAGTTGTTGTCTGCTTTGTTTAGACTTTGCTACATGCAGGGAGTGTTGTCTTTTTTTTAAAAGAACAGATATAATAAAAAAAATGGAGTTCTCCTGACTGCTTAAATTTTTTGGGTGAAAACCATGCGCACTTGCGCTGTAATCGTGATGCATCATGATGCATCGCGGAATCGAATCGAATCGTTGACCTGATAATCGTAATCGAATCGAATCGTGAGGCCAGTGAAGATGCGCACCTCTAATTCATACCCCTTTTTGAGGGAAAATTAGAGATCTGGGGTCTAATAAACCCCACATTTCTCAGTAAAGAGTACCTGGCACTGCCCATGCTATCACAAGGGATGTTGTTCATCCCTTGTGATAGTGATAAGGTTGATCAAAAAAAAGAAAGAGATACAGTTTAAAAAATAAAATCAAAAAATAAATAATAACATCTAAAAAAAAAGATGCCCATCCTTAGGTCCTGCACATATATGTAAACAGTGATTGCACCATACATGTGAGGTATTCCTGCAAACATAAGGGTGAGAGCAATAATTTTACCACCATACCTCCTGTTTAACTTTAAACTGGTAACCTGTAAAGGCTTTTAAAGCGCCGTCTATGAAGATTTTTAGGTACTGCCATTTGTTGCCATTCTGCGGGTATGTGCAATCTTAAATTATAACATGTTAGTTATTTATTTACTTAGCATAACATAATCTTTTATATTTCACTAAAACACTGGGTATTATTTTGTGTTGTTCATTGAAGTGTATTTTTTCTGACAATTTGCAATTATCATGCAACATAAAAAATTGGAACAACCACCATTTTATTCTCCAGGATCAAAAATCTATAATGTTTGGGGTACTAAGTTATTTACTAGCAAGAAATGTAGGTTTTAACATGTGAGTGAGATGCTGTGAGAACTGGCCCATTTTTTGAATTGGTTAATTTGGGCTACAAAAATGCAATGTATGGAGGGTATCTTTTTTTAATAGTTCAGATAATATTGTTTGATATTTGAATTCACAGGAAGTTACAAGGACACAATAATTCTAGCAGGATCAACAGTTTTGCCCTTGGGTTAGATATACGTTAACTCACAAGAACATAACACATAAAGTATTTTCATTACCATTTATCATGTGCTGTTTTTTACTTTTCAATTCCCATACAGATCACCATGACCTACTTCATGTTATTTTATTGTTTGACTGTAATATTTTACTTACAAAGAATGTTAGAATGTTACATTGATTATCACTAATTAAAATAGTGATATCTTTAGGTTTGTGAAAAATGTGAGTAGTATATATTGAGGAAGGCATGACAATTAGCTTTTAAGGTAACCATAACAAATGCTTCATGAGATAAAATAACAGATACAAATAAAGGCTTTCAATAATTCAAATAAATGTCTACATTGACAACTGAATAAGTTTCTGAAATAAATTTTATAATGAACATACAAATATTTTAGCATTTCTTTATGTAGCGGTGCCTCTGTAGGAGCGGCTGGGTGTACTGGACCACCTGTCACACTGACCAGCCCGGCATTCAATTCTCAGTCACTCTAAGACAATGAACAGACCAAGTGATTGTTTTGGTTTGTTTTATTGAGAGAATTTAATGTGGATGGGGTAAGGGAAATATGGGATGCCTGGTGTATTGTATATAAATCAATTGGTGGATTGTATATCAATTGGACAACAATGTACACTTCTCTGTACAAGTTACTACTTCAGTCTCCTCCAGCACTTTCCTTGCTTGCAGATTATTCCTCTTCCTCCTGCACAACTCTTAATCCTCAGGACCAGCTAGCACATGTAAGGTAAGGCCTGACACTGGTTCAACCAGGCCTTATCAACTGCACTTTGCAGGCAGGGACCATGGGTCCCTATAGTGTAGCAAGAAATAAAAAGTCTATAGTGCTAGCTGTCCTACATATAGACTACTGCTCCCAGTCAGCCTTATTCAGGCCCTGCCATCCCTCCTGGCTGCAGCTGCCTGACTCCACTGCCCATGACATCACAGTCCTCTCCACTGGCTACAACCAGTGGTTCCCCTCCTAAAGACTTGCCCGGCAGTACTAGCTCCTGCTGCCCTCTTTGCTCCTCCTGTGCCTCCTATCCATACACTTCACATTTCCTTGCGGGGGGTCTATCCTGCACCTGAGCTCAGGCCCAAGGTCCCCAGCTGGGCTGACTCTAGGTATTTAAGGAGGCCTGCCCCCTGCCAATCTGGGTTGGGGATTGGTCAGGGCTCCTTAGAAGACCCCAGGCAGCTCCACCTCTCCTTTCATCCTCTCCTTCTAGAATCCTCTAGAAGAAAGAGGGAGGTCAAAATGATGATGCCTGTGAGCCACTCCCAGCCCTCATAAACCACAACAAACAGGCCTGGCTGCCAGCCAGGCCTTCCTAAATTTACCTACACTTACAAAAATCCTACTCTAGCACCTACCTAAGTAGAGGGTGCTACATTTATATGCTTATTTTTTATTTTGTGCATATTATCGCTGAACTAAATTAGCACTTGTTCACCTAACGTGGCTTGACACTTAAAAAAAACAAACTAATTCATGATATTTTTTTAAATCTCAAGGTGATTAGTAGTTGGATGGCCCTTTTTAATGATTTAAAATTTTTGGCTAAATTATTTCATTGCACTGATTGAATCAAACTAATGGTTTGCTTGTAAGAGAAATTCATGCAGCATGCAAATTAACCTAGCAATTTAGATAATATAAAAACATGCAATTGTATCTCAATCAGAAAACTGCATCCTAATTTTTAACAGATTTTGAAAATGTGCTGCCCTGTCAAACTAGTTTCTTGCGCTTCACGCCTTACTAAACATTTCCAAACAGAAAGAATTGGAACAAATTGACTGTTATTTATATGGTATTGTTTTTACCATGAAATTAAATGGCTCCCCCTAATAATTACTCATGAAGCAAATTTCCTGTGAACAAAGTCTATGACAGAGAAAATACAAGTGTTTAAGAATTTTTCGGAATAATGACTTGAATGCTTCCTAATGTACGTAAACAAGACCATGCACAGAAATTGCACCATTTATTTTAATGATGACAAGCTAATTGTAGTTCACACAGAACATCTCTATTACATCTTCTCCACCACTAATGAGATGACTTGTTTATTTCAGTGGATCCCTGGATTGCAAATTGGTGTGTATGACCTTGACAGAAAATAACTGATCTGTAGTGATAGTGAATACTCTGTTACAGTTAAAAGGTTAAATTGTAATTTTTGGTTGCTTTCATTTATCATTTTGATGCTGATATAAGAGATAAACTCATTTACTACCGATATCAAATGAAGTTAGACAAGAAATCTAATAAATAAATTGTTCACTTAAAGTGTATGTAGCGGGTACTTGAATTTAGGGGAAGCATCTGGGTGGTAGTGTAACCCAGATGTCTTGATAGTTAGGAAATTCAAGGTTCCCTTTGTGAATCTTGGAGGACTCTGGTGGTGTGAAGTTCCCGCCGGCCTATAGGTGGCATTGTTGCCTTGGACCGGGGTTGGGCTCGCACCGCAAAACTGTGCCTTTTTGTCCTCCCCTGGAGCTGGTACAGCGGGGCGGGGAACCCGCTGTGACGCAAAGGGAGAGGTCATAAAAGGGGCGGACGCCCTGATCACGGGGTTAGAGTCCGGAGCCAGAAGATGCGGCCGCACCCAGGCACCTTCAGCCTGGATGCTGGCGTACCGGTGTTCCAGGCCTAGGTGCCCTTGACCTAGCCGGAGCAGAGATGGAGTCCATCTCAGGCACCTTTAGCCTGGGGTGAGGTACTATGGTGGATGCCTGGGGCTCAGTACCTTCGACTGAGTTCCGCGAGGGTGAAGGAATCCGAGGGGGCCCTAACTCCTTGGGTGCCCGTGTCTGAGTTTGTGAGGACTGGTGTGCAGTAACTTCTCTGAAGAGTCTGGCGCAGCATCGCTGGTGACGGAGAGGCCTCCATTTCTCCCTTGGACGGATTTCTTTCCCTGACAGGGGCAGAGCGAGCGAAGGTAGTTCACGTTCTACATCACCTAGTCAGTGGCAGTGACTATTCACCACTGGTGACAGCACAGTGGTCGGCAGCAGAAGGGAAAGGATTGTGCCTCGATCTGTCCCCATTTTCCAAAGTAAGAAACTGTTTATTGCTTGGCAAGAAGAATAAAACTGAGTTGGACCTATTCACTGTGTGGAACTCTGGTTACTAGAAGCAAAGGAGTCAGGGACGAAGGACTGGACTTGACTCTAGGACACCTACACAAGACCCAATTTGCTGGCTTTCACCTCTTAGCTATGGAGGACATGGGCCGTGGTGTATCTCATCTCTTTCTCCCAGGTACCCCTAGACAACAGCCGCATAACCGATAAAGATAGAGATAGGGGTGAGCCCGCTACACGTATGTAAACCCTCCTTACACCCAGTGAAGTGAACAGCCTCAGATGATACACTGAGATGAACCAAATCTCCCTACATAGGTTTTACATCCATATCTGCTGTCTTTACATTTATATACTGTTTAGAAAGTTCAGATCGTGTTAGGAAATCTTCTTCCTGGTTATCACAGAGTGTGATGTCTGGGCATACAGCCAAGATAGTTAAAATTGCTGATTGGAGGAAAGGCACACACCCCCTATACACATAGTCAGATACTCTCAGATGTGTTTTGTAACAGGGCCATCTCCCTGCTAATCTATTTTAGCAACCTCCCCTGACAGAAATGTCAGGCTGCTTTTATCTGATGTGTCAGAGAATTTGTCAGGAGTTGTCTGGCTGATAACAGAGGAATGGGTCAGGAGTAGGGATGGGCTATTTGTTCGAGTTGGACATTAGTTCGACTCGCACATTGGCTGTTTGCCCGTTCACGGCAAATTCGGAACGCACTTTAAAAGTCTATGGGAGAAATCTAAAGTGCTCATTTTAAAGGTTAATATGCAAGTTATTGTCATAAAAAGTGTTTGGGGACCTCGGTCCTGCCCCAGCGGACATGTATCAATGCAAAACAAAGTTTTAAAAATGTCCGTTTTTTCGGGAGCAGTGATTTTAATAATGCTTAAAGTGAAACAATAAAAGTGAAATATTCCTTTAAATTTCGGACCTGGGGGTGTCTATAGTATGCCTGTAAAATAGCGCATGTTTCCCGTGTTTATAACAGTCTCTGCACAAAATGACATTTCTAAAGGAAAAAAAAGTCATTTAAAACTATTTGCGGCTGTAATGAATTGTCGGGTCCTGGCAATACAGATAAAAGTAATTGAAAGTCATTGAAAAAAAATGTGTGGGGGTCCCCCAAAATTCCATTACCAGGCCTTCAGGTCTGGTATGGATATTAAGGGGGAACCCTGCGCCAAATAAAAAAAAAATGGCGTGGGGTTCCCCCCAAAAATCCATACCACACCCTTATCCGAGCACGCAACCTGGAAGGCCGCAGGAAAAGAGGGGGTATGAGAGAGCCCCCCCCCCATCTGAACCGTACCAGGCCACATGCCCTCAACATGGGGAGGATGACCCCATGTTGATGGGGACAAGGGCCTCATCCCCACAACCCTTGCCCGGTGGTTGTGGGGGTCTGCGGGCGGGGGGCTTATCAGAATCTGGAAGCCCCCTTTAACAAAGGGGACCCCAAGATCCCAGCCCCCCTATGTGAATTGGTAGGAGGTACATTGTACCCCTACCATTTAACAAAAATAAAGTGTCAAAATGTTAAAAACCACAGGAGACAAGTCCTTTATTAAAAATTAAAAAATAAAAAATAGATTCCAGCGATGTAATCCAATAAATCCATGCTCGATCTCCAGCGATGTAATCCAGCGGCTTCCTGTTCTCCTGCTTTCCACGGGTCATCATGGTGATGGCGGCTTCCATTTCTTCCCTCCTCCGCAGTGGCCAATTCGGGAGTCTTCTCTTTTTGGCCAATCGGAAAACTGGTCTCACACTCGCTTCTGATTGGCTGGATAGAGGATCAGTGTTACAACAGCGAATATTAATTTGCTGTTTTAACACACCTGGGTGGGCTCTGGTCTCATTCTCTGTGACCCAGGCCCATCCTATTTTGAAGCCTAGTAAAACCTCTGGCTCTAATCAGGTGGGAAAAAAAAACGCTGCAGTAATTCCTGCGCCCTGTGCCCTGAAAGGGACCGGGGTGGCCACGGCAGCTGTGGATAGATTCATGCTATGCATGAATCTATCCATTGCATATAGGGGGTGGCCTGGAGTAAGGGGTGGTCCCCGGATGCCCCTAATGGACGGCCCGCCACTGTACTTAACAGCTGTGGTACTAAACTGTAAAGTTTTCTACTCCTAAATCTATGAATCAAGACACAAATGTTTAAGTTTCAGGTACCATATGCACACCCAGTTGCTCAGATATTGCAGGCTGTCTATATAGTGGTGCAAATCTATAACCCTTTTCCATCCTTAGCCTCCAAAATAAGAAATTTAACACACTATTAGCGCTCAACTTATGCTTTGTATACATTGCTACATCATTACTGTAGTATGGTAACTGGTATACTTATTGTTCTACAGGTTCTTCTGAGCTGCTCCCTCTTTTGATGTTTGACAGATACTGTTTTGGAATTCGCTGATATAATCCATGGAAATACTTATGGGTCTTCAGTCATCTGCCTCAGCAGTTTGACAAAGATCCTAGGAAAATGAGGGGTATTCAGCCTCAGAATCTGGAACTATGTCTATTGCTCACAGGTCTTTATTTCCCTACCTCATAGTACCTTGCTGGGATGGGCCTTTCCAGGTCCTGTCAACTGCTATATCAGTGAAGCTTAATGGTGGGTCCACTGAGATTTATGCCCCCATTGCATTGCCTCCTTTCTGTAACAGCAGCAATCCAAATGGTTTCTGCAACAGGGTTACCTATCAAAGAGTTGTTACTGATCCACAGGCACCATCCCCAGAAGTGGGGAATAGTACCTGTCAAAAACAGTTACCCGTTCTCCCCCCCCCCCCTGAAAGGTGCCAATGTGGCACCAGAGGGGAGGAGGAGACAGAAAAGTGGAAGTTTGACTTTTTTTTTATGTTGAAACTTTTTATTTTATTGAGCAAAAAAGAAATATACATAAAGAAAACAATGTTAGACAATATTGCAGGTAACTGTCAGTGGCGTAACTAGAACCTTCAGGGCCCTGATGCAAGAAACCATGAAGGGCCCCCCTGACCCCCGGACAGGGCTCTTTTCTCCGAGCCCAGGGGCGGAACAACAGAGCCCCGGTCGCAAGTGGGTGTCGGCATATAAAGGAACAGATTTCTCCATTTCCCCCCAGGCATTCAGCGGCTGCAGGAGGAAAATGGAGGGGTCAATGTTTCTCAGTCTTTTTCCAGTCAGGGCACCCTTGAAGTATATCCCTAGGGGAATGGGGATGCACTGCAACCACCCTGCAACTGTGTGCATTGCATGCAGTTGCAGCATAGTGATGATGCATTTAAAGGGTTAAAACAGGCGGTCAGTAGGCAACATATTGCCTCTTTACTGGCTGTTAAATGCCTCTGAAAAGCGATCTAAGCATGGATCGCTTTTCGGAGGAACAGCATTTTTTTGCTGGTACTATGAACAAGCAAAAAAATAATAAATAGGTTCTGATTGTACACAAATAGGGGGTCAGGATTAAAAGCGCATACATACATGAAAACACACACATATACAAACACACATATACTGTATATATACATACACACACATATATATATATATATATATATATATATATATATAAATGCACATATGCACACACATATAAACCAGTCACGGCTGGTGCTCCAAATTTTTAGGGGGGCACAAAAAACATCAATTGCATCCACTGTGCCATCAAATGCCACCACTGTGCCCATCAAATGCCGCCACTGTGCCCATCAAATGCTGCCACTGTGCCCCATAAATGCCGCCAGTGTGCCATCAAATACCGCCAGTGTGCCATCAAATGCCGTCAGTGTGCCCAAATGCCGCCAGTGTGCCCAAATGCTGCCACTGTGCCCATCAAATGCTGCCACTGTGCCTATCAAATGCTGCCATTGTGCCCATCAAATTCTGCCACTGTGCCTAATAAATTCTGCCAGTGTGCCATCAAATGCTGCCACTGTGCCCATCAAACGCTGTCACTGTGCCCATCGAAGTCTGCCACTGTGCCATCAAATGCTGCCACTGTACCCATCAAATGCTGCCACTGTGCCCATCAAATGCCACCACTGTGCCATCAAATGCCGCCGCTGTGCCATCAAATGCCGCCGCTGTGCTTTCAAATGCCGCCACTGTGCCCATCAAATGCTGCCACTGTGCCCATCAAACGCTGTCAATGTGCCCATCAAACGCTGCCACTGTGCCCATCAAACGCTGCCACTGTGCCATCAAATGCCGCCACTGTGCCCAAACTCTGCCACTGTGTCATCAAATGTTGCCACTGTGCCCATCAAATGCCACCAGTGTGCCCATCAAATGCTGCCAGTGGGCTATCAAATGCTGCAACTGTGCCATCGAATGCCACCACTGTGAATCCCCCACAGGGTCCTCCATGCGTCTCCTGCCGTCCTCATCTTCTGTCCTCTCCTCCGGATAGGCGTCTATCGTTTCAGCCAATCAGGTGACGGGTAACAGACCCGTGCACCTGATTGGTAGAGAGGCGGTTCAGTGTTAGAAAAGCAAATTAATATTCACTTTCCTAACACACCTGGGTGGACTGTGAGTGCCAAGCATGGCGCTCGCAGTTCACCTATTTTAAAGCCTATTAGAGCCTATGGCTCTAATCAGGTGCTTCAAAAACACCCCTCCCCCCCCGCGCCGCTGTAATTCAGGCACCCGGCACCCCAAAAGGGGCCGGACACCTGAATAGGGGGTGGCAGTGGTGTCCATGGATAGATTCATCCAATGCTTGAATCTATCTATTGGTAATAGAGGGGGTGTCCGGAGAGAGGGCGGCGCCCATGCGCCCTTATGGACGCACCGCCAATAAAAACACATGCACATACATGCACACTCACATACATATGCACACACACACACATACATATGCACACTCACATACATACATGTGCACACACACACATACATGCACAAACATATAAACACACATACAGTAGTAGATAGATAGTCTTATAAAAAAAACGGCAGACATTTACCTTACCTCTTCCTGTCGGGTACTGCACTGTAGGGGGAGACAAAGAGCACACACTGTGCTTTCACTTTAGGTTAATGTGAGGAACTCCCCGCACAGTGCCAATACAGTTCGGCTGACGATCGGGGAGCTCGTCTCAGCCGCTCTTGCCGCTCCTCCTATCGAAGAGTACAGGGGGCCCTCAAAGGCCCCCTGCAGCAAGGGGCCCAGTCGCTATGGCGACCTCAGCGACCCCTATAATTCCGCCACTGGTAACTGTCATACAAAGACATCACGTGGTGTTACAGACATAATCGTGAGACACAGTTTTGTTGTTTTAAGCTATGTCAGGTTATACATCATCCATGGTACATTATATTATACAAAATTTTGTGTAGCGCTGATAGTGAGACCAAACATCTGTGCGTGAGGGCACAAATAAAAAGTGAGTCACTAACTAGCAGTGATAATATGAATATGGTGGGTGTGCACCCACTATAGCACATGTGACAGTGCATACATATAATAATGAGTGCAATACAAATAAAACACACAGTGGATATATAAATATTGAACGTTAGAGTCCATAAGGTGCTTAAAAAAAGTGAACTTCTAGAGATGTAGACAAGGTAGACCAATCAGATGCCTGAAAGAGCTTCTGGTAGTTTTCAAGTAGTTTTCAAGTAAATAGTGAGGTACTCTTACCGGAAACGATGGACACACATGCCATATGACAGTGAGTCAAACAAGCTTTGAACCCATGGTTTCTGATGCTGCAATGCTGAAAACGTGCCACGCTGTGTGCGATGTTGCGGCTCCACACCCTGAGATCGACCGGTGTTTAGGGCATCATCAGCCACATGGATCCAAGGGATAATGGAGAGAGATATCCAGAAATGGTCACAGGAGCCCGGAACGTGAGAATGGAAAAAGAAAAAGGCTCTGTATGGTGCAGATCAACCAATGACGGTTTATTGTAAAAGAAATATCATACAAACAATGTAGGATATATCAGAATAAATGATCACAAAATGTAAAAAGAGGATAAAAGCAATGTAGGAAGCAAGAGGATGCTGGACCGACGTGTTTCGACTCTAAGGGTCCTGTTGCTTCCCACATTGCTTTTATCCTCTTTTTACATTTTGTGATCACTTTTTATTCTTATTGTATATTGAGGGGCACCCTCTATGGGAGTATACAAGTTTTTTATAGGTTAGTGTGTTATTTACTATGCATGTAGCGAGCTCCGGCGGACTGGGCCTCATCCATAACCTGGCTTTGTTTTTTTTTGCAGAGAAAAGGGTTTTGTGTAAGAAAATTTTAGAAAATGTATCCATTTCTGGATCTGGGAAAATGCCCAGAAGGCAAGGCTTGGGGTGTAGTGTTAGGGGGGAACCCATGGTATCATGTAGAAACTGTACTACCTGTACCCAGAATTCCTGAATATTTGGGCAGTTCCAAATTAGGTGGTAAAATGTTCCCGTTTCTTAATCACACATTGGGAATTGATCTTGTTTATACCAAGAGAGTTTCAATGGTGTAAGATATGATCGGTGCAGTATAAATATTTGAGTTAAGTGATCAGAGAGTTTGGGTGAGACTGTTTTACAAGTATCTAAAGCTTTGCTCCACTCCTCATCTTCCGTGGATCCCACCTCTCCCTCCTATCTAGTCTTTAATGCATAGGTTGATGTGGATGCTTGAGGGAGTGTGAGCATGTTATAAAAGTGAGAAATCAGTTTTTTAGGGTCAGTGCTTTTAATCACTCCCATTAACCACTTAACAACCGCCCACGGCATATATACGTCGGCAGAATGGCTCGTACAGGCACAATCACATACCTGTATGTTGCCCTTTAACTGCCTGCCGTGTGGTCGTGCGCGCGGCGCCGGCGGCGCACTCGCGACCCTGCCGCCATCCCCGTGAGTCGGACCGTGGGTCCCGCGGACTCGATCGCCGCGGGGATCCCCGCGATCGTCTCACGGAGGGATGGAGCCGGGAGATGTTAGTGTAAACACAACATCTCCCCGCTCGCCTACTGACACTGTCACCAATCTCCGCTCTGTAATCAGAGCGGAGATCAGTGATGTGTCACTCGTAGCCACGCCCCCTAACAGTGAGAATCACTCCCTTACTCACACTTAACCCCTTCAGCGCCCCTAGTGGTTAACCCCTTCACTGCCAGTGTAATTTTTACAGTAACCAGTGCATTTTTATAGCACTGATCGCTGTAAAAATTACAATGGTCCCAAAAATGTGTCAAAAGTGTCCGAAGTGTCCGCCATAATGTCACAGTCATGAAAAAAACATCGCTGATCGCCGCCATTACTAGTAAAAAAAAAATTTTTTATAAAAATGCCATAAAACTATCCCCTATATTGTAAATGCAATAACTTTTGCGCAAAGCAATCAATACACGCCGATTGCGGTTTTTTTTACCAAAAATATGTAGAAGAATACGTATCAGCCTAAACTGAGGAATTTTTTTTTTTATATATATTTTGGGGATATTTATTATAGCAAAAAGTAAAAAATATTGCATTTTTTTCAAAATTGTCGCTCTATTTTTGTTTATAGCGCAAAAAATAAAAACTGCAGATGTGATCAAATACCACCAAAAGAAAGCTCTGTTTGTGGGAAAAAAAGGACGTCAATTTTGTTTGGGAGCCACGTCGCACGACCGCGCAATTGTCAGTTAAAATGACGCAGTGCCGAATCGCAAAAAGGGGCCTGGTCTTTATGCTGCATATTGGTCCGGGGCTTAAGTGGTTAAATGGTTGTTGTCAAGGGTGGGGTTGTCTGAGGAGAATTGTGTTCGAAAGGCATGGCGGATTTGTAGGTACCTGAAAAACATTTGATTTGGCAGCATAAACTTTGACTTCAGACTGTTAAAAGTCTTTAATTCTCGTTGTGGGTAATGTGAGATAAATAGAACACACCCCTAGCGCTCCATAGTTCTGGGTCTGGGATCGAGCAAAATTCTGGGAGGGCTGTATTATGCCACAAGAGGGGGGGGGTGAAGTTACATAATTATGTGGAAAAAAGACACAGGTCCATCTAGTTCAACCATAGAGTAAATAAAATAAAAAAAATTGTACAATCCAAAATACCTATTTCTATACCCACAGTTGATCCAGAGGAAGGTGAAAAACCCCATCAGAGCATGCTTCAATTTGTTACAGCAGGGGAAAAAATTCCCTCCTGATCCCCCGAGAGGCCATCGGATTTTCCCTGGATCAAATTTACATATAAATGTCAGTACCCAGTTATATTATGTACATTTAGGAAAGTATCCAGGCCTTTCTTAAAGCAATCTACTGAGCTGGCAAGTCATGTGTTTGCGGTAGTTTGAGCTTGTCCCCCACGATATCCCAAACCCGCCTGTATTGGTAGATCAGGGATTTGTGGTCACCCGCTCTCTCTGCACCTCTCATTCCTCCTGTTATAGCAACAAAGGGGTCTAAGATCGAATGCGACCATTTGAGGCACAGGAAGTGCAGGAACCTGTCTCTATCAATCTTGTCTACATGAAAGAGCTGTGACATTTGAGTGGCTAAATAGTACATGTTGAGGTCCGGTAAGGCTTTTACGGCCAGGTCAGTCGGATTTTTACGTTTGTTTCAGGAAAGTTTGTGTCTTCTGGTGCCCCACATAAATGGCTTGCGTATTGCTTCCATTGATTTGAAATGCTTAAGCACCAAGTATACTGGTGAGTGTCATATCATATAAAATATTTTGAGTAGTAGTACCATCTTCACAAGATTTATTTCGACCCATTACTCCCAGAGGGAGTTGGGTCCAAATTTGAGTCTTCTGTTTAAGCATTTAAAAGTGTTAAGTAGGACATAGTCAGCTGGGTCTCGAGTGGTTTGTATTCCCAAGTACTTGATGCGATCTACTCTCTGTAAAGGGAGCATGGTTCTGTCTTTTGGCGGTGGGAAGCTGTCAAGAGGGAGTATTTGGGATTTGTCCCAATTAATTTGAAGGCCCGAGAAGGCACCAAAATGTTCTATCAAAGCAAGGGCTGTGGGCAGGGAAATATATGAGTCGTCTAGGTACAGCAGAGTGTCATCAGCATACATGCTGATCTTCTCTGTAACCAGTCCTTTACTTAGTCCTACTATATTAGGATGTGCGCATATAGCAATTGCCAATGGCTCTGCCGCCAGTGCGTAGAGCAGTGGACAGCCCTGTCGTGTGCCTCTAGTGAGGGGGGACTGTTCTGAGGACCACCCATTAGCCAGTACCCTAGCAACCGGAGCTTGATATAGTAGCTGGACCCATTTTATAAATCTGGGGCCAAGGCCAAACTTCCCCAGGCAGACTCACAGGTATTGCCACTCAGCCGAGTCAAATGCCTTGGCCGTGTCCTAGGCTACAATCACCCTGGACCCTGAATTGTCATGGGATGTCTGAAGGTTTATAAATAACCCGGTATGAAGCCCGACTGGTCCCTATGTATCAACGATAAAATGACTTTGTCTAGGTGGATGGCAAGGACTTTAGCCAAAATCTTGACATCCACCTGAAGTAGAGAAATGGGGCAGTAGGATTCTGGGAGACTGGGGTCCTTGCCTGGCTTGGGGATCAATACTATTGTTGCTTTCCTCATGGAGACAGGTAAATTTGAGTTTTCATATATAGCGTTATATAGCGAGAGAAGCTTGGGGACCAGGAGGTCTGAGTAGGTTGAATAAAATTCTATAGGTAAGCCATCTGATCCCGGTGACTTAGATCTGGGGAATTCAGCTATAGCCCCGGCTATCTCCTCTGACGTCAGTGGTGCCTCTAATTCTGGAAGTTCGACTTTTGAGTGGAACTCCACTTTTAGTCCAGCTGGCCACTTGTATTTTTGTCTGAAGTAAGACTTCTAATGAAAATCACTTTTACATAAATGTCATCATACTACTGTAAGAGATTTACGCATATATGACTGTTGGGTGTGTGCCATTCATTGTTTCCTCAGATAATAGTTTCTATAAATTGCTCAGAAATGTCTCATTCTCTATACCTTGCTGATTTATGCTGTACTGAAGCTTCAATAGATGATGCATCTGTTAGAAGGTTACAATTGTGGTACTGACTGACGATGGTCCTTTCATATTTCGCTAATGGGGAAACATCATATATCATAGGGTTCATGTATTTTCAAGTTTAGTTTTTAGAATTGTCCTGCTTCTTCACACCAATCAGTCACTGATCTCGCCCCAGGGTTTTTTATTTACACTTCGGAATATGTTGTTCTAGCAGTGTGAGGAAGACAACGTTTTTCTCTTTCTGAGGTGATGGCTCTTCCTTTCTTTTCACTACATGAGTTTTAAAGCAGGAAGGGAGGGGGTTACGTTTTGAAAACTTTAGTCTTTACTCTTTCTTAATGGATCAAGTAATAAATGTAACCTCTAATGCACTTGCAAAAATCTCTTTATAGCTTGCACAGATTCATAGGTTATCTCTGCAGAAAAGAATAGCAGCACATTATTTGCTGCTCTGGTGGATGTGTGTGCTTTTAAATGGTGGTAAGTGCTGTACTTACATTTCTGATAGTTCTGATTTTGTCACCTAAAAGAAGGTGGTTCTTTGTTTGGTAAAAAAAAAAAAAAAACAATTGGTGCTGTACTTTGTATTCTCATATGTATTTGTCATCAGTGCACTTCAGAGGGCTTGCAAAAGCAGTCATGTCCGTGACCTTAGTTTCTGTATCCCTTTAAGTGAAATTCTTAGACCAATGGTAGTAAACTGATTTTATTTTGGGTAATGAAAAAAGAAAAGCAATCATTATATTGTATTATTGTATTATGTTTTACTAATGGTTACATGAAAACATTAAGTACTTACAGTACATACTATTGTTAGGAGTCTTTAAATATCATGAAAAATGGATGGGGTGTCTCTGCGCAAAGGAAATCAAATCAAAACACAGTAGACTGAACTGCTGCCTCTACTCGATTGCTATATCACAATGGATAAAGCAAAAATATGAAAAAGGGGGGGTGGTAGATGTGGCGCTGTCCAGATATGCAATGTAATAGACAAGGAAATTTTAGGTAATGGTATACTTATGACGGTATCCACTTTAGAGTATTATAAATACAAGAAAAATAAATATAAATAAAATTGAAATAAAATTTGAAAAAATATGAATTGGCTCAGCCGGGTGTTTGTTAAGAAGAATTTTTTGTTAAATTGAAATATTTTGATTGGGTGTCTTTCCAACAAGACGTGTCCCTCATGTGTGAAGCGAAAATTTTATTTGAAAAAGTGAAAAAAAGTGAATAAAATACTTTTTTAATGGAAAAGCATTAGTGAGACCGATGGTCGGCCGGGTGTTTGCTAAACAAAAAATTGTCCAAAATGTGTTAAAGATGTGTTCATAAAGAGATGTGTGATAATGGTCTATGCTGGTAAAGGGGTAGATAAGCTGATATGGTCTCAGCCGGGTGTTTGCTAATATGTTCAGAAAAAAGTGCTGCCTTATAGCATTCAAATGAAGCTTAAAACTATATAAAACATGCGATATACATAGTATAGTGATAACAGACAAGTCCAATAATTAGGTGGCAGTGAAAAAATGTGACTTTTTCTTAGTATGCTTTATGTTCCTTCAGTTTTCTTATGAGTGAGACAATCCGTAGGAGTTTAAATATATGCACTCACCAGATCCTTCATACCCTCCAGGGGTATGCTGCAGCCACAGTATGTGCCACTGTGTAGCAATCAGGGGATGGTTCCAGGGGTTCCTTGCGGTTCTCCGGGGTGCAGATTCCAAGATGATGAAAAAAGTTGTTATAGGAGGGAAGAAAAGATGTCCATAGCGTGAACCCGTTTTAAAATGTTTTAATTTTAAAATCAAAAGGGGGTACTTACAATACGACAAGTAAAATTGAGCGTTTTAGTATAAAATGGCGCTCAGCCAATACAAAGTGATTCCAAGTAGGAAGTGATGTGCCGACGTGTCTCCGCCCACGGGGCGGAGACACGTCGGCACATCACTTCCTACTTGGAATCACTTTGTATTGGCTGAGCGCCATTTTATACTAAAACGCTAAATTTTACTTGTCGTATTGTAAGTACCCCCTTTTGATTTTAAAATTAAAACATTTTAAAACGGGTTCACGCTATGGACATCTTTTCTTCCCTCCTATAACAACTTTTTTCATCACCTTGGAATCTGCACCCCGGAGAACCGCAAGGAACCCCTGGAACCATCCCCTGATTGCTACACAGTGGCACATACTGTGGCTGCAGCATACCCCTGGAGGGTATGAAGGATCTGGTGAGTGCATATATTTAAACTCCTACGGATTGTCTCACTCATAAGAAAACTGAAGGAACATAAAGCATACTAAGAAAAAGTCACATTTTTTCACTGACACCTAATTATTGGACTTTTCTGTTATCACTATACTATGTATATCGCATGTTTTATATAGTTTTAAGCTTCATTTGAATGCTATAAGGCAGCACTTTTTTCTGAACATATTAGCAAACACCCGGCTGAGACCATATCAGCTTATCTACCCCTTTACCAGCATAGACCATTATCACACATCTCTTTATGAACACATCTTTAACACATTTTGGACAATTTTTTGTTTAGCAAACACCCGGCCGACCATCGGTCTCACTAATGCTTTTCCATTAAAAAAGTATTTTATTCACTTTTTTTCACTTTTTCAAATAAAATTTTCGCTTCACACATGAGGGACACGTCTTGTTGGAAAGACACCCAATCAAAATATTTCAATTTAACAAAAAATTCTTCTTAACAAACACCCGGCTGAGCCAATTCATATTTTTTCAAATTTTATTTCAATTTTATTTATATTTATTTTTCTTGTATTTATAATACTCTAAAGTGGATACCGTCATAGGTATACCATTACCTAAAATTTCCTTGTCTATTACATTGCATATCTGGACAGCGCCACATCTACCACCCCCCCCCCCCCTTTTTCTTTAAATATCATGTTCTCTTGCTAGAATGCCTTTTACTTTGCAGTCCTTTGAATATGTAATATGGCAGTGCAGCATTTCAATTATATATGCCAACACACCAGCAATATGTGCATGTATAAAGTACTAAAAAATAGTGCAACTCAACAAACTACAGGTAAATTAGAACAACCCATAGTTTACAAAATATATGTAGACAAAAGAAGACCTTTTAAAAGGTGCTTGTAGTGCAAATTAGTCCCAAAGACAACATATATGTATACAGTGCTTTAAAAAAGTATTCATACCCTTTGACATTTTCCACATTTTGTCATATTACAACCAAAAACGTAAATGTATTTTATTGGGATCCTATGTGATAGACCAACACAAAGTGGCACATAATTGTGAAGTGAAAGGAAAATGATAAATGGTTTTCAACATTTTTTACAAATAAATATCTGAAAAGTGTGGCATGCATTTGTATTCAGCCTACTTTACTCTGATACCCCTAACTAAAATCTAGTGGAACCAATTGCCTTCAGAAGTCATCTAATTAGTAAATAGACCACCTGTGTGTAATTTAATCTCAGTATCAATACAGCTGTCCTGTGAACCCTCAGAGGTTTGTTAGAGAATCTTAGTGAACAAACAGCATCACGAAAGCCAAGGAATACACCAGACAGGTAAGGAATAACGTTGTGGAGAAGTTTAAAACAGAGTTAGGTTATAAAAAAATATCCCAAGCTTTGAACATCAAGAGTACCTCTATACGGTTACGGTGTGAAGGCGCCACCAACATCCAAGAACATGTCCCCCAGGGCAGTACCCGGACCTCCGTACCCATTGTATGCCCAATTACTTGCATATAAGCCTTCAAAAGGGGCACTTTTGATTTTTCACTTTCGGGTCCCATAGTCTTTAATGGGGTTCGTTATTCGGTTCCAAACTTTCCTGATGTTTGAAAGTTCTGGTGCGAACCGAACAGGGGGTCGTTCGGCTCATCCCTACTGTATATATACACTTCAATCTTCTTCCTACAAAAGTGCATGCAAAGGTTCCCAAAGTGAATAAATATTTCCCACTGTCACCAGCCATGTGGCAAATTTTCACCTCCTATATACATTCACCAGACAGATGAGATATTAAGCCACGTAGATATCAAATCCTGCATTGCCAAGTAATCAACTGCAGTTCAAATCCCAAGTAAAGTATTGTATTTCCTAACTGGAATAGCTCGCAAACAAGGAGCCCCCCCTACGTAGGTGGATCCCCTGAGGATGTTTTTGCACACAAAACGCATTAGAGGGGGCCTTTACATGCTGACGTCACACTGCCGAGTCCATGAGCCAGATTGGCAGCCATTGGAGTGAGTTTTGAATTGTTAGTGGGAATGCTTCAGCAGCATTCCCAGTATTGTTATTAGTGGGGATGTTCGCCAATCGTTCCCAGTATTGTTATTCGGATTTTTATTATTCTTAATTTTAATCTTAATTTTATTCCGTGCGTTTTTTGGCTCTGCGTAACTTCTTCATACTTTCAGCTATTAAAACCATTCAACTTTTAAAATGTTCAGCTCTTTCAGCTAATGATGGGGCTTCTTTATTTTTTTTGTACTATTTATACTTTTTAAAATATTAAGCTTTTTATCACTTTTTTTAACATTGAAGTCAATGAGAGCATGCTTCAAATCCTTAAAATCTTCATCCGCTCCCAAAAGTTTAAGCTCCTTCATACTTTCACCTACAGACGCCAAACAAACTTTAAAATTTTCACAAAATATTCAGCTATCCGGCTATATCTTTTCAGTTTGATATATTTTACGGTTTTTGTGAAAAAGCTGTTTAAGTTTAGTCATCATTTCAGGAAATTTTATCGATTTAACAGTGTGTCTATGGGGCTGATTAGAGTGGGTGATGTCATCGCTACAGCAAAGAGCCTTAAAAAAAATATCTTAGTTCCTTTTCTATAAATTGGTCTCAC
The DNA here is from genome assembly GCA_029206835.1 of Rana muscosa. Taxonomy (NCBI): domain Eukaryota; kingdom Metazoa; phylum Chordata; class Amphibia; order Anura; family Ranidae; genus Rana; species Rana muscosa. The sequence goes on along the minus strand of CM055117.1, from coordinate 230,244,155 downwards.
GCACACAAGATCTATTTGTCTTACACAATTTATACATCAAAACATAGGTATTTTTGTCTAGTTTCAGGCAATGTGCTCAGTTTTGTGATACGCCTTTTACTTTTGGCTGGTTGAGCTTCCAAATGACAAGAGTTCTACACTTTCTTCCATTGACTGTCCTGTATAAAATTCTTCACATTTCCCAGTGAAACGCACAGCGAACTTCTTTTTTAAATCGCTGACATGCCCACATTTTTTCGTTTATCAACATAAATCTTATACTGATACGTTTACAAAGGCCGTGTGTCTCTAATTGTGAAGTCGCTGTTTCAATAGCATGTACTGTTGTGGATTTATTAAGGCTTGTATGAAGGGTTCTCTCACACTTTTTCTCACTCATTAGGTGTGAGGATTAATGATCAAAGAGAGGCCTTATAAGTACTGAAGGAACACTGCTTGTATGTCCTAAAGATAGTGTAGTGGTTATGGTGAATAGTTTTGGTGTGGGCTTAGCAATTCACCTATGCAGCATTCCCACGCATTTTTTTTCTAGTTCGTTTTTTTTATTATTCTTATTCTGTAAGTTTTTTGGCTCTGCGTAACTTCTGCATGCTTTCAGCTATTAAAACCATTCAACTTTTAAAATGTTCAGCTCTTTCAGCTAATGATGGGACTTCTTCATTTTTTTTTTTTTTGTACTAATTATACTTTTTAAAATATTAAGCTTTTTATCACTTTTTTTTAACATTGAAGTCAATGAGAGCATGCTTTAAATCCTTCAAATTTTCTTCCTCTCCCACAAAGTTTCAGCTCCTTCATACTTTCACCTACAGACGCCAAACAAACTTTAAAATGTTCACAAAATATTCAGCTATCCGGCTATATCTTTTCAGTTTGATATCTTTTACAGTTTTGTGAAAAACCTGTTTAAGTTTAGTGATCGTTTCAGGAAATTGTATCAATTAAACAGAGTGTTTATTGGGCTGCTTAGAGTGGATGATGTCACAGCTAGAGCACAGAGCCTTAAAAAAATTATCTTAGTTCCTTCTCTTTAAATTGCTCTCACGCCCATATGATCTACTTGTCATACACAATTTATACATCAAAATGTAGGTATTTTCTCTAGTTTCAGGCAATGTGCTCAGTTTTGTGATACGCCTTTTACTTTTGGCTGGTTGAGCTTCCAAATGACAAGAGTTCTACACTTTCTTCCATTGACTGTCCTGTATAAAAAAAAAAATTGAAAAAAGAAAATTGAAAAAAAAAATAAAAATTTTTTAAAATCATCCTGGAAAAAAAAAATTGGAAAAAAAAAATTGGAAAAAAAAAAGAATTAAAAAAAAAAAATTTGTTGGAAAATAAAACATTTTTGAAAAAAAACATTTTTGAAAAAAAAACATTTTTGAAAAAAAAACAAAAAAACATTTTTGCAAAAAACAATTCAGTTTAGTTTCAGCTTTTCAAAAAAGTTTTAAATATTCCACATCTTTCATACATTAGTGGTGTTGTTAATTTTAAAACTATTCCTACTTTTCCAATTATTCTCACTTCTTCAACTTTTTCTTATGGATTGAAGTTATTCATCCAGTTAGCTTTAGCAATTCAGCTATTCAGCTTTCCCACGCATTTTCTGCAGGAAATGCATTTTCTAGTTTGTTTTAATGTTTTCCATGTGGTTATTTATTTAAGTATATTGGCCAGTTTTAATATTAAACTACTACACTTTATTACTCCTTTTGTGGGCTCCTTGTAAGCGAGCTATTCCACTTAGGAAGTACAATACTTTACCTGGGATTTGGACTGCTGATGATAACCTGGTGATTCAGGATTTGATATCTACATGCCTCAATATCTCATCTGTCTGGTGAGTGCATATAGCATTGCATTTTGGAGGAAGAAGATTGAAGGGTATGTGTGTGTGTATATATATATATATATATATATATACACTGTATATGTATATATGTATATACAGTATATATATATATATATATATATATATATATATACACTGTGTATATATATATATATACTGTATATATATGTGTGTGTGTGTGTGTGTGTGTGTATGTGTTGTCTTTGGAACAAATTTGCACTACAAGCACCTTTTAATAGAACTTCTTTTGTCTTTATATATGGTGCCTTGAAAAAGTATTCATATCCCCTTGAAATTTTCCACATTTTGTCATATTACAACCAAAAAATGTAAATGCATTTTATTGAAATTTTATGTAAAATATCAACACAAAGTCATCATTGGGAAGTGGAAGGAAAATTATAAATGGTTTTAATTTTTTTTTACAAATAAATATCTGAAAAGTGGGGCATGCATTTGTATTAAACCCCCCAATGCATTTCTATGTAAAACCACCTTTCGCTGCAATTACACCTGCAAGTCTTTTTGGGGATGTCTCTACCAGCTTTGCACATCTAGAGAGTGACATTTTTGCCCATTTTTCTTTGCAAAATGCAAGAAAAAGCCTGGATCCACCACTAGACTGAAATTCTGTACATATAGACTTATAGGTAATCACTCAACCAATCACCATATGCCGGACACATATGGTGCAGTCCACGTGACCAAAAAAACATTAGCAAAAAAGAGGCAGGAAAATAAATCCTACCAAGAAGATCTCTCCAGTGGAACATCACAGTTGAAAAAAAATTACGCTTATTTATAGAAAAAGCACCATATTATTAATCAGCAAAAAAAATCAAGTGAAAAATCTTCCAAAGATACTTTAAAAAAGACAACGTTGTCTGGGGGAGGGTTGCAGCTGCGTTCACATCCATTCACCAAGCAGTCACACTTCAATGCGGTCTAAAATACTACTGATGACTGATTATGGCACCAAGCAGTCCATGTAAGGTTGTAATGAGACCATGAATTGGGTGTGTATATCCACTGGCGTGGTTGCAGGTATGCTAGTACATTCAGGAACTGCTGAACATTAAGCTGTATGGAAAAGATATATAAAAGTTCAAGCAAGTACTACCAGCAGTCCTGAGGCTCAAATCTCTGTGGCTATGGGCTGTGACTGCAGATAATTTGGTCAGTCAACCTGTTGATAATCTGTGTCAAGCATAATGAAACACCCTGGAATTAGAAAGTTCTTGGGAGAAAGTTCAGCAGGGGAGGGGGAGAATGGTTGGAAATTGCACCAGAGAGAGAGAGGGGAGAGAGATCCAGTCCGTTCAGGTATACATCATATGACAGTCAAATGTATATGTCATCTCCACTCAGACATCCACCATTCACTCCCAGTTTATCCTCTGAAGTTTGCGGCTGAACACCGCAGCAAGAAGGTTCTTGGTTACCAGTATGCTGAGCTGCAGTGACTCCACATCCATAGAACGCATCCAGGTGTCACTGTGCCTCTGTGTTACAGAGCCGTGTAAAGCCATTTGTGCTGTGGGCTATGGCCGTCCCTCTGTCACTGACGTGCTAATGTCACGCTGACGCTGCGTTTCACTAGCCTATCGTTGCTATATATACTGTATATATATATATATATATATATATATATATATATATATATATATATATATGTGTGTTGTCTTTGGAACTAATTTGCACTACCAGCACCTTTTAAAAGGACTTATTTTGTCTTTATATCTAGTGTCTTGAAAAAGTATTCATATCCCTTGAAATTTTCCACATTTTGTCATATTACAACCAAAAATTTAAAAGTATTTTTATTTTTTTTGTTTGATAGATCAACACAAAGTGGCACATCATCGTGAAGTGGAGGGAAATTATAAATGGTTTTCAATTTTTTTTACAAATAAATATCTGAAAAGTGGGGCATGCATTTGTATTCAGCCCCCCTGTCAACACTTTGTAAAACCACTTTTTGCTGCAATTACATCTGCAAGTCTTTATGGGTTTGTCTCTACCAGCTTTGCACATCTAGAGAGTGACATTTTGCCCATTCTTCTTTTCAAAATAGCTCAAGCTCTGTCAGATTGGATGGAGAGCGTCTGTGAACAGCAATTTTCTTTTTTCAGTCTTGCCACAGATTCGCAGTTGGATTTAAGTCTGGGCATTGACTGGGCCATTGTAACACATGAATATGCTTTGATCTAAACCATTCCACTGTAGCTCTGGCTGTATGTTTAGGGTCGTTGTCCTGCTGGAAGGTGAACCTCCCCAGTCTCAAGTCTTTTGCAGACTCTAACAGGATTTCTTCTAAGATTGCCCTGTATTTGGCTCCATCCATCTTACCATCAACTCTGACCAGCTTCCTTGTCCCTGCTGAAGAAAAGCATCCCCACAACATGATGCTGCCACCACTATGTTTCATGGTGGGGATGGTGTGTTCAGGGTGATGTGCAGTGTTACTTTTCCATCACACATAACGTTTTACTTTTAGGCCAAAAAGTTAAATTATGATCTCATCTGACCAGAACACCTTCTTCCATGTTTGCAGTGCCCCCCACATGGCTTCTCGCAAACTGCAAACGGGACTTCTTATGGCTTTCTTTCAACAATGGCTTTCTTCTTGCCGCTCTTCCATAAAGGCCAGATTTGTGGAGTGCACGACTAATAGTTGTCCTGTGGAGAAATTCTCCCACCTGAGCTGTGGATCTCTGCAGCTCCTCCAGAGTTACCATGGGCCTCTTGGCTATTTCTCTGAAAAATGCTCCCCTTGCTCGGCCTGTCAGTTTAGGTGGACGGCCATGTCTTGGTAGGTTTGCAGTTGTGCCATACTCTTTCTATTTTCGGATGATGGATTGAACAGTGCTCCGTGTGATTTTCAGAGCTTGGGATATTTTTTATAACCTAACCCTGCTTTAAAATTCTCCATACCTTTATCCCTGACCTGTCTGGTGTGTTCCTTGTTCTTTATGATGCTGTTTGTTCACTAAGGTTCTCCAACAAACCTCTGAGGGCTTCACAGAACAGCTGTATTTATACCGAGATGAAATTACATACAGGTGGACTCTATTTACTAATTAGGTGACTTCTGAATGCAATTGGTTCCACGATCCATTACTATAGTCTTGCAAGGGGCTTTTCTCTTTTTGCTGGTCCTAAGTTAAATGTTCTTTTTGTCCATTGCTTAAAATACGGTAGTCTTGTATTATAAATGCAGAATACTACCAAACATTAGCTTCTAAATTTTATAGGCTGTGAGCATGTTGCATGAGGGAATATAAAGTTTGTTGGTCGTGACTGTAATGTGCTTAACAGAGGGTGGCTTACCAGCTTAAACATAGCTTAAGCACAATTATGTGACTGAGTGCATCTCCTCAATAGCTCTCCCCAGTAAACTGAAGACCATTTTAGATAAACATCGAAGCTCATTGAACTTCAGAATACAAAAGGAAAATGGAACATGTACACTACATAAGTCTCATTTTTTTTTCTATTTAGATCCAGCTTTGAAACATTATAGCAGTTTCAATTTGTTTTTATTCTGAATAGGACAGGCTGTAAACAACTACTAGTCAGTGATTGGTGACTCATGTGATTTTGTTTGACCAGAGATTTGTGGACCTAATTATGTAAAAAATGTCATACCTAAACGTCAGCTTTAAAGTCTCAGTAACCCCATTTTAATCGGTTCTGCCATATGACAAGGAAATTACACCATTTAAATACCTTTTTATAAATAGCATTTTTAAATGATGGTGAAATACCTTTTTGGAACTATCCCACCCTGGTCACGTGAATTTCTCTGCTTGGTCTGCACTCCACTATGCGGTCCATGGGTGAAGTAAAAAGGAAGCCAGGTTCAGTATCACTGCAGGAAGTTACCTTCCTTTTCTTGTGGCCGCACAGAGCTGATTGATGCTGTTGCATTCTCTCGGTTACAATAACCAGAAAAAAAAAACATATTTAAAATGGTATAAAAGGCTTTCCTTTAAAAAAATTAACAAACATGTCATCTTTACCTGCTCTGTGCAGTGGTTTTGCACAGAGCAGCCCCGATCCTCCTCTTCTTGGGTCACTCGCCAGTGCTCTTGGCCCCTCCCTCCTGCCAAGTGCCCCTGGAGAGTAAGCAGCTTGCAATGGGGCACTCAAGCAGGCTTATTCATGAGCCACGGCTCTGCCCATCCATTCACACACAGAGCCCTGGCTCGGCCCCCTCCCCTTTGTCTCCTCATTGGCTGTGATTGACAGCAGCGGGAGCCAAAGAGGAGGTAGAGTTTCTGCAGAGTCGAGGCTCTCATGCACATCGCTGGAGTAAAATCGGGCAAGTATTAGGGGAGCTGGGTGGGTTGCTGTACAGAAGAGGTTTTTTACCTTCATGGATAGAATGCATGAATGTAAAAAAAAAACCTTGAGCCTTTACAAACACTTTAAATAAAATATTGTGTAGAATGCATGCTGAAGCAATACTTATACATTTTAACTGATTTGTTTTATAAAAAAAAAAAAAAAAAAATTACAAGGAGACTACCTGGGGAGCAACTGTCAATCATCCCCGATGGATCTGCCCCATAAGCTAATGAAGTGGGCTTAGGTAGAAAAGAGCAGCTGTTTATCACCTACGCTGAGGCTGCCCCATAAGCAATGAAGAGGGTTATGTGGGAAGGTTAGTGGAGAAAAAAGGATGTGTTGGAACAGCTGCTTGTAATCTCCAATGGAAACCCACATGATAGGGTGACAGTGCAGTGTTGTCTTCCTATATCAGAAAATGCCTGAACAAGAACCTTCATGACCGGATCACCGTGTATTATTAGAAAGAAAGTGGTAGAACAAAAAATATAAAAAAATACTGTTGAAATGATATTTAACATATAAGACACCATATGCGGTTTTAGGGATTGGGTTTACATATACTACCACTTAAGCTCTGGAAGATTTTACCCCCTTCATGACCAAGCCATTTTTTTGCTATACTTTGCTAAGTTATATGCAGCACATAGACATTATGATATTTCCCAAAGGAACAGGTCACATCTTCTTAGCATAAGGAGCGGTTCCTCTAAAACAGTGGTTCTCAACTCCTGTCCTCAGGACCCACCAACAAGACAGATTTTAAAGCCGTGTAAACACGATCGGTTTTACAGATGAAAACAGTTCGATGGACTGTTTTCATCGGACGAACCGATCGTGTATGGGCCCCATCGGTCTTTTTTCCATCGGTGTGAAAAATTAGAACATGTTTTAAATTTATCCGATGGGAAAGAAAAAGGATAGCAAAGTCCGATCGTCTGTGTGGAACTCCATCAGAGAAAAAACCCACACATGCTCAGAATCAAGTCGACACATGCTCAGAAGCATTGAACTTTTTTTTTTTTAAAAATTCTCGGCTTGTCGGAGTGTTTTACGTCACAGCGTTTGGAACGGTCAGATTTTGGACTGATGGTGTGTAGGCAAGACTGATGGAAGTCAGCTTTAATCGGATTTCCGATGGAAAAATCCATTGGATTAGAATCCATAGGAAATCCGATCGTGTGTACAGGGCTTTAGTGTTACCTTGGGGAGGTACAGACTACAATACTGCAATCACTGAGCAGAAAATGATATCACCTGGGATGTATTTCAGTTATCTTGCAAACCTGGCCTGTTTGTCGGTCCTGAGGACAGGAGCTGAGAACCACTGCTCTAAAAGTTGATGACTCTCTGGTAATGGCATCAGTAAAATTATCACTTCCAGGACCAGCAGGAGTACAGTGGAGCTATATTGAACAAGTGCTCACCACAGGAACCAGAAATACTCACATAGTGTAGTATTTTTAATAAAAGGGTTCAGCCCACATCAAATTAAAAGCAAATAGCAAAAATATACAAGGAAGAACCATACAGAGGCTTGACATCAGCACTTTTAGCTCCACCCAACGCATTTATCATCAGCCTTAAAGGGAACCACTCCTGATGATATGAAGCTGTGACCTGTTTCTTTGGGAAATATCATAATGCTGATGTGCTGCCTATAACTTGAGCAGCCACATCCTCTGGTGAGTGCAGTGTATTGGTGTTGGTTCACATGGTGGAGAAATGTACTACTGGACCAGAACTTATCTGGACATATACATTTAAAGGATACACAGACACATGTTTTTTACTTCATTTTATCACCTTTATTTCTTTTACATATGTAACAATTATGTGATACATGGATGAATTGAACTGCATATTTGCTGTTCCATGGTATTTAAAGGGACACTTGTTATTGTTACACTTTCTTATTTGGTCGATTTAGATTTAAAGTAATACTTAAGTCTCGTTTTTTTTTCTTTAAAAATAACAAACATGTTATACTTACCTGCCCTGTGCAGTGGTTTTGCTAAGAGCAGCCCAGGTCTTCCTTTTCTAGGGTCCCTCGCTGACACTCCTGGCCCCCCTGCTGTTGAGTGCCCCCACAGCAAGCAGCTTGCTATGGGGGCAACCGAGCCGACCAGCAGCTCTGTTTGTCCATTCAGAGACGGAGCCGCAGTTCGGCCCCGCCCCCGCTCTCTCCTTATTGGTTAACTGACTTTGACTAACAGCAGCGGGAGCCAATGGCACAGCTGCTGTATCTCAGCCAATGAGGAGGGACAGTCCCAGCTGGCCGAGACATTTGTGCAATATTGCTGGATCAAAATGGGGCCTTAGGTAAGTATTAGGGGGCCTGAGGGGGGCTGAGGGATTAAAGCGGAGGTCCACCCACCACAGCAAAAATAAAAAAACAGCAACTACACATACTGCAGCTGCTGGCTTTTTATAATAGGACACTTACCTGTCCTAGAGTCCAGCGATGTCGACGCCGCAGCTGATGTTTCCATCAGCTGTCAGGTGCTGCCACCGCCATTTTGGGTAAGGGAACCCTGCAGTGTAGCCTTACGGATTCATGCCGGGAACCCTACTGTGCATGCGCAAAGCTCCGTTCCTCTTTTCTTCTGGCTCGGCGACAGGGGGAAGAGGAGGGAGCCGAGCCGTGACATCAATATCCACGGCTGAGTCTCCCAGTGGTGAGAACAGGATACCAGTCAAAGACAGGTATCCTGTCCCCACTCCCCCCCAAAAGGTGCCAATTGTGGCACTGGAAGGGGGGAGGAAACAAATGAGCGGAAGTTCCACTTTTGGGTGGAACTCCGCTTTAGGATAAAAAAAATCTTCTGTCTTTAGAACAACTTTAACTCTATGTTTGAGCGCTGCATTGTTTTACTTTCACTGAATTGAACTGTATAGTTGCTATGAGAGTTGGGCTAACAGTTTGAGCCAAACAAAAGTTCGCCACCTGTCCCGCAAACACCTAATTTGCAGGGCGCTCGGCCGGATGTTCCGCCGTCGAGTGCCCCACACTGCACTGCATGTTGCATGGTGCATAGCTGGTTGTTAAGGAGCAGGCCAGGAAGCCAGATCGCTGCGTCCTTAACAACGGATGAGTCATCAGCTGTCAATGAGGTTACCCGCTGACAGCTGAATAAAAAAAAGACATTGGCAGAAATAGAAAAAAGTGAAAAAAAAATGCATGGGGATCGCCCCAATTCATACCAGGCCTTTCTGGTCTGGTATGGATTTTAATATGAACCCCACACCAAAATGTAAAAAACAAACGGCATGAAGTCCCCCCCAAAATCCATACCATCCTCTTTCTGACAACCCTGTGTGGTGATTGTGAAGGTCTGCGGGCAGGGGGGTTATCAGAATCTGAAAGACCCCTTTAACAAGGGGTCCCCCAGATCCCGGTCCCCCCTATTTGAATGAGTAGGGGTACATTGTACCCCTACTCATTCACCAAAAACTTTAAAAATAAAGACAGAAGGCAGTTTTTGACAATTCCTGTATTTAAAAAAAAAAATGTCCCCTGATGTAGATCCATTGTCAATCACGATGCCTGCCTCACTGCCGGACTCGAAAAAAGAAAAAAAAACACGCTGCGCCCCCGACGAAGGCTAACCGCCAAATGCCTGCTTCGTCGTTTGACAGTTCCTAAATAGGTAAGGGGCGGGGCTACCTACTGATGTTACCTGGTGGCACTGCCTACTTGTGACGTCACAGACCCAGCATGTACAGGTCGGGGTGGGCGGGATCTGGAGGCCCCCTTGTTCAAGGGGGCTTTCAGATTCTGATAAGCACCATGCCCACAAACCCCGACAACCACTGCCCAGGGTTGTTGGTAAGAGGCCCTTATTTCCATCAACATGGAGACAATGAGCTTTGGGGTGGGGGGCAAAGCCCCCCATATTGAGGGCATGTGGCCTGGTATGGTCCAGGAGGGGGGTGGCCGCTCGCCCCCCCCCCTGTTCCTGACCTGCCTGCTCAGATAAGGGTCTGGTATGGATTTTGGTGAAGACCTCACGCCATTTTTTTTATTTTGGCATGGGGTTCCCCTTAAAATCCGTACTAGACCCAAAGGGCCTGGTATGGATTGGGGGGGGACCACCATGCCATTTATTTTTTTATTTTGTATTGTCGTAAATTTAAATATCATTTTATTTTCTTTATAAATGTCAGTTTTGCTGCAGCAGGTTTTATGCATCACTTTACAGGCAGACTAAGGGGACCCCACATGTACTATATTTAAAGGATTTTTTTCATTTTTATTACTTCACTTTAAGCATCATTAAAATCACACTTCCTGTAAAAGGGATCTATTTTTTATTTTATTTTTGGCTTGATACATGTCCCCCCACTTGTGTATAAGCCTTCAAAATAAGCACTTTGGATTTTTCTAGTTCAGGTCCCATAGACTTTAATAGGGTTTGCGGTTCGGGTCTTAACTTTTGTGATGTTCGAGAGCGCTGCACTGCTTTTACTTAAATTTTTTTTTGAAGGTTTTGTGTATTGACCTTTTTGTGCTAGCTACTGTTCTTCTTGTTTTGTTTTTTTCCTGCTGAGCACTGGCTTTATACTGTTTCGTTTTTTTTTTACCATTGCAGAGGGTGGCAAATAGTGACCCTGACCTCAGGAGTAGTGACAGGAGATGTTAGCCTGACAAAAGCTGCTGGAAGCTACTGTATGTGAAGAGAATAATGTAATATGTTTATGTTTAGCTTACCTCTCATTTACCAATTTTCCCACATTGTGCTCTTATACTCTAGTAAGCACTCAGCATCGTGGCTATGCAGAATTTATGTCTCCTATTTATAGGGATGTCTGTTCGACCGTTCGCCAAACTACGAACATTATAGGCCGTTCGCGCCAAATTCAAGTGGCGCGTCAAGGCCCATAATTCACTGCGGCACCGCAGTGCATTGCTGGCTGATGATTGGCCAAGCATGCACTATGACCGCATGCTTTGGCCAATCACAGCGTGGTAAGAACGGAGAGCCGTAATTGGCCAAATCCAGGGTGGCTTTGGCCAATCATGGCTCAGAGGAGTAGGCACACGCCCCACACTATATAAGGACGCCGGCTTGGTGGCCTTGTGTAGTGTGTTGGCGTTGGTTAAAGAGAGAGCTTACAGAGAGAGATAGACAGTGTCATTTATATTGAGTTAGATAGAGCAGGCAGGCAAGTCAGTTAGCTGCAGTTACAGTGTGTAGAGGATATATATGCATCCTAGGTGTTGTATATATATTTATACACTGTATTCAGTTTAGCTAGATCCGTTCCTGTTATTCTCTATACTGTGACAGGCAGGCAGGTGATTGTGCTAGCTGCAGTCAGTGTTTCACTTAGTGTACTGTGTGCTTTGCATAGCGTTCACCTAAAGCTTACCTGAATACAGTTAGTGGTGTTCTCATAATAAAACCACAGGCAGGGAACTGCATTAATTTCATGTAGTGTACATCTGTCCTTTGCACAGCGTTCACTTAAAGGAACCTGAATACAATTTGTGGTGTTCTCATAATAAAACCACAGGCAGAGAGCTGCAAGTATTTTCAGTTAGTGTACTGTGTCCTCTGCACAGTGTTCACCTAAAACAAACTGAAGAAAATTGCTGCTTTTCTCATACTAATACCACAGTAGGCAGTTGATTCTGATAGCTGCATTATCAGTACAGATATATATATATATATATATATATATATATATATATATATATATACATCCCAGCTTTGTGAAGCTACATCTCACTGCAGGCCATTAGTATGTCTGGAAGGACAACAAGGAGAGGCAGACAGTCACGAGCCAATAAAAGAGGGCAAGCAGGCTCTGTGTCTAGAGGCAACAGTGCTGGTCGTGGACATGGTGCATCCTCATCAGCACGTGGCCGTGTTGAGCCGCAACATGCCGAAGACTTGGTAGAGTGGATGACCAAGCCGTCCTCATCCTCCTCATCCTCTCTCACCCAGGCTCAGGGTACTTTGTCTGGCAAAGCAGCTGCCAAATCGGCCTCTTCCCTCGGCTCAATGGCATCAGTTACTCCTTCCCTAGCCCCACCATGTCCTCCTGAGGAGTCACCCGAACTGTTTGACCACAGTGTTGGGTACATGCTCCAGGAGGATAGCCAGCGTTTTGAAGGCTTCGATGATGGAACCCAGCTAGAGGAAGGCAGTAACATGAGCCCAGAGAGAGGGGGTAGTAACCTGAGCCCAGAGAGAGGGGGTGCCCAACAAGGACAGCTATCTGGCAGTCATGTTCCCCCAGCTGCAGCATACTGCCAGATTTGCTCCAGTGATGAGGAGGGAGGGGATGTTGAGGTCACTGACTCCACGTGGGTGCCTGATAGGAGAGAGGAAGAGGAGGAGGAAGCACATCTCCAATAAGGCAGGATGCCCTCCAGGGGCCAGCTTAGGGGCAGCACACCGACTGCATCACACCGCAGAGCTCCGCATGTGCAGGGCGCTGCTGTCTCTGTGCGTTTATCCAATAGTTCTTTGGTGTGGGCCTTTTTTCAGACGTGTGCAGCAGATCGCACCATTGCCATTTGCAACATATGTCTAAAGCGTATCTCGCATGGCCAAAACATCAGCCGCTTGGGCACCACGTGCTTGACCAGACATATGTCGACCTGCCATGCAGTTCGTTGGCAAGCCTACCTAAAAGACCCACATCAAAGAACAAAGCAGACCTCTCCTTGCTTCTCATCAGCTGGGATCTCCAACCCCACTATACCTTCAGTCCTCTCTGAAACCTGCACTGAGAGGAACGAAGTTGTAGAATTAGGTGTGTCATAGACAAGTACTTGCGGGCAATCTGCTATTGGTACACCGACGTCCGATTGTACCAGGCAAATTTCCTGCCCCAGCTGCTGCACCGCCGAAAGAAGTTCGCTCCCAGCCATCCACATATCCAGCGGTTGAATGCTAGCTTGGCTAAATTGCTAGCACTTCAACTGCTGCCTTTTCAGTTGGTAGACTCTGCCCCTTCCGTGAGTTTGTGGAATGTGCGGTTCCTCAGTAGCAGGTTCCCAAACGCCACTTTTTCTCACGGAAGGCGATTACGGCTCTCTACCGAAATGTGGAAGGCAATGTCGGTAGACGGTAGGCAAAGGCCTCGCTGGACAGGGCGGTCAGCGGTAAGGTGCATATTACCACTGACTCATGGTCCAGCAGGCATGGACAGGGAAGTTACCTATCTTTCACGGCACATTGGGTGACTCTGCTGGCAGCTGGGAAGGATGCAGGACAAGGTGCAGTAGTGTTGGAGATTGTTCCGCCACCACGCCTCCAAAATGTTACTACTGGTGATTCTGACACACCTCTCTCCTCCACCCCCTCCTCTTCTTCCTCCATGGCCTCTACCTGTGCTTTGTCCTTGGAACCAGCGGTGCTCCGTAGGCATTCAAGGGGCTACGCAAGTACGCAGGCAAAAAGATGCCATGTGGTTCTTGAGCTGGTGTGCTTAGGGGACAGGAGCCACACTGGGGCAGAGATTTTGTCAGCTCTGCAGGGGCAGGCTCAGAGGTGGTGGACGCCACGACAGCTTAAGCCAGGAAAGGTGGTGTCATGGATATGCAGTAGTGTTTGTCTGTCAGCTTACCTTCCTTCCCATGTGTTCATCTTAGAGGCCTGAGCCCTTTCACCTGGCTTCCTTTATAATCTCCTCCTAGCCTGACTCCACCCCAGGCCCTATCACTGAACACTATATTAACCTGTGCACTGCAAGCCTGCTTTGCTGATCAACGTGTTTGTTAGGCATTGTGTGTTTGGGTTCCTGCCTGCCGTGTGCTACGTCTGTCTCTCTGTTACGTTATTGGCTTGTCCCCGACTATCCCTGCCTGCTCGTGACCCTTGACCTTCGGCTCGTTCTTCGTTATCCTTGTCTGCTTGTGGCCCCTGACCTTCAGCTTGTTATTCGGTTCTCTCTTATCGTGTGCTGCTGCTTCCCCTCTTTTCCCCTTATCCTACGGGGCGTGAGCTAGGAAACTCCAGGGGTCGCGACCTGGTCCCAGCCTGCAGCTAACATCCTCACCACTAGAGGCCCTGGAGAAGACCAGCTGGGTCTTAGACTCCGCGCCCTGGGGAATCTTGGCTCTAGCTTCCGTTTGGATCCCGGTTGTGCTCCTCTGGTCCCGCTTTCCACAACCACCCAGTTTCCTATCCGCAGAAGCCAGCCATAGGGTTCACTACCTCGCGGTGCACTCCTGTCCCCCTACGGTGTGCATCTGTCACCTGGCCACAGGTGACCCTGACAGTTTGATCAGCCATGAACCCGGCTGACATCCCGCTACCCGCGGATGATCCATTGCAGGGCATAGTTTGCAGACTTGAAACCCAGGAATCGAATCAGACTCAGGTGATGCGATTCCTCCAGGATCTGGCTTCTCGCTTCGAGCAGCTTCAGGCCTCCTTGGGAACCCTGAATCCGCAACCTCAAATACAATCAGCGGCTGCACTTATTGCACCAGTCGCAGCCACACACTCACTACAACTGCCAGCTCCGTCCCGTTTCTCTGGGGACTCCAAGGCTTGCAGGGGGTTCCTTAGCCAATGCACGATTCATTTTGAGCTCCAGCCCCAAAACTTCCTGTCTGATCGGGCTAAGGTAGCCTATATCATTTCCCTCCTCTCTGGTGAAGCTTTAGCCTGGGCAGCCCCTCTGTGGGAACTGAATGATCCAGTGGTTTCTAGCCTGTCTGGCTTCTTGAAACTTTTTCGGAATATCTTCGAAGAACTGGCTCGTGTCTCTTCAGCGGCTAGCGCCCTTTTACGTCTCCGCCAAGAGTCTGCTTCTGTGGGACAGTATGCCCTTCATTTCCGCATACTGTCGGCTGAGTTGAGCTGGAACAATGAGGCCTTAGTCGCAACCTTTTTGCATGGCCTGTCTGATAGAGTGAAGGATGAATTAGCAGGAAGAACCATCCCCACTGATCTGGCCGGCGTTATCTCCTTGTGTAACCAGATCGATATTCGCTTTCAGGAGAGGACCTTAGAAAAGCAACGCCAGCACTCCTTGGTTCTTAGTCAGCCTGAGCTCCCCTCTCTTCGACCCGTAGAGCATCTCCTACCAGCTGAGGAACCCATGCAGCTGGGTTGGACCAGGCTATCCCCCGAGGAACGTGCTAGGCGCAGAACTCTTGGTCTGTGTCTTTACTGTGGGGGCAAAGGTCATTTTCGTGACACTTGCTCTCTTTGTCCAGAAAAACGTTCGGGTCCACTTCATCTGGAAAGTGGAGTATTGGACCCAGAAATATCACCTTCCCCTTCTCGTCTTCTGCTTTCTGTGTTCCTTCATGTTGGTGCTTCTTCTCATTCGGTCTCAGCATATCTGGATTCCGGAGCCGCTGGTAATTTCATGGACTGGGAAATCGCATCGTCCATGAGACTTACTCTTTTGCCCCTCACCACGCCATTGGTGGTCTTGGCGATTGATGGTACTTTTCTCCCAGGGGGACCTATCCGCTTCCAGACCCTCCCTGTTAAGATGTCGGTAGGGACACTCCACCAGGAGTGGATATCCTTCCTTATCTTACCCAAGGCCTCAACGCCTATAATTTTGGGTCTCCCATGGTTACAGCTCCATTCTCCTCATGTGGACTGGACTACTGGACAGATCCTGGCTTGGGGTCCCTCCTGTTCCTCGTCCTGCCTACCCAAGGTTGCCCCCTGTGAATCTGAGCCGGTCATTCATTCCAGGTTGCATAACCATTTACATTTCTCTGTCCCTAACCACCCTTGGACGCACAGCCAGGCTAGCTTGTCTACAAGTCCTGCAGTCGCTACGTCTTGCGATGCGATTCAGGTAGTCGCTACACCTGACTAAGCTATTCACTCTGCCTCTGTACTAGTTATGCCAGTCCAGCCCATGCCCAGTGAGCCTCCTACTTTTTCTTGTTTGGGACATTCTGCTTGTCCTTCAGCTATTCAGCTTGACTCCGGCGACATGTCACCTTCTAACCAACCTGACTTCAGGGTTCCACTGACATCTGCCCAGTCTGATGGTCCTGTGCAAGATGACCAGTTCCCCTTTAAGGGTCTAGGGGACCCTCCTCAGATTCCTGTTGATCCTCTCATGCCCTTGCTTATTCCTAGAGAGCCTTTGGTCCTCAATAGATCTTCTTGTCATCTCCCTACCTCGTTTTCGGTCTCTGAGGATAATCTTAAGTACGAGGTTAGACAAGTTCTGGATTCTCGGCTCTGCAGAGGCATTCTTCAGTACCTTGTGCATTGGAGAGGTTTTGGTCCTGAGGAAGCGTCTTGGATCGCTGCATCGGATGTCGCTGCACCTCATCTGTTGAGAAGGTTTCATCAGAGATTTCCCTTTAAGCCTGGGTCCAGGCGGGGGAGGGCCCATAAGAGGGAGGGTACTGTCATGGATATGCAGTAGTGTTTGTCTGTCAGCTTACCTTCCTTCCCATGTGTTCATCTTAGAGGCCTGAGCCCTTTCACCTGGCTTCCTTTATAATCTCCTCCTAGCCTGACTCCACCCCAGGCCCTATCACTGAACACTATATTAACCTGTGCACTGCAAGCCTGCTTTGCTGATCAACGTGTTTGTTAGGCATTGTGTGTTTGGGTTCCTGCCTGCCGTGTGCTACGTCTGTCTCTCTGTTACGTTATTGGCTTGTCCCCGACTATCCCTGCCTGCTCGTGACCCTTGACCTTCGGCTCGTTCTTCGTTATCCTTGTCTGCTTGTGGCCCCTGACCTTCAGCTTGTTATTCGGTTCTCTCTTATCGTGTGCTGCTGCTTCCCCTCTTTTCCCCTTATCCTACGGGGCGTGAGCTAGGAAACTCCAGGGGTCGCGACCTGGTCCCAGCCTGCAGCTAACATCCTCACCACTAGAGGCCCTGGAGAAGACCAGCTGGGTCTTAGACTCTGCGCCCTGGGGAATCTTGGCTCTAGCTTCCGTTTGGATCCCGGTTGTGCTCCTCTGGTCCCGCTTTCCACAACCACCCAGTTTCCTATCCGCAGAAGCCAGCCATAGGGTTCACTACCTCGCGGTGCACTCCTGTCCCCCTACGGTGTGCATCTGTCACCTGGCCACAGGTGACCCTGACAGGTGGTTTGCGACAATGGCACCAACCTCCTCTCCACCCTTCGACAGGGACAACTGACCCATATGCCCTGTTTGGCTCATGTCCTTAACTTGGTGGTGCAGCAGTTCTTGGGCAGGTACCCGGGCTTACAGGAGGTCCTGAAGCAGGCCAGGAAACTCTGTGGGCATTTCTGCCGGTCATATAATGCCAGTGCTTGGCTGGCTGACCTGCAAAAGTATTACACCCTGCCCAAGAACCGCCTAATCTGTGACATGCCCACCAGGTGCAACTCTACGTTGGCCATGATGCAGCATCTGCACACGCAGCAGAGGGTCATCAATGAATATCTGTTGCAATATGGCACCAAGACAGGGTCAGGGAAGCTTGGATTTTTTTCCCCACGCCAGTGGGCCATGATCAGGCATGCATGCACTGTCCTGGCACCATTTGAGGAGGCCACGAGGATGGTGAGCAGTGACAGTGCATGCATCAGTGACACTGCCCCTCTTGTCCACCTGTTGGAGCACACGCTGCGTGGAATAATGGACAGGGCACTTGAGGCAGAACAGAGGGAGGAAGAGGAGGACTTCCTTACCTCTCAAGGAAAAAAAACGGGAATATGGGACTTTGAATGAGGCTGTAGACATGGTGTGGATGAGTTGGAAAATATACATATTTATTAATCAAGAAAATGCATGGCATAAAAACAAAAACAGGAGTCACCTAAAAAGAAACAACATTGTAGTGCATATAATTTCTAAGTATTCAGGGGGCGTGGCCTGCGGAGACATGAAGATGGACGCTTAATCCTCTCGCTCTGACCACCACGGAACAAAACGAGCCTGTGAGGAGGTCCACTAACCCTCAGAACTCGCACTAAGTATGGGGACTGCTTCCAGATCATCGTCCACTTCCCGATCCCGATCTCCGAGAGAGCATCCCGCCGAATTAAGCCAGAATATCCCTGAAATGTTCCGGGCACCCCGAGGGAACGGGGCACCTTCCCGCCGGGGCCGCACACAAACCTTGGATCTGACTGACTCCCCCCCACCACTACCACCGGCCACAAACCACGACCCACCGGGGATAGAGCTCTCACCTCAACCCCAGCTTAACCTACAAGATCTGCGGTCGGTAGCCACGGACATAAAGGACACCCTGTCAGCGGCCATCGCTGACTTAAAGCTGGAGATCCGCTCGCTGAATGACCGAGTCCAGGCCGTGGAAAAAACAACCAGCCGCCATGAAGCGACCATCGGCAAAGTCACCTCACGCATCGACACTCATACCAAACAGATGAGAGATATGCACCGGCACCTCGAGGACCTCGAGAATGGAAATCGGCGCCACAACGTCCGAATCCGGAACGTCCCCGAATCGATCGAGGGTGACCAGCTCACCTCCACAATAGTGAGCATCCTGAACGACTTACTAGGCCGGCCTCCCCAAGCTGCTATAAAAATCGACAGGCTACACCATGCCTTGAGGCCAAAAGGCCGGGAAAATGATCCCCCGAGAGATGTTATCTGCCACATAGTCGATTTCACTCTCAAGGAGGACATTATGAGAGGCGCAAGGAGCAGAAACCAAATTCTCTATGAGGGTCGTGCTATACAAGTTTACCAGGATTTGTCTGCCATCACACTTCAGCACCGCCGGGACCTGAAGCCCCTTCTAGAGGCCCTCCGCTCAAGGAACATCCCTTACAAGTGGAAGTTCCCATTCTGCCTTTCTGCCTCCACACAGGGTCGCACAGCTCTGCTGAAAGTGCCTGAAGATTTACCCCACTTTTGTGAAATTCTGGGCATTCATCCAGTTGCAGTCCCAGACTGGTATGCAGACTTCAAACCTCTCCCATCGAAGAAAGTCATGCAGCAGCCCGACCCCATGGAGACCCAAGACAGCGGTGGCAGACGGAGACGCTCTCCTACTCCTATCGGCCGTCATCATTCATCCCACTACTCACGGCGGGACACGAGCCCTCTCAACTATCCTAGGGCCAGAAGAACCGCCGGGACTACTGACACTAGTCAGTCCGCCTCACTCGGTCATACTATAACCTACTGTTACCTGAGTTGGCCATGTTCTGGCCCCTAACTGTTATCCGAGTTCACTGAATTAATACCTCCTAAACTCCTTCTGCTCCCCGGCCCAAAGCGCAGCACCTTATGACACAAAGTGGAAGGATCCCACATCATAGCTCCCTGCCTTTTTATTATGATTATCAACTTTATTGCCGCCAATACACTTCTTTCAGGAGTGCGAAAGACTGAAAGACTGAACTGAACTCTTCCCTTTTTTTTTTTTTTTTATCTCTGCTGTTTGGCGCGCACGTCGGTCCTTGGAGCATACGTTGACGCCCAGAGGTTGAACAAGCCCAGCTAAAACTACATCTCCCATAAGACAACGCGGCGACCCTGCTGACGCACAGGCGTGCTGACGTCACGCGAACCGTCCCTCCCCTGTGACCTGCGGCGTCTCGCTCCTCCGAATCTCAAGCCGCACCGGAACTCCTGTGCTCCCGATGCTCATACATCACTTGCTCTTTCGCCTCCCGGACACCCTCTCGAACCTCCTCTACACGCACATCCCTCAGCGGCCCGGCTCATGATGCTGCCATTGCCAATGGGTCCCCACAACAACAACCCCTAAAGGGACAGCGCCAAGGGAATACCGCCAAGCAAGTATGTGTCTTTGGTATTGTACCTACCCTCTATTCACTCACCGGACTCCTATATGATAGAACTGTATTATTTTGCCGCCACTCACCCTGTGGTCCCTCTTACCCACAGCTCAAGGCCACAAACAGCCCCCCCCCCGTTGCCAAACCTCACTCTAGTGGGGAGGCATTCCTGGGGGGATCATGCCCTCCCTCTAGTAATGAGGCCATGAGCTGCTCATAGGTACGCTAATGATCTGACCACAGATGACTCATCTATCCTGTGCTGGTCTCCCCCGTCCCAGATAGTTTTTAGTTATTAGCTTTTAGTTCATGGCCTGACACTTACTACTGCCTCCTAGTACAGGCAGGCCGACTCACCACCGAACAGTCCCCCTCTAACTATACACACAATATTTCACCTCCTATCCCTCCTCCTGTCCATCCGTGGTGGCAGACCCGACCCTGTTCTGTCAAATAGTACATCTTCCCAACTTCGCATCGTCAACCCCCACACGGTTGAAGATCAGAGTCTTGTCTCTCCTTCAGAGTGACACGCTCTGTTCCGACACCGAAACTCACCGATCATAGTGTATCCGAGACTACTGGGCTAGTTCCACACGGCCTCATCGGTTTTGCCTCTGTATCAGTTTTTCCCCCAATCAGCTGTTCTATCAGACTTTGACTCTCCCCCCCTTCACCCCTTCCCCCCCATATCCCCTCCCACCGTCATGTCGCAAAACTTTGCCCCCCGAACCTCAGCTCCAAACCCACAGCTACAGCCACATCCCTACGCACTCAAACTATACTCAGTCAATATACGAGGACTTAATACTCCTGAAAAGCGGTCACAGTTACTGCTCTCTCTGCTACGATCCAAAGCACACATAGCCCTTGTACAGGAAACTCATTTCAAAACCACCAACATCCCCAAATTGACCGATCACCACTTCCCCACTGTATTCCACGCTTCCAACACAGAATCTAAGTCCAAAGGTGTCTCTATCCTCATTTCAAAGAACTGCCCATTCCAAGTATCTGAAGTCCAGAGAGACCCACAGGGTAGGTTCCTCTTCATTAGAGGGACTTTACACCACAGAACCATCACAATTGCGAATATATACGCCCCGAACACCCAACAAGTTGCATTCTTCAGAAACACGTGTGCCCAATTAACCAGCTTTCAATCAGGCACCCTACTCGTAGGCGGAGACTTTAACGTAGCTCTGACGCCGGCCATGGACGTTTCCACTGGTTCATCCTCCCTTGCATACAAAGCCCTTCGGGCAATAAAAATTCAACTCAGCAACCTCTTGCTCCACGATTCATGGCGCACGCTTAATCCCTCAGTGAAGGACTTTACATACTTCTCTTCCCTGCATACTAAATACACAAGACTGGACTACCTATTTCTCTCCCAAACTGACCTTAAGCACCTGTCCTCAGCCACGATTGAACCAATGACACTATCGGACCACAATCCGATCTCGATGACTCTATCCCTCCCGCAGGCACTTACAAGATCCGGTATCTGGAGACTGGACAGCTCCCTCCTCACTGACCCCGAACACATTCAAACTACCTCACTTTGCCTATCCAATTACTTTGCTGACAATGACACAGAAGACATACCCCCCTCCACACTATGGGCTGCACATAAATGTGTCATACGCGGAAACTTTCTCTCTCTCGCATCTAAACGATCCAGACTTAAAAAGGACCGAATTAATGAACTTACAGCTCACATACGCAAGCTAGAACAGACGCATAAGGCGTCTCTAGCCATAAACACCCTAACAGAACTAATGCAAGCTAGAGAGGAACTCCTAGGAGAACTTAACAACGTTCTGAAACGTAAGTTCGCTTTGTCCCATAAACTTTTCTACGAGTTTGGTAATAAATCCGGCAAACTCCTAGCTAGGGCCCTTCAAGCCAAAAAGGCGACCCACACCATCCACAACATAACAACCCCTTCCGGGACCTCCCTTGTCAAACCTAAAGACATCTCCGATCAATTCATCAACTACTTCACAGACCTATATAACCTCCCTCCTGACCGTTCCACTGAAGCTCTCCCTGACAGAAACGCAGCATTATCCACCTTCTTGGCACAATACAGCCCATCCCCTATCACATCGGAAGATTCCGCCACTTTAGATCTTCCGCTCTCCACAGATGAAATAATGACAGCCTTAAAGCAAATGAAACCTGGCAAAAGCCCCGGCCCGGACGGTTTGACAGTCAGCTACTACAAAGCCTTCCCAGACGTCCTGTTCCCTCATCTTGTCAAAGCTTTTAACACTCTGCTACCGCACTCCACCACCAGCAAGGAGTTCCTTGAAGCACACATCACTCTAATCCCTAAACCGGGCAGGGATCATACCCTTGTCGCAAATTATCGCCCAATTTCTCTCCTTAACGTGGATCTAAAACTGTACGCTAAATCCATAGCAAACCGTATTCTCCCCCTGCTTAACAAGCTGATTTCATTAGATCAGGTTGGTTTTGTCCCTGGTAGGGAGGCCAGGGATAACACCATCAAGGCGCTGGACATACATCACTGGCTGTCCAAGTCATCAACCCAAGGGTTTTTCCTGTCTTTGGATGCCGAGAAGGCGTTCGACAGAGTGGCCTGGGACTACATGGAGACTACACTTCGGATGGTGGGTTTTCCCCCCCGCTTTATTCAAATGATAATGGCTCTTTATGCTGACCCATCTGCCAAAATTCGAGTTAATGGCCGCCTGTCGGACGCCTTCTCCGTCACAAATGGTACTCGTCAGGGATGCCCACTGTCCCCCATAATTTTTATCCTCACCATGGAGCCACTGCTCCAAAAATTAAGAGACAACACAAACGTTAAGGGCATCGATATCCAAAACACCCATTACAAAATAGCCGCATATGCAGACGATGTCCTCCTGTTCTTGAGAGAACCCATAACCACGATCCCGAATCTCCTTGCGGATTTCTCACTATTTAAATCACTGTCCAATCTGCAAATAAATTTTAATAAATCAAAAGCTTTAAACGTCACCCTACCCCCGGCCATGGTCTTACAATGCAAACTCAACTTCCCCTTCCGTTGGGAACCACATGCACTCACATACCTGGGTGTCAAAATCCCTACGAATTTGTCTGACCTATACGCACAAAACTTCCTTCCTACCCTCTGCGCAATTCAAGAAGATCTACACAAATGGCACTTCGGATCCTTTTCCTGGATGGGTCGAATAGCCATATTAAAAATGAATGTCCTGCCCAGGCTCCTATACCTTCTCCAAGCTGTCCCCATCAAACTTCCGCCCTCGTTTTTTACGGCGTACAAACGAATGTGCAGAACATTCATTTGGGCATCGAAACACCCTAGACTGAGTTGGGACAGATTAACACTCCCCAAATTATCGGGGGGCCTTGGCCTCCCCGATATACAAAAATATCACTGGGCAAGTCACTTAAATAGGATCGTAGACTGGCACGTCCACTCTCACACAAAGGCGTGGATAGCAGTAGAGAACGCGGCCACAAAAACTCCGTTATCACATCTCCCCTGGATTGAACATACATCTAACCTCGCGATCGGCTCTAAACACCCCCTCATTGGAGCATCTCTGTCATGTTTCGCTAAAACATGCGGTCACTTAAAGGTCGCTCCTGCCCCGGGACCAATGACCCCATTGACCTACAACCCCGATTTCTCCCCTGGCCTACCCCCTCGTGACCCCACCACCGTCCCCGCAGCTACCCCACTCAGAGCACACACTTTCTTCCGCAATGGCAACCTCCTGTCTTGCCTGGAAATGTCTGAACTACTCCCAGAACATCGCATCACCTTCTTCAAACACCTGCAGATCAGACATTATTTCAATTCCGCTAGATCACCCGAAACCTGGACGAGACCCCTCACGCCTCTTGAAAGTATCTGCAACAACGGCGAACCCCAACGCCACCTTATCTCCACCTTATATGCCCTTCTTTTCCCCACACACACTTCAAACACCGATAAACTGACCCGACAATGGGAATCAGACCTGTCACTACAACTCACCGACTCGGACTGGGAACAAATTTTTACACACATGCACAAAGGATCTCTTAACGTATCCACTCAGGAAAATAGATACAAAATCGTTTCCAAGTGGTATAGGACCCCAGACAGACTTCATAAGTGCTACCCCCACATCCCTCCGACCTGCTGGAGATGCAACGCAGGCCCTGGTTCACTACTCCACATATGGTGGGAATGCCCCCTCATCCAACCCTTCTGGACCGAAGTCCACCGCCGTATTTCCCAGATCACCACATTCACACCGGACTTCACCCCCGCTCAATTTCTACTGCATCACTCTCCCACACCCTTCGCTAGTTACAAAAAATCTCTAACCTTACACCTCATAAACGCAGCCAACTCATGCATACCCGCTCACTGGAGAAGCACCACCCCCCCTACGATTGAAGAGTGGCACCGCAG
Organism: Rana muscosa; assembly: GCA_029206835.1. Lineage (NCBI taxonomy): Eukaryota > Metazoa > Chordata > Amphibia > Anura > Ranidae > Rana > Rana muscosa. The sequence goes on along the minus strand of CM055117.1, from coordinate 230,219,801 downwards.
GACAGACAGAATAGCGGACATGGAACGACTCATATTTCAAGCCCGTGACACCCCTACATGTTTCACAAACACATGGGCCTGTTGGACACATTACAGGGAAACCACCGCACGACCTCCCCCAATCCCACATGACGGTTCACCCCCCTAGCACCTCTGTCCAGAAATCACAACAACCCCCCCCCCCTACTGCTCCCCCTCACCCCCTTTCCCTCCTGTTATTATACCCAAAATGATTCCACATAAGTCTACTCTCAGGTATACACCCAACAACTGACCCGAGCCTGTTTGAGTACGTGAATTCCTCAGTCTAAACAATAGGACCCCCTCTCCCGCTGGCTGGAAAGATACTCCTACCCCCATTAGCTAAACCCTATTTACCTCATTATACCAATCAGAACCACAGACTCCGTTAACAGCAATGCAGCCCCCGCCCACTCACAGCTAGACCCCGTTAGGGGGGGAGTTGGACGAGGGCTGAGGATCATCACTGGTATTAGACATACATTCACAGGGATAATACCTCTGAGAAGCTTCCTCTCCCCTCTAGTTATAACACTTGTATAACCCCATTACACGCTCTTCATCCGTTCCCTAAGCCTCAAGAATGTGGTCGGACCCAGAGGACCACCATATCTTATTCTTTACTAGAGTCATGATTAAATCTACACTACATCTTATCTTTTGTTCTGTGGTTCACTTGACTCTGTTGACTATCTATTACTTGCCAGGATGCTTTCCTACATTCCTGCTACTGACACAAGTTAATGTCAATGTTATGTATTTTCTGTATTTTCTGTAATCCTGTTAAAACCAATAAACAATTTTGAAAAAAAAAAATTCTAAGTATTCATACACACATCTATTAAGTGTATATGTAATACAGGCATTGGAGGTACGGTAATGTATAATCCAGTGCCACATGGTGGTCTGCGTTTGTAGATGGATACATTAAAAAGAGTTTCCATATGTATATATCATATAGGCAGCAAAAACGAAGGAAATCAATAATATTGTTTAAAACCAGATAGACAAAGTGGTACAATGTCAATAAAATGAATAATTGTGATGTCTGTGTCCCAGTTTCCCGACGCATTTCGTGTGCGTATGACACTCATCAGGGGCTGACTCTTTGGGACATCTATAAAATATATGGTAAAATATAATTACTCAATCTGGTTGAAGATTACATAAATAAACAATAAGACAGTGGGGCCCATCAAGGGTACTTACATGGAAACAGTGTGACAGGAATGGCAGGTATGGAGCCATGGCGAATGGTATGGTCTGTCATGGGAGCTGAGGCGACAAACAGCCACAAACCCGCGGGGCGTGCTACATTGTCCCCCCACACACACAGGCACTGATATCAAGTTATAGGTGTTCATGTAGGAACAGGTGATACACCAATGGTGGTTGCCAAGGGGGTTCTGAAACAGTGAGTGTAAAGACAATGTGTCAGATACTATAATCGCCAATACAGGTGAAGACAAGCCCAAATAAAAGGATGGTAAATATGGTAACCTTGTGAGGCGTCCTTATCCCACCCAGGGGAGGACGGAGATGAAAGTTATTAAGATGTGGCGTCTCCAAAATGTGGCAGCTAAACTGTGTTGTGGGGAAGCCAGATATAGTCGCTCGCACAGGTGCACGCTGGCTATCTCCAGCGTCACGCGGGCATGGCACAAGCAAGGAGGGACTCCGACGTAGGTGGGGAGCCGCCCACGAACGGAGTTCACCCACACATTGGCCGGCGAAGGTGGAGAGCACACGCCCAGCGTCATGACGCCAGAGTATGACGTCACACGCTGGGCGGGCTGCGTGGCGCCGATACACCGTGAGCGCAAACCCCAACACCACACAAAAGACCGCTCGAAGAAGGGGGCGGGGAGGGGAATGCGATGAAGAGGAGGCGCGCAGGGAGCATCGCAGCTCCCAAAAGTGACAGACACAAATAAACAGGCCATGGACATAACTAAAACCAAACCTGAATCAAAAAGCCATGACACTAGCGCTTATTTGCTGATTGTTCTCACGGACACAAAGTAATTGTGTCCCCAGTGTGCAAGACCTGGATGTGGTACATGGCCTGTCCAGGGCTTAACAATCTAACACCTGGGTGGCAGGGGAGCACTTGCCAGCCCTGTCTAACAAGCCTCCATCCGTAATGCAAAAGCAGAAAGTGGGGAAAAAAGGAAAAAAACGGGAATATGGGACTTTGAATGAGGCTGTAAACATGGTGTGGATGAGTTGGAAAATATACATACTGTATTTATTGGCGTATAACACTCACTTTTTTACCCTGAAAATAGAGGGTAAACTGTGCCTGAGTGTTATACGCAGGGGGCTGTGGAAAGTTTTTTTCCTGAAACTTCCCTCTTAAAGTTAGGGTGCGTGTTATACGCCGATAAATACGGTATTTATTAATCAAGAAAATGCATGGCATAAAAACAAAAACAGGAGTCACCTAAAAAGAAACAACATTGTAGTGCATATCATTTCTAAGTATTCATACACACATCTATTAAGTGTATATGTAATACAGGCATTGGAGGTACAGTATTGTATAATCCAGCACCACATGGTGGTCTGCGTTTGTAGATGGATACATTAAAAAGAGTTTAAAAAGGGTTTGGTTTTAGTTATGTCCATGTCCTTTTTATTTGTGTCTGTCACTTTTGGGAGCTGCGATGCTCCATGTGCGCCTCCTCTTCATCGCAATCACCTCCCCGCCCCCTTCTTCGAGCGGTCTGTTGTGCGGTGTTGGGGTTTGCGCTCAAGGTGCATCGGCGCCACGCACCCCGCCCAGCATGTGACATCATACTCTGGCGTCATGACGCTGGGCGTGTGCTCTCCACCTTCGCCGGCCAATGTGTGGGTAAACTCCGTTCGTGGGTGGCTCCCCGCCTACGTCGGAGTCCCTCCTTGCTTGTGCCGTGCCCGCGTGACGCTGGTGATAGCTAGCGTGCACCTGTGCGGGCGACTATATCTGGCTTCCCCACAACACAGTTTAGCTGCCACATTTTGGAGACCCCACATCTTAATACCTTTCATCTCCGTCCTCCCCTGGGTGGGATAAGGATGCCTCACAAGGTTACCATATTTACCATCCTTTTTTTGGGCTTGTCTTCACCTGTATTGGTGATTATAGTATCTGACACATTGTCTTTACACTCACTGTTTCAGAACCCCCTTGGCAACCACCATTGGTGTATCGCCTGTTCCTACATGAACACCTATAACTTGATATCAGTGCCTGTGTGTGTGGGGGGACCATGTAGCACGCCCCGCGGGTTTGTGGCTGTTTGTCGCCTCAGCTCCCATGACGGACCATACCATTGGCCATGGCTCCATACCTGCCATTCCTGTCACACTGTTTCCATGTAAGTACCCTTGATGGGCCCCACTGTCTCATTGTTTATTTATGTAATCTTCAACCAGATTGAGTAAATATATTTTACCATATATTTTATAGATGTCCCAAAGAATCAGCCCCTGATGAGTGTCATACGCACACGAAACGGGTCGGGAAACTGGGACGCAGACATCACAATTATTCAATTTATTGACATTGTACCACTTTGTCTCTCTGGTTTTAAACAATATTATTGATTTCCTTCGTTTTTGCTGCCTATAATATATATATACTGTGACAGCAGGAAGGTAAAGTCACCTGGTTGCATCCAGGGGGGTAGATATATTTCGCCCAGATTCAGGCTTTACGCCGACTTATACAACTAGGTGGAGAGTTGTATAAGGCTAGTGGGCTCATGGATGACTCATACCTCTAGGGAGAGTGTGGGGCGTCGTACAGACAGGGAGTTGATGAGACCAGCTGAAGCTTGTCAGCTCATTTAGGCCTCTATAAGAACTCCCAGCTTCATTAGATGTTAGCTCATGCCTGGAACCAGACCTGTGTGGACTGTCTAGGGAGAGTGAACCCCTGTGCGGTGAGACAAAGCCTGTGTGGCTATTTGCTTGGACATTTAAAACCAGGGACTTAGGGACTAGGACAGCACTAGGCTGATCCCAGTTGTTAGTTAGGAAACCTGTATGTTTAGTCAGAGGTCAAGTTGACCAGGATTTATTTTGTTTATGTTTCTTTTGCTTTGCTGTGTTTTGTCACTGTAAATAGAAAATAAACCGCACCTTTTTGATTTTGAAAACCACAACCACCGTTTGCTGGGCCTGTTTTTGTGTGGGGAGCCCATCTCGGGGGTCACACACACCCGCTGCCGAGCTAACCCCCTCACAGTTGGTGGAGAATGCGGGCAGTTTTTTTTTAAGCCAGCATGGAGGAGATACTGAAGCAGCTGGCTCTAGCAAATGCCAATCAACAGCAGACAAATGCAGGCTTGCAAAAGAGCCTTGCAGCTCAACAACAGAACTTCGCAGCCCAGCAGCAAGCTCATCAACAGAGCCTTGCAGCCCAGCAGCAAGCTCATCAACAGAGCCTTGCAGCCCAGCAGCAGACAAACGCAACTTTGCAACAGAGTCTGGAGGCTCAGCAACAAGCCCAGCAGCAATCTGAGGCCCGCTTCATAGACCTGTTACAGAAGCAAGAGCAGAGACTACAACAACAGATGGAAGCAGCAATGCAGCAACGTCCGCAGACCAGTGAGGAAAGCCGTCCCACTAATACCGCGTCCTTTGGGGTGAGTCGTTTATTGACAAAAATGACTGGAGAGGATGATCCAGAGGTATTTTTGACCACATTTGAAAGGACCGCTGAAAGAGAAAAGTGGCCTGAGGAGCAGTGGGCTGGACTGGTGGCTCCTCTGTTAACTGGTGAATCGCAGAAAGCTTACTATGACCTAGAGCCTAACCAAGCAAAAGACTATGCGATGCTAAAAGCTGAAATATTGGCAAGGCTGGGTGTCACCCAGGCTGTCCGGGCTCAGCGTGTGCATAACTGGACTTTCCAGCTTGGAAAACCCCCCAGGTCTCAAATGTATGATCTCATTCACCTGAGCAGAAAGTGGCTACAGCCAGAGACTTTGTCCGCACCAAAGATTGTGGAACGTGTTGTAATGGATCGGTTTTTGAGAGCTCTTCCTACTGCCATCCAAAAGTGGGTAAGCCATGGAGACCCAGAGACGGCCGATGGTCTTGTGGATCGTGTGGAGAAATACTTGGCTACAGAGAACCTGACGGCCTCTTCCAGAGACACTCGGACTTTCCACCCTAAGACCAGACCATCCCCAGGGGCGGATAAGAGGATTCCAAGGGGTGAGGGTGGAGAGAGTGAGAGGGTGGGAGCTCTACCCCAAGTTTGGCGAGAACAGCCTGGGAAATCAGCGGCTCAAGAGGCCGCAAGAAGGATCGTTTGCTACCGCTGCCGGCAAGCGGGACATATTGCAGCCAATTGCCCGGTTGTGGAGGAACCCATGCAGTGTGACTTTCTGACGGGCAGACGTCAGTCGCTGTGTGCGACAGTCGCATGCACTGCCATTCGAGGAACTGAGAAACATTTATGCAAAATGTGTGTTAATGGTAGAAATGTTGTGGTATTGCTGGATTCAGGTAGCCTTGTGACCCTGATAAAGGCTGAGTTAGTTAAAACAGAGGTCTCTGGGAATAGCAAGGTAGCTGTTATTTGTGTGCATGGGGACACCCAAGAGTATCCAGTGACTACAGTGTGTTTCGAGACCCCCAAAGGTACCCTCTCTCATCCAGTGGGCTTAGTATCTCAGTTACCGCATGACGCCATTGTGGGAAGGGATTTTCCGAAGTTCTGGGAACTGTGGGATGATCCTGAGCCCCCCACTGGTGCCCCTATGTACCAGGAATGTGATAGCCAGAACTCCCCTGAGAGTGGTGAGGACTCTCCAGAATTTCCCTTATCAGTATTGGCAGGGGAGACTCAAGAAACTGGAGAGGAGCCCACCTCCTCAGACGAAAACCTACCGTCTGTGGAGTTTTCTGATCTTGAGGTTCACAGGGAAAACTTTGCCACAGAACAGTTGAAAGACCCCGCCCTAATAAAGGCACGGGAAAACGTAGTGAAAATAGATGGCGAGTTAGTGAACCCAGATAATACCTGCACTTACCCATACTTCAGCGTAGAGAAGGACCTACTGTATCGGGTGGCAAAAAGGGCAGAAGAAACCGTTGAGCAGCTTGTGGTGCCCAAACCTTACAGGAAGTTGGTGTTGGAGTTGGCCCATGGGCACATTCTTGGAGGTCATCTGGGGACAGAGAAAACCCGAGAGAGGGTATTACAGAGATTCTATTGGCCGGGGGTGATGAAGGACATAGAAAATTATTGTTCCTCCTGCCCTGTGTGTCAGAGGTCGGCCCCGATGCCACATTTCCGTAGCCCGCTGGTCCCTCTACCCATCATTGAGGTCCCATTTGAGAGGATCGCCATGGATTTGGTAGGTCCTATAATCAAGTCCGCTAGGGGGCACCAGTACATATTAGTTATAATGGACTATGCCACCCGTTATCCAGAAGCGATCCCTCTCCGAAATACCTCGGCCAAAACCATAGCCAAAGAGCTATCTCTTGTGTTTAGCCGGGTGGGTATTTGTAAAGAACTGCTTACGGACCAAGGTACACCCTTTATGTCCCGGGTTATGAAGGAGCTGTGTAAATTGTTCAAAGTGACGCAATTACGTACATCTGTGTATCACCCCCAAACCGATGGGCTGGTTGAAATGTTCAACAAAACCCTAAAACAAATGTTGAAGAAAGTGGTGGATAGAGATGGAAAGGATTGGGACTGTCTACTTCCTTATCTGATGTTTGCTATTAGGGAGGTGCCCCAATCCTCTACGGGATTCTCCCCCTTTGAGTTACTGTATGGGAGACACCCAAGAGGGCTGTTGGATATTGCCAAGGAAACTTGGGAAAGTGAGAGTTCTCCCCACAGGAGTGTGATTGAGCATGTCGCCCTGATGCAAGACCGAATTGCACAGGTAATGCCCATCGTGAAGGAACATTTGGCCCAAGCGCAGTTAGCACAGCAGAGAGTGTACAACCGTGGAGCCAAGACCCGTACCTTTTCCCCGGGGGATAGGATACTGGTACTTGTCCCTACGGTTGAAAGTAAATTCCTTGCCAAATGGCAAGGCCCCTACGAGATAATGGAAAAAGTGAGCGAAGTGAATTACAAGGTCAGACAACCAGGAAGGCGAAAGCCCGAACAGATCTATCACGTTAATCTGTTGAAAGCCTGGAGGGATAGAGAGTCCCTAGTCGCAGACACTTGGTCACCAGCTCAAACTGGTTGCGTGATTCCGGAGGTTGGAATAGCAGCCACCTTGTCACAACCCCAACAACAGGAGGTTAAGGAGTTTGTGCTTCGCAACAAGGAGGTATTCTCTGAGCTGCCGGGACAAACATCTGGGGTAGAGCATGACATCATTACCCCGCCCGGTGAAAGGGTGAAGTTAAAACCCTATCGGATCCCAGAGGCCCGACGGGAGGCAATACGGGAGGAAGTACAGAAAATGCTGAACTTAGGGGTGATAGAGGAGTCCCAAAGTGATTGGTCTAGTCCCATTGTGTTGGTGCCTAAACCGGATGGGAGCTGGCGATTTTGTAACGATTTTCGACAGTTGAACAAAGTTACAAAATTTGACACCTACCCCATGCCACGTATAGATGAGTTGATCGACCGGCTGGGAACAGCCCGATACATGACGACTCTTGACCTCACAAAAGGGTATTGGCAAATCCCCCTGGCCAAGTCGGCCAAAGAGAAAACCGCATTTGTAACCCCAGACGGGGCGTTCCAATATAAAAGAATGCCGTTCGGGTTACAGAATGCGCCGGCCACATTCCAGCGGAAAATGGACCAGATGCTGAGGCCCCATCGGAAGTATGCTGCGGCTTACCTGGATGACATAATTGTCCATAGCACAGATTGGGCCTCACATCTGCCAAAAGTGCAAGCAGTCCTGGACTCTGTTCGGGAAGCGGGGTTTACGGCTAACCCCAAGAAGTGTACCATTGGGCAGGAGGAGGCCAAATATCTTGGGTACACCATTGGGAGGGGAGTAATAAAACCCCAACTCAACAAAGTCGAGGCCATCCAGAGTTGGCCACGTCCCAACAGCAAGAAGCAGGTACGAGCCTTTCTGGGAATCGCTGGGTATTATCGGCGATTCATTCCCCACTTTGCTTCTAAGGCTGTGCCGCTAACCAACCTGACGAAGGGGAAAGGGTCGGTCATGATTAAATGGACCCCCGAGGCTGAGGCAGCATTCCAATTCTTGAAACAAGCCTTATGTAGCCAGCCAGTGTTGTACTCACCCGACTTCTCTAAAGACTTTGTCGTACAAAGTGATGCGTCAGATGTGGGGTTAGGAGCAGTATTGTCCCAGGTCTGGAACGGGGAAGAGCACCCAGTCATTTACCTCAGCAGGAAGTTGAAGTCCCATGAGGTAAATTACGCCACCGTTGAAAAGGAGTGTTTAGCGGTGAAGTGGGCTCTAGATTCCCTTCGGTACTACCTGCTAGGTAGGCACTTTGACATGGTTACGGATCACGCTCCGTTAAAGTGGATGGCTCAAAACAAAGAAACAAATAGAAGAGTGAATAGGTGGTTCCTGGCCCTCCAGGAATTCAACTTCACAGTAAAGCATCGCCCTGGCGTTCAAATGGGGAATGTGGATGCTTTGTCTCGAGTACATGAATGCCTGATTGCTGGTGTTCCAACCCCGAGGTTAAAACAAGAGGGGGGGTATGTGACAGCAGGAAGGTAAAGTCACCTGGTTGCATCCAGGGGGGTAGATATATTTCGCCCAGATTCAGGCTTTACGCCGACTTATACAACTAGGTGGAGAGTTGTATAAGGCTAGTGGGCTCATGGATGACTCATACCTCTAGGGAGAGTGTGGGGCGTCGTACAGACAGGGAGTTGATGAGACCAGCTGAAGCTTGTCAGCTCATTTAGGCCTCTATAAGAACTCCCAGCTTCATTAGATGTTAGCTCATGCCTGGAACCAGACCTGTGTGGACTGTCTAGGGAGAGTGAACCCCTGTGCGGTGAGACAAAGCCTGTGTGGCTATTTGCTTGGACATTTAAAACCAGGGACTTAGGGACTAGGACAGCACTAGGCTGATCCCAGTTGTTAGTTAGGAAACCTGTATGTTTAGTCAGAGGTCAAGTTGACCAGGATTTATTTTGTTTATGTTTCTTTTGCTTTGCTGTGTTTTGTCACTGTAAATAGAAAATAAACCGCACCTTTTTGATTTTGAAAACCACAACCACCGTTTGCTGGGCCTGTTTTTGTGTGGGGAGCCCATCTCGGGGGTCACACACACCCGCTGCCGAGCTAACCCCCTCACAATACATATGGAAACTCTTTTTAATGTATCCATCTACAAACGCAGACCACCATGTGGCGCTGGATTATACAATACTGTGCCTCCAATGCCTGTATTACATATACACTTAATAGATGTGTGTATGAATACTTAGAAATGATATGCACTACAATGTTGTTTCTTTTTAGGTGACTCCTGTGTTTGTTTTTATGCCATGCATTTTCTTGATTAATAAATATGTATATTTTCCAACTCATCCACACCATGTCTACAGCCTCATTCAAAGTCCCATATTCCCGTTTTTTTCCTTCATATTAGGGATGGAGGTGCACTACATATGTGCCTCATTCAAAGTCCCGCCCTTCCCCACTTTCTGCCTTACCTCTCAAGGCCCCCTTTATCCAGACAGTGTTCCTGCTGGCCCGGCTATCACACAGGAAGAGGATGAGGAGGAGGAGAAGGAGGAGGATTGTGTCAGCATGGAGGTGGAGACTAGCACTCGGCATCAGCAGCAGCCTTTAAGGGATCAATTACAGTCCCAAGACACCCGTGGACTTGTACGTGGCTGGGAGGAGGTGGCTGCGGATCATGTCGTCCTCAGTGACCCAGAGGACTCCGCACCGAATGCCTCAGCAAACCTACGCTGCATGGCCTCCCTGATCCTGCAAAGCCTGCGGAAGGATCCTCGTATTCGTGCGATTAAGGAGAGGGATCATTACTGGCTGGCAACCCCCCCTTGATCCACGTTACAAGGGTATGGTTGCGGACCTTATCTTGCCGTCGCAGAGGGAGCAGAGGATGAAGCATCTTCGGGAGGACTTGCAGAAAGGTCTCTGTGCAAGGCGTTCCCAGAGACTGGGAGGTTACAAATTCCTGGTCCTGGACAACGTGTTGCTGAGGCTTCGGTAAGTCAAAGAAGGAGCGGTTGAGAAGGTGGCCATCTGACCGATGCGTTCAGACAATTTTTTAGTACGCAACCCCAAGGTATGATCGGTTCCAGCAACCATCGCCAGCGTCTGGTTTACATGGTGCAGGAATACCTAGGGGCAAGATCAGACTTGGACACCTTTCCCACCGAAAATCCTCTGGGTTACTGGGTCTTGAGGATGGATCACTGGCCAGAGCTTGCACAGTATGCAATTGAGCTACTGGCCTGTCCTGCATCCAGCGTTCTTTCAGAATGCACATTCAGTGCTGCTGGAGGCTTTGTAAACGATCACAGGGTGCGCCTGTCCACCGACTCGGTCGATCGACTGACCTTCATAAAAATTAATCAGTCTTGGATCACCACCAGCTACCAAGCACCTGATGCTGATGTAACCGAATATTTTTTTTGGAAATGTCAGATCCCTTCAAGACTGCGTATGCTGATGCTGAGTGACTATCCTGTTATGCTGAGTGACTATCCTCTTCCTCCTCAATGATCATGCTGATAGCTTGTAAGAACATTTTTGGTTCTGGGCACCGCCACCAGTGGCTAAGGCCCAATTTTTCAGCCCCTGTTTAACAGGAGCGTGTATTTACAATTTTTGATGCAATGCTTTGCAGCAGGGCTCATTGCTGCGCTCCAACTACAGTATCTGTGAGGGGTTGCGGTGTTGTGGCACCAGCATCAGTGCCTAAGGCCCAATTTTTCAGCCCCTGTTTAACAGGGGCGTGCAATTACAATTTTTGATGCAATACTTTGCAGAAGGGCTCATTGCTGCGCTCCAAGTACAGTATCTGTGAGGGGTTACAGTGTTGTGGCACCAGTGCCTAAGGCCCAATTTTTATGCCCCTGTTCAACAGGGGCATGTAATTACAATTCTTGATCTAATAATTCACAGCAGGGCCCATTCCTGCGTCCAGCAAGAGTAACTGTGAGGGCTTACAGTGTTGTGGCAACACCACCACCACCACCAAAGGCCCAATTTTTCTTCCCCTGTTCAACAATGGCATGTAATTACAATTCTTGATATTATAGTTCACAGCAGGGCGTTCCAGCGCCCACCAAGAGTAACTGTGAGGGCTTACAGTGTTGTGGCAACACCAACACCTAAGGGAAAAAATTCTGCAGAGTATATACGGCAGGCCCCTACTTTCAAACATCCAACTTACAAACGACTTCTACTTGCAAACGGAAGGAGACAACAGGAAGTGAGAGGAAATCTACCCCTAGGAAGGAAAATTCTCTCCTGTAAGGGTTAATATGGGAAAAATGTGTCTCCTCTCCACTGATGCTTTATCACCAATCCTTGATTCAATAAAAAACCCAAATTTTCAAAAAACATTTGTCATTGGGACGGAAAGTGAGGTGAAATGTTCTGAACAGGTGCACAGACAGCAAAACAAATGTTACAGGGGTGATAGCCCTTCCCTATGTTTCCCAAAAAGCTTAAAAATAGATTTTTTGGCTAGAGCTACATTTAAAAAATGTACCTGTTCAAAATTACAAACAGATTCTACTTAAGAACAAACCTACAGTCCCGGTCTTGTTTGCAACGCCTGTACACTGCTGTTCCGAGTATATAGGGCCTTTTTTAATTTTGGTGTGGGGTTCCCCTTAATATCCATACAAGACCCAACGGGGCTGGTAGTGGGATGGGGGGGTACCCATGCCATTTTTCTTAATGATTTTCATCCATATTGCTGGAACCAGACATTACATTAAAGCCGCAAGCAGTTTTAAATGACTTTTTTTCCTTTAGAAATTTCATTTTGTGCAGGGACAGTTCTAAACACGGGAAACACATGCCACTTCACAGGCATATTTTAGACACCCCACAGGTACGATATTTAAAGGAATTTTTCACTTTTTTTTTCACTTTAAGCATCATTAAAATCACTGCTCCCGAAAAAAATGCATTTTTTAAAACTTTTTTTTGCATTGATACATGTCCCCTGGGGCAGGACCCGGGTCCCCAAACCCTTTTTTAGGACAATAACTTGCATATTAGCCTTTATAATTAGCACTTTTGATTTCGAACGTTCAAGTCCATTGTATTTAATAGGGTTCTAATGTTCATGCAAACTTTCGGTCCGTTCGCAGGCTCTGGTGCGAACCGAACCGGGGGGGTGTTCGGCTCATCCCTACCTATTTATATTATGGTATTAATATATCAGACTAGGAGACAGAGGCCTTACAACTTTTCTTATATAGAGAGACTTACACATCTTTTACAAGGAGTCTCTCCTAACCGGAATTCAAAAAGAACTTTCTATTCAAAGTATATTCCAATACTCTTTATTTCTATTAGCTTCCCAACATCCATTAAGATCCTAGAGTACCTTATAGCCTTTTGTTACATCTCTCCTGTCATATAAAGAAGCTGAACTCCAGGAATTCAGCTACTTTGAAAAATGTTCAGGATTAGTAGTGGCATGCCACCCTTGTTGGCCTATCTTTTTAATTTACCATTTATTTTTTTCTCTGAGTTTCAGGACCTAACTATTGCTATGTTTCCAGCACTCAAACACTGGACTATCTAGTCTCAGTGTCTGAGGCTGAAGAGCTGCTTGCAGCCACTGTGCCTGTCCCTCCCCTTCTCCTGCCCAATCACAGTGAACTGCAAATAGTTTTGTAAATGGACAACAGAGGGGAGGGGCAGGTAGGGATGCGGTGTGTTACATCTCTCTTGTTAGAGCTCTGGGAGTTTTGTGATAGCTGTACTCCTGGAGCTTTGTAAAACTGTCAAATGTAAATTAAAGGGAAAAGTCCACAAGGAAGCAAGCACCTCATTAGACTTAACTCATAGTATGCCAACACATTTTACAAAGTGGCTGAATTCCAGGAGTTCACCTTTAAGGACTTCAGTCAACTAGTATCTAATCTTTGGAATTACAGATGGGAGCCAAATTATACATGGATGTTCTTAGAGATCTGTTCCCTACACACTTTTATTCCAAATCAGATGGGATGTAGAGCCTTGAACTACCATCTAACTAAACAAACCGATATAAATACAAAACTTGCATGCTTTGTAATAAATAGTACTATGTTTACACATAATCATAACCACCTCAGTTTTCTACATTGATTCTATTTACAAACACAAGGCACAGCAATATGTGTCAGTTATCCCCAGAGTTATGCCAACCTTAGCATGCGACATTGGAAGGACATCACTACCTGGGACAATAATCCTTATCCTGCTAATATAATAGTTTATAGTAGATGTTTTTATTATATCATTATTATTGGGGATATCTTACCCACTCCCCCCACACACATGCTACATTACCAGTTTTTTTCAGCAACCAAGAAAAATTTCATTAAAATTTCGTACATGTAGTTGACACAGTATACTTCATATTTATGGATCTTTTTAAATCACCAGGTCACAGCTCTTATTTGCAAAAGAAGTACTGCCATAATAAAAAAAAACTGAAAAACAATATTTCAAAGAGACAGTTTTGCAGGCTTGCAAAATCTGTATAGAAGAGGCCTACAAAAGTTCAGCATACCTTCCATTTAAAGGGGTTGTAGAGTCAGAAGGTTTTTTATCTTAATGCATTTTATGCATTAAGATAAAAAGTCTTCTGTGTGCAGCAGCCCCCCCTAATACTTATCTGAGCCCCATCTCTGTCCATCGATGTCCATGAGTGTCTTGGCCATCTGGGACTCTCCCTCCTGATTGCCTGAGACAGAGCATTGGCTCCATTGGCTCCCGCTGCTGTCAATTAAAGTCAGTTTGCAAATCAAGAGAGAGAGGGGCAGGGCCGAACCAAGGCTCCGTGTCTGAATGGACACACAGAGCTGCAGGTCGGCTAGGGTGCCCCCATTGCAAGCTGCTTGCTGTGGGGGGCACTCAACATGAGGGAGGAGCCAGGGAGTAGGGCCAGTCTGCTCGTCTCCCCAGCAGGAGTTATATTCTATATGAGACGCAGAGGTTGGCTGGGTGAGTAATGCTCTGTTTGAGACCATTTGTTTGGGGTACTGTGTTAGTACGGGCATTGGGCAGCTCGGCTCGGGTGCCCCCATAGCAAGCTGCTTGCTGTAGGGGCACTTAACAGGTGGGAGGGGCCAGGGGAACAGAAGAGGCACCTGAGAAGAGGAAGATCTGGGCTGCTCTGTGCAACTCCACTGCTCAGAACAGGTAAGTATAACATGTTTGTTATTTTTATAGAAAAAAAAAATGAGACTTTATAATCACTTTAAGAATAACAGACCTGGAAAAACTGAACATAGCAAATAAAAATTGATTATGAAATTCAACGTTCAAAATCAAAATATAGAGAAAGCCTTGAAAAGGAATTTACACATATACAAGTAAGCCCTATACTCTCCTATAGATCCTCAAATATATTTAGACAAGCTCATAATAGTGGAAATAAAAGTGTTCCTAGCATATTAAAGTATACTAAAAAAGATTGCACCACTATTGTATTCCTTAATCACCTAAAAGGAGTCTATCACTGTAGATAATTCTTCTGGTAAGATTCATTAAATAATAAATTATATTTCTGAGTTAATAAACTGTTTCAGTCACTATGCAGTGTACTGCCTTACTTGCCCTTGCAATCTGTCATGTATAGGGAGTAGTACAAGACCTTTTACAAGCCACTTCAATGAAAATCATAGTAAAATGGAACAGGGATGCTTAGATCACAGTGTTCCACGTCACTTTGTTCTAAAACATAAAAAAATCATAGGTTTGCCACGGAAAGCATCCCTCCTTATAGAAAGATACATCTACAGTATATACCTAAAACAATAGTTCCTATCGAAATAAATGAGAAACTAGATATTATAATACCATTTTTCAAATCATTATTTAAATTGGATTATAGAATATGATTATTTAAGTATAGTTTCTTATTATCTATTTTTAGTGGTTTTAGGCACCAGTTATCTATTCAATATGATATATTTTCTTTTTCTCTGACCACATTGGCAATTTTATTGCTGTATTGTATATCTGTTCCTATAATGGTGACTCATTAGGGCTGATTTACTATAAGAAAGCAGGATGCACAAAAAAATCTTCCCATTGCAAATTAAAAGCGTAATGTGCCAGTATGCATCGCATTCCAGTACGTTATGAAAGACTTACATTAAATGAAGCCCTCCAGTGGTGCGCTGTCACCACTGGCAGGACTTCCATCTTCACCCGGCCTTCTTTCTGGGTTTGCAGGCTCCGGCTCTTAGAATGGCTGAGCCACGATGATGTCACTCCCACGCATGCACTCGGGAGTCACGGTCACAGCACAGCTCTCTCATTGGACGGCATGCCCTCCATTGAGAGTGCAGCATACATGCGCTGGTGATATCACAGGCTGCAACTAAAGTAAATATCTCCTAAATGGTGCACGTTTAGGAGATCTTTACTGTACATACAGGTGTAGCGCACACACCCCTCTCTTTACCTGCATTAACTCCGGCTCCTCGCAGGAAGGGAGAGGCACACCGCACCACAAGCCCATACCCTCCTGTGTAAAGAGGTTGAGCGGTGTTAGTTTTGGGCCTTGTCTGCGGCCAGAGTCAAAGTCCTCCCGAGAATGATCTCACCTCTACCTTGGATAGATGCAAGTTCTTGCTTTCCCCAGGAATGTGAATGTCCACACTAGCTGAAAGTCCAACATAATATTTATTTCTCACAGGATAATAAACAGCCTCTTTGATAGCAGACAGGTTGGAGCGAAGATACAGGACAGCTTAGATGTGGAGGAGGTCCAGGCACAAACGTAGCTTAACTCTTTAAGACATCCCTTCGGAGAGTTACCAGAGGCCCCACCGTCACCACGACTCTGCGCTGGGTCTTCGGAAGGGGTTACCTCCCTGGCCTCCTCGTCCCAGATACGGGTCCCCTCGCAAGGCGGCACCCTGGGAGTCCTCGATCCCTAGCGGACCCCAGCCGAAGGTGCTGGGCCCTGGGCCTTCAAAATAGTACCTCACCCCAGACTGAAGGTGTCTGGGATGGAACAGGAACTCCACCTCCGGGCCTAGGGCACCCGGAGACGACCCTCACTCACCCCCAGGCCGAAGGTGCCTGGGTGTGGACCTCGAACGGAAGATGTCCGCCCCCTTTATACCCTCTCCCGACAGGCACAGCAGGTTCCCCGCCCCGCCGTACTATTGCTGAGAGGGGACACAAAAGGCACAGCCCTCTATCGGTGGTTCAACTCTGGCCCACGGCGACAGCACCACCTGTAGGCCACAGGGAACTGTACACCAATGCTATCCCCCGTGAACAGAAATGGTCCATAAACCCTAACAATCAGTGTGTCTGAGCCTAATTACCACGCAGACACTCCCCCTAAATTGAACACCCCGCTACACAGGTAAGCCTTATTATAGGCTTACTTGTATGTATAAACAAACAAGCGGACTTTACTACTGCTTTAAAAAAATAAATAAAAATTTAAAGGTGCCACGAGAAGCCACAAGCATACAGAACCACAAGTCGCAAGAGACAAGCTAACTATAAATGTGAAAGTCTCTGAATTTCTGTTTTTGCAGTGATAGTACCCCTAAAATGTTTGTAAATGTCTAACGTACATGTGGAAGCTTGTGTATACATATTACGCACCAGGGACGTGCGGTGAGGTCAGTGGCTGGTGAGGCACTGGCTAGTATCAGAGCCAGATACATACAGGTTACATACACTGTGATCGTTAGAGCGAGAGCAATCATTTTAGCACTAGACCTCCTTTGTAACTCTAAACATGTAACCTATAAAAAAAAAAATTAAAACGTCGCCTATGGAGATTTTTAGGTACTAAAGTTTGGCGCCATTCCACGAGTGTGCGCAATTTAAAGCGTATCTATTTACTTGCTGTAACATCATCTTTCACATTATAAAAAAATCAGGTTATCTTAATGTGTTTTTTTTTTTATATTCATGAAAGTTTTTTTTTTTTTTTTTAACGTGTTTGAAAAATTGCTATGCAAATATCGCGTAACATAAAAAGTTGCAACGACCAACATTTTATTCCCTAGGATGTCTGCTAAATCAATATATATAATGTTTGGGGGTTCTGAGTAATTTTCTAGCAAAAAATTATAATTATTATATGTAGGAGAGAAGTGTCAGAATAGGCCAACGAGGCAAAGTAATATACAAATAATTATTATATATTGTTTTTAACCACTTCAATACCATGCACTTATACAGCTTCCTGCCCAAGCCAATTTTGAGCTTTCAGCGCTGTCACAATTTGAATGACAATTGCGCGGTCATGCTACACTGTACCCAAACAAATTTTTCATCATTTTGTTCCCACAAATAGAGCTTTCTTTCGGTGGTATTTGATCGCCTCTGCGATTTTTATTTGCACAACAAATAAAAAAAGAGCGAAAATTTTGAAAAAAACTATGTTTTTCTTTGTTTCTGTTAATTTTTTTGTAAATAAGTACCTTTTCTACTTCAATGACGGGCATTGATAAGGCGACACTGAAGGGCACTGATAAGGCGACACTGATGGGCACCGATGAGGTGGCACCAATGAGGTGGCACTGATGAGGTGGCACTGATGGGCACTGATGATGGGCACTGATAGGCGGCACTGATGGGCACTGATATGTGGCACTGATTGGCACTCATAGGCGGCACTGATTGGCACTCATAGGCGGCACTGATTGGCACTCATAGGCGGCACTGATTGGCACTTATAGGCGGCACTGATGGGCACTTATAGGCGACACTGATAGGTGGCACGGACGGGCACTGATAGGTGGGCACTTATGGGCACAGATGGGCACGGATGGGCACTGATAAGTGGCGCTGATGGACACTAGTAGGTGACACTGATGGACACTGATGCCCAGCAATGCCAGCCACCACACATTGTGGTTGTGCCATCATAGTGCCAGTCAGTGCCCATTTGTGGGCACTGATTGGCATATATTTTTTTTTTTTTACTACATGTGGATGGCCATGGGGGCCATCCACATGCTTGGGGCTTCCCTTTGGTCCTGGGGGGCTTCCCTGGTGGTCCAGTGTGGGTATTGGAGGGGGGGCTGTGCTGATAAACAATCAGCGCGAACCCCCCTGTCAGGAGAGCCGCCGATCGGCTCTCCTCTACTCGCGTCTGTCAGACGTGAGTGAGGAAGAGCCGATCAACGGCTCTTCCTGTTTACATCGTGATCAGCCGTGATTGGACACGGCTGATCACGTGGTAAAAAGCCTCCGCCGGAGGCTTTTTACCGAGATCAGTGTAGCGGTGGGTCAGACTGACCCACCGCTCCACCGATCGCCGCGATGCACGCCCCCCCGGGCGCACGGCGGCTGTTATCCTGCAGGACGTCATATGACGCCCAGTGTGGATAACTGAACCACTTCCCGGACGTCAATATGCTATTGACTGGGCGGGAAGTGGTTAAGGTAATTTACTATATTTTCAAAAACTGTACTGAAGCAGGTGGCTTAACGGACAAATTACTGAAGTTTGAAGTTATAACTTCAAACCAGTAATTTCACAGTAAATAGATAAATAATAAATTATTATCTTATAACATATAGCATATAAATATACAAATACTGACCAGGAGAGCCGCTGATAGGGGGATCGTTTCGGCGGCAGAACGATGCCCTATGAATCACTCTGCCCCAGCTAAATCCTGTTTCTCCCCTGCCTTAATATGTAAATTGTGCGGGCATTGTTATGTTAATGAGGTCAACCACCATGATTCATATGCTAATTACGCCCGCACCTCTGCATGCCGCCCACCTAGAAGGTGTGAACAGCATACAGGTTAGTTTAGGGGGCATGTAGAGGGGATCAAAGAGGGGGGTTTGAGGTGCAGAGGCTGCAGAGTTGAATGGGAAGGAGGGGTTGGAGTGAAGCTGTTAGAAGATGAGGGGTTTGGGGGACAGAGGTTAGCAGATGAGTTAGAGGGGCAGAGTTGTACTGAGAGGGAGATAAGAATGCAGAGATTAGTAGAGAGAAGGGGGGTTACTGTAAATACCCCATTTACATCACTGGTCAGTGAAAATGTCTCAATATGCAAATACTCCTGTTGTGTTGAGGTCATGTAAATGTCCCAGTTACATTGGGGATCAGTGTAGGGTGCCTCCTTACATTGGTTGTCAGTGTAGAAATATTATTCTGTTATATTTTATTAAATATTTTAGTACACCATTTGGTTCAGGATTTTTTTTCTTCATATTTTCCTCCTCTAAAATCTAGGTGCGTCTTATGGTCAGGTGCGTCTTATGGAGCAAAAAATACGGTAGCTTGATTATAACAGTACCTTTTCATCACCAGCAGATTCTCATTCTCCCTCTTAACTGTGTGAGAAAAACAGGGGCTTGTGGGTAAATCTTATACCCATAAACACATGTTTTTTCCTTGTAGTTAAGAGGGTTGGGCTGGAAGGAAGCATTTGTCTTTTAGACACATGCTCCTGCTATGACACTGCTGTGAGAGATGTGCCTCCACTGCAGCATTTTTATTGGACAGTTGGGGCTAATGGTACTTTACCATTGGTCCAAGACTCCAAGCTGTCCATTGAGCTCAGTGCTTCTGACAAGAAGTGAGGCGAGGCACTGTGAGCTCAACCTCTCAGTCTGCTGCAGAGTGTGCCAGCTTGTATTTTACCACTTGCCAAGCGCCGCCTGTACATATACGTTGGCAGAATGCGCACCCCTGCCGCAAGCTCCCTGACCGTGCCCGCAGCACCCGAGGACTCGATGTCCGCCGGTGTCCCGCGATCGTGTCACGGAGCTGCAGAACGGTGGGATGCCTGTGTAAACAAGGCATCTCCCTGTTCTGCCTTGTGACAGGACACTGATCTTCTGCTCCCTGTCATCGGGAGCAGTGATCATTGTCATGTCACATGTAGCCCAGCCCCCATACAGTTAGAATCACTCCCTAGGGCACACCTAACCCCTTCATCGCCCCCTAGTGGTTAACCCCTTCCCTGCCAGTGTCATTTACACAGTAATCAGTGCATTTTTATAGTACTGATCGCTGTACAAATGACAATGATCGTAAAATAGCGTCAAAACTGTCCGATGAGTGTGCCATAATGTCGCAGTCACGATAAAAGTCGCTGAGCACCGCCATCACTAATAAAAAAAATTAATAATAAAAATGCCATAAAACTATCCCCTATTTTGTAGACGCTATAACTTTTGTGCAAACCAATCAATATACGCTTATTGCAAAAATAATTTTACCAAAAATATGTAGAATACATATCGGCATTAAATGAGGAAAAAATATCTTTTTTTATATATTCTTTGGGGAGATTTATTATAGCTAAAAGTAAAAAATATTGCTTTTTTTTTAAAATTGTTGCTCTTCTTTTGTTTATAGCGCAAAAAATAAAAACCGCAGAGGTGATCAAATACCTCCAAAAGAAAGCTCTATTTGTGGGAAAAAAAGGACGTCAATTTTGTTTGGGAGCCACGTCGCACGACCGCGCAATTGTCAGTTAAAGTGACGCAGTGCCGAATCGCAAAAAGTGGCCCGGTCATTGGGCAGCCAAATCCTCCGGGCCTGAAGTGGTTAAATTGGCAGCTCTGTATGTAGCTTCTAACAAGCTACGCATGGAGCCCTGTATCTCCAGAACCATAGGTCATAGGAGCCCAAGTGGTGGGGTAGGACTTACCCCTCAAATCTAGCGTATATGTGACCTCAGGTCGTTGAGCTACGACCCTCAACGCTCAATTTTATTTAATTTTTTCTAATGTTCATGGTTCTAGGGTTCATGGCTCTGCCTCACCTGACTGCACCTCCCTGTTAGGCACCAAGTTTTGTAAATATTTATCATAAATGTGTGTGCATCATCTGCACTTACTATGAAATGGCATCCAGGATGTTTGCTAATTGAAGTAGATTTCTTGCATGTCTTGTTTTGTGGTTTCAAAGTGACTGCTTTTGAAATATTATTATTATTATTATACAGGATTTATATAGCGCCAACAGTTTGTGCCGCGCTTTACATCAGGGAAGACAGTACAGTCACAATACAATTCAATACAGGAGGGATCAGAGGGTCCTGCTCGTTAGAGCTTACAGTCTAGAAGGGAGGGACAAGTGGAACAAAGGGTAGTAGCTGTGGTGGATGATCAGATGGACAAAAATGAAAATACAGTTGTTAGGTGTGGGAAGGATAGGCTTCTCTGAAGAGGAGGGTTTTCAGGGATCCTCTAAAAGCTAATAGAGAAGGAGATAGACGGACAGATTGGAGTAAGGAGTTCCATAGGCTTGGAGGGGCTCTGGAAAAGTCCTGGAGACGAGCATGGGAGCAGGTGATGAGAGAGCGAGAGAGCAGGAGGTCTTGAGAAGAACGAAGAGGAAGATTAGGTTGGTATTTAGAGACTAGTTCAGAGATTTAGCTGGGGGCAGAGTTGTGGATGGCTTTGTAGGTAACTGTTAGCATTTTGAATTAAATTTGTTGGGTGAGCGGAAGCCAGTGGAGGGATTGACAGAGAGGAGTAGCAGAGACAGAGCGGTTGGTAAGGTGGATGAGTCTGGCAGCAGCATTCATGATGGACTGAAGGGGGGATAGAGTATGCAGAGGTAAGCCAATGAGGAGGGAGTTGCAGTAATCGAGGCGAGAGATGACCAGGAAGTGAATTAAGAGTTTTGCTGTGTCATTGGTTAGAAAGGGGCGTATTTTGGAGATATTGCGGAGGTTGAGGAGGCAAGATTTGGACAGTGATTGAACGTGAGGATTAAAGGAGAGTTGAGAGTCCAGGACTACTCCTAAGACCTTGGCATGTGGGGATGGGCTGATAGTTGTGCCATCAATTTTGACAGAGAGAACAGGGGAAGAGGCATGTGGGGGAGGAAAAATGATAAGTTCAGTTTTGGATAGATTAAGTTTGAGGAAGTTGAGTGACATCCAAACTGATATATCTGATAGTAAATTAGTGATACATGAGGAGAATGAAGGAGTGAGTTGAGGGGTAGAGAAATAGATTTGAGTGTCATCAGCATAGAGGTGGCATTGGAAGCCGTGGGAGGCTATCAGCTGACCCAGGGAGGAGGTGTAGATTGAAAATAGGAGAGGTCCAAGAACAGAACCTTGGGGGACCCCAACAGAGAATGGAAGAGGAGAGGAGGAAGTAGAGTTGTAAGTAACGCTAAAGGTGCGGTTGGATAAGTAGGTAGAGAACCAGCGAAGAGTACAGTCATGGAGACCAAAGGTGTGGAGTTTTTTGAGGAGGAGGGGGTGGTCAACCGTATCGAAGGCAGCAGAGAGGTCTAGGAGTAGGAGTACAGAATAGTGTCCCTTAGTTTTGGCCATTAGTATATCGTTTGTTAGTTTTAGGAGAGCAGTTTCTATGAAATGTTGAAGACAAAATCCAGACTGAAGGGGATCAAGAAGGTTATTAACAGCAAGGTGGACGCTCAGTCGGTTGTAGACTAGACGTTCAAGGAGTTTGGATAAAAAGGGGAGCAAGGAGATGGGGCATAGATTGTCAAGATTGGATGGGTCCAGTGAGGGCTTTTTAAGTATGGGGCTGACTAGTGCATGTTTCAAAGAGTTAGGGAAGATGCCAGAAGAGAGGGAGAGATTGAAGATGTGGGTTAGAGAGTAGAATAGAGCCAGAGGGTGAACGTAGCATTTGCGAGGGAACAGGATCCAGAGCGCAGGTGGTAAGATGGACGTTAGCAAGTAATTTAGCAACCTCCTCTATAGTGGTGGGGTTGAAAGAGGGAAGTAATGATTGTACCTGTGGGCATGAGGTGTAAAGCGTGAAGGGTACCTGAACAGTAGAGATCTCCTCGCAAATTGTATATGTGTTTGAAGTGATTGGCGATCTCCTGGGCAGTGAGTAAGTTAGTGGGTGGAGGCAGTGGAGGACGAAGGAGAGAGTTGAAGGTAGAGAAGAGTTGACGGGGACGGGATGATAAGTTTTTAATGAGGGTGATGAAATAGGTCTGCTTGGCAGTGAGGAGGCTGGAATTGTATATTTGGAGGGCAGATTTATACTGGACAAAATCTTTCTGGGACTTAGTCTTACACCACTGGCACTCGAGAGCACGGCTGTGTTTTTTCAGACTTCTAGTATCATCTGTTTGCCAGGGTTGAAGGGGACGGGGCCTTATTCTGCGTGTAGTGGGGGGGGGGCAGTCTGTCCAGTGATGCTAGAAGTGAAGTGTTGTAGACAGAAGTGGCTAGGTCAGTGCAGGACAGGGGTGCGATTTTGTCATAGAGGTGGTCAGTCGCAGAGTATAGAAGAGAAGGGTTGATATGGCGAAGGTTTCTACGAGTAACCGTTAGGCATTTGAAGGGAGAGGAGGTGGAGGAGAGGGAGAGAGTGAAATTAATAAGGTAGTGATCAGAGAGGGGGTAAGGATAGTTGGAGAGGTTGCATGGAGTGCATAGGTGGGAAAAGACAAGGTCAAGGGTATTGCCCTCAGAGTGAGTAGGAGCATGTTTCCATTGCTTCATGTCAAAGGAGGAGATTAGACTGAGAAGTTTGGAAGTTGCAGGAGTGTTAGTATTAGTAGGGATGTTGAAGTTGCCAAGAATGATGATTGTGGGGATTTCAGAAGAGAGAAAGTAGGGTAGCCAGGCAGAGAAGTCATCAAGAAAGGAGGATACTGGACCGGGGGGCCGGTAGATCACAGCTATCCTTAGAGAAACTGGGGAGAAGAGACGAATGCAATGTGCCTCAAATGAGGAGAGTGACAGAGAGGGAGGTGGGTAAAGTACCTGAAAGGTGCTATGTGGGGCTAAAAGGATTCCAACAACCCCTCCTTTGCGTCCACTGGGTCTGGGGGAGTGAGTCCAAAGAAGACCACTGTGGGATAGAGCAGCAGAAGACGCAGTGTTGGATTCGTGAAGCCAGGTTTCAGTAATGGCGAGTAGATTAAAAGAGATCGTGGAGGGAGGTGAGTTTGTTACAGACAGAGAGAGCATTCCAAAGGGCGCAAGAGAAAGGGAGTCTGGTTTTGGGAAGAAGAGAAATGGGAACTAGATTGTGTGCATTGCGGCTGCAGCCAGAGGGTGTAGGGTGATAGGTACGTTGAGCACAGTTAGGTTTGGGGATACATCACCAGAGGATAGGAGAAGCAGAAGGGTGAGGGAGGTAATGTGGGAATGTGATTTATATGGGGGGACATGCCCCAGTAATTATAGTGATAGTGAAATAGTGAAATAGGGACAGTGAAATAGTGATGAGTCAAACATCCCTGGGTGAACTTTACAGATATTTGGATGCTGAATCCAAACCCCATTGAATTTAATGAGAGCCGAATCTGTCAAATAGGGGCCAATAGGCAAGAGGGTGTCAAAGAATACTATGGAGGATGGCACTGTCCTGAGGAGCATGTACCAGTGCAAATTTTTTTAGTAATCCATCTGGCCAGGAGCAGTGATTTTTTTTTTTAAACACTTAAACTGAAACAATGTCCAATTCCTTTAAATGACATGCCTGGAGTAGTACTAATCCTGCCTGTGAAGGGGTGAATCTCTGTTAGTTACAGAAAGTGCTGCCGCAGCACCCTTCAAGGGACTGCTATGTATTTCGGGTGACCTTTGGAGGGGTTTTTGTGCTTAAAAAAAATGGACAATGAATGTAATTTGCCATCAATTTAAAATTGCATAGAAACCCCCTAAAATACATACCAGAACCCCTGAATCTGATTCGGATTTTAAGGGGGTTCATTGTGCAAAAAGAAACAAAAAATGCATGAGCTCCCACAGAAAATCCATACTCATAGCAAATGAGCATACTCATACCACACCCCGAGAGATTTTAAAAGGACCCTTAATACAAGCATGCGGCCCGGCTGTGCAGAAAATATGGAGTAAACATGGGAAAGGGAAGATTGGCTTGAAATATTTGTGGATATCGTTTGAACACTGCAGAATGGGCAGGGTCTACCTATTTATAACATGCAATGAACTAAACATCACAGTCTTGTCCACAAAGTAAGACAATAGCACACACACACAGACATCCAAAAAATGCTCAAAAGACTCTTTAACCACTTGCCCACCAGCCGCCAACCTTATACAGCAGCAGGTCAGCACGTTCCCACAAATCGCCCTAGGTGTACGTTGGCATCTTTAAGACGCCATACGGTGGGCACCTGATGCGCGTGGCCGGTGCAGGAACGAGAGCCAGAACGGGGATCTGTCAATGTAAACAGACAGATCCCCTTTTCTGACATGGGAGTTAGAGAGAGATCTGCTGTTCCTAGTGTCAGCCAAGCCCCCATACAGTTAGAAACACTTCCAGGGAACACACTTAACCCCTTGATCACCCCTAGTGTTAACCCCTTCCCTGCCAGTAACATTTATATAGTAATCAGTGGTTATTGCTCTGATTGCTGTATAAATGTCAATGGTCCCAAAAAAAGTGTCAAAAGTGTCCGATCTATCCGCCGCAATGTCACAGTCCCGCTAAAAATCGCAGATCACTGCCATTACTAGTAAAAAATAAATAAATAATAAAATGCCATAAATATATCCCCTATTTTGTAGACACTATAAATTTTGCGCAAACCAGACAATATACGCTTATTGCATTTTTTTTTTTACCAAAAATATGTAAAAGAATACATATTGGCCTAATCTAATGAAGAAATATGTTTTTGTTTTGTTTTTTAAATTTGGGATATTTATTATATCAAAAAGTAAAAAAATATTGTTGTTTTTTTTCAAAATTGTCGGTCGTTTTTTGTTTATAGCGCAAAAAATAAATAATGATCAAATACCACCAAAAGAAAGTTCTATTTGTGGGGGAAAAAGGATGTTAATTTTGTTTGGGTACAGTTTCACACAACTGCGCAATTGTCAGTTAAAGCGAAGCAGTGCCGTATCGCAAAAAATGGCCTGGTCATTAAGGGGAAAAATCTTCCGGTCTGTAAGTTGTTTTAAACTTGCCTGATTTTGAATCAAGTGACATCATCACTTCATCCTGCCGAAGACCATTTTTTTAATATAAAATGTAAGGCATCTGGACAATCTGTCAATAGTTTTCTGTAGCCAAGTCAACTTAAAAAAAAAATGTACAAGAGCAGTGAGCACCTGAATAACCTCCTTCAAATACTATCAGTTACATTCACTGCACTCACCTGTTCCATAGTAAAGTCAAAGATAGGCATACACTGGTCAGGCGTGTTGTCCCTGATTAATACTGTCCTACTGCTAGCCAGTTTCACACTTCTATATTCCCTGCAGTATATTTATTCTTGTGGTAAAACCCCCAGATTGCGCTTTTTGTTTCTAGTTAATTTGGGCCTAGCCTTGCTCATTAAATTTTTTTTTTTCCTGGTCAATTTTCCACTGCTGTATGATCTACGGTCTCTTGATTTATATAATAAAACACTTGCCTGTACTCTTTGTCACTATTACATTTTGGCCTATTGTTGTTGGTTAGAACTATTCTGCTGCTGCCCTGTTTTAGGCTTCTATTTCCTCTGCAGTATCCAAATTCTTGTTGCAACCACCCCCCCCCCCGTGTTCTTTGTTTCTGCTAAAGTAGAATTCCATTCTAACACTAACCATGCTTAATAGTGTTGCCTCCTCCCTCCTGATACCTATCCTGCATAACCTGTGTAAAAAAGATGTGTATACTTACCTATTTTTAGTCTGCTCCGGTCTGGTCACATGATCCACAACTCCAACTCCCCTGTATCAGTGAATGGCAGGAGAGGAGGCAGCACCTACAATGGTTGAAACATGGGAACCTATGAGTAATGTCATAGCTCCCAGAATTCCCAGCACTCCCTCCTCTCCCCTGCAGCAGCTGCTCACTGACACAGGGTATCACATAAGAAGACTAAAAATAGGTAAGTATGCACATCTTTTTTGCACAGGTTAGACAGAATAGGTAGCAGGAGGGGGGAGAAGAGATTGTTAAAATGACCCTACTGCTGGCCAATTTTGCACTGCTGTTTTAATATGCAGTCACTTAAATCATAAAGTTAGTGGTTAGTCACATTCAACAGCACTTGTTTTATAATGTTAAAGATGTTTTGTAATGTCTTCAACATTAGAGAACATTTCCATTTAAATGTGACTAAGTACTACTAGCTATCTCATGACATGGATAAAAAATTAACTAAAAATACCTGGAAAAAAAAGCCTTTTGTTCAACTGAAATAAATCAGATAAGGAGCTATTCTTGTAAATCAAGACAGTTTTAAAGAAAAAAAAATCCACAGCCAAATATGTGCTGCCAGTGTTCACTGTTGCCATGATTGCCTGTTAAATTCATATTACTCTGTAACTAGTTCAGCTCCAGAGTTCTTTTTTTAATTTGTTGCATACATGTAAAAATCGTAATCTTTGGAAATGAAATTACTTTAACACCCAGAACATATATATTTTCTAAAAGCAGGGGCCCTGTAGAATAAAAAAGCGGTAGTTGCAAATTTTTATATTACATGATATTTGTGCAACAGTTTATTAAATGCAAATCAAATTTTCAGGAAAAATATAATAAAATAAATATTAGTGCAAAAACACACCATATAATGCCCATTTTTGGTTCAAATATAAAATATTAGGTTGCATCGAGTAAATAGATACCAAAAATTTCCATGCCCTAAAATTTGTGTGCACCTGCGATATCGCCAAAAACTATGGTGCCCAAAAATCAACATAGGTGACGCTTTAAGCGCATTTACAGCTCATCCATTTAGAGTTAACTAGGATCTCTTGAGCTAGAATTATTGTTCTCACTCTGATATTCACGGTGATATGTCACACCTGTTATTCGCGCCTGTGGTTTACAAACGCGCGCACACCCTGGGCTTGGGTTTACGTTTGCACAGGTGTGCGGGGCAACAGGCGTTTCGTAATTTTTTATATATATTATTATAATTTTATTTTAACTTTTTCTTTTTTTTTTTTTATTGCAATCACAAGGGGTTAATGCACCCCTATATGATAGCATTGGGCAGGCGACGGGTACTCTTTATGGAGACTATAGGGGTCTAATAGAACCCAATGTCTCCCATGCCCTTCACACCATCTAACCAAGCACAGATAAAATTGGTTAGATGTGTCCCCTGGCTGTACTGGCCAGGAAATGGTGGATCTGAAAGCAGAAGTGACATCACCGGTTTTATTGTTTGCATTTGCCTCGGTCTCACAGCGACCTCTCTCTACCCTAGCCAGCGGTTGTGTTCCCGGGCTCTGATAGGAGTGAGAGAGCCCAGGAACCATGGGAGGAGGGGGAATGCCAGCGGGAGTGGGGGAGGCACAGCGCTGCCGACTCTGTGAAAGTGATCTGCAGCATCACTTTCACTTTGAAGCTGGGAGTCGGCTACACAAAACCCACACAAGCTGATGGCTGCTGCTGCTGCCATCAGATTGTGATCAAAGGTTCATTCTTTGGATGTACTTAGTACATCAGCAGTGTCCAGCTTACAGTAGTTTGCCTATTAGCCCATTTACTAACAGGATTCATCACAATAGACTGGGATTCACCGCTAAGTCAGCCAAATTTCAAACTCTCTGGGAATCAAACCCTGGAAGATTCAATCCTTCCTATTAGGGGTGCGCATCTTCACTGGCCTCACGATTCGATTCGATTACGATTATTCTGTCCACGATTCGATTTGAATCGATTCCGCGATGCATCACGATTACTGCGTACGGTTTTCATCCAAAAAATTCAAGCAGTCAGAAGAACTAAATTTTTTACATTTTATCCGTTTTAAAAAAAAAGACAACACTCCCTGCAGGAAGCAACGTGTAAACACAGCAGACAACTTAAAAAGGAGCTCCAGACTGCCCCCAAATGACTTACAGGAGATGGTCAGAGACTGCAGACCTGATACAGGAGATGGTCAGAGACTGCAGGCCTACTACAGGAAATGGTCAGAGACTGCAGGCCTACTACAGGAGATGGTCAGAGACTGCAGACCTACTACAGGAGATGTTCAGAGACTGGAGACCTACTACAGGACATGGTCAGAGACTGCAGACCTACTACAGGAGATGGTCAGAGACTGCGGATATGATAAAAGAGAGGGTCAGATACTGCGGACATGATACAAGAGAGGGTCAGAGACTGCGGACATGATACAAGAGAGGGTCAGAGACTGCGGACATGATACAAGAGAGGGTCAGAGACTGCGGACATAATGCAAGAGAGGGTCAGAGACTGCGGACATGATACAAGAGAGGGTCAGAGACTGCGGACATGATACAAGAGAGGGTCAGAGACTGCGGACATGATACAAGAGAGGGTCAGAGACTGCAGACATGATACAAGAGATGGTCAGAGACTGCGGACAATGTCCCCATAACATCCCCCCAAATGACAATGTATGTCTTAGTGATTGATTCACATCACAGCTTCATTGATACCTTTTTTCTTTTATGATTTATGATTTTGCTCATCACTGACCTCACACATGCAATGCATGGCTGCATGTGTGGGGTCAGTGATGAGCAAAACCATAAATCATACAGAAAAAAAAAAAGTATCAATGAAGCTGTGATGTGAATCAATCACTAAGACAATAAGACATACATAAACCATAATTAGATTCTGATTAAGTACTGTACCTGATGATGATGACAGCCTGTGCATGCACTGGTTTCCTGCTGCAGCCTGTGAGGAGGACAAGCGTGCCCATCCAGTATTCTTCTGGCTCGCTCGGGTCTCCCACTGCCCGAAGCAGCCTGTTGTGAGGACAAGCGCAGGACGCTGGCTCAGGTGTCCCGCAGCAGCCTGTATGACAGCGAGCTGAGGAGGACTCTCTGGAGACCGGGAGTCGGGGACACTCACTCCACATGTCTCCTCTCCTGTAGCAGGCAGCTCATCACACGGCGACGGGGCTGGGGATGACGTCAGTGGGAGGGCGCGGCTAACGCCCACGGCTCTGTTCGGCTCAGAGGCAGGGCACAGCGCCTTTGGTTGCTTTCGGGTCCATTCAGAGAGGCAGGGCACAGTGCGGCGTGCAGTTAACCCCCCCCCCCCAATCGATTATTTCGGTCGCAGCATCGATGCCGAATCGCGGACGGCCGAATCGCGGTGCATTGATGCTGCGATTAAATTTGACACCCCTACTCCCTATTGTGGAACACTTAAAGTGTTTGTAAAGGATCGTTTTTAATTGTTTTTAAATGACAAACATGTCATACTTACCTCCACTGTGCAGCTCGTTTTGCACAGAGTGGCCCCGAACATCCTCTTCTGGGGTCCCTCGGCGGCTCTCGCGGCTCCCCCCCCCGCATTAGATAACCCCCTAGGAGAAGAGCTCTCCTGAGGGGGTTACCTTGCGGGCACGCTCTAGAGTCCAGCATTTGCATCCACAGACACGAATGCCGGACTCTGCCTCACCCCCCGGTGCCCGCGTCATTGGATTTGATTGACAGCAGCGGGAGCCAATGGCTGCGCTGCTATCAATCTATCCAATCAAGAGCCAGAACCACGTGCAGAAAGGGATGGCGCATCCCTGCCGAGGAGTTGAAGGGGCTCAGGAAAGTAAAACGGGGGGCTGGGGGGACGGTGACTGCCAGGTGTTTTTTCACCCTAATGCATAGGATGCATTAAAGCGGAGCTCCGCCGAAAAAAAATATTAAAAGCCAGCAGCTACAGCTACAGCAGCTGCTGACTTTTAATATTAGGACACTTACCTGTCCTGGAGTCCAGCGACGTCCGCAGCAGAGGACGAGCAATCGCTCGTCACTCTGCTGCCCCCACCGCCATCCTCGGTGAGGGAACCAGGAAGTGAACCCTTGCGGTTTCACTGCCCGGTTCCCTACGGCGCATGCGCGAGTCGTGCTGCACCGTTCTGACTGGTCCCCGTGTGTTCTGGGAGCCGAGTGTCTCCCAGAACACAACGGGTATTCTGCGGGAAGTGACGTACTTCCTGCAGATTTCCAGCAGAGAGGACTCCCGGAAGTGGGTGCAAATACCTGTCTTAGACAGGTATCTGCACCCCCCTCCCCCTGAAAGGTGTCAATTGTGACACCGGAGGGGGGGAGGGTTCCGATGAGCGGAAGTTCCACTTTAGGGTGGAGCTCCGCTTTAAGGTGAAAAAACACAAGCCTTTACAACCCCTTTAAGAAGCAGAAAAAAATATGAAAATTGGTTTACAATAAATGAATATCTTAATTAGCACAGCCAGTTTCACTGAAGTTGTCTTAAGCCCTTTCACATGGGTGGCCCATCTGTCTGTCTTTCAACCATCTGTTGATGAATGAAAAATGTGCACCTGTGTATTTGTATAGACAAACAGATGTGAACAGATGATCGTCCTTTTACCATTTACATCCATGTATGTTCTGGTCCATTTTTTTAATGTTTTTAAATGTCCAAGGCTCCATCCAGATCTGTTGAACCGCTCTAATGGAACCCGCGGGCATTTTCGGTTTACCTTTCTGGAATGCTCTGCAGCTTCAACATTTTCTTCATACACTTAAGTCACCAGAGAGGTTTAGATGACAATTAACCATATTTGAAGAATATTGCTCGAAGGAGGGGACTTTGTCCAAACACTTTCAAAAATGTATACCCTACTGATCTCCCCCCTGGAACAACCAAATCTATCTTGGATAGAGAAATGGGAGAGAGAGATGAACTGTAGCTTTACAATCAACCAAAGACAAAATATGATTGAGCTCTCGCTGAAATCATCAATTTGTACTAAGATCCAGGAGATGAATTATAAAATATTAACAAGATGGTACTATACCCCACAGAGGTTACATAAATTTTATCCTGGAACACCGGACCGTTGCTAGAGATGCATGGAGGAGGGAGGTATGTTGTTACATATTTTTTGGTCATGTCCAAAAATAACATCTTACTGGAAGGAAGTACGAAACATTATTTAAAGATTCACGGACTACAGTAAACCGGAGGATCCAGACTTTTTTTTACTACATGTTATGAATATCCCTGTCAAAAAATATATAAAATCTATCTTATGACATCTAGTAAACACGGCCAAAGCATGTATCCCACTTAGGTGGAAAAATACGCTACCTCCCATGGTTGGAAGTTGGCTCCATAAAGTGGAAGAGATAAATAGGATGGAAAATCTCACAATTTCAGCACAAAACCAACAAGAAAAGTATTCTGAGGTATGGAGACAGTGGAATATGTTTATTTCTTCTGAAGGAGGTCTGATCTTGCTCAACTCATGATGATCAGATATAAGTATTACAACTAAAATAGTTAACAACTAGTTATCCATTTCTTAGTCAGGGCATCCCCTCCCCTCAGCCTTCCCTTTCCATTTTTCCCTTATTCCCCCTTTTCTTTTTTTTTTCTTTTTTTTTTTTCTTTTTGTAGGTTGTTTTGTTTTTGGTTTATAATTCCGAAAATGGAAAATTGATAGGGTGATTCCAGACACAGCAAATGGGGGTGGTACCCCCGCTCGCTGTAATACCAGCATGGTGCCCTCCCCAGGGGTGTATGGAGGCTGCTATGAACGATGTGTTTATTATCTTGTGATTAATGATTAATGATTAGTAATCATATCTGTTATGTTGTTGTTTATATATGATTGTTATGAGAACCTGGACTCGCCCTTGGCAGTAGAAATAAAGTATTTGAAAAAAAAGAAACAGAGCAGAACGGATGTAAAATGATGCCACCCATTTACGTCTGTTCTGTTTATGTCCATTTTTAGACAAGAAACATTTTTTGTTTATACCTTTGTCTCTTCGTCTCTGCAACAACTAATGCCGCGTACACACGACCGTTTTTAATGTCATTGAAAAAACCGACATTTTTCTCGACGTGATTCTTCTCAAGCCTGCCTTGCCTACACACTATCGTGGATAAAAATGTTTGAGTAAAGCGCGGTAACATACAACACGTACGACGGCACTATAAAGGGGAAGTTCCATTCGGATTCTCAGCCTCGTGCTTTTCAGTCCGTTACAGCGTGACGAATGTGCTATCTCCATTACGAACACTAGTTTTACCAGAACGAGTGCTCCCGTCTCATACTTGATTCTGAGCATGCGTATTTTTTTAACGTCGTTAAAGCCTACACGTGGCCGTTTTTTATGACGAGAAAAACAACGATGTGAAAAACGACGAGAAAAATTAGAGCATGTTCCAATTTTTTCTTGCCCATTTTTCACGTCGTGAAAAATGCTCGGCAGCCCACACACGATCATTTTTAATGACCATTTTAAAAAATATCATTTTTCTCGTCATTAAAAACGGTCGTGTGTACGCGGCATAAGAAAAAACAGATGTAGACTGATGTAAACTGAACTGATCCGAAGATGGATGTGCAAACTGATCTTAAATTCATGGATAAGCGAGTTTGGGGTAGAGGAACTTAACTGGCCTGCACAGAGTCCTGACCTCAACCCGATAGAATACCTTTGGGATGAATTATAGTGAAGACTGCGAGCCAGGCCTTCTTGTCCACATCGGTGCCTGACCTCACAAATGCTCTACTGGAAGAATGGTCAAACATTCCTATAGACACACTCACTCCTAAACCTTGTGGACAGCCTTGCCCAAAAAGTTGAAGCTTTTATATCTGCAAAGGGTGGGCCAACTCAATGTTTAACCCTACGGACTAAGACTGGGATGCCATTAACCACTTCCTTACCGCCCATAGTCATATGACGTCCACAGATGGGATCTCCCATCCTGGGTGGACATCATATGACGTCCTCTGCTTTGAGGGGGGATATCTGAATGATGCCTGCAGCTAGAGGCATCATTCAGATATCCATTTTTTGTGCCAGCGATTCTGCGCACCATAAGAATGATTATAGCGGCAGTTCCGCCGCTTGATCATTCTTATAGGTGGCGGGAGGGGACACCCCCCCCCCTCCCGCCGCCATCCAGTGCTTCTCCGGGCTCTCCCGTGCGATCGGGGACCCGGAGCAAATCTTCCGGCGTCGTTGGTGGGTCACATGACGAGCATAGAGATGACTGGTGACCAGATGGTCACCAGTCATCTCTATGATCGTCGGAGGCCCGGGCGCGATGTGATGACGTCACGCCCGGGTCCTCAGATGTAAACAAAGCCGCCATTGCGGCTTGTAAGTATGAGATCGGTGACATTTTTTTCACTAATCTCATACTTTCCAGCCTGGAGGAGAGATGTGGGGTCTTATTGACCCCGCATCTCTCCATAAAGAGGACCTGTCACACACATTCCTATTACAAGGGATGTTTACATTCCTTGTAATAGGAATAAAAGTGATCAAAAAAAAAAAGAAGTAAAATAAGTGTTAAAAAATAAATAAATAAGTAAAATAAAAAAATAAATAATAAAAAAATAAATTAAAACGCCCCTGTCCCCGGTAGCTTGCGATCAGAAGCGAACGCACACGTAAGTCCCGCCCACGTATGTAAACGCCGTTCAAACCACATATGTGAGGTATCGCCGCATGCGTTAGAGCGCATGCAACAATTTTAGCACTAGACCTCCTCTGTAACTCTAACCTGTAAAAAAAATTAAAGCGTCGCCTATGGAGATTTTTAAAAACCGAAGTTTGGCGCCATTCCATGAGTGTGCGCAATTTTAAAGCGTGACATGTTAGGTATCTATTTACTCGGCGTAACATCATCTTTCATATTTAACAAAAAAATTGGGCTAACTTTACTGTTTTGTTATTTTTTAATTCACTAAACCATTTTTTTCCAAAAAAAAGGCGTTTGAAAAATTATTGCGCAAATACCGTGCAAGAAAAAAAATTGCAATGACTGTCATTTTATTCCCTAGGGTGTCTGCTAAAAAAACATATATAATGTTTGGGGGTTCTGAGTAATTTTCTAGCAAAAGAATGATGATTTGTACATGTAGGAGAGAAGTGCCAGAATAGGCCCGGTATTGATGTGGTAAAAAAAGCCCGGTGTTGAAGTGGTTAAAGTTCATGTGCGTTTAAAGGCAGGCGCCCCAATACATTTGACAATATATTGTATTACATATAAATTCAGCTTTCAAGTGTTGGATAATATTTTACAATGGAACAATTTTAACACATTTTAACATGAAGCTTTCACATTTGTGTGAAGTCAGAAAATTATTTAGCTGTTTAGAACAATGCTGAAACACTAAAAATGTAGCTTATGACAAGTGACAGTTAATATTTTACACTGAATAAATTCTTTAATGTGAAGCTTTCAAAGTTGTGAAATGTTGAAAAAATGATTTGTGTCTGCAAAGCAATTTTATTGAAAAAATCCAACAACTGCCAGTGAATTAAATTGTGTGCATTGAAAACGATTATTTGTTTTTTTATCTTGTTTAATATTTTTATTAGATTTTACAAGTAAATAGCAAATATACTGAACATTACATTCTGATCAAGAATAGAATTGTAAATAAATACAGTAATCACTAAAAATACATATTGAAAGAAAGGCAGTAGAGGATAAACCTCAGTAACAATTATATCAATACAAATAGAGGTATAAAAGATTAGAGCAATGAAGATAAGCAATATTCAGGATAGAATATCACGTCTCAAGACCAACCACTCACCCCCGAAGGGAGCAAGCTGTGAGCAGATGGGGGCTCGATTAAGTATGAGAGAATATGTTGGGCTATCCAGAAGGATACACCAGATGAATGTTGTCATACCTCAATTGTTTAGTGGAGACTTTCCTAACAAATCTTTAAGACACAAAGATATTAGTGATTGATAAAGTGAAACTTTAAAGTTATATATATAAGTCATGTAATGAACATCACATGTGTAAAAACTCTGCATTACACAAGTAACAAAACTAACCAAAACAGAAAGACAGAAGAAGTAAGAGAGAAGAAGAAGAAATATGGGAGAAAAGTAAAATTTATAGAAAAGAAGGTATGGGTATAGGAAAATAGAGAAAAAGGTGAAGGTTGTCTCTCCGGGTGGCGGTCCAGTCAGATCAAGGCCCCGTTTAAATATTATATTAATAGATAAATATTAAAGTATTTCAAAGAGGCATCAACAATAGTTGATCAAAATCTGGGGGTAAGAAGTGTTTAATCCATGGTTTCCATATTTTATTATATGTTGCAATGTTGTCATCTTCAATAGCAGACATTTTGGAAAAGATAAGGGCTCTGTTAATTCTATGTTTAGTTTCAGCCACAACCAAAGTTTGGGTTTTCCAGGCCTTAGCTATAGATTGTTTAGCCGCCGTGGTGAAATGTAGTAGTAATTTGAATTGTGACTTATTCAAATTAGGAGGTTTGAGGTTGAGGAGAGCCAGTGCCGGGTCTGGCGGGATTGGTAGTTCCAAGGCCGTAGAGGCCATGTGAAATATTTTACTCCAGAAGGATTGAACGATTGGACATTGCCACCAAATATGGAACTGCGTGCCCGGTTCAGAACAGCCTCTGAAACATAGATTTGGGTACATGGGGGCAAATTTGGCAATCCTGGCCGGAACCAGGTACCATCGAGAAAGGACCTTATAGTTTGTTTCCAACGCAAAACAGTTTGGCGAGGAATGCTTAGTAGCTGACCATATAATATCCCAGTCACTTTTACTGAATGTTCTATCCATGTCGTGTGCCCATTTAGTCGTATAGGATGGTAAAGTATCGTCGGATGTGGAATTGATGCATTTATACAAAAGTGATATTAATCCTCTAGCATGGGGATCACTGTTACAGATACGTTCAAATTGAGTCATTTGGGTGAGAGGGGATCCCGTATCAAGGAGGGGTGTATAAAAGTTCTTAATTTGTAGATAGCGGAAGAGCTCCTTCATGGGGAGTTTGTATAAATCACATAATGTTGGGAACGTAAGAATATCATTGGAGGAAACTAGATTATGGAATTGAAGTAGGTTTCTTCTGGACCAAGCTGCAAATGATAGGGGAAATTTCCAGGCGGGGTAAAATGAGGGATTTCGAAGAAAAGAGAGTAGAGGGTTATGAGTGGATTGTAGGCTTTTTGTGGATCTATATTTGTCCCAGATAGCTATAGAATGTTTGGTTACAGGGTTAGATAAGTTTAGTCTATCTTTAGGAGCTAACCAGAGCAAATTATTCACAGAAATGGGGTCAATATCCACTGATTCAATCGCTACCCATAGAGGGGATTCTATTGTAGAATGGTATTTGGGGAGTTGTGCTAGCTGAGCAGCAAAGTAGTATGAGGAAAAGTTAGGAATTCCCAGACCACCTTTCAATTTATCAAGATAAAGAGTCGATCTAGGTATACGGGGCTTTGTAGAGCCCCATATAAAAGCCATCACTCTCTTTTGAGTGAGCCTCAAGAAGTAAGGAGGTATATGTATGGGGAGAACTCGGAATAGGTAAAGGAACTTTGGTAAGATTGACATCTTAGTAGCATTAATCCTCCCAATCCAAGATAAAGGAAGAGAAGACCATTGTTTCATCAGATTAGTAGTTGACTTCAATAAGGGTAAGTAGTTAGCTGAAAATAGGTCGGATATAGAAGAGGTGAGTTGGACTCCAAGATATGAAATATGATGCAATTCCCAATTGAAAGGTAAAGACGTTTGAGCTTGTTGTAACTCAGATGGCGAAAGGGAAATATTAAGGGCATTAGATTTGGCATGATTAACACACAAACCAGAAATCTTTGCAAACTTGTCTAAAGTATTTACTAGATTTGGGGCTGAGACGTGGGGATGGGATAAAAAAATCAGGATGTCATCTGCAAAAAGACTCAATTTGTGTTGATGTCCACCTAATTCTACACCTTTGATATTAGGATTATTTCTAATAATACATGCTAAGGGTTCAATAAGTAGGGAAAAAAGCAAAGGGGATAGGGGGCAACCCTGTCTAGTACCTCTTCTAATATCTATCATAGCTGATTTGTAGCCCATATATTTAATATAAGCTTTCGGAGTGCTGTATAGTGAGGAGACCCAAGTTAAGAAATTTTCCCCAAAACCCCATTTTTGAAGAGTATATTGTAGATATGGCCAGCTGATTGAGTCGAACGCCTTCCTAATATCTAATGATATAAGGCAAGTTGGGATACGTCTTTTTTTGGCGGCATGAATTAATAAAAGTGCTCTTCTGACATTATCCCCTGCTTGACGCAAGGGCATGAAGCCAGTTTGGTCACGATGGATAAGTTTACCTATAATGCTATTCAATCTAGTTGCCAAGATCTTAGCTAGTAACTTAATGTCTAGATTTAAAAGAGATATGGGGCGGTAATTAGACCAAGAGGTAGTGTCAGATTTAGGTTTGGGAATCATTGCTATGATGGAAGTTAGTGTTTCGGTTTTAAACGAATGACCAGCTAATAAAGAATTGAAGGCTCTAGTCAATAGAGGCGTTAAAATCGAATCAAATTGTTTGTAGTATAGTGCAGAAAACCCATCGGGGCCCGGTCTCTTGTGAGGCTTCAATTCTTTAATAGCAGCTTTAACTTCCAAGGCCGTTATGGGACTCTCCAAATATTCACACTGTTCCGGTGTCATTGTGGGAAGTTTAACATCTGAGAACAAAGTGTCTGCTTTGTTTTTATCAAAGATTAAGCCAGAGTCATAGAGCTTAGCTAATTTAGATTGAAAGATGTCCAAGATCTTTAATGGGTTACTAGTGTATGCATCTCTGGAGGTTCTAAGTCGGAATGCAGCTTGTGAACGATCAATAGACTTGAGGCTGCGGGCCATTGGGGTATCGGGCTTATTGGCTTTGCGGTATAGGGTATGTTGCCGCTTGCGTAAGAGTTTGTCTGCCGAATCTGTCAGAAAAAGATCCAACTCAAGCCGGGCCCTTTCCAATTTAGTGTTTGTGTGTGCATTCGGGGTAGCTTGATGAGCCAAATGACAAGCGTTAAAATTTGCTTCAAGTTTGGTGAACAGAATCTTGCGGACTCTTTTAATAGATCTCGCCTTTTGTATCAAGCTGCCCCGAATAACAGCTTTATGGGCTTCCCATAATGTAAGGGCAGAGACATCAGTAGTGTCATTAAATGAGATATAATCATTAAGAGCCAGTTCAATATCTGAACGGTGTGAGGGGTGAGTTAGGATGGAGTCGTTAATACACCAAGTGGTGTCATGTGACCTAGGTATAGGAGAGGTAATTGTAGCAGTGACCGCACAATGGTCTGTCCAAGGAAATGGGATTATATTAGAGGATATTACTTCAGGGAGCATACTAGAGGGGAGGAAAATATGGTCTATTCGTGAAAAGGATTTGTGTGGATAAGAATAATGTGTAAAATTTCTGGAAGTTGGGTTAAGTTCCCGCCAGGTATCAACAAAATTAAAAGAAGTAAGTAGAGATTGGAAGGACCGTTTATGGGTAGGAGAGTTAGGAGATGACGGGGATTTATCCAAGAAAGGATAAATGGTAGTATTGGAGTCGCCACATAATATTATTGTTCCAAATTTATGTGATTCGATTAGTTGGAAAAGATGTGATAGAAAAGCTTCAGGACGTTTATTTGGGGCGTAATACGAAACTAATGTGACTTCAGTATCAGCAATAAAGCCTGTTAATAAAACATATCTACCCTCAGGGTCACATATTTGTGTATTAAGGGTAAATGGTGTAGAACAGTGGAATCCAATCAAGGACCCACGTTGCTTAGTTGTAGCTGAAGCTGCGTAGAATTGAGGGTAGGAGGAGGAAAGAAATTTAGGGGAGGCGTTATTGATAAAGTGCGTCTCTTGAAGGAAAATGATGTGAGCTTTTCTAGCTGAAAAGGAACGTAGAGCTTTAGTTCTTTTTTGTGGAACGTTGAAGCCTTGTACATTTAAGGACAAAATGTTTATGGGGGCCATGACATAGTAAGGGTAAGTTTCATATAAGGGTTAATGAAACCCATATTATGAGTTCGAACCGCCACCAAGGGAGACAGAAGAGGAGAAGAAAGGAAAGACAGAAAAGAAAGAATAAAGAAGAAACCAAATAAAAAAGAAGCCCTAATGACTGCAATTAGTGTCATAAAATAATGATGTACTAGTAGGGCGCAGGAACATCTCGGAGAGATAACAAAAAATCTCCGAGGGGTTCCATGGTCACCGACCGACTCCTGCATAATAGTAGCAGGAGTCAGGGGGTACGTAGGGGGCCGCAAGAAGTTCCGGAGGGAAAAACAACGCCGGAGAACACTTAAGTATTATAATAGAAAACATAAATAATTCTCTATCAAGAAGACTGGAGATGCAATAAACAAAAAAAGAGAGAGAAAGGAAGCATACCAACTTTGGGAAGTATGTTGAGTCAATTTCTAAATGAATGCGTCCATAAGGAGGCTGGAAAATATCAATCTTAACACTTGTGAAGCAAACCGTCAACGCAAGCGAAATAATTAATAAACAAGCTCGCAAATATAGAGGAAAGGGAAGGGAGAGAGGGAAAGAAAAAAAAAAAAAGGAAATGTAATATAGACCTACTGGCTGACTAAAACAATAAATAATTACCCAAATTTATATTTCATAGGTACAATATAATATGCATTTAAATTACTAAGTAGACATATTTGTCTGAAAGGGGACAAACACACAAAAAAAAAAAAATTTAATATAGACCTTCTGGCTGACTAAAACAATAAATTAATGCCCAAATTCATATTTCAGAAGTATAATATAATATGCATATAAATTACTAAGTAGACATATTTGTCAGAAAGGGAACAAGACAACAAAAAAAAACAAAAAAAAAAAAAAACACTTGTCTCAAAAATGTAAATGTAATATAGACCTTCTTGCTGACTGAAACAATAAGTAATTACCCAAATATATAGTTCATAGGTACAATATAATATGCGTTTAAATTACTAAGTAGACATGTTTGACAGGAAGGGGACAAACACAAAAAAAAAAAAAAAAAACCTTAAAAACACTTGACTCAAAAATGTAAATGAAATATAAATATTCTGGCTGATTAAAACCCTAAATAGAAACCTAGATTCATATTTCATAAGTACAAATTAATATGCATATATTATGTGCATATAGATTAAAGAAATTGATATTTTTGACAGAAACAAAACACCACTAAAGAAAAGAAAAAAAAAAAAAGGAGAACAGGATTCTAGTTCTTCAAGCATAGATAGTGCAATGCTTTTCAGAATAAAGCAATGGGGCTAATACCCTACAAAAGGGGAGAAACATGGATAAGATTAATGAGAAGTGAACAATCAGTCCATTGAGTCGACCTTTATCGGTGCCTGACTATCAAAACGTCCTCTTTTATGAAGATTCTGTCTAGTATAGCCAGAGGGGTTTGGGTCCAGGTCGGTTTCATTTGGAGGTGATCTAGAAGCCGCACGTCTACGAGGTTGCTCCTTAGAGTTGGCGTGATCCATTAAGGCTGACCGAAGTTCATCGGACGTGCGACAGGTATATCTGGTTTCCAAGTATGTAAAGCGGAGAGAGAATGGAAACCCCCAGTGGTATATGATTTGATGCTTTTGAAGTACTTGCAGCAGTGGTTTCATAGAACGCCTCTTAGTAACAGTTAGAGGGGAGAGGTCTGTAAAGAGCTGATAGATATTGCCCTGAAACTCAAGAGTGTTTTTACCTCTAGCAGCAGCAAGTATTTGCTCCTTTGTTTTATAGTAATGAAATTTAACTATAATATCTCTAGGGGGTCCATTGGGTTTGCGTTGAGTTAGGGCCCTGTGGACTCTGTCCATTTCCAATCTCTCAGGTGAAATACCTGGTAACAGTTCCTGAAACAGTGCACATATAGTTCCCTGTAAGTCAATGATTGATTCAGGGAGACCTCTGATTCTTAGGTTGGAGCGACGGTCCCTGTTCTCCTGGTCTTCCAAACGGCTTTGTAATAAAAAGTTCTCATCCTTAAGCTGTTCAATAGTAGTATTATAATGCTGTGTGGTAGTTTCTATATCATCTACCTGCATTTCCAATTCAGCTGTTCTATGCCCCAGCTCCCTAATCTCCCTTGTCAGCTTCTCTGTTATCTGGTCAGAAGTTTGTTTCAAAGCTTTTTGAAGCATTTTCTCAAATTGTCTAAACATGCTAGACTGAATAACATTTTCAGGTGTTTCATAGTCAGAATCAATCTCACCAGCTGTGTCCAGAGTTTTGACATTGTGTGACAGGGATTTAGGAACCTGCTGTGTGCGAGTCTGTGAGGTACCAGGCGCCGCCATCTTGGATGTCTGCCGGGCCGGTGTATCCTTAGAGATACCAATCTTATACTTTGTTTTTGGCCCCCTCGTGACCATCCTCAATAAGCCAAAGTGTACCTGGTATGAATTTGCGGGAGCTGGTGCCGTTTGCGGTGAAAACAGCGGTCGGTTCTCCGGTTTGTTTAACCCGGGAGCGGAGCTCTAAGGGGATGCGACTTCTCCCTCAGGCATCCGCGCATGCGCCGATTATTTGTTTTTTTAAAACACGTTTATGCATCAAAAAAGGAGTTTGGAACAAGTGTAAATTGATATTTTAGAATAGAACATAAAGCTTTCAAACTTGTTTGGAGGCAAACACTTTGTAAAGCACTGTTAGACCCCTTTCACACTGGGGCGTTTTTCATGCGCTTTTGGGCTAAAAATAGCACCTGTAAAGTGCCTGAAAACTGCAGTTCCAGTGTTGAAGCCCTAATGCTTTTACACTGGGGCGATGCGCTGCCAGGACGTTAAAAAAAGTCCTGCAAGCAGCATCTTTGTCGCGGTGAAGGAGCGGTGCCCATTGAAATGAATGGGCACCGCTGTGGAAGCGCTTGCAAAGCGCTTCGGCAGCTGTGCTACACTGGTGCATTTAACCCTTTATTTGGATGCTAGTGGGGGTTAAAAGTGCCCCGCTAGTGGTCGATTAGCGCCGTTAAAACGACAGTAAAGAACGGGTAAAACTAGCAGTGTTTTACCGTCAACGCCCGCCTGCCCCAATCTGAAAGCAGCCTTAAAGAAAAAAAAAGCAATTTGCCACATGTGACAGGTAATGTTTTACAAAGCCTCACACTGTTACACTGTAACATGAAACTTTTAATTCGTGTAAGGTCAGAAAAACAAAAACTGTCTGATGGTGTATTGTGCTTTCATTATTCTTCATGGAGTATATAGACATAAACTTTGAGAGATGGTGATCCCACCGTAAAGGCCCTTGCTTAAGAATATCCTGTTATGTGGCGACAACTAGCTCCCAGCTGTGCTCTCAAGTATTTACCATGTTACATTTATTTGCTAATTCCTTCTAGCGTTCTCTAGAATTGTTACATTCTTATAAAAATGTATGTTTTCCTATGCTCCTCAACTCCATCTAGTGGCCATAATGCATTTTTTTTACTGCTGCCCATAATAAAAGAGCATTGGTTTTTGCCAAGTGGCACACAGTGAATGAACATGCAGACTTTCTGTATAAATGGCTACGTTTTTTTTTTATGGACCCCAATTTGGTATTCAAAAAATGTATTTATGTCCAATCAATAATTATATAAATATACATGCAAAATAAATTAGGAACAACTGTTGGTTTTGGAGTTGGGGCTGCAGGTTATGCTAGTGTATGCTGAAGCAATTACATGACAGTGGGGTTGATTTAGTAAATGCAAATCCACTGAGCACTACAAGTGCAGTCGCTTTAGATCTGAGGGGAAGTTCTGAAATAAAGGGAAGCTCTGCTGATTTTATCATCCAATCATGTATAAGCAAAAATGCTGTTTTTTGTTTTCCTTACATGTCCCCCTCAAATCTACAGTGACTGCACTTCAAAGTGCACTTGTAGTGCAACGTGGATTTGTCTTTAGTAAATAAACCCCAAAGTCTGGACTGAAAAAAGCTTCATGCAGGGAAATGGCAGGTAGTCAGACACATGAGCAAAAAATGTTCAACATACCTTCAGTAATATCGGAGTGAGGTATGGTAGCGATGGCAAAGTCCAGGTTGTGAGGGGCATTGTGGGCAATAGCAATGGGTATCACATCTTACTCTATCACTGGTGCATACAGAACACTTTTTGTGGCATTTTCAGTGATTTTTGGTGAGAGGATTAATATTGGGATGTGTCTCTCATGCAACCTGCTGACTGATCAGAACAAAGGTTTTTGGGTGGAGGGCCTTCCTGGCAAAAAAGGCCTGTTAAAATCTCCTCTTGATACCTTGGGTAGGAGCCAGGTTTTTCTGTGTACTACAATAGAAGACATAGGAGTTGCACATATACCGTATATACTCGAGTATAAGCCGAGATTTTCAGCCCTTTTTTTTGGGCTGAAAGTCCCCCCTCGGCTTATACTCGAGTCAGCGAAATTTAATATTGTAAATTGTACCTGAAGGCTGCGGCGTCCATCGTTTAAAACTTGCGGTCTCTTCCTGGTCCCTTCCGTGATAGGTGGAACTGTGTCTGCTGAGAATCGCCTATCACGAACGTTCTCTCATCCTCAGTTTCCCAGCAGACGTCCGT
Organism: Rana muscosa; assembly: GCA_029206835.1. Lineage (NCBI taxonomy): Eukaryota > Metazoa > Chordata > Amphibia > Anura > Ranidae > Rana > Rana muscosa. Next base: position 230,175,399 of record CM055117.1, on the reverse strand, counting down.
GATTGGCGGAAACTGAACACAGTGTCTGCTGGGATGGGTGAAGATGAGAGAACGTTCGTGATAGGCGATTCTCAGCAGGCAGTTCCGCCTATCACGGAAGAGACCAGGAAGAGAGCGCGAGTTTTAAACGATGGACGCCGCAGCCTTCAGGTACAATTTTACAATGTTCAATTATAATTCTAGGGAAACAGTGAGGATTGGCACAGTGAGGATTGGCACAGTGAGGATTGGCACAGTGAGGATGGGCACTTGTGAGGATGGGAACACGTGAGGATCAGGGATGAGCCGAACACCCCCCTGTTCGGTTCGCACCAGAACCTGCGAACAGACAAAATGTTTGTGTAAACTTTAGAACCCTATTAAATACAATGGACTCGAACGTTCGAAATCTAAAGTGTTAATTATAAAGGCTAATATGCAAGTTATTGTCCTAAAAAGTGTTTGGGGACCTGGGTCCTGCCCCAGGGGACATGTATCAATGCAAAAAGAAGTTTTAAAAACTGCAGTTTTTTCGGGAGCAGTGATTTTAATAATGCTTAAAATGAAAAAATAAAAGTGAAATATTCCTTTAAATTTCGTACCTGGGGGGTGTGTATGATATACATGTAAAGTGGCGCATGTTTCCCGTGCTTAGAACTGTCCCTGCAAAAAATGTCATTTTTGAAAGAAAAAAATGCATTTAAAACTGACTCGCGGCTATTAATGAATTGTCGGCTCCCGGCAATACATACAAAAGTCATTGATAAAAAAAAAAAAAAAAGCGTGGGGGTTCCCCAGAATTCAATTACCAGGCCCTTCAGGTCTGGAATGGATATTAAGGGGAACCCCGCCGCAAATTTAAAAAAAAATTGACGTGGGGTTCCCCCAAATATCCATTCCAGGCCCTTCAGATCTGGCATGGATTTTAAGGGGAACTCCACCCCAAATTTTAAAAAAAAATGGCGTGGAGTCCCCCTAAAAATCCATACCAGACCCCTTATCCGAGCACGCAACCTGGCCGGCCGCAGGGGAAAAGGGGGGGACGAGAGAGCGCCCCCCCTCCCTCCTGAACTGTACCAGGCCACATGCCCTCAACATTTTTAGGGGGACTCCACGCCATTTTTTTTTTAAATTTGGGGTGGAGTTCACCTTAAAATCCATGCCAGATCTGAAGGGCCTGGAATGGATATTTGGGGGAACCCCACGTCAATTTTTTTTTTAATTTGAGGCGGGGTTCCCCTTAATAACCATTCCAGACCTGAAGGGCCTGGTAATTGAATTCTGGGGAACCCCCACGCTTTTTTTTTTTTTTTTATCAATGACTTTTGTATGTATTGCCGGGAGCCGACAATTCATTAATAGCCGCGAGTCAGTTTTAAATGCATTTTTTTCTTTCAAAAATGACATTTTTTGCAGGGACAGTTCTAAGCACGGGAAACATGCGCCACTTCACATGCATATCATACACACCCCCCAGGTACGAAATTTAAAGGAATATTTCACTTTTATTTTTTTCATTTTAAGCATTATTAAAATCACTGCTCCCGAAAAAACGGCCGTTTTTAAAACTTCTTTTTGCATTGATACATGTCCCCTGGGGCAGGACCCGGGTCCCCAAACACTTTTTAGGACAATAACTTGCATATAAGCCTTTATAATTAGCACTTTAGATTTCTCCCATAGACTTTTCGAATTTGCCGCGAACACCCCAATTTGTTCGCTGTTCGGCGAACGGGCGAACAGGCAATGTTCGAGTCGAACATGAGTTCGACTCGAACTCGAAGCTCATCCCTAGTGAGGATGGGAACTTGTGAGGATGGGAACAGTGAGGATGGGAACAGTAAGGTGGCAATGGGCTTAGTGAAGTTGCAATGGGTGGGCATCGTTGACCCTCGGCTTATACTCGAGTCAGTAAGTTTTCCCAGGTTTTTGTGGTAGCATTAGGTACCTCGGCTTATATTCGGGTCGGCTTATACTCGAGTATATACGGTAATTGAAACATAAATGAGAAATGGGTATAGGATATTGTATCTTTATGTTGCATTCCTTGATTCTCCAGTATTCATGACCATGTTCAGTACTCCATGTATATTTTTTCTTGACAAAAACAAATTTTTATTTACATTTTTCTTTGGTAATTCCTTTAAAGTCCCACCCTCAGGGGTTTCCCTTTTCTCTATATTTTAACAAAACAGGTATATGGACACTTTTCTCTTTCGTTCATGGACGGACACAGCCTTAATCTTGACAAATCGGGTATTAGCCTTCCTTCAGGAGTGACTAGGCAGAATGTGTTAACAACTTCAAAGCTGAACAGCCCCGCCCAGGGGGCGGTCCTACTGGCTATATCCCCTCAGCCTGCACTAAGCAGCTCAGTTTTTTTCTGCCTAGCTAAGGAGAAGACATGGCTCCCTTCGGGCCCATAGGCCTGGAGGTTTTTATTCCAAATTGAAAATTTATTATTTTATTTTTATTTTTGTTCCTGTGATCTTCCATCAACTGCCGACTGGGCGACAGGCTGGATCCCAGATTCTTGTAGTCTCCCCAGTTTCGGCCATCGAGCATGTGCCGACCGTAGCTATGCGCTGGGCCGTCCACGACATGCCCGTCGCTCTACGGGTGGCCGTTGAGCTATATGCTCCAGGGCATGCATAGGACCGGTCTATAGGGCCGAGTCGCAGCTCTACTAGGAAGCAGACGGCAGCTGTTCAAGGGTGGTGAGTCCTCTGGGGGGGAACCCCTCATCTCTGTCGCAACTAGGAGGGTGGGCTGTTGGTACCTTGACTGGAGTCCTTGGGTCAGCATGGTATCAGAAGCAGACACCTCTCCCCCCGATACACCTGGATTGGCATCTGGTGCTCCTGCACCCACTGTGTCAGTAGACGCTATGTCGGCGTCCTGGTTTGTTGCCAAGGTGGAAGTGGCACGTGGGCACGGAGGTAAAAAGTGCCCCCTCCCCCCGCCATCTTCTGGGGACAACTCTGATGGGGAGCCGGGTCCAGCTACGGCTCATGGCCCTGGTTCTGACATATCAGAGGATGCGGACCGTGGCCGGCGGACAGTGAGGATGATTCCGGGTCCGGGTCACCACGCAATAAGGCTCTGATAGGTGACCTTATCACCGCAGTGCAGGATACTCTAAAGATAGAGGAGCCTGCAGAAATGCCAGAAGCGTCGGTCCCTTTCGGGTTTCGTAAAGCCGACCCGCACTGCTAAGGTGTTCCTTGTGCGTCTTACCAGACAAGCTTTTATACAAGGAGTGGGGCAAACCACAAAAGGTTTTCGGTCCCCAAAAAGGTTTGGCGATGCGTTACCCTTTTGAGGAGAGTTTCCTGAAAAGATGGACCTCTCCTCCGATAGTAGACCCTCAGGTGTCCAGATTAAACAGGGTAGCCACAATTCCAGTGGAAGGGGCTCCTGCTTTCAAGGACCCTGCGGACAAGAAGGCTGAAGCGGTCATCCGCTACCTATACGGCTCGGCTGTGCGCCCAACGGTGGTTGGGGCCCTGGTGTCTCAGACACTCACTGAAGGGGCAAAAATGCTGCTCCATGGGTTAAGGCACATGAGGCTCCCTCGGACGAGGTGGCTATGGCCGACCAGTTGATACAGGGCCTCAAAATTGTCTGTGAATCAGCCCTGGACACTATTCCTCTGCTGTCCAGAGCCTCAAGCTATGCAGTGGTGTTCTGGCTAAAAGGTTGGTCGGCGGACCAATCTTCCAAGAAGCCCCTATGGATTGCCCTTTAAGGGCGACAGACTTTTTGGAGCATCCCTGAATGAAATGATTAAATATGCCACAGAAGGTAAGAGCATGCTGCTCCCACAATCCAAAAAGGGTAAGGAGCCACGCCGTGGCAAGGACCCTCCTTCACCGCGCACAAGCATTTTTTTCGTCCGCCTAGTGCAGCAAGTAAATGATCCCAGGCCGATAAAGCGCCTGCTGAGGGACAGAAGTGTCCCTGGTTTTGCAAACCCAACAAGCCTGCGAACAAATCTACGTCCGCATAAGGTCTGTCCCCACCCATCTCTCGGGCAGGGGGACGTCTTAGCGAATTTGCGACCTGGTGGACATCTCAGATCCCCGACCGGTGGGTTTGCAAAGTAGTTTCCTCAGGGTACAAGATAGAGTTTCTCTCTTGCCCTCCGAACAGATTTTTATTTTTATTTTATTTTTTCCCTTCCAACTGTCAGCTTCAGCCGACTCATCGGGAAACCCTATATGGGGCGGTTCAAGACCTGAGCGGGGTGATAATTCCTGTTTCAGTACAGGAACGGTTTCAGGGGTTTTACTAAAATCGGTTCGTAGTACCTAGAAGGAGGGGGTTCGTCCAATCTTGGATCTCAGGACCCTCAATTGCTTTGTGAAGGTACAAAGATTCCGGAGGGAGTTGGTTCGCTCTGTTGTCGCTGCCCTCCATCCGGGGGATTTTGGCAAGGACGCAAACTTGCAGGTCCCCATATGCACCAGGCATCAGAGAGGTCTGCGCTTGCGGCCGGGGAAGACCACTACCAACTTGTTACTCCCCCCTTCGCCTGGCATCAGCACCGAGAGTGTTCACCAAGGTGCTCGCCCTGATTCTGGCCCTACCAAGACAGCGTGTCATCGCTATCGTGGGCTACTTGGACGATATTCTTCTGAGGGCCACTTCAAGCTCAGAAATAGAGGTGAGCGTGTCTATAACCTGTCAGACCCTCCGATACTTTGGTTGGGTGCTGAACACTCAGAAGTCAGTATTGGTACCGACTCAACTCCTAGTGTATCTGGGGTTGATTTTGGACTCCTCAGAGGCGAAAGTTTTTCTCCCTATGGGAAGGTTGCAGACCCTTTGGGCTGCGGTGCGGAAGTTGACATCCCCAAGATGGTCGTCACACCGCTTTTGCAGGCGAGTCCTGGGCCTCATGGTAGCCTCCTTCGAGGTGGTACCGTATGCGCAATTTCACATGCGAGTGCTACAGAAAGTAATTCTGTCCAGAAGGGACAAGTGCCCTTCATCCCTGGATTGTCAAATCCGCGTGAGCCACCTAGTTAGGACTTCCCTAGTTGGTGGCTGGCATCACCGGCACTTCTGTCCGGGAAGTCGTTCCTTCCTTTTTACTTGCCGATCAAGGTCCTGGAACTCCGGCCGATCAGGCTGTGCCTCTCAACTTGGTAGCTCAGCTGCAGCGTCGAAGGTCGCTCACATCCTAAGGTGGGCATAAAGGAGCGTACTGACCCTGTGGGCCGTATACATTCCGAGCATGGAAAACTGGCAGGCGGAGTCGCCAGATGCTGGACCAATGAGAATGGTCTCTACACCCGGAGGTGTTTCAGCTCCTTTGCCAAGGATGGGGCTCGCCAGACGTAGATCTCCTGGCTTCTCGACTCAATCGGAAGGTATTGAGGTTTGTGGCCAGGTCAAGAGACCCATGGGCAGACGCGACAGATGCGTTGGTGGCACCGTGGAGTCAGTACCGGCTAATCTACGCCTTCCCTCCTCTGAAGCTCCTTCCTTATCTGCTTCGCAGACTGGAGGCAGAGAGGATTCCAATGATCCCTATTGCTCCGGATTGGCCTCGGCGTCCTTGGTACGCCGATCTAGTGCGTCTGATAGCAGACGCCTCTTGGCGTCTACCGCTAAGAAAGGACCTGCTGTCGCAAGGTCCCATACGCCATCCTGTTTTACAGTCACTGGGTTTAACGGCATGGCTATTGAGAGCCAGGTGCTAAGAGACCGATGCCTGTCAGACTCTGATCTCTACCATGAGGGGTGCTCGGAAATCGTCCCCTGGGAAGATTTACCATTGCACTTGGAAGACCTACATATCCATTTGTGAGGAAATGAGGTGGCATCTGCGTACTTATTTGGTTCCAGAGTCATGCTGTTCTTACAGCGTCTGGCAATTAAGGGGAAGATATCTGCCCTGGCTGTCTTTTTATTCAATGACCCCTGATGGCTAACTCTCTAGTGAGAACGTTTGTTCAGGGGGTTCGGCATGCGGCCCCTCCGGTCCGCCCTCCACTACCTCTGTGGGGCTTGTATAGCAGACGTCCCTTGGCGTCTACCGCTTTGAGAGGACCTGCTGTCGCAAGGTCCCATACGGCATCCTGCTTACAATTAATGGCTTAAGGGCCTGGCCTCTAGGTGCCTCAGAAGCCACCGTTTGAGAACATAGGGAAATTCCCTTGTTGACACTTTCTCAGAAAGTGGTCCTTTTGGTAGCTGTTGCGTTAGTTAAGATGGGTTTCTGAGCTGGCAGCCTTGTCATGCAAGGCTCCTTATCTTATCTTCCACAAGGATAAGATAGTGCTGCGTCCGCAGCCTTCTTTTCTTCCTAAGGTCGTTTCGACCTTCCATCTCAAGGAAGACATTGTACTGCCATCCTTGTGTCCTCATCCGTTGAATCCTAAGGAGACGACGTTGCATTCCTTGGACATTGTCCGAGCTCTGAGAGTATACTTGTCTGTTACTGCTCCGTTCCGGAGTTCAGACTCACTGTTTGTTTCGGGGGCTGGTCCCAAGAAGGGCCCAGCGGTCTCGTCGGCCACCATTCCGAGGTGGATCTGACAGATCATGATCAGTCTTACACCATAAAGGGTCGGGCGCCTCCCTTTCCCGGCGCATTCAACTACGGCAAGAGGTGCCTCTTTGGCTTTCTGACATCAAGCGTCTGTTTTCCAGGCGTGTAAGGCGGTGACCTGGTCATCCGTTCACACTTTCACTAAACTTTACAAGTTGATGTGAGCGCATCTTCGGATGCTTCTTCGGCCGCAAAGTTTTGCAGGCAGCTGTTTAGAGTTACAACTCCTCAGTTGAGGAGCTCTGTTTTGTTTTGGGCTGAAGTTGTTTTAATGCTGTTCCCACCCCTCGTTTTGACACTGCTTTGGGACGTCCCACTTTGTCAAGATTAAGGCTGTGTCCGTCCATGAACGAAAGAGAAAATAGAATTTTTATACTCACCGTAAAATCCTTTTCTCTGAGTTCATGGACGGACACAGCACCCACCCCTCTTTTTTTTTTTTTAAGTTTGTACTGCTTTTGACGAACTGAGCTGCTTAGTACAGGCTGAGGGGATATAGCCAGTATGACCACCCCCTGGGCGGGGCTGTTCAGCTTTGAAGTTAACACATTCTGCCTAGTCACTCCTGAAGGAAGGTTAATACCCACTTTGTCAAGATTAAGGCTGTGTCCGTCCATGAACTCAGAGAAAAGGATTTTACGGTGAGTATAAAAATCCTATTTTTTGTACCAGTCAAAGGATCTTCCAATGGCTAGGTAGGGCAGCATCATTGAGGTGTTCTAATCTACACTTCTGGTGAATTGATTGTAATTGTGTATGTAATCAGGTTTTCTAACTAGACTGTGCCTTCTATGGATTTCCACTGAGGTGTTGACAGGACCTGGATCTGAACCCATGACCTGTGCTGTGTCTGGTAGTAGCTTTTCTTGCTGAGTTACCTGAGATGCTGGACAGCTCTCTGCCTGTGCCCTTGATGATTTGAATTTCTCTTTATCCATCCCTGGGTTGACGCTTATTTTAAGTGTAACTTTGGAGTTATAGTTTCTTCTCAATATTTGCAAGGAAAGTTGCGCTTTGCAAGGGAATTTTTCCCAGAGCTTAGTGAATGTGGTGAAACTTCACTTTGCAAAAAATACCGAATCACATGCAAGCAAAGTAAAAAAAAAAAATGCAGTCATGCTTGCATATGATTGTCAACAAAGCTCCAAATCATTCACTAAGCTCTGGGGATAATTCCCTTACAAAAATTGCCAACATTCAACTGTAAATCAATGATATATTTCATTATGGAACCACTTATTGCTACATTTGAGACTCAAAGTAAATTGTGATATAAACTTACAATAGCAGTTCTCTGCAAGCTGCAATGAAGTCTGATTTAATACATGTATACGTTTTTTAGAGTAGAATTTTTATTCAATCAGAAAGCTAGTACGGTAAGTTCCTGAGTACTGAGCTATTTTTACTTTCTTTGTTATGCACCTGGGTATACCATTCAAACATATTGTATTAGCTAACTGAATAACACAGGTGAGCCCACTTAATATTTCCCTTAAGCAGAACGGATTTGCCTCTTATCACAAAGATGTGTTGAAAGTACCAATAGATTCTTCAAACATTTGAATAATATTTCTGAATTTCAAACATATTCTGCAAAATTCATAGTTTCATAGATACTCATAATAAATCTGCTTCACAGTAGTGGTACAAATGGCAAAACCTGTGACAGATTCATGTACGTATCAATTAATTGTATGTGACACTCTTTTAGAATTACCAAAATCATACCAAAGATGCAACAAAAAACCTACACATTCAACACAATTTGCTGAAACATGAAAGAGGTCTTATTTACTTCCACTTTCCTTATTACCCATATATCGATGTTTCTTAATGACTTTGTTGCAAAAACAGCAACAGGCAGTAAAAATATCCCAAATAAAAACATTTTTGATTTGTCGCATGCATTGGTACTAGCAATTTAAATGTTGCAAACATTTTATGAATTTGGCTTAAGCATTCAAACTAGGTAAAAAAATCTAAAGGAGACCCAACGGGACTTTAAAGGCAGTTATCAACGAGGTAGTGAGAATACAAAAAGAGTAAAATCCAGAAGTTTTATTCAAACATAGTAAAACAGTGATTTTGATCATTCAATACAAAATTTTAAAACAAAGGAGTAATCATACAGATATTAGGAGGAAACACAAACACAATATTGGTATAATGTTCAGCCCTAAACCATCTTATGAAAAAGATTAAAGTTTAAAATTTAAATGAAAAGGCATGCATCTGCATGCTGATACATGAAGGTGCTACCATGTGAATGGTGACCGAATTGAAAGTTCTGGGGGATGAACCCCTAAAAATTAGTCTCTAAAAAAGTCTCTAAATAAAGGCTGTAAATGGAGCGAGGCTGCTTCAGGCGCGGGCTGGGGAACCCGATCACTGTGAACAAAAGGAAAGCAAAAGGAGGAGAGAGAAGCGCCAAGCCAATCCTTTAAACAGCTTAGGAATGTATTCAGTATATAAGTATAAAACAACACTAAAAACTTGCGTGAAAAATGTAGGAGCACTTGCAGAGTGTTAGAGCGGGTGGGAACTTCCACATGCAGTGTCACAGGAGAACAGGAGGGCCGCCGTAAAGTCTCTATTGAGGGATCCACGAGCACCATGTGTTAGCCGCAGCTGGAGCCTCGATAAGCCTCATGGAGATGTCGGTTGTGTGTCTCTGGGTGGGAGTGGTCCAGGGCTGCAAACTGGGGAGCCGCCCACACGCTGTCTGGCCAATCGGAACTCATTTCAAAGGCATGGCCTCGCCTTCTTCATCAGCTGAAGAAGTGCTCCAACATTTTTAGTGTTGTTTTATACTTATATACTGAATAAATTCCTAAGCTGTGTAAAGGATAGGCTTGGCGCTTCTCTCTCCTCCTTTTGCAATCATACAGATATGAATACCAATATACTGTATATTGCTCATGATCTGGAACATATGGTTGGTCTCATATTTTCCTCTCTCCTGGGGCACTTACCCTGGGTGAGGTCTATTTTTGTTTTATCTTTTTCGTCACATTACTCATTATTCACTAGGGATTTATTTAATTTTTTTCACATTTCTTTATCCTCTAGCTTTGAGCACTGGACATACTCCATATACTCAGGCGAACTCTTAAGCCATGTACACACGATAGGTTTTACCGATGAAAACACTCCGATGGACTTTTTTCATTGGACAAACCGATCGTGTTTGGGCCCCATCGGTCTTTTTAACATTGGTGTTTAAAAATAGAACATGTTTTAAATTTATCCGATGGTTAAAAAACAGATAGCAAATTACTATCGTCTGTGGGGAACTCCATTGGATAAAAAACCCACGCATGCTCAGAATCAAGTCGACACATGCTCAGAAGCATTGAACTTAATTTTTCTCGGCTCATCGGAGTGTTTTACGTCGCCGCGTTTGGAACGGTCGGTTTTTTGACTGATGGTGTGTAGACAAGACTGATGGAAGTCAGCTTCATCGGTTTTCCGATGGAAAAATCCATCGGTTTAAAAACCATAGGAAATCCGATCGTGTGTACAGGGCTTTAGTGATACTAGTATACTAAAAACAATTTTAGATTTTTTGTACAGCATTAGACCCATTGCAATTAGCTTGACAATATACTCATACACATTATAGTAGTGAGCCTTATACTCAGGTATATTCTTTCTACAGTTATTACCATGATGCCACATCTAGGTTGTTTTGGGCTCGTGTCCTCTCTGTTCTGTCTTGCAGGGCCTTCATTGGAACCCCAGCCCACAGCTCCCGGTATAGACATTTTTACTAGCAACCAAGTGAATATGAACATGTGATTTCTCTTAATGATCTTTGTGAGTATATGGGCACAATATACCAGCCTTTTAATGTTTCATACTAGTACATTGTATTTACTAAATATTTTTACATTGTTTTATTTAATAGATATTAAGTTGACATCAACCCCTGTGGAAGTGAACGATGTTCACGAAACGCGTCGGTTACTATGTTGCATACTTATGTTATATATATGGATTACGCTATGGAAAACTGTGTTCGACTGCAATATACCATGTACAACATCACATATCTGTTTAACAATATGGCATTGCCTGTGGCCACTGTTGACTCTATATGTATACTCCATAAGACGCACCTAACCATAAGACGCACCAAGGTTTAAGAGGAGGAAAACAAGAAAATAATTATTCTGAACCAAATGGTGTACTAAAATATTTAATAAAATATAACACAATAATATTTCAACAATGTAAAGTGAAAAGCAGTCAACAATGGCATTAGGAACCATCATCACTGTCATTAACAAATGAGGAGAGACTTTAAGGTTTGAATACTCTTCTAGTTTTCACGACCCAAATAGAAGCCTGGCAAATAAAATTTACATTAGCCAGCGGACAGTACGACAGTTAGCCAGTGTCTATACGTTTGCCAGTGGTCAGTACTTTAGCCAGTGGTCAGTACATTAGGCCTCCAAAGCACCCGGCCACACCTCCAAAGTACCCCCCCCCTCCCTCAACCCAGGTCGACCATAAAGAGAAAAATAAAAAATAATAAACCTTGATGTACAGATTACAGTGATGAGTTTGCTCTGCAGGAGTTCGGATTCCTCGTGTGATTCAGTGAAGTCAGTTCAGCCCAGGCAGCTCATGTACACAGCACAGCAGCGTGGCCACCAGCACTCGCTCCTCCCACAGTATGACTTGCGCTGTGCAGCAGGGCTGTGCTCATTCACTGAAAGGCTGGCCTGGCGCTGCTACACCGCTGACTCAGACTCCTTCTCTGTTCTACGGACGGCCCGGTATTCTAGCACAGTGGCGGCGATGGGGAAGCTAGGTCAATATTCGCTCCATAAGACGCACAGACATTTCCCCCCTTTTTTTTGGTGGGGAAATGTGCGTCTCATGGAGTGAAAATAACAGTATTTATTTGCAAAATTTTATAACCGAAACAAAGAACAACATGTTTGTTTTTTTTTCATAATTTTTGGTCTTTTTTTCATTTAGTTAGAAAAACATATAAAACCCCAACGTTGATTAAAAACCATCAAAAGAAAGCTCTATTCGTCTGAAAAAAAAATCATATGGGTACAGTGTTGCATGATCACGCAAATGTCATTCAAAGTGTGACAGCACTGAAAGCTGAAAATGTACCTGGGCAGGAAGGGGGTGAAAGTGCCCGGTACTGAATTGGTGAAAGAATATGTAAACCCAACATTTCATATTCCTGAAATGTGCCTTTTGTACCATGTACTTGTATGAAAAACGATACTGCTTCCCTTGTCTGGTGTTCCTGAAAGTCCCTTTGCTTTCCTATTAAAAACTGACCACACTAGGCATGAGAGCACAGCATGATCAGTTCTCTAGCTATGCTGGTAACTCAGTGTGCTCCCCTTCAATGATTAGACTTCTGCTGACATGCCCCCCTCTGCACAGCCTTTCACTGGGAAGATGAGTGTGCCGCTGTTTCTCCTACCCCAGCTCTTATGAATCTGAGAACAGAGGGTAAAATAAGGAAAAAAGTGTACATAATGTTTATCCATATACAAATCTTTTGCCATTCATTTCTATTTTAAACAAAAGGGGTTGTTTTACAAGGTGATCGTTTACAATCACTTTAATTATGACAAGTTTTTCTTTTTGATGCCCCCTATTTTAGCACCTGTCTATTTTTAAAGGGCATATGGATTGGTATCAACATGGCAGGGCATCCATTAACCATTGACCCTCCTACAAGGGAGGATAACTGTCTTTATGCTTGGTGGGGGCTCAGTCTTGCGTAACTACAGAACAATAATTATGCATCTGTTATACACTATAGAATAAATATTGCAGTCGTTAGGGCGTATGTCATACCCTAGTGTATGCAGTTTCCTTTGGACAGAACAGCAGCAAATCCCTGTGACAACAAACAAGTATGAAACCAATAAGGGTGGCCAAACGCCTCTCACCCCATCAATGCTGCAGATGACCTCCTGGTGGCACTGGCAATCAATCTCACATAATCTATCTTAACCAAGTGAGAAGTAGCCAGTAATGCTATGGGCCTCCCTTTCAAACTTGGAGTCCACACAGTTTTTTGCCTCAGTAGTCCACCCCCTGATGGCCAATCCTGTAGGTAAGATAGAGGTGGAAGGGCAGACCACACTACCCCTATAGTACAATGAAGGTGTTAAAGCTAAACTCTGTTTAAAATTACTTTAAAAAGTTCATTTGGGCAAAGGTGGCCCAAACAAATTATTTCCTTTACTAACAGATGCACTCACTGTCAGTGCTATATAAACTGCATGTAGCATCAGCAACGTACAGTACAATATACAGCCCTACATTCCGGAAGCAGGAATGTTCTGTTACTGGAACAAAATTGAGTTGGGTTGAGCCTTGTCCAGCCATTCACAAGAAGCCTTGTATTTTATCGGTGATTACAGAGCTTCCTCTGATTGGTTGACGTTGAAGATTATGATGTTGTCCGCCCACGACATCTGCCAACAACATCGGCTTCACTGTTTGCTGGCAAAGCTCCTAACTGTGCAGCAGGGATGAGCCGAACACCCCACTGTTCGGTTCGCACCAGAACCTGCGAACAGACAGAATGTTCGCGTGAACTTTAGAACCCAATTAAATACAATGGACTCGAACGTTCGAAATCTAAAGTGCTAATTATAAAGGCTTATATGCAAGTTATTGTCCTAAAAAGTGTTTGGGGACCCGGGTCCTGCCCCAGGGGACATGTATCAATGCAAAAAGAATTTTTAAAAACGGCCGTTTTTTCGGGAGCAGTGATTTTAATAATGCTTAAAATGAAAAAATAAAAGTGAAATATTCCTTTAAATTTCGTACCTGGGGGGTGTGTATGATATGCATGTAAAGTGGCGCATGTTTCCCGTGCTTAGAACTGTCCCTGCATAAAATGTCATTTGAAGGAAAAAAAGTCATTTAAAACTCACTCGCGGCTATTAATGAATTGTCGGCTCCCGGCAATACATACAAAAGTCATTGATAAAAAAAAAAAAAAAAAGCGTGGGGGTCCCCCAGAATTCCATTACCAGGCCCTTCAGGTCTGGTATAGATATTAAGGGGAACCCCGCCACAAATGAAAAAAAAATGCGTGCGGTTCCCCCAAATATCCATACCAGGCCCTTCAGATCTGGCATGGATTTTAAGGGGAACTCCACCCCAAATTTAAAAAAAAATGGCATGGAGTCCCCCCAAAAATCCATACCAGACCCTTATCCGAGCACGCAACCTGGCAGGCCGCAGGAAAAGAGGGGGGACGAGAGAGCGCCCCCCCCTCCTGAACCGTACCAGGCCACATGCCCTCAACATGGGGAGATACCCCCATGTTGATGGGGACAAGGGCCTCATCCCCACAACCCTTGCCCGGTGGTTGTGGGGGTCTGCAGGCGGGGGGCTTATCGGAATCTGGAAGACCCCTTTAACAAAGGGGACCCCCAGATCCCAGCCCCCCCCCCATGTGTACCCCTACCATTTCACGAAGAAAGTGTCAAAAAATGTAAAAAAAAAAACACAAACACCTTGGAAAAGTCCTTTATTAATTTTTTTTTTTTTAAAAACATTCCAGCGGTGAAATCCAGTGTCCCGCGGCGATCCGATGTCCAGCGCTGTCCGTCATTGGCTGAGCCTGAGCGGACCTGATGGGGAACTTCCTCTGCAGTCTATTACATGTATAGACCTGCCCCTTCTAAAGTTCCCTATCAGGTCCGCTCAGCCAATGACTCGGTGTGAAGCCTCGTACACACGGCCGAGTTTCTCGTCGTAAAAAACACGTCGTTTTTTTCAACGAGATTCTTGTTAACCTTGACGAGTTTCTCGTCAAGCTTTCCATGCGTACACACTGACATTAGCCAATTTCCTCGTTGTTCTCCGTGGTCACGTCCAGCACGTACGACGGCACTATAAAGGGGAAGATCGATTTTCTTGGCGCCACCCCTTGGGCTGCTTTTGCTGATCTCGTGTTACCGCGTGTGAAGTAAAAGTTTGGGAAGAGACGATTCGCGCTTTTCAGTCTTCGTGCTTTTCAGTTCGTTTTCTGAGGTTCAGTTTGTGCTTGTGGGTTCGTATCTTGACTTTCAGGGCGTCTAGGCAGGTCGTATCTGTTTTACAGTGCGTTCTTGCCCGTTCGTTTCTGATTTTCTGTTCGTTATTCATAGGCCTTGCTGTTCTAAAGTGCGTTCTGTTCTGTACGTTCTGATAAGACGACCGTTTCCTAGCCATGTCGCCTGGACGTTCTCGTCGTCGAGTTCGTGTTGTGCGTGCGCTTGGTGTTGGTCTGCTTGTTTTGGACCAAGACCAGTCCATGAACGGTGTGAGGAGGAGTTCATGGACCAAGAATTGGTTGCTCCAGCGGGACCAATTCTGCCATATGCCTCTGCTGCGGGAGATAGTCGAGAATAATCCTGAGGACTGCAGGAATTTTCTGCAGATGTCTGACCCCGTTTTTCAGGAACTGTTGGCTTTGGTGTCCCCCTACATTACCAGGAAGGACACCGTTATGCGGGAAGCCATCAGTGCTGAGCAGAGGCTCATCGCCACGTTACGTTATCTGGCGACAGGGAGAAGTCTGCAGGACTTGAAGTTCACGACAGGCATCTCCCCACAGGCTCTGGGCCTCATAATCCCAGACACCTGTTCTGCCATTATACAAGTCCTGCGGGAGGACTATATTAGGGTAAGTTTTCTCCTTTAACATCACATTTTATGTATTTCATGTATGCCAATGTATTGTATTTCTTTCATCCTTCCCTAATTACCATGATTGTAATATGCTGAGAATGTCCCCTTTGTCCCCATGCATGCTGGAAGCTTTAGATTGCCCCTTTTTTCTCCTCCATGCATATTTCCCTTCACTAACCTTTCCAGCAGGGGCGCCTGTTGCTCAAAATGTTTGGGGGTCCAACCCCAATTTAGGAACTAAACTTCCTCCTTTTTTGTGATTGTGCCTATTAAATGCCCCCAGTTGCCCCCTCCAATGCAGCCATTTTGTTCCCTCCAATGTAGCCATTTTGTTCCCTCCAATGCAGCCATTTTGTCCCCTCCAATGCAGCCATTTTCCCCCCAGCCCTGCACTTACCTTCTTGTGGTCAGCGCCATCCTTCTTCTGTCTTTGATGTCTTCTCCTGCCCTTGATGTTGCATCAGCCAATCATGTTACCATTAAACAGACTTGGTGAACATGATTGGCAGAGCAGCCTGTCAGTGTTTACCCAAGGAATGTCCCCCCCCCCTGCGTCACCTATTTAACTTTTATGAAGCCAATTACATCCCTCAGGCTGTAATGTGCAAGCCTATTTGCCTCCCTGTTTCTGATATGCAATTTTCACCCCATAAATGCTGCAGTTATTCATATGTTGGTCGCTTAACAGGGGGCCATCCACCTGAATAGTGGGCGGCATTGACAATACATAGGTTTATGCAAGGCATGAACCGATGTATTGTTCTGAGTGACGGGCAAAGGAGAGAGGAGAGGGGGCAGTGCTCCAGCGCCCACTCTGGACGCACCGCCACTGCAATGCTATCCTGTGGCCAAACACATCTCCCCCCCCCCCCCAATTTTTTTTTTTTTAATGGACCATCAGAGGGGGTGATGAATATGAAACATGAGCCTTCCATTATACTTCTTAAAAACACATTAAAAAACGGAGAATTTGATTGATGTTGGCCTCTAATGTTTTTTCTTATAATCTCCTTGTAATGTAATATTTTAAAATTCTAATTTTCTTTCATCTTGTTTGACTCCCCAGCTTCCTTCCACGCCACAGGAATGGCAGACTGTGGCATCGGAGTTTGCCACGCGTTGGGACTTCCCCAACTGCGGTGGTGCCATAGACGGGAAGCACGTCCGCATCGTGCCGCCACCCCATTCTGGGTCCTACTACTACAATTACAAGGGGTTTCATAGCATTGTGCTGATGGCGGTGGTGTCAGCACGGTATGAATTCCTCTATGTTGATGTAGGGAAGAATGGCCGGATGTCCGATGGGGGATCCTTCATCCAGACGGAGTTTGCCCTCCGTCTCCAGAGTGACGACTTTGCATTGCCACCGGATGCAGGGAATGTTGAAGGACTCCCCTTTGTTTTTTTGGCTGATGAAGCCTTCGGACTCGGACCGCATCTTATGAGGCAATTTCCTTAGAGGACCCTGACCCCAGAGAAGAGGGTGTTCAATTACCGGCTGGCCAGGGGCCGAAGAGTCGTTGAAAATGCCTTCAGCATAATGGCCAGCCGGTTCCGCATTTTTATGACTTCCATCTACTTGGCGGAGTACAAAATAAACTATGTAGTTTTATGCTGCTGTGTGCTACACAACTTTCTCAGCAGAAAATCCACTTCTTATATGGCCTCAGTATTGCCTGAGGCTGGACTTTCATCTGCAAATCCCCTGCCGGGCCTTGAATCTGCCCATCCTGGCTTGCCCCCCCAAAAAGCCCGTGAGGTTCGGGAGAAATATATGCAATATTTCACGGGTAGGGGGGCAATTCCTATGCCAGGCTATGCCTAAAGATTCATGGAGAATGAGCTAAATAAAAATCTGATTTAAACTTTTAACTTTTGTTTGTTTCCTGTCTCCTAGTTTGTCTTAGTGCATTTGTAGTGCCAAGTGTATTTTCCTTTAGTAAATAACAACCATTTCACTATGTAACCTTAAAAAAAACACAAATAAGGTTAGAGCGTATTTGAAAAAGAAGCTACACGTTGTTTGTGCTCAAACATTTTACTCTGTGCACATTCACACACATGGTTACTTTTTTTTTTTTTTTTTTTGCCTGCCCACAAACCGCCAATTCTTTTCTTATGAAAATACAAAAACAACAGTTGCATTCCAAAAAGTACAACATTGGATACCTCTGAGCAATCTGAGACATTCACTTACACAAACTATGTCTCTATGTGCCCGTCCTAATATGGGGTCTTGCCACCCCTTGCCCAGCCAAAAATTGAATATGCACACATTTTGTAGTAATTTTCAATAGGGATTTTAGACTCCTGATCCCTATTGTCAACATGTGCTATATGCCATCAGGGGTGATCAATGGACATGTTTTGGGGGTGCAACCCCTTCCTCAGTTCACCTACTTGAGATACGAGGAAGGGGTTGCACCCCCAAAAGACATACATGGATATCCCCTGATGGCAGATAGCACATGTTGACACACTGTGTGCATATTCAATTTTTGGCTGGTTTGATTGTCAAAAAGAGTTTAAAAGGTTGAAGAACAGTCATTCCTGAAACAAAAATGGGGGTTTGGTTGCCTTATTCGATTCTCCCCAAAACATCTAGAATGTCTTTAAATGTTTGATCCATCACATGAATTCTTTGCTTAATTCTGTCCAGTTCCGTGCTACATTCCATCACTTGCTGTATTATTCGGAGGGCACTGTCAGCAGAGAAACCTGTACTATCCTTCACCACAACATTTACATCCCCTAAAAACAAAATACAAAAGGTATTATAACTCTGCAGGCCTACATCTCTTACCTGAAGCTGTGGTGACAGATACTGACCTGTTGTGGTGACCAGTTCCACCACGTCATCCACCTCTCCTTCCTGCACTTCTCCTTCCTCCACCTCAACTTCCTCAGCATCCTTTGGTTGTGGGTCTTTGGGAGTTTGGGGTTGTTGTGAAGCTGTGGGGTTCCTGTGCTCCCTGGAGTGTTCTCCTCCCAGTCTTCTCTCCCCTATGAGAATCAAACAAAAGGTCTATTTATTACACTGAAATTCTCTATGAAAAATAAAAACAGGCTAAATTGCTTGGAAGTGGGGTACAAGTGTGTGTTTGTGTGGAATTTAAAGATGAATGCATTATTTGGGACCAAAAATATGTTTAGTATTCACCTTTTGGATGTAAATTTTTAGACATGGAGGCACCACAAAAATTCACTGATGGACACCCAAAAAAGGCGGTTCTGGTGGCACACACTATAGTGCTCCAAAGTACAGATGTGGTACCAGCTGCTGAGTGTCCTCTCCTTTACACTGATTAAAGTTTGCATTTCATTCTCTTTACAAACACATCATCTAGCCTAAAATTTAGGAACAACAATTTGTAAAAAACAGGCAGATGTCTAATTACTTTTGTGGCTGTAAAATAAGCCAAAACAGCGGATAGTGGCCGAATGAAGTGTCTGTAACGGAACGAACGATTACTGTGCCAAACCAAGTTCAAACTAGGAAATTTTGGAAGGGAGTCCAATATGAAAAATAAAAAAAAAGGAGCAACATGTAAGTTGAGAAAAACATTAATAGCAGAAAAGTGTACATTTTACTTACTTTTTGCTAGCATTCTCTTAATGCTCCTTAACTGCTCTGGCTCCCTCAGTTTGAGGTCTGACCACCTCTTTCTGAGCTGCTCATTTGAGCGTTTCACCCCGAAATTCTTCTTCAGACTCTTCACGACTTTCTTCATGATTTTGGCCTTCCTTCTATTTGGTTTGCTATACGGCCCATGCTTTGCGTTATAATCCGACTTGAGCAATATGTCCACCATCTCCGCCATCTCCCCATAAGACATATTAGATGCCTTGAATCTCCTCCTTGATCGTGACGTTTCCTCAGTCTCCGGGATTGTCTCCTCCTCGTTATTTGAGGAATTATCAGACACCTGCTGTAAATCCGCCATATCTGTCTGTGCGCCGAAAGAGAAGGGGCGGGGAAAAGATGTTAGTTAGAACGTCATGGGCGGGCGACGTGTGCGGAGCGACGTGTACATAGTTTGACGCATGCGTGGTGTATATATAGCAAACACACATGTGACTATACTACGTTCGGTGTGCGGAGAGAGGAGTTCAAGTGACGGACGTGCGAACGAAGGTGTGTGATTTTGTGACTTTGACAAATTGTTGGCCTATACTGTCTTGAGAATGTTGTAGGATATATATGGTGACTACGATTTTAAGGAGGTTAGACTGTGTGCCTCACATTAGTTATATATTATTTATTTTACTTGCAGATACAATATGAATGTCTTTATTAGCGACAAAGAATTCCTGGCGGAATTTATAGACCGGGTAAGGGAGCTGCCCGCTCTGTGGGAGACCAAAAACCCCATACACAAAAAAAAGGGGTGAGAAAAGCAGCGCTGGAGACCCTGCTCCCATTTGTGCATACCAAGGTGCCCACAGCCACAGCAAAACAGGTGGACACTAAAATTGGGAGCTTGAGAGGCACCTACAGGACTGAACGCTCTAAGGTCCTGGCTTCTCAGAGGTCAGGAGCAGCAGCAGATGATGTGTATGTCCCGAATTTGTGGTACTACAGCAGGATGTCCTTTCTGGATGACCACATTGAGGCAAGGCCATCACTCTCCACTCTTCCCCCCAGACTTCCCTGCAGCCAACCTGAGCCTTCTCTGGAGCAAGAGGAGGCAGCCATCCTGGAAGAACCTGATTTGGCCATCTGGAGCCAGGTATAGTATTTTTTTTTTTAAATCAGAAAAGACGTTTATTGAAAAACAGAAAAACAAGGTAACCGTACAGAATTACAGTCATTCACAGTTCTTGTGTATACTTGCATAAAAGGAAGGCATAGTATAGGCACAACATAGAGCATATCTTGTATATACCGACCTTGATCTAAGTACCATACAACTATACAACTTTGTAAACATGTTCAGAAACAGCTTTGAATTATATTGCAATATCTACATACAGTAGTGTTACCAGAACTGTGAAGATTCCGTGCATGAGAAGCAAACAATAGAGAAAAGAAAAAAGGGAAAAAAGGGAACACACAGAAAATAAACAAAAAGGAAAATAAAATATGTGCAAAAAACAAAGTAAGAGGCCAAGTGAAATACACATCCTCCCCTAAGCCACTATGTCTTATACCATCCCAGCATCTCAAAAATATACATTAATAGATTCAGGTACAGCTGCCGCGTAGCCATTACTCATAATTAAACTAGATCACAATTGTAATAGCCTATCTTTCACCAATTGGGCTGGGCCCAAGCCTGGGGTATCCAACCAAGGCTGCCACATAGAGTAAAAATTTTTGGTAGCGTTCCTATGCTGGTACGTGATTTTTTCACGAATCAGTGTGTTATTGACCATTTCCACCCATCTTTTTCCCGTTGGTACCTTTGGAGTTATCCAGAGGCTCGCAATCAGCTTGCGAGCAACATAAAGCAACCGCAAAACTGCAGTATGACCATTCAGAGACAAGGATGGTATCTCCAAGGCACCAAGTAGGCAAACGACCGGGTCCTGAAGTAGCGGAAATTGGAACACCCGGGATATGGTGGATAATACGTAATTCCAGTATCGAAATAATTTCGGGCATTTCCATAGCATATGTAATAAATCACCATCTTGTCTAACACATTTTGGGCATAGTGCTGTGTCTCTGAGGCCCCAGTCATGTAGTCTGGCTGGTGTCCTGTATACTCTATGTAATAAGAATAGATGTGACAGCTTGTGTGAGGCGTACACCGACACCAACGGGGCAGAGGTTAAACAGAGTTCCCATTGTTCTCCATCTATTGGACCCAGGTATAGTATTTTGAGAAAATGTATTGGGATAAAATTAATGTTTGACAAATATGTCAAGATGACAAACATAAACTATTTTGGGTTCCACAAGTGAAATCAAGATCTCTAGACATTAGTCTGGCCTAAATTGGGTGCAAAATAGTCAATCTGATGTAGTTGTAAATTTGTCAAAATGATTTCTGGATTTACATTCGAATTGCTTCAATCATGATCTGACATTTGGATGCAAAGATTAAACCAACATATTAAACTATGTCCCTTTTTCATACACAGGATGAAATCAGCCAGGAGGAGGGTCTGGAAACTGTCAGGCAGGAGGAGGCAGGGCCCAGTGGCAGGCAGAAGGTGGCAGGGCCCAGTGGCAGGCAGGAGGTGGCAGGGCCCAGTGGCAGCCAGGAGGTGGCAGGGCCCAGTGGCAGCCAGGAGGTGGCAGGGCAAAGGAGAAGCACCAGATTACAGGTGCCTCCCATCCGACTTCCCAAAAGAAGCAGGAGGGACAGGACCACCAGTGAGGCAGCAATGGCCCTTATTCGAGAGGCCCATGCCACCCTCAAGGAGCCCACAACCCCTGAAGAGGCCATTGCCGGCCTAGTGGAGGCAAAGTTCAAGGTGATGAGCATGGAGCAATGCCTCCTATGCGAGCCCCTGCTCATCACCTTGCTGAACAAGGGGGTGATGGAAAAAATTACCCCCAATACCGCAATTTGTGAGGTGGCACAACTGTCCCAACCTCAACCTCCTCCTCCACCTCCACCTTCTTCTTCTGCCCCACCCCCTTCTCCCCACCCCCTTCTCCTCCACCTCCACCTTCTTCTTCTGCCCCACCCCCTTCTCCTCCACCTCCACCTTGTTCTTCCGCCCCACCCCCTTCTCCTCCACCTCCACCTTGTTCTTCCGCCCCACCCCCTTCTCCTCCACCTCCACCTTGTTCTTCTGCCCCACCCCCTTCTCCTCCACCTCCACCTTGTTCTTCTGCGCCACCCCCTTCTCCTCCACCTCCACCTTGTTCTTCTGCGCCACCCCCTTCTCCTCCACCTCCTCCTCCTCCTCCTGACAGGAGTACCCCTCCAGTGGCCCAGCCTCCAGCCACACGAAGAAGGAAGGCTGCAGAGAAGGCTTCAGGGAAGGTTGCAGGGAAGGTTGCCAGGAAGACGAGGCAGTGATGGCCTTGCTTCATTGTGGTCGGACAGAAGGCAGCCTGTTGTAGTACCACAGACTTGGGACATATATCTCACCTGCTGCTGTTCCTGACCTCTGGGAGGCCAGCATCAGATTGTGCTCAGAAATGTTGGCCTTCTCTCAAGCTCCCAATTTTAGTGTCCACACAGGGTTGATGTGTGCTCTGGGGTCCCTGGGATGCACAAATGGCAGCAGGTTCTCCAGCGCTGCCTTCTCTTTATTTTATTTCAAACATGAATAAATGTTATTTTTGTTTAAGTTCATACTTGACTATGTGTATTTTTAAATATTTTAAATTTAGCTTTGGAGTAAGCAGAGACATTTGACAGCCAAAAAAAGGGATAGATAACAACCCCAAAAAAAGAATAACAATCTGATTTAAAAAAAAGAGGGTGTAAAATGTAACAACTATATATTAAAATATTCAATGGGAGATCACTATCAAAACCTTGCCAAATTACAATTAACATCAGTTTGAAAAATCTAAAAATGTAAAATATTCAGAAGATCTTGCACGATATAATACACATAAATCTTCTTAAGAGCAGCAAAAGAAGTTCATTCGTTTTGTTTAATGTAACATTCTAAAGAAGATTTCAATGCACAACATTTAAACGATGCAATAATTTCGAGCGTGACCAATGTGCTATCTCCATTACGAAGGCTTGTTTTACCGGAAGATGCGCTCCCGTCTCATACTTGCTTCTGAGCATGCGCGCTTTTGGAAGAGTCGTAAAAGCATACACACGAACCATTTTCTCGTCACAAAACAGGCCGACGAGAAACACGACGAGGAAATCTGGAATCCTGACGAGAAAATAGAGAGCAGGTTCCCTATTTTCTCATCGAGATTCACGGCAATTTTCTCGTCGTAAAACCATACACACGAACGGTTTTCTCGAGGAAAAAGCTCTCGCGGCACTTTTCTTGCCGGTTTTGGACGAGAAACTCGGTCGTGTGTACGAGGCTTCAGGCTGAGGACCTGATGCGGAACATGAGAAGGGGCGGGTCTATTCATGAATTGCACAGTGAAGGAAGTTCCCCATCAGGTCCGCCCCCTCGGTATGTCAGACCGCGCCTACGTCATTGGCCTGAG
Organism: Rana muscosa; assembly: GCA_029206835.1. Lineage (NCBI taxonomy): Eukaryota > Metazoa > Chordata > Amphibia > Anura > Ranidae > Rana > Rana muscosa. The sequence goes on along the minus strand of CM055117.1, from coordinate 230,152,099 downwards.
CGGACCTGATGGGGAACTTCCTTCACTGTGTAAATTTAAATTACACAGTGAAGGAAGTTCCCCGCTCAGGCCAATGATGTAGGCGGGGTCTGACATACCGAGGGGGCGGACCTGATGGGGAACTTTTTTCACTGTGTAATACATGTATAGACCCGCCCCTTCTCATGTTCCCCATCAGGTCCTCAGCCTTACACCTAGTCATTGGCTGAGCGGACCTGATGGGGAACTTTAGAAGGGGCGGGTCTATACATGTAATAGACTGCGGAGGAAGTTCCCCATCAGGTCCGCTCAGGCTCAGCCAATGACGGACAGCGCTGGACATCGGATCGCCGTGGGACACTGGATTTCACCGCTGGAATGTTTTTTTGTTTGTTTTTTTAATAAAGGACTTTTCCAAGGTGTTTGTGTGGTTTTTTTTTACATTTTTGACACTTTCTTCGTGAAATGGTAGGGGTACAATGTACCCCTTACCAATTCACATGGGGGGGCTGGGATCTGGGGGTCCCCTTTGTTAAAGGGGTCTTCCAGATTCCGATAAGCCCCCCGCCTGCAGACCCCCACAACCACCGGGCAAGGGTTGTGGGGATGAGGCCCTTGTCCCAATCAACATGGGGACATCCTCCCCATGTTGAGGGCATGTGGCCTGGTACGGTTCAGGAGGGGGGGCGCTCTCGCCCCCCCTTTTTTCCTGCGGCCTGCCAGGTTGCGTGCTCGGATAAGGGTCTGGTATGGATTTTTGGGGGGACTCCACGCCATTTTTTTTTTAAATTTGGGGTGGAGTTCCTCTTAAAATCCATGCCAGATCTGAAGGGCCTGGTATGGATATTTGGGGGAACCGCACGCATTTTTTTTTCAATTTGCGGCGGGGTTCCCCTTAATATCTATACCAGACCTGAAGGGCCTGGTAATTGAATTCTGGGGGACCCCCACGCTTTTTTTTTATTTTTTATCAATGACTTTTGTATGTATTGCCGGGAGCCGACAATTCATTAATAGCCGCGAGTGAGTTTTAAATGACTTTTTTTCCTTCAAAAATGACATTTTATGCAGGGACAGTTCTAAGCACGGGAAACATGCGCCACTTTACATGCATATCATACACACCCCCTAGGTACAAAATTTAGAGGAATATTTCACTTTTATTTTTTCATTTTCAAGCATTATTAAAATCACTGCTCCCGAAAAAACGGCCGTTTTTAAAACTTTTTTTGCATTGATACATGTCCCCTGGGGCAGGACCCGGGTTCCCAAACACTTTTTATGACAATAACTTGCATATAAGCCTTTATAATTAGCACTTTAGATTTCTCCCATAGACTTTTGCCGCGAACACCCCAGGCAATGTTCGAGTTGAACATGAGTTCGACTCGAACTCGAAGCTCATCCCTACTGTGCAGTATAGGAAAATAGAAACTCTGGACAGCTGAGCTTCACTTTTATTTTACAAAAAGTCCTTAAAAACACATCAATCACACTGAAAGTAACATTGTTTCAGACTGAACTAGTGCTTACTTACTTACTGAACTAGTGAACTAGAACATAGCCCATTGTTAAAGCGGAGTTCCACCCAAAAATGGAACTTTAGCTTTAAGCACTCCTCACCCCCTTACATGCCACATTTGGCATGTCATTTTTTTTGGGGGGGAGTGGGGGATGAGGTAGGAGTGGGACTTCCTGTCCCACTTCCTACTTCCACCTACGGGCCACCTAGGCGACTCCTTCTCTCGACATAGGCGGCCTCTCCCTCTAGGCGATCTCCTATCTCCTGGGACACGTGACAGGTCCTATGTGATTGCCTGTCCACTCCTAGAGGGCAGTGCATGCCCGGCCGTGAAGCCGAAAGCTGTCACAGCTGGGTGCCCACAGTGTGAATGGAGGCGCCGTTCGAGAGGGGGGAGAGAAGTGACACTTCGGGCGGCCGCATCGCTGGACTATGGAGCAGGTAAGTGTCTGTTTATTAAAAGTCAGCAGCTACACTTTTTGTAGCTGCTGACTTTTAATAAGTATAAAAAGGCTGGTTCATTAACGTTTTTTTCCCCTACTTTCACTATGATTGCTGTTTGTTAATTTAGAAAATATATATATCTGCAAAAATTTTTGCCGATGATATATATATATATATATATATATATATATATACAGTATATACATTTTCTAAATTAATTATTGCTTATGACCATTATATACTGTATAATTATATATTTTTATATATATATTTTTTTACATATATTTTTTACACATTCTATTGAATCTTCATTACGCTCATATATATATATATATATATATATATATATATATATATACATATTTTGTTAATTTTATCTAGTATTATCCATTTAATGGTGTATTTTTATTGCTGTATTTTTATTGCTGTATATTTACTGCCTGGTATCTCCTAGTATTTGTTATACTTTAGGCTCTTTAAAGCTTGTTTACAATCAAGGACGCCGTCACATGTTGCCGACGTCAGCTCATAAATGATGGACATCTTGAATCACCAATTAGATCTGAGGAAAAAGCGTAAGCTTCGAAGCATGTCTTCTGACACGTCCAAACGTCTCTTCAGGTTCACGGACTTCTGTGAGCTTGCGTTCCACGCTGGTACGCACTTCCGGTTCCTGGACCTCCCTGAGTACGCACGCCATCCAGCAAAGTCACCAGGTTGGTTATACAGGCTGCTCTTCTGTTCCATCCTTTGCAGCTTGCTGGGATCCCACTGGGATGCCGCTCTCAATGTCACCCTGGACCTTACAGTGACCACTGACTTCATTACTTCATTTGCCTGATTCTCACTTTTACTGTGTGAGTAGCCATTTGGCTTTCTTTACTTTTAAATAAATTGTTCGCCATATGCTGCACTTAGTCTGGCGCACCTTGTTCTTTTTTTACTCTGTGTCCATAAGACACAGAGATCATGGTTCATCCCCACCTCCCGCTCCCATCGTGCTTACTGTGATTGACAGCAGTGGCAGCCAATAGCTTCTGCATCTCAGCCAGTCAAGAGAGAGAGAGACAAGGGAGAGCCTCGGCTCTCGTGCACATTGCTGGATCGAGATCGGGGCTTAGGTAACTATTAGGGGGGCTGAAAGGTGAGCTGCATATTGAAGGTTTTTTAGAAAGGTAAAAAGGTAAAAAAACCTTCAGCCTTTACAACCACTTTAACAACACCCCAAACGCAGTGTGTCTGCCTGCACTAGGTCACATGGTATAAAAGTACTATGCAATCCGGTTGCAGTGCAGTTCCAAAAGTAGTGCATGCACTACTTTTGTATAATGTCATGCAATTTGAGAACATTCAAGATGCTGCACTGAATAGCATGTGAATTGCACAAGAATGTGGTGAGCATTCCTGTGCAATTCATAGGCAATTCACAGTGTGAGGGCTTAGGGCTTTTTGTAAAAAAAAGGTGGCTGCAGGAGTGCAGCAGTCCAGCCTAATAACACTCAGTTTACTGCCACCCATATTCCTGTCCTTTTAATATGGTGACAAAAAAGCTGATTCTTATGCTGCACAGGTATCAGGTTGCTATCACCATGTTAATAGGACAGGGATATGGGTGGCATTACACTGATAGTTATTAAATGGGGGGCACAGGCTATCTTAGCACAGGTACTTCCAGCAACTTTCTTTAATTTCTATTGGTAAAAAACACTTTCCTGCCTCTCCTCCCTCGCCTTTATCACTGCAATAGCTTCACTGCATTCAGTTCAGCAGCTTGAGCGCAGTTTCTTCCCCACATCAGAACCGCTCCATCCCACACAGCACTAAGACAGGAAGCACGTGGGATGAAGATTTGGACATCTCACTTTATGTAACCATTGGATAGGGAGGCAGAGGCACCGCCCCTGCTGCCTTCTTTGCCAATGGGTAGCTCCCCCAAAAAGTTACTCCCTCCCAAAATCACCCAAGATCCCAGCCCATTTGTTTACCATGTGGGCAGGCAGGGAACACATGTACTATAATATGGAAGGATCTTGTATAAATGAAGGAGGGTAGAAACCTTTATGTACAGCCTTTCTGCGGAGCCGCCTTGCCTATTAGCAGTGGCAAGACTAAACTAGCCTTGCTGCTGTGATGTTGATAGATGCTCTGGGTGAAGAGAGTTTAACCCCCCTGACCTCCCGTATCTCCCCTCCCCTGCTTTCAAAGTTATACTTTTTAGCTTCCTGATTTGCACTAACCTTTAAACTTAAAATGTTTATTAATGATCTTTGTCAGGGCTTCCTAAATAATTATCTGTAATTAGACAAATATATGCACTTTAAAAGACAGGGTCATAAACAGCAACCAGTCAATGGTCTTGAGAACAAAGACATTTATGCACTGTACTGTGATATTATACAATACTTGCACCAGTAGTTAAACTTGTACTTTCTGACTATATTTTCTTTAAGAGTTTAAAATTATTACAAAAGTTCCAAGGCCACAAAGTGATAAGTTTGAGAATAATCATAGAATAATGTTAATTTATATGTTGCATGATTAAATTTGAAATTTCCTGCAAACCCTCTTGAGAGCTGCTGTACCTGATTCCCACCAGCTGAGAGATTGATTGGCGATTAGGTCACTGACTGTACAACATCTTAAGTATTAGTAGAACCAGAGTTGATGCAAAATGAGTAGTTAAAGAACTTTTACAACATGAATACATTAATCCTATCTCTTTGAAATTGGCCCAGTGATTATATATTTTATAAACTCATACTTAAAATCTATCAAATAGCTTTGCTTCAATAAAAGTAATTTAATGGAAATTCTCCTGTAAAGGATATGTACTCCTTTAATGTTACTTACAATGTCCTTGTTTATAATGAGCCATTCAGTTGCAATCAGCTTTAGAATTTCCACAGCAGGTGACTCAACACTGCTCTTTCCTTCTTCATGATTTCATATTTTATTCTGAATATGAGCAATAACAATTCTTTTCTCTTTGCCCAATTTACACCATATTATACAGTATCTCCTTGCTAACCTAGCAGATTGCATTATTTCATTGTTCTTAATTTTAAACTTGGTGATCTTATGACTATTAATAATGGATCTTTCATTCAAAGCTACCCAACCATGTGTCAAATTAACCTAGTCTATCATTAAAGTCACTAGTGTAAACACATTTAAATGGCTCATAAAGACTCATTTACAACTTTTGTCCTTACATTGTTCTTCATAAAGATTCATATTCTTTATCCACATTCAGGTTTTTACCCATTCCTCTAGTATTATTGGGGTTACCCTAATGTCTGCAATGCATGTGTAGCGGGTATTTGAATTTAGGGGAAGCATCTGGGTGGTAGTGTAACCCAGATGCACTGATTGCTAGGGGATCTGAGGCCCTTTTATGGTTCTTGGAGGACGCCCTTACCACGGGGTTCAGAGTGCAGAGTCGGAGGAGGTGGCCGCACCCAGGCACCTTCAGCTTGGTTGCTGGCGTCCCGGTGTTCCGGGCCCAGGTGCCTTTGACCTGGCCGAAAAAGGAGATGGAGTCCATCTCAGGCACCTTTAGCCTGGGGTGAGGTACTATGGCGGATGCCTGGGGCTCAGTACCTTCGACTGAGTTCGCGAGGGTGGAGGAATCCGAGGGGGCCCTAACTCCTTGGGTGCCCGTGTCTGAGTTTGTGAGGTCTGGTGAGCAGAACTTCTCTGGAGAATCCGGCACAGCATCGCTGGTGACAGAGAGGCCTCCGGTATCTCCCTTGGACGGATATCCTACCCCTGACAGGGGCCGTGCCAGCGAAGGTAATTCACGTTCTATTTCACATAGTCAGTGGCAGTGACTATTCGCCACTGGTGATACCACAGTGGTTGGCAGGAGAAGGGAAAGGATTGTGCCTCAACCTATTCCCATTAAGACTAAGTTGTTGCAAAAGAATCCAACTTAACCGTACTGTGTGTTTATTCGCTGAGAAGAATAAAACTGTGTTGGACCTATTCACCGTGTGGAACTCTGGTTACTAGGAGCAAAGGAGTCAGGGACGAAGTACAGGACTTGACTCTAGGACACCTACACAAAGCCCGATCTTTCTGGCCTTCACCTTTTCACTAAGGAGGACATGGGCCGTGGTGTATCTCATCCCTCTCCCCAGCACTAACACCCCTAGACAAAGAAAGACAAGCCGAGAATGAGAAGGGGTGAGAGGGGCGAGGTCGCTACACGTGGGGGCATCGTGTCCGGGATGTGTATGGTGTCTGAATTTGAACTTTGCTGCCCGGAGGAGTTCCGAGTAGGTTGGCCATATTGGCCAATGCGCCACGAGGCAAACCACAGCTGCATAGTTTGTGAGCGGGGAAAAGGGAAAGCCCACGAACAGGTGCAGAATGTGGTAGGAGTCTGGCCATGTGGACGTACGCATGTGGAGATTCCGGCGCGGGTGGGTCAGTGCACATTGGAGCAGTGAACAGGAAAGATGACTTCAAATACTCAGTGGATTTCAGCTTTTTCTTTCACGGACATGACTTCCTTTGCTGCTCCCGTTACGGATACAGGAATCAGACTAAGGCCCCGGGGGCGATTGGCTCTTTACACCTGCAGAGACATAGAGGCCCTAGTGTGATCTGTCCCGGCTGTTCGGAACTGGTAGTTCAGTTGAAGCCATTCGGGCGATGTGAGGTCTGCAAGGAGTTTCTCTTCGAGGTGGAACCATCAACAGAAAGGCCTCGTGCCTTCCACCTCCAACTACCTCACAGGTACTGCCACTCCGGAGGGAGAGATCGATGCCATGGCGGGTATTCCTGTGCACGCTGACCAGGGCGAAGTGACTGCCCAAACAGAAGTGAAAAGAGAAAAATCCGAAGATGCTGCTTCGGTCACCAGCAGCTCCCTGCTCCGACCACCGAAGAGGAAAGTCGGCCTAGTGATGGCCTTGTGTGGTCGTGGAAGAGCTTCGCCCCGCTGCTTGCCTGGCCTGGATGGATCCGGAGGGAAGAGCCCTGGACATCACTGTTCTTCAAAAGGCCCAGGTGAGCCAGGGGTTGGGACTGTCTGTGTGGTTAAAGGTGGCGGAAGCCCACAGTCGGTGGATGCCGTCAAGGGGGATGATTCCGTGACTGGGAATTATCTGCCCGCTGAGTGTTATGACACCTCCGACCTGGATTCATTGTCTGACAATGGCGATGATGGGGAGATAGACAAAATCTTCCACCGCAAGGGATGGGACAAGATGAAGCTACCCTTGTCCCGTGTTACAAGGGACCCACCTATGTCTACTAGGGATAGTACACCCCGGGTGGAGGCCTCGGCGCCTAGGGAGAAATCTGGTCCACTGTCTGAAATCCCTCTTCTGGATTCAACCTCCATTTCACCTGCTTCTGTTGCGGGAGTGCAACGTCAGTCACTGTGGGCCCCTGTGCCCAGATCTATCGAGGTGGTGAACTCACCTCGCCATCCAGAAGCAATTGTGTTGCCCGGAAAAGGAGACCGTGCCACTATGCCACCTTTGGCCAGGCTGCAGCGTCTCTTTAGCCAGAAGGTTGCCCAAGAGTATGGGTGGGAATACCCATACCTGCCTTGAGAATTGCTCTACGAGGTGGAAGTTTTTCGCCAGAGGTGGTATCATACCTTTGTCTGGGACAAACTCAAAGTACCTCAAGCACGCAGATACTTTTCTTGCTCACCAACGGTCACCAAGAAGTTTCAGGACTGCAAAGCTAAGTGGATGCTGGGAAGGCATATCCATGCGGACAGAGTGGTGATTTGTCGCAAGGATGGAGGAGTTGTTGAGTACAATGTGGAGGCTTTTGACAAGCATTTGAAGCCTGTGTTCCTGCCGCATCCAAAGTTTTACCTTTAGGAGACAAAGACTCCTGTGTGTTCTTTCTTGCTGCTCATTGCTGAACTTTCCGGAGTGCCTTTGCCGGAGCATAAGGACTGTGCCCTAGTTTTTTTTTGTATTTGGGCGTTCTACTCTTTGGAGAAATGGGAGCTGTTACTGTTTTGTTCTCCCTCCTTCTCCTTGCACTTCGGAGAGACCATTGACTTTGGGGTTTTAGTCAGTGTAGGGTCACAGAGGAAAAAAAATCAAGAGAGAAAAGTTCATCTGGAAGTGATAAGTGTCTTTACCGCGGCATTGTCACCAGGTGGCAGTGTTGCGCAACGATTGTTTGTTTTTTTGAACACTATGCAACACTCATTGGAGTGCATGGGTTTCTTCTCGGACAGACCCATTCATTCCAAGCAAACACAAATATGATGTTAGGAGGTGTATTGTTTTTTTCCCTCTGCAGGAGACTCGTCTGTCAAGGCTGCTGAGAATGGGGTGGTCCTTAGATAGCAAGGGGGAAATTGTACATGTGTAAAATGTTAAGAGTATTTTATTGAAAATTTTATTGTTTTACATTTTTTTATTTTTTTCCCTTTTCCCATTTTAGGTCTTGGCACAATTCAGGGTCAAATTGTGTAGTTGGTCTCTGGGTCAGACTTATGTTGCCACTTCTTGGGGGAAATGGGTTTGCACCAGACACTGGGGGACCAGTATCAAATCACCAGGGGGAGAGTGTAGCGGGTATTTGAATTTAGGGGAAGCATCTGGGTGGTAGTGTAACCCAGATGCACTGATTGCTAGGGGATCTGAGGCCCTTTTATGGTTCTTGGAGGACTCTGGTGGTGTGAGGTTCCCTAAACCTATAGGTGGCGTTGTTGCCGGGGGCTGGAGGTGAACTCACACCGCAGGACTGTGCCTTTTTGTCCTCCCCTGGAGCTTGTACAGCGGGGCGGAGAACCCGCTGTGGCGCGAAGGTAGAGGAGATAAAAGGGGCGGACGCCCTTACCACGGGGTTCAGAGTGCAGAGTCAGAGGACGTGGCCGCACCCAGGCACCTTCAGCTTGGGTGCTGGCGTCCCGGTGTTCCGGGTCCAGGTGCCTTTGACCTGGCCGGAGCGGAGATGGAGTCCATCTTAGGCACCTTTAGCCTGGAGTGAGGTACTATGGCGGATGCCTGGGTCTCAGTACCTTCGACTGAGTTCCGCGAGGGTGGAGGAATCCGAGGGGGGCCTAACTCCTTGGGTGCCCGTGTCTGAGTTCGTGAGGTCTGGTGTGCAGAACTTCTCTGGAGAGTCTGGCGCAGCATCGCTGGTGACAGAGAGGCCTCCGGTATCTCCCTTGGACGGACATCCTACCCCTGACAGGGGCCGTGCCAGCGAAGGTAATTCACGTTCTATTTCACATAGTCAGTGGCAGTGACTATTCGCCACTGGTGATACCACAGTGGTTGGCAGGAGAAGGGAAAGGATTGTGCCTCGACCTATTCCCATTAAGACTAAGAATCCAACTTAACCGTACTGTGTGTTTATTCGCTGAGAAGAATAAAACTGTGTTGGACCTATTCACCGTGTGGAACTCTGGTTACTAGGAGCAAAGGAGTCAGAGACGAAGTATAGGACTTGACTCTAGGACACCTACACAAAGCCCGATCTTTCTGGCCTTCACCTTTTCACTATGGAGGACATGGGCCGTGGTGTATCTAATCCCTCTCCCCAGCACTAACACCCCTAGACAAAGAAAGACAAGCCGAGAATGAGAAGGGGTGAGAAGGGTGAGGTCGCTACACATGCAATGCACACTGGCCCCAAAAAAGAGGGGATCAACTGTGTACTTACTACACACTTTGGGGATTTCATTCATGGTTGCGTGTTTGAGAATTTCGATGAGTGACTGCAGCCTGGGGTTAGTTTTCCAGCAGGTGTGGTCAGGGTTACCTTAGGGTTACCTTAGACCCAACTTTAACATACATGCATGGGTTTCACAATTGCACCACAGTGATGTCACATGCCGCTGAATGTGACCCAACTGGCGAGGATCATAACAGGAGGCAGCACTTCTTCTACCTTTATCTCCCCTCTTTTGATGAAGAAATGTCTTTCCTTAGTGGTAAGTCACTAATTCTTGATATTTTGAATACTATCCAATTATTTAATCATTAGGGTACCATTATAACACTTATGCCTCGTACACACGTCACTGGCGGTGACGTCAAAGACTATGACGAGCCGACAAAATTACGTTCTATGCTTCCGCGCATGTGTCAAATTGTTTCCGAGAATGCACGTTTTTTTTTCCCCTCGGGAAAGCATACAAACGACCGGTTTTCTCGGCAGGATTTTTTCCTGACGGGAAAAAAGAGAGCTGGTTCTCTTTTTTTCCCCGCAGTTTTCCTGTCAGGAAAACTGCGATGGAGCATACACACAGCCAAAAGCTGTCATGGCAGTTTTCCCAACCGGAAAACCGGTCGTGTGTACAAGGCATAAGGGGACTTTTGTGTCTTTTCTACTCTTGTATTTTTCTGGCAAATTCCTGCATAGGTGGGTGCTATGCATTTATAAAGAGAGCACCAAATTTTTGGTGACATAGATGATATCTGTATATCTGCAGAATTTGATTAGCTAATTAGCTGATATTAGATTTTTATGATGTTTTAATGTTATAATTTAAAAAAATATATACTTATTAGCAATTCATTCTTCTGTTGTTTTCTCTGAGTGCTTTAAGGTGTCCGTTTATAAAGCAGCAGAAAATAACCGCTGGTGAGTTCTCTGGCATTCTCAGAGGAGATCATTCTCCTCTGAGTGCCTGTTTTTTGAAGTGGTATAGATCACTTCTCCTTTGAAGAGTGAAGCAATCTAGAAAAATGTTGAACTGTGGAGATGGCCTCCTGGCTCTGTAATCTCGTGAGACAGAGCAAGATTACAGTAACAGAAAATCAGTAAAATACAGAGGGGTCCATTTACTGCTTAGCTTAGATACATGGGTATTCTTAGAAGAGTGCCTCACACTACACCTCATATTAATAAAATAATAAAGTCCCCCTACACAATAAAAAAAAAAAAATATATATATATATATATATATATATATATATATATATATATATACACACATTTATATGTTGGCATTCATGGTTCCATCAATGAACTGTAGTTTCCCAGTGCCGGCAGGACTCATGCAGCCCCAGACCATGACACTCCCACCACCATGCTTAACTGTAGGCAAGGCACACTTGTTTTTGTACTCTTCACCTGGTTGCCACCACACACACCTGACACCATCTGAACCAAATAAGCTTATCTTGGTCTCATCAGACCACAGGACATGGTTCCAGTAATTCATGTCCTTAGTCTGCTTGTCTTCAGCAAACTATTTGTGGGCTTTCTTGTGCATCATCTTTAGAAGAGGCTTCCTTCTGGGACGACAGCCATGTAGACCAATTTGATGCAGTGTGTGGCATATGGTCTGAGCACTGACAGACTGACCCCCCACCCCTTCAACCTCTGCAGCAATGCTGGCAGCACTCATACTTCTATTTCTCAAAGACAACCTCTGGATATGACGCTGAATATGTGCACTCAACTTCGTTGGTCGACCATGACGAAGCTTGTTCTGAGTGGAACCTGTCCTGTTAAACTGCTGTATGGTCTTGGTCACCGTGCTGCAGCTCAGTTTCAGGGTCTTGGCAATCTTCTTATAGCCTAGGCCATCTTTATGTAGAGCAACAATTCTTTTTTTCAGATCCTCAGAGAGTTCTTTGCCATGAGGTGCCATGTTAAACTTCCAGTTACCAGTATGAGAGAATGAGAGTGATAACACCAAATTTAGCACACCTGCGAGTCACATGACACCGGGGAGGGAAAATGGCTAATTGGATCCAATTTGGACATATTCACTTAGGGATGTACTCACTTTTGTTGCCAGTGGTTTAGACATTAATGGCTGTGTGAGTTATTTTGAAGGGACAATGTGAGGGGTGCACTCACTTTTGTGAGATACTGTATGTGTGTGTGTATGTATATGTATATATATATATTGTGAGGGGGTTAGCTCGGCAGCGGGTGTGTGTGACCCCCGGGATGGGCTCCCCACACAAAACAGGCCCAGCAAACGGAGGTTGTGGTTTTCAAAATCAAAAAGGTGCGGTTTATTTTCTATTTACAGTGACAAAACACAGCAAAGCAAAAGAAACATAACCAAAATAAATCCTGGTCAAGTTGATCTCTGACTAAACATACAGGTTTCCTAACTAACAACTGGGATCAGCCTAGTGCTGTCCTAGTCCCTAAGTCCCTGGTTTTAAATGTCCAAGCAAATAGCCACACAGGCTTTGTCTCACCGCACAGGGGTTCACTCTCCCTAGACAGTCCACACAGGTCTGGTTCCAGGCATGAGCTAACATCTAATGAAGCTGGGAGTTCTTATAGAGGCCTAAATGAGCTGACAAGCTTCAGCTGGTCTCATCAACTCCCTGTCTGCACGACGCCCAGCCCTCTCCCTAGAGGTATGAGTCATCCATGAGCCCACTAGCCTTATACAACTCTCCACCTAGTTGTATAAGTCGGCGTAAAGCCTGAATCTGGGCGAAATATATCTACCCCCCTGGATGCAACCAGGTGACTTTACCTTCCTGCTGTCACATACCCCCCCCCTCTTGTTTTAACCTCGGGGTTGGAACACCAGCAATCAGGCATTCATGTACTCGAGACAAAGCATCCACATTCCCCATTTGAACGCCAGGGCGATGCTTTACTGTGAAGTTGAATTCCTGGAGGGCCAGGAACCACCTATTCACTCTTCTATTTGTTTCCTTGTTTTGAGCCATCCACTTTAACGGAGCGTGATCCGTAACCATGTCAAAGTGCCTACCTAGCAGGTAGTACCGAAGGGAATCTAGAGCCCACTTCACCGCTAAACACTCCTTTTCAACGGTGGCGTAATTTACCTCATGGGACTTCAACTTCCTGCTGAGGTAAATGACTGGGTGCTCTTCCCCGTTCCAGACCTAGGACAATACTGCTCCTAACCCCACATCTGACGCATCACTTTGTACGACAAAGTCTTTAGAGAAGTCGGGTGAGTACAACACTGGCTGGCTACATAAGGCTTGTTTCAAGAATTGGAATGCTGCCTCAGCCTCGGGGTCCATTTAATCATGACCGACCCTTTCCCCTTCGTCAGGTTGGTTAGGGGCACAGCCTTAGAAGCAAAGTGGGGAATGAATCGCCGATAATACCCAGCGATTCCCAGAAAGGCTCGTACCTGCTTCTTGCTGTTGGGACGTGGCCAACTCTGGATGGCCTCGACTTTGTTGAGTTGGGGTTTTATTACTCCCCTCCCAATGGTGTACCCAAGATATTTGGCCTCCTCCTGCCCAATGGTACACTTCTTGGGGTTAGCCGTAAACCCCGCTTCCCGAACAGAGTCCAGGACTGCTTGCACTTTTGGCAGATGTGAGGCCCAATCTGTGCTATGGACAATTACGTCATCCAGGTAAGCCGCAGCATACTTCCGATGGGGCCTCAGCATCTGGTCCATTTTCCGCTGGAATGTGGCCGGCGCATTCTGTAACCCGAACGGCATTCTTTTATATTGGAACGCCCCGTCTGGGGTTACAAATGCGGTTTTCTCTTTGGCCGACTTGGCCAGGGGGATTTGCCAATACCCTTTTGTGAGGTCAAGAGTCGTCATGTATCGGGCTGTTCCCAGCCGGTCGATCAACTCATCTATACGTGGCATGGGGTAGGTTTCAAATTTTGTAACTTTGTTCAACTGACGAAAATCGTTACAAAATCGCCAGCTCCCATCCGGTTTAGGCACCAACACGATGGGACTAGACCAATCACTTTGGGACTCCTCTATCACCCCTAAGTTCAGCATTTTCTGTACTTCCTCCCGTATTGCCTCCCGTCGAGCCTCTGGGATCCGATAGGGTTTTAACTTCACCCTTTCACCGGGCGGGGTAATGATGTCATGCTCTACCCCAGATGTTTGTCCCGGCAGCTCAGAGAATACCTCCTTGTTGCGAAGCACAAACTCCTTAACCTCCTGTTGTTGGGGTTGTGACAAGGTGGCTGCTATTCCAACCTCAGGAATCACGCAACCAGTTTGAGCTGGTGACCAAGTGTCTGCGACTAGGGACTCTCTATCCCTCCAGGCTTTCAACAGATTAACGTGATAGATCTGTTCGGGCTTTCGCCTTCCTGGTTGTCTGACCTTGTAATTCACTTCGCTCACTTTTTCCATTATCTCGTAGGGGCCTTGCCATTTGGCAAGGAATTTACTTTCAACCGTAGGGACAAGTACCAATATCCTATCCCCCGGGGAAAAGGTACGGGTCTTGGCTCCACGGTTGTACACTCTCTGCTGTGCCAACTGCGCTTGGGCCAAATGTTCCTTCACGATGGGCATTACCTGTGCAATTCGATCTTGCATCAGGGCGACATGCTCAATCACACTCCTGTGGGGAGAACTCTCACTTTCCCAAGTTTCCTTGGCAATATCCAACAGCCCTCTTGGGTGTCTCCCATACAGTAACTCAAAGGGGGAGAATCCCGTAGAGGATTGGGGCACCTCCCTAATAGCAAACATCAAATAAGGAAGTAAACAGTCCCAATCCTTTCCATCTCTATCCACCACTTTCTTCAACATTTGTTTTAGGGTTTTGTTGAATCTTTCAACCAGCCCATCGGTTTGGGGGTGATACACAGACGTACGCAATTGCGTCACTTTGAACAATTTACACAGCTCTTTCATAACCCGGGACATAAAGGGTGTACCTTGGTCCGTAAGCAGTTCTTTACAAATACCCACCCGGCTAAAAACAAGAGATAGCTCTTTGGCTATGGTTTTGGCCGAGGTATTTCGGAGAGGGATCGCTTCTGGATAACGGGTGGCATAGTCCATTATAACTAATATGTACTGGTGCCCCCTAGCGGACTTGATTATAGGACCTACCAAATCCATGGCGATCCTCTCAAACGGGACCTCAATGATGGGTAGAGGGACCAGCGGGCTACGGAAATGTGGCATCGGGGCCAACCTCTGACACACAGGGCAGGAGGAACAATAATTTTCTACGTCCTTCATCACCCCCGGCCAATAGAATCTCTGTAATACCCTCTCTCGGGTTTTCTCTGTCCCCAGATGACCTCCAAGAATGTGCCCATGGGCCAACTCCAACACCAACTTCCTGTAAGGTTTGGGCACCACAAGCTGCTCAACGGTTTCTTCTGCCCTTTTTGCCACCCGATACAGTAGGTCCTTCTCTACGCTGAAGTATGGGTAAGTGCAGGTATTATCTGGGTTCACTAACTCGCCATCTATTTTCACTACGTTTTCCCGTGCCTTTATTAGGGCGGGGTCTTTCAACTGTTCTGTGGCAAAGTTTTCCCTGTGAACCTCAAGATCAGAAAACTCCACAGACGGTAGGTTTTCGTCTGAGGAGGTGGGCTCCTCTCCAGTTTCTTGAGTCTCCCCTGCCAATACTGATAAGGGAAATTCCGGAGAGTCCTCACCACTCTCAGGGGAGTTCTGGCTATCACATTCCTGGTACATAGGGGCACCAGTGAGGGGCTCAGGATCATCCCACAGTTCCCAGAACTTCGGAAAATCCCTTCCCACAATGGCGTCATGCGGTAACTGAGATACTAAGCCCACTGGATGAGAGAGGGTACCTTTGGGGGTCTCGAAACACACTGTAGTCACTGGATACTCTCGGGTGTCCCCATGCACACAAATAACAGCTACCTTGCTATTCCCAGAGACCTCTGTTTTAACTAACTCAGCCTTTATCAGGGTCACAAGGCTACCTGAATCCAGCAATACCACAACATTTCTACCATTAACACACATTTTGCATAAATGTTTCTCAGTTCCTCGAATGGCAGTGCATGCGACTGTCGCACACAGCGACTGACGTCTGCCCGTCAGAAAGTCACACTGCATGGGTTCCTCCACAACCGGGCAATTGGCTGCAATATGTCCCGCTTGCCGGCAGCGGTAGCAAACGATCCTTCTTGCCGCCTCTTGAGCCGCTGATTTCCCAGGCTGTTCTCGCCAAACTTGGGGTAGAGCTCCCACCCTCTCACTCTCTCCACCCTCACCCCTTGGAATCCTCTTATCCGCCCCTGGGGATGGTCTGGTCTTAGGGTGGAAAGTCCGAGTGTCTCTGGAAGAGGCCGTCAGGTTCTCTGTAGCCAAGTATTTCTCCACACGATCCACAAGACCATCGGCCGTCTCTGGGTCTCCATGGCTTACCCACTTTTGGATGGCAGTAGGAAGAGCTCTCAAAAACCGATCCATTACAACACGTTCCACAATCTTTGGTGCGGACAAAGTCTCTGGCTGTAGCCACTTTCTGCTCAGGTGAATGAGATCATACATTTGAGACCTGGGGGGTTTTCCAAGCTGGAAAGTCCAGTTATGCACACGCTGAGCCCGGACAGCCTGGGTGACACCCAGCCTTGCCAATATTTCAGCTTTTAGCATCACATAGTCTTTTGCTTGGTTAGGCTCTAGGTCATAGTAAGCTTTCTGCGATTCACCAGTTAACAGAGGAGCCACCAGTCCAGCCCACTGCTCCTCAGGCCACTTTTCTCTTTCAGCGGTCCTTTCAAATGTGGTCAAAAATACCTCTGGATCATCCTCTCCAGTCATTTTTGTCAATAAACGACTCACCCCAAAGGACGCGGTATTAGTGGGACGGCTTTCCTCACTGGTCTGCGGACGTTGCTGCATTACTGCTTCCATCTGTTGTTGTAGTCTCTGCTCTTGCTTCTGCAACAGGTCTATGAAGCGGGCCTCAGATTGCTGCTGGGCTCGTTGCTGAGCCTCCAGACTCTGTTGCAAAGTTGCGTTTGTCTGCTGCTGGGCTGCAAGGCTCTGTTGATGAGCTTGCTGCTGGGCTGCGAAGTTCTGTTGTTGAGCTGCAAGGCTCTGTTGATGAGCTGCAAGGCTCTTTTGCAAACCTGCATTTGTCTGCTGTTGATTGGCATTTGCTAGAGCCAGCTGCTTCAGTATCTCCTCCATGCTGGCTTAAAAAAAAACTGCCCGCATTCTCCACCAACTGTGAGGGGGTTAGCTCGGCAGCGGGTGTGTGTGACCCCCGGGATGGGCTCCCCACACAAAACAGGCCCAGCAAACGGAGGTTGTGGTTTTCAAAATCAAAAAGGTGCGGTTTATTTTCTATTTACAGTGACAAAACACAGCAAAGCAAAAGAAACATAACCAAAATAAATCCTGGTCAAGTTGACCTCTGACTAAACATACAGGTTTCCTAACTAACAACTGGGATCAGCCTAGTGCTGTCCTAGTCCCTAAGTCCCTGGTTTTAAATGTCCAAGCAAATAGCCACACAGGCTTTGTCTCACCGCACAGGGGTTCACTCTCCCTAGACAGTCCACACAGGTCTGGTTCCAGGCATGAGCTAACATCTAATGAAGCTGGGAGTTCTTATAGAGGCCTAAATGAGCTGACAAGCTTCAGCTGGTCTCATCAACTCCCTGTCTGCACGACGCCCAGCCCTCTCCCTAGAGGTATGAGTCATCCATGAGCCCACTAGCCTTATACAACTCTCCACCTAGTTGTATAAGTCGGCGTAAAGCCTGAATCTGGGCGAAATATATCTACCCCCCTGGATGCAACCAGGTGACTTTACCTTCCTGCTGTCACAATATATATGTGTTAGAAGGCCAGTATGCTGGCCTGAATTTATGGGAGGAGCCCGGGGGGCTATTTAACCAGCCCACTCACCTGCAGTCTTCGTTGGTTTCCTGTGAGTGATAATGGATCTCACTGGGCCGACTCTTACCAGCTCACCTCATGTTTGTGAGTCCTGGGCAGGGCATTTCGGCGTCTTCGTTCGTGGTCTTCGTCGGCGGTTCCCGCTCACTATCGCAGGTACTTTTCGAATCTTTTGCGCCAGGTACAATCTTGCAATTAGTAATGCTTCCTGTCCTGCATTCCTTTCTTTAAAAGTCTGCTTCTGAGTTATTGTCTGTCCCATACATACGATTCATTTATAAATCCAAACCTCCGAGTCGCTTTCGGTCATTGTCCGATATCACTCGCCGTAGGTTTCACTGGACGTAAAGATTCACTGTCCATAAGGTTGCCGTCTCTTCCAGTTGGGGAAAAAAAAAAAGGGAGACTCTAATTAGTCCCACCTGCTGCCTCTCTGCACTGGTTAGCCTGGGGGAGGGGTGATTGATTGGTGTTCAGTTTTAGAGTAAAGGGCGGCATACACTATACAACCAATTCGTATTACATTAATTCTATACTCCTCACTATCGATTCGTATCGGATTCCTTTCGTATATTTACGAACTGATAAAGGAGAGACGTAATTGCATGCTTTCCTACCTACAGGAGGCCAACCTACCAAAATTATCTAGCTCAACCCTTCGGGAACTGGAATCGGAATTCTCTGTTGAGGAATTCCAAGCAGCCCTGAAATCCTCCCCTACAGGGAAAGCCCCCGGACCGGACGGATACACTATTCTTTATTATAAAACGTTTAGTGACATCCTACTTCCCCGCCTTACAGCCTATGCCAACTCAATCTCACAAACCTCAGGACTACGCCCAGAATCTCTTACAGCCCACATTACAGTCATCCCCAAGCCAGGGAAAGATCCCACCCAATGTAGTAGTTACAGGCCAATCTCCCTGCTAAATATTGATATTAAATTATATTCCAAAGTTATGGCTAATCGTTTACTTCCCCTTATACCCAGCTGGGTCTCGACAGATCAGACAGGCTTCATTCCCAATAGGGAAGCCAAAGATAACTCCCTCCGAGCAATATCCCTAATACAATATGTACGGAGGCGTGCCCAGTCCACCCTACTTATCTCCACTGATGCTGAAAAAGCGTTTGATAGGGTGGATTGGGACTACCTCAAATTGACCTTACGTCACTTCGGGATAGGTCCCAAGATGTTCTATCGCATTTCCTCTCTCTATTCCAATCCCACGGCACAAATCCGCATAAACGGTACTTTAAGTGATTCATTCACACTTTTTAACGGGACCAGACAGGGATGCCCCTTGTCCCCTCTCTTATTCGCCCTCACTCTAGAACCCTTCCTAGCCACGATTAGGCAAAACACTAATATCCACGGTATCCAAGTAGGTAACAAAACCCACAAATACGCAGCGTATGCTGATGACATTTTGTTCTTTATCCAGCAACCACGCATCTCTCTACCTAATTTAATGTCAGCCTTTACTACCTATCAAACGCTATCCAATTTCAAAATTAATCTTTCCAAGTCGGAAATCCTAAATATCAACCTCCCTAAACAGGAGGAGGAACGTTTAAGGCCCCTCTTCCCCTTTAGATGGGTACAACAGAGTATGAAATACTTGGGAATACATCTCACGCCTAGTATTCATTCTCTTTTTCAACATAACTACATTCCCCTATTAAATAATGTTAGAGAAGATCTCAGAAAATGGAACAGTCTTTCACATTCCTGGTTAGGTAGAGTGAATATTGTTAAAATTAACATTCTACCTCGAGTTCTATTTTTCTTCCAAATGATTCCATTGGGTGTTCCTATAGGGTTCTTCACCACATTACAAACCATGATCTCCCGCTTCATCTGGAGGAACAGCCGCCCTAGAGTATCTGGAGACGTTTTATTTCGCTCCAAGGGCTCGGGGGGACTGGCCCTCCCGAACTTTAAGGTCTATTATCAGGCTGTGATATTATCTAGACTAGCTGAATGGAAATACGCTGTCAACGCCAAATTATGGGTGAATCTAGAACACTCCCTAAGTAATATTGACCTCTTGGTTGCACCTTGGCTACCCCGCCTCCATAGGCATCTCGCCCACACAACCTCTTCGCTCACCACTTCTACCCTGGATGTCTGGGACACTCTGCACAAGAAATTTTCCTGGTCATATGACTCCCCATTACTACCGCTTCTTAACCATAATTATTTCCTACCAGGTTTATTAGATCCAGGTTTTAAGACATGGTCCCCAGAAGGACCCCTTTTACTCCACCATGTCCTTCGTGCCAACACCCTCAAGCCTCTACCTGATATTATTGGCTCTAAACCAATTACATTTCTGGATAAATGGAGGTTCATTCAACTACAACGCTTCCTCCGAACCCTTCCTCAACCCATAAGAGGACTCCAAGACCTAAATGACATTGAAGCAATATTCAAACCAAAAGATCCACCTTCACACTGCATTTCGATCTTCTACAAAGCCCTCATCAAACTCCAAAACAAAGCACATCCAGCTTACTTAGCTAAATGGGAATCGGATCTGGAGTCTTGCCTCACGGACAATCAAAAGGACAAAGTATTACAGTTAACCCACATCTCATCCATGACTTCAAAAATGGCTGAAGTCAATTATAAATTACTCACCAGATGGCACTATACTCCATCGAAACTACACCAGATGTTCCCCGCAAATTCCCCATTATGCTGGAGGAATTGTGGGAACAAAGCAACTCACGCGCATATTTGGTGGACGTGCCCAAGCATCCGCCCTTTTTGGGCCAATGTTATCCAACTTATACGGCAGATCTCAGACGTCGATCTTCCCAATGACCCCTGGATCATTCTTTTCCACGCTACTAAGGAACCCATCGGAATCTATAAACGCTCACTTATACCTCACTTGCTAAACACGGCTAAGGCTTTAATACCCACCCTATGGGGCCAACCTAAGATTCCATCAATGAAAAGCTGGCTAAAAAAGATAGCAGAGGTGCACCTCATGGAAGATATCACCCATAACGACAAGAATACCTCCCAGTGACACACTTTAACTTGGTCCCCTTGGATAGAATTCACAGCTACCCCTTACTATACAGAGCTCATAACGCAAACCCATTGAGACTGTGATCACCTCTCAAAAATGACTTAACTGCCCCCTCCACCTGAAGGTTGATCCTCTTGATGTTTACGCTTGACTTTTTTCTTACAAGACCCTACAGGTTTAGTTATACTCACCTTTGATATGACGCTATGCATGCCAACCCCCCTTTTTTTTTTTCTCCCCTTATCCCCCCCCCTCCTAACTTCCCCACTCTTTCTCACTTCATCTCCTGGTCTTTCTTTTTTCCTCTCTTTCTCTGATAAACTTTATACATCCTGTTTGCCTTGAATATATGAGTAGCAGCATACCGTTACCTGACCAACTGTCACAATCAGTAGTGGCGATACCTTAGCAAACATAGAGTTCACTATTATTCATATCTAGCCTTTGGATGTTACGACTTGTTCAGGTAAACGATCGCAATTTTCATGTAACATTACCTACTCTCTGTCAAATGTTTATCTTTTACCTTTTAATGTTTCAATAAACATTTATTAAACAAAAAATGTACGAACTGATTCGGGTCACATACGTTGCATACTTTCCATCGTTGCCATTTGTTGTTTGCCTTCATGCCGTGTGTTTTAGTTCCCGCAGCGGAACTTGCGTATCGTTTGTACACGTTTTTTCCTCTCACTCGTTTACCAAACCAAAGTAATTTTTTGTGCGTCATGCATGGCGCAACACCACACTTTTTGGATGTCTTGGACACCCACCATGCTTTTCGTACATCAAGTTTTCAAACTGTCACAGGTAGGATTCGTGCAATTTCTTTGCTTAACGCACTGTTTGCCAGGTAAACCATGTCATCAAAACTCCGCTGTGAAACTTGCGAGTCATTAGTCAAGTCTCCATATGCAGCCTTATTTCAGCCTCGTGCAAGACCACAGTCTTGTCGTGCAATTCGTGAACACAAACGCAGAGCTGTTTATCAGTTTCGTTTTGTGCTTTTTTTTTTTTTTTTTTTTTCCCTCTTTCTTGTTGTTTCACGCCAAGTAGTAGGCTTATGTCACTTAGAATGCACTGTCTATCATTACAGTTATTTTACTTTGCATTACCCTCCGGTCGAATCTAGTCGCATCAGCGACTCACTGGTTCGTCCCCGCTAGTTTGCCATCTCATTCCACTGATAGTAATTTCACTTGTCTCATCTCGCACACCCTTCTCTCTCCTCATAAAACCCTGCACATAGCTACTGATTTGTCTTGCATCGATAGTGATTTCCTCTGCATCATTCTGATATGAATCCAAGTCGCATCCACAATGCACCGATTCGTCCCGGCGGGCCCTAGTTGCTGGCCTCATTTTAGTACATGCTCCAGAGTTTGCTCCTTGTCAGCCGCACATGCGGCGCACCGTCTCATGCCTAGATCATGGGAGAATTCTGTCATTCACGTCACCATCACGCATCTGAGTTGAATCCACGCGCATTCTTATGTGCAGGTTCGTCCCATACATGTCCCAGTTGCTGGCCTCATTTCAGTACATGCTCCAGAGTTTGCTTGCTGATAGTCGCACAGCGCAGCACGATTCATGCCTCTGTCATGGAAAATTTCTGTCCCTCATGTCACAGCCACGCATCTGATTTGAATCCACGTGCATTTTCGTGTGCAGGTTCGCCAAGCGTGCCCCAATTGCTGGCCTCATCTCAGAACATGCCCCAGAGCCTGGTCGTTGTCAGTCGCATCTGCGGCGCACCGATTCATGCCTCTGTCATGGGACATTTTTGTCACTCATTGCACTATAACACATCTGATTTTAATCCACGTGCATCCTTGGGTGCAGCTTCGTCTCAAGCGTGCCCCAGTCGTTGTTGGCCCCATTTCAGTACATGCTCCAGAGTTCGCTTGCTGTTAAACGCACAGCGCCGCACCGATTCAAGTCTCTGTCATGGGAAGTTTCTGTCACTCATTTCACTATCGCGCATCTGATTTGAATCCACGTGCATTTTCGTGTGCAGACTTGTCTTAAGCGTGCCCCAGTTGTTGTTCGCCTCATTTCAGTACATGCTCCAGAGCCCGGTCGTTGTCAGTCGCACCTGCGGCGCACCGATTCATGCCTCTGTCATGGGACATTTTTGTCACTCGTTCCACTGTAACACATCTGATTCGAATCTACGCCCATACTTAGGTGCAGCTTCGTCTCAAGCGTGCCCCAGTCGCTGTTGGCCCCATTTCAGTACATGCTCCAGAGTTCGCTTGCTGTTCCTCGCACAGCGCAGCATCGATTCGTGTCTGTCATGGGAAATTTCTGTCACTCGTTTCACTGTCACGCATCTGATTCGAACCCACTTGCATTCTCGTGTGCAGGCTCGTCTTAAGCGTGCCCCAGTTGTTGTTGGCCTCAATTCAGTACATGCTTCAGAGCCCGGTCGTTGTCAGTCGCACCTGCGGCGCACTGATTCATGCCTCTGTCATGGGACATTTTTGTCACTCATTCCACTGTAACACATCTGATTCAAATCCACGCCCATCCTTAGGTGCAGCTTCATCTCAAGCGTGCCCCAGTCGCTGTTGGCCCCATTTCAGTACATGCTCCAGAGATCGCTTGCTGTTCCTCGCACAGCGCAGCACCAATTTGTGTCTGTCATGGGAAATTTCTGTCACTTGTTTCACTGTCACGCATCTGATTCGAACCCACTTGCATTCTCGTG
Organism: Rana muscosa; assembly: GCA_029206835.1. Classification (NCBI taxonomy): domain Eukaryota; kingdom Metazoa; phylum Chordata; class Amphibia; order Anura; family Ranidae; genus Rana; species Rana muscosa. The sequence continues at coordinate 230,128,844 of CM055117.1, read as the reverse complement.
TGCAGGCTCGTCTTAATCGTGCCCCAGTTGTAGTTGGCCTCATTTCAGTACATGCTTCAGAGCCCGGTCGTTGTCAGTCGCACCTGCGGCGCACCGATTCATGCCTCTGTCATGGGACATTTTTGTCACTAATTTCTCCGACACGCTCCACCATCCGATCCGCTCACTTATATAAAAAGGCAGTGCAGCACTGAACAAGTCCATAGATCAAAAGACAATCCCAGTGATCTTCTAGAGTGATTTATAGAATCGGAAACATGCAGATGATGTGAACACAGTGAGAAACCTCCACCAGTAATAAGAATGGCCGCTCACCTCCCAAAGTGGACCCTTTGGTTATAGAGAGTCACAGATACCTTCCCATATGGGTATATACGTCTCAGGCATGTATTGCAGCTCCGGGATAGTTGGATGACAACAGCAGATGGACCGGATCACAAATGACTCCAATGAGGTGTGTATATAAATATATATGTAAAAGACAGGCAGACCATAGTGTTCTCCGCATATAAAAGGATATTTAATAAAAAGAAATGCACTTACATGTAAAAGGCACTAAACCAGTGCCGAGTAGGGATGGGCCCGGTGCTCGATTCGAACCCATGTTCGAATCGAACATCGGGCGTTCGCTCGCTCGTCGAGCCCAGAACTATTTGGGCCGTTCGCATCACATTCGTGTGATGCGAGCGGCCCCGCAATGCATTGCGGCCGGCGCGGCCGGCGCAGTGCATTGCTGGCTGATGATTGGCCAAGCATGCACTGTGACCCCGCATGCTTGGCCAATCACAGCGCCCGAAACTCGGAGAGCAATAATTGGCTACAGGCAGGACGCCTGTAGCCAATTACAGCTCAGGGGCTTTAGTACACGCCCCACCATTTAAAAGGCCGCCACGCCATCGGCCCCGGTCACATGAGTTCCGGCTTTAGGAGAGATTAGTCTGCTGATTCAGTCTTTGCTTGATACTGAAAGATTTGCTCTTCTTTGCTAAACCATTGGCTATTTCTTTGCTAAACCATTGCTACCTAAGTCATTGATCGTTCATTGCTGCTGATTGCACAGTTAGTGTGTTATTAGCTGCTGCTGGGGATTAGTCTGGTGCGTGCTTACTGTTAGTACAGTATTGCAGTAGTACCAACCGCAGTGCTGTTAGCACAGCATTGCACCCCAACAGCACCCATAGGACTTCTAGTGTGTTAGTGGCAGCAAACAGAGCTCCTATATTTTCTTCTCAGCAGCACCCATAGGACTTCTAGTGTGTTAGTGGCAGCAAACAGAGCTCCTATATTTTCTTCTCAGCAGCACCCATAGGACTTCTAGTGTGTTAGTGGCAGCAAACAGAGCTCCTATATTTTCTTCTCAGCAGCACCCATAGGACTTCTAGTGTGTTAGTGGCAGCAAACAGAGCTCCTATATTTTCTTCTCAGCAGCACCCATAGGACTTCTAGTGTGTTAGTGGCAGCAAACAGAGCTCCTATATTTTCTTCTCAGCAGCACCCATAGGACTTCTAGTGTGTTAGTGGCAGCAAACAGAGCTCCTATATTTTCTTCTCAGCAGCACCCATAGGACTTCTAGTGTGTTAGTGGCATCACACAGAGCTCCTATATTTTCTTCTCAGCAGCACCCATAGGACTTCTAGTGTGTTAGTGGCAGCAAACAGAGCTCCTATATTTTCTTCTCAGCAGCACCCATAGGACTTCTAGTGTGTTAGTGGCAGCAAACAGAGCTCCTATATTTTCTTCTCAGCAGCACCCATAGGACTTCTAGTGTGTTAGTGGCAGCAAACAGAGCTCCTATATTTTCTTCTCAGCAGCACCCATAGGACTTCTAGTGTGTTAGTGGCAGCAAACAGAGCTCCTATATTTTCTTCTCAGCAGCACCCATAGGACTTCTAGTGTGTTAGTGGCAGCAAACAGAGCTCCTATATTTTCTTCTCAGCAGCACCCATAGGAATTCTAGTGTGTTAGTGGCATCACACAGAGCTCCTATATTTTCTTCTCAGCAGCACCCATAGGACTTCTAGTGTGTTAGTGGCAGCAAACAGAGCTCCTATATTTTCTTCTCAGCAGCACCCATAGGACTTCTAGTGTGTTAGTGGCAGCAAACAGAGCTCCTATATTTTCTTCTCAGCAGCACCCATAGGACTTCTAGTGTGTTGGTGGCAGCAAACAGAGCTCCTATATTTTCTTCTCAGCAGCACCCATAGGACTTCTAGTGTGTTAGTGGCATCACACAGAGCTCCTATATTTTCTTCTCAGCAGCACCCACAGGACTTCTAGTGTGTTAGTGGCAGCAAACAGAGCTCCTATATTTTCTTCTCAGCAGCACCCACAGGACTTCTAGTGTGTTAGTGGCAGCAAACAGAGCTCCTATATTTTCTTCTCAGCAGCACCCATAGGACTTCTAGTGTGTTAGTGGCAGCAAACAGAGCTCCTATATTTTCTTCTCAGCAGCACCCATAGGACTTCTAGTGTGTTAGTGGCAGCAAACAGAGCTCCTATATTTTCTTCTCAGCAGCACCCATAGGACTTCTAGTGTGTTAGTGGCAGCAAACAGAGCTCCTATATTTTCTTCTCAGCAGCACCCATAGGACTTCTAGTGTGTTAGTGGCAGCAAACAGAGCTCCTATATTTTCTTCTCAGCAGCACCCATAGGACTTCTAGTGTGTTAGTGGCATCACACAGAGCTCCTATATTTTCTTCTCAGCAGCACCCACAGGACTTCTAGTGTGTTAGTGGCAGCAAACAGAGCTCCTATATTTTCTTCTCAGCAGCACCCATAGGACTTCTAGTGTGTTAGTGGCAGCAAACAGAGCTCCTATATTTTCTTCTCAGCAGCACCCATAGGACTTCTAGTGTGTTAGTGGCAGCAAACAGAGCTCCTATATTTTCTTCTCAGCAGCACCCATAGGACTTCTAGTGTGTTAGTGGCAGCAAACAGAGCTCCTATATTTTCTTCTCAGCAGCACCCATAGGACTTCTAGTGTGTTAGTGGCAGCAAACAGAGCTCCTATATTTTCTTCTCAGCAGCACCCATAGGACTTCTAGTGTGTTAGTGGCAGCAAACAGAGCTCCTATATTTTCTTCTCAGCAGCACCCATAGGACTTCTAGTGTGTTAGTGGCAGCAAACAGAGCTCCTATATTTTCTTCTCAGCAGCACCCATAGGACTTCTAGTGTGTTAGTGGCAGCAAACAGAGCTCCTATATTTTCTTCTCAGCAGCACCCATAGGACTTCTAGTGTGTTAGTGGCATCACACAGAGCTCCTATATTTTCTTCTCAGCAGCACCCACAGGACTTCTAGTGTGTTAGTGGCAGCAAACAGAGCTCTTATATTTTCTTCTCAGCAGCACCCATAGGACTTCTAGTGTGTTAGTGGCAGCAAACAGAGCTCCTATATTTTCTTCTCAGCAGCACCCATAGGACTTCTAGTGTGTTAGTGGCAGCAAACAGAGCTCCTATATTTTCTTCTCAGCAGCACCCATAGGACTTCTAGTGTGTTAGTGGCAGCAAACAGAGCTCCTATATTTTCTTCTCAGCAGCACCCATAGGACTTCTAGTGTGTTAGTGGCAGCAAACAGAGCTCCTATATTTTCTTCTCAGCAGCACCCATAGGAATTCTAGTGTGTTAGTGGCATCACACAGAGCTCCTATATTTTCTTCTCAGCAGCACCCATAGGACTTCTAGTGTGTTAGTGGCAGCAAACAGAGCTCCTATATTTTCTTCTCAGCAGCACCCATAGGACTTCTAGTGTGTTAGTGGCAGCAAACAGAGCTCCTATATTTTCTTCTCAGCAGCACCCATAGGACTTCTAGTGTGTTAGTGGCAGCAAACAGAGCTCCTATATTTTCTTCTCAGCAGCACCCATAGGACTTCTAGTGTGTTAGTGGCAGCAAACAGAGCTCCTATATTTTCTTCTCAGCAGCACCCATAGGACTTCTAGTGTGTTAGTGGCAGCAAACAGAGCTCCTATATTTTCTTGTCAGCAGCACACATAGTACCTATAGTGTGTTAGTGTCAGCACCCATAGGACCTACAGTGTGTTGTGAGCACACATAGGAGTTCTATTTTTTATACTATATACACTACCGACTACAATGGCTGGAAGACCGCCAAGGAGAGGCAGAGCGTGCTGAGGCAAGAACACAGGGCAGGCAGGCTCTGTTTCTAGAGACAACAGTGCTGGCCGTGGACGTGGTCGTGCATCGTCATCAGCACGTGGCCATGGGACACGCTTGTCTTTGTTTTCGGCAGCTGGACATGTGGAGCCGCATCATGCCGAAGGCTTGGTAGAATGGATGACCAAGCCCTCCTCATCCTCCTCATCCTCTCTCACCCAGGCTCAGGGTACTGGCAGAGCAGCTGCCAACGCGTACTCAATGGCATCATCAGCCACCCCTTCCCTAGACCCACCATGTCCTCCTGAGGAGTCCCCCGAACTGTTTGAGCACAGTGTTGGGTACATGCTCCAGGAGGATGCCCAACGATTCGAAGGCTCGGATGATGATACCCAGCTTGAGGAAGTCAGTAGTGTGCGCGCAGAGAAAGGGGATGCTGAAGGACAGCAATCTGGCAGTAGTGTTCCACCAGCTGCAGCTTACTGCCAGGTTTGCTCTAGTGGTGAAGAGGGAGGGGATGATGAGGTCACTGACTCCACGTGGGTGCCTGAAGGGAGAGAGGAGGAGGAGGAGGAGGATGCAGCGTCACATGTCCAACGAGGCAGGATGCCCCCTGGAGGCCAGCTAGAGGCCAGCACAGCAACTGTACCACACCGCAGAGCTCCGCCTGTGCAGGGCGCTGCCTCTGCACGTTATCACAAAAGTTCTTTGGTGTGGGCCTTTTTTGAGACGAGTGCATCAGATCGCACCACTGCTATTTGCAATATTTGTCTCAAGCGTATCTCGCGTGGCCAAAACATCAGCCGCTTGGGCACCACAAGCATGAGCAGACATATGTCGACCTGCCATGCAGCTCGTTGGCAAGCACACATAAAAGACCCACACCAAAGAACAAAGCGGACCTCTCCTTGCTCCTCATCAGCTGGGATCTCCATCCCCACTATATCTTCAGTCCTCTCTGAAAGCTGCTCTGAGAGGACTGAAGGTGTAGAATTAGGTGTGTCACAACCAAGTACTTGCAGTACACCGACGTCCGATTGTAGCAGGCAAATTTCCCTGCCCCAGCTGCTGGACCGTCGAAAGAAGTATACTCCCAGCCATCCACATGCCCAGCGGTTGAATGCTAGCTTGGCTAAATTGCTAGCACTTCAACTGCTGCCTTTTCAGTTGATAGACTCGGCCCCCTTCCGTGAGTTTGTTCAATGTGCGGTTCCTCAGTGGCAGGTTCCCAAACGCCACTTTTTCTCACGGAAGGCAATTCCGTCTCTCTACTGGCATGTGGAAGGCAATGTCCATGCCTCGCTGGACAGGGCGGTCAGCGGTAAGGTGCATATTACCGCTGACTCATGGTCCAGCAGGCATGGACAGGGACGTTATCTTTCTTTCACGGCCCATTGGGTCACTCTATTGGTAGCTGGGAGGGATGCAGGACAAGGTGCAGTAGTGTTGGAGGTTGTTCCGCCACCACGCCTCCAAAATGCTACTACTGGTTGTGACACACCTCTCTCCTCCACCCCCTCCTCTTCTTCTTCCTCCATGTCCTCTTCGAGTGCTCTGTCCTCGGAACCAGCGGTGCTCCGTAGGCGTACAAGGGGCTACGCGAGTACGCAGGCAAAAAGAAGCCATGCCGTGCTTGCGCTGGTGTGTTTGGGGGACAGGAGCCACACTGGGCCAGAGGTTCTGGCAGCTCTGCAGGGGCAGGCCGAGAGGTGGTTGACGCCACGCCAGCTTAAGCCAGGAATGGTCGTTTCTGATAATGGCACCAACCTCCTCTCCGCCCTGCGACAGGGGCAGCTCACCCATGTGCCCTGTATGGCTCACGTCCTCAACCTGGTGGTGCAGCGGTTCTTGGGCAGGTTCCCAGGCTTACAGGATGTCCTGAGGCAGGCCAGGAAAGTCTGTGTGCATTTCCGCCGATCTTATAATGCCAGTGCTCGGCTGACTGAGCTGCAAAAGGAGCTGAACCTGCCCAAGAACCGCCTAATATGTGACATGCCCACCAGGTGGAACTCAACGTTGGCCATGCTGCAGCGACTGCACACGCAGCAGAGGGCCATCAATGAGTACCTTTGCGACTACGGCACCAGGACAGGGTCAGGGGAGCTTGGCTTTTTTTCCCCACGCCAGTGGAGCATGATCAGGGATGCATGCACTGTCCTCTCACCATTTGAGGAGGCCACGAGGATGGTGAGCAGTGACAGTGCATGCATCAGTGACACTGTACCTCTTGTCCACCTGTTGGAGCATACGCTGCGTGGGATAATGGACAGGGCACTTGAGGCAGAACAGAGGCAGGAAGAGGAGGACTTCCTTGTCTCTCAAGGCCCCCTTTATCCAGACAATGTTCCTTCTGTCCCACCCATCACACAGGAAGAGGAGGAGGAGGAGGAGGAGGAGGAGGATTGTGTGAGCATGGAGGTGGAGCCTGGCACTCAGCATCAGCAGCAGCAGTCTTTTAGGGATGATGTACAGTCCCAACAAACCAGTGGACTTGTACGTGGCTGGGAGGAGGTGGCTGGCGATCATGTCATCCTCAGTGACCCAGAAGACTCCGGACCGAATGCCTCAGCTAACCTACGCTGCATGGCCTCCCTGATCCTGCAAAGCCTGCGGAAGGATCCTCGTGTTCTTCGGATCAAGGAGAGTGACCATTACTGGCTGGCCACTCTCCTTGATCCACGGTACAAGGGTAAGGTTGCGGACCTTATCTTGCCGTCGCAGAGGGAGCAGAGGATGAGACATCTCAGGGAGGCCTTGCAGAAAGGTCTGTGCAACGCGTTCCCAGAAACTGGGAGGTTACAAACTCCTGGTCCTGGACGACGAGTTGCTGAGGCTTCGGTCAGTAGCAGAAGGAGCGGTGGGGAAGGTGGACGTCTGACCGATGCGTTCAGACAATTTTTTAGTCCGCAGCCCCAAGGTATGATCGGTTCCAGCAACCATCGCCAGCGTCTGATATACATGGTGCAGGAATACCTAGGGGCAAGGTCAGACTTGGACACCTTTCCCACCGAAAATCCTCTGGCTTACTGGGTCCTGAGGATGGATCACTGGCCAGAGCTTGCACAGTATGCAATTGAGCTACTGGCCTGTCCTGCATCCAGCGTTCTTTCCGAACGCACATTCAGTGCTGCTGGAGGATTTGTCACCGATCATAGGGTGCGCCTGTCCACCGACTCGGTTGATCGACTGACCTTCATAAAAATGAATCAGTCTTGGATCACCACCAGCTACCAGACACCTGAAGCGGATATAACGGAATAATTTATAATGTCACATCCCTTCAAGACTGCCTATGCTGATGCTGAGTGACTGTCCTGTTATGTTCACTGACTATCCTCTTCCTCCTCCTCAATGATCCATGCCACCACACCAGTGCCTAAGGCACAATTTTTCAGCCCCTGTATAACAGGGGCGTGTAATTACAATTTTTTAAAAAGATGCTTCGCAACAGGTGTGACTGCTGTGCTCAGAGTACAGTATCTGTGAGGGGTTGCAGTGTTGTGGCACCAGCACCAGTGCCTAAGGCACAATTTTTCAGCCCCTGTTGGGGCGTGTAATTACAATTTTTAGGCAATGCTTTGCAACAGGTCTCATTGCTGTGCTCAGAGTACAGTATCTGTGAGGGGTTGCAGTGTTGTGGCACCAGCACCAGTGCCTAAGGCACAATTTTTCAGCCCCTGTATAACAGGGGCGTGTAATTACAATTTTTTAAAAAGCTGCTTCGCAACAGGTGTGACTGCTGTGCTCAGAGTACAGTATCTGTGAGGGGTTGCAGTGTTGTGGCACCAGCACCAGTGCCTAAGGCACAATTTTTCAGCCCCTGTTGGGGCGTGTAATTACAATTTTTAGGCAATGCTTTGCAACAGGTCTCATTGCTGTGCTCAGAGTACAGTATCTGTGAGGGGTTGCAGTGTTGTGGCACCAGCACCAGTGCCTAAGGCACAATTTTTCAGCCCCTGTATAACAGGGGCGTGTAATTACAATTTTTTAAAAAGATGCTTCGCAACAGGTGTGACTGCTGTGCTCCAAGTACAGTATCTGTGAGGGGTTGCAGTGTTGTGGCACCAGCACCAATGCCTAAGGCACAATTTTTCAGCCCCTGTTTAACAGGGGCGTGTAATTACAAATCTTGATCTAATAGTTCACAGCAGGGCCCATTCCTGCGCCCACCAAGAGTAATTATGAGGGCCTACAGTCTTGTGGCAACACCGTCCACCACCACCACCACCACCAAAGGCCCAATTTTTCTGCCCTGTTCAACAGGTGCATGCAATTACAAATCTTGATCTAATAACTCACAGCAGGGCCCATTCCTGCACCCACCAAGAGTAACTGTGAGGGCTTACAGTCTTGTGGCAACACCGTCCACCACCACCACCACCACCACCAAAGGCCCAATTTTTCTGCCCGGTTCAACAGGTGCATGCAAGTACAAATCTTGATCTATTAACTCACAGCAGGGCCCATTCCTGTGCCCACCAGTCTTGTGGCTACACCAATATCTAATAGGGCAAATTTCTGCAGAGTATATACGGCAGGCCCCTACTTTCAAACATCCAACTTACAAACGACTCCTACTTGCAAACGGCAAGAGAAAACAGGAAGTGAGAGGAAATCTACCCCTAGGAAGGAAAATTCTATCCTGTTAGATTTAATTTGGGAAAAAGGTATCTCCTCTCTACTGATGCTTTATCACCAATCCTTGTTTCAATTAAAACCCCACTTTTCCAAAAACATTTGTCATTGGGACGGAAAGTGAGGTGACATGTTCTGAACAGATGTGCAAAGACAGCAAATGTTACAGGGGTGATAACCCCTCCCTATGTTCTCCAAAAAGCTTAAAAATTGATTTTTTTGGGATGTAGCTACACTTCATAATGTACCTGTTCAGATTCTACTTAAGAACAAACCTACAGTCCATGTCTTGTTTGCACCACCTATATACTGCTGTTCAGAGTATATAGGGTTGTAGGTATAGGGTTTTATTTTGGGTGCGGGGTCCCCCTTAGTATCCATACAAGACCCAAAGGGGCTGGGGTGGGGGGGGGGGGTGATGGGGTAGCCATGCCATTTTTCTCAAGGATTTTCAGCCATATGGCGGCCAGGACAAGACATGACATTAAAGCCGCAAGTGGTTTTAAATGGCTTCTTTTTTTCCTTTACAAATGTCATTTTGTGCAAGGACAGTTCTAAACACGGGAAACACATGCCACTTCACAGGCATACTTTAGACACCCCCCAGGTACCGTATTTAAAGGAAAATTTCACTTTTTTTTTTTTCACTTTATGCATCATTAAAATGACTGCTCCCGAAAAAACTTTAGTTTTTAAAATTTCTTTTTGCATTGATATATGTCCCCTGGGGCAGGACCCGGGTCCCCAAACCTGTTTTATAACATTAACATGCATATTGGCCGTTGTAATTAGCAATTTTGATTTCGAACGTTCGCGTCCATTATAACGAATAGGGTTCGAAAATTCGCGCGAACTTTCGGTCCGTTCGAAGGTTCTGGTGCGAACCGAACCCGGGGGTGTTCGGCTCATCCCTAGTGCCGAGTGTAACAGCATGTATGAAACAACAGATGCAGTCTGTCGTGTTCAAATCAGCTAGTCAAACCCCTCACCACCTGTCATTTCTCCTCCAGGTCAGTCAAGTAGGTCCACCCTGCACCAGGTTGGACGTAATTTTCCCTAAATAAAAAAATAAAATAAAAAAAAACCTATGAAAAAAAAAACCTATAAAAAAAAAAAGTATGTGTACCAAGCACTTACCAACAGCCGATCTGAATCTAGTCGCAACGTCGGCCCTATGATTCGGATCCTCAGCAATCACAAACCCCTTCAACCACTAACACCATCAGCCGATCTGAGTCTAGTCATATCATCAGTGCAACGACGTGGATCTGGAACATGAGCTCCCTCATCACCTTGCATCTACAGCCGTTCCAAATCTAGTCGCATCATCGGCGCGACGATTCGGATCCTCGGCAATACAAACTTCACCGACCGATCCGAGTCCAGTCGCAGCACCGGCTCAACGTTTAAGGTCCTTTACAAACCAAACCCCACCGGTGCTCACACCTCAGCCCGATTCGAACTATTCGCATCAGTGATACCAATAAAGTGGTACTTACAATTCAGATCCCTGGCCTTACGTCCGTTATCAAGCATAAACCTTTACATCTCACTCCATCTGCATATACAATGTTGCGCACGGTCGTTCCTACATACTCAAAATTTCCGCTAACTTTGTTTTCATTTTTCCAATAAAGCGGCTTAATTGCAGTCGCTGCAAGCATTCCGACTCGAATCGGTCACTCATCTCCAGTAGCAACTTGGCTGCTCACCTATTCTCTGTCGTGCTAAACACTCAAACTAGCTTTCACTACGTTTGTCGTCCCTAAAGCCGACCCGCGTCAGGTCAGTTCTCCAAGACTTCACCCGTACATGGGGGTGTACTAAGGAGCAGCTTCAGTCTCTCCCGGGAATGCTCAATTTGCAGCAAGGATCATTCCCGAGGGTCGATCTTTTTGTATCACGCCTCCTGGTCTTCCTCTCCCAGACACAGGACCCCGATCAGATCCTTAACTTCAGATCCTTAACTTAGACACCGCGGCAGTAGCGGACCTGTCATTATGGGAGGAGTTCCTTACTACGTGAAACAGTATCAAAGTATACCATCAATATCGCCCCCATCACGCTGGTAGTGACAGATGCCACAGCCTCCACAGGCTTCGCTGCAATTTTTGGCCACTATTGGTTTGCAGGACCATGGCTTCCAGAGACACTCCTAATCCCAGGGTTTACCTGGACTTCCTCCCTGTTCGAACAATACCAGATCGTGGCAGCCGCTCAGCTCTGGGGGTCATATCTGGACAGGACAAACCGTGGCCTTCACCACCGACAACCAGGCCACAGCTGATATTATTAGTAAAGGCAAGTCCAAGTCATGTCCTTCCTACGCAGGCCCGTACAACGATGCCCTCAGCACCAGTTAATGTCCACTACCCTCGCTAGTTCCCCATTTGGCCTTCTCCCCAGCCTGGTCATTCAAGCAGCCTTCGACTCGGCCTACCACGGGTTCTTGCGGCCTAGCGAGTGTCATGGATATGCAGTAGTGTTTGTCTGTCAGTTTACCTTCCTTCCCATGTGTTCATCTTAGAGGCCAGAACCCTTTCACCTGGCTTCCTTTATAATCTCCTCCCAGCCTGACTCCACCCCAGGCCCTATCACAGAACACTATATTAACCTGTGCACTGCAAGCCTGCTGTGCTGATCAACGTGTTTGTTAGGCATTATGTGTTTGGGTTCCTGCCTGCCGTGTGCTACGTCTGTCTCTCTGTTACGTTATTGGCTTGCCCCCGACTATCCCTGTCTGCTCGTGACCCTTGACCTTCGGCTCGTTCTTTCGTTATCCTTGTCTGCTTGTGGCCCCTGACCTTCAGCTTGTTATTCGGTTCTCTCTTATCTCGTGCTGCTGCTTCCCCTCTTTTCCCCTTATCCTACGGGGCGTGAGCTAGGAAACTCCAGGGGCCGCGACCTGGTCCCAGCCTGCAGCATAACATCCTCACCACTAGAGGCCCTGGAGAAGACCAGCTGGGTCTTAGACTCCGCGCCCTGGGGAATCTTGGCTCTAGCTTCCGTTAGGATCCCGGTTGTGCTCCTCTGGTCCCGCTTTCCACAACCACCCAGTTTCCTATCCGCAGAAGCCAGCCATAGGGTTCACTACCTCGCGGTGCACTCCTGTCCCCCTACGGTGTGCATCTGTCACCTGGCCACAGGTGACCTTGACAGCGAGTTCACCCGCAGCTACCCCGCCGGCCAAGTTCTACGTAGGCCTCACTTGGCTCGCTACCAAGATCGTTTCATCCTCCACCTGGCACTATCCAAAACCCAGCGATCAGGCACCGGGTTAGACATTTAACTCTAAAAACAAACAATCTCTGGTGTGCAGTAACCTTACTCGATCGCCTTCTGTCACTCCTACCTGAACAGTCAAACTCTTGTCCCCTACTACCTTTCCCGATCAAACCCTTGAGTGCCTGCCAGTTCATCAAACACATGAGAATTCATCGGGGCACAACCAACCATAGGAAGTTGATCCAGGGTTCACCCGGTCGCCTCTCGGGGGATCAGGAAGGAATTTTCTCCCCTGCTGTAGCAATTGGCCTAGGCTCGGCTGGGGTTTTCGCCTTCCTCTGGATCAACGGTGGGGCGGTTAGGTCAATTTGGGTCCTGTCACCTTCACACTCACTCACTCACTCTTCCACGCTGCCACATCTCAACCCCAGTCAGTGCTCCAGTCGCTCTTATCGTATTGGAGCGGCCTCGGCCACATCCCGGTGTGGGGTCCCAGATCACGACTATTAAGAGACTTGACAGGTGGAAGTCTGCCTGCTTTGTCCAGCACATCCTCCAATCCTCAGGTGGAAATGGCACAAGCATTCACCAAACTTGCTCAATGAACAAAGCTAAAACCAATAAAACTACATCCCTACCTGAATGTTTTTGCCCCCTTATTTTGGCATACCGTCCATCAGATCAGGGCACACTTCAGGTCCATTTCATGTTGTAAGTCTTATGTTAAGTCTATCTATCTTATTCATATCTGTATCGGATATAGGGCTTCAACCATAAGTTAGAAGGCCAGTATGCTGGCCTGAATTTATGGGAGGAGCCCGGGGGGCTATTTAACCAGCCCACTCACCTGCAGTCTTCGTTGGTTTCCTGTGAGTGATACCCACCCTCCCATTCCCTTTTTTAGGGCATTTCTCAAAATTCATTTCTCTCCACAAAATATTCATTCTAATCTTGGGTATGCCCCCTTATTTTGGCATACCGTCCATCAGATCAGGGCACACTTCAGGTCCATTTCATGTTGTAAGTCTTATGTTAAGTCTATCTATCTTATTCATATCTGTATCGGATATAGGGCTTCAACTATATATATATATATATATATATATATATATATACATATACACACACACAGAGTATATATTAGACATGTGCAGAACTTAAAAATGTGTTTAGTTTCATTTTGGATAGCTCCATTATGATACTAGTTTTGGAATTCGTTTAGATTTGTTACATTTTTTTTTGTTTATTCATTTTTTAACGAATTCCAAATTTTCGGAACAATTTGAATTTGAAAAATGATCAACTGATTCTAATTCTGTGTGAAGAATAGCTGGTTATTAAGGAGCGGGCCGGGAAGCCGGCTGCCGCATCCTTGACAACCGATGACTCATCAGCAGTCAGTGGTCAGTGGGTTTCCCTGCTGAGAGCTGAAATGTAAACAAAATAAAACTGGCAATAGAAAATTTTAATAAAAACAGTGTGGGGTTCCCACAATATCCATACCAAACCCTAAAGCCCTGTACACACGATCGGTTTTACCGATGAAAACAGTCAGATGGACTTTTTTCGTCGGACAAACCGATCGTGTATGGGCCCTATCGGTCTTTTTTCCATCAGTGTTAAAAAATAGAACATGTTTTAAATTTATCCGATGGAAAAAAAAAACATAGCAAATTACTATCGTCTGTGGGGAACTCCATTGGATAAAAAAACCACGCATGCTCAGAATCAAGTCGACGCATGCTCAGAAGCATAGAACTTCATTTTTCTTGGCTCGTCTGAGTGTTTTACGTCACTGCGTTTGGGACGCATCTAAGAATTGGTAAGTTGCTTTATATTAAATGCACCTGGTGGCAATTCTCAAAATGTATGCTAGAAACAGATGGGACTTGGGGAGGATTAATGAATGTTGTATTGTACCTTTTTGGAGGAAACTGAGTATGGTGAGATCCCCCAAGTTCTGTCTTTGGAGCCATGTAATCTGTCTCCTGGACCTAGCACAGATATTGTAATTGTTGACACCAAATCCCGTAACAAAAGTCACAGTGAGGGCCAAAGCGAGCCAGAACAGGAAGAAAGTGTTTGGGAGCCTGTTGTTTGTGCAAGTAAGTATTCTTTGAATTTTGCTTCGAATTAATTGACATGTTGAGTGTTTAGATGTCCAAATCAAACACCAACTCCACACATTAGCAAAGTATGTAGTGCTTTAACATTAGCATGGAGAAGGAAGAGGTGGAAGGAGCTGTCAGTGTTGCTAGGTACCCAAGCTTGGGAGACCCAGGCACCAGGGTCAAGATTATAGAGTGGTTGCAGTGTGTACATTCCTAGTAGTGTAGGTATCTGAAGGGCAAGCAGGTTGTAACCAACAATAGACATGGGTAGGTAAGTATTTCATTAAATTTACAATTAACTTGGCCCTAACACTATGTATGGCCTCAGCCATGTGATCATCGTTCCCTTAATACTTTTTACTCTTCTTACTAGGTCATGATCTTCCACGTTGTACTATTGGCAGAATGAGGGCTGATATGTTGCAGTGTTGCAAGGAACTTGAGCAAATCAAGGAGGCTGCTACTGCATTACAGCGCACGCCCACTCCTCTAGGTGCACCACCAGGTCATGTGCAAATTACTAAGGCAGTGGAACTGATAATATCACCTGTGCCAAATTCAAGAAATCCAGAAAACATGACCTGGGTTTGCATCTGGAGGAGGGGAGTTGAGAAACACTGTCCTAACTAATGTGAATGCCAATGTTTATCTGTTTTTTCTCATCTAAAACCCACAATTTGAAGGTGCACACAAATTGAAGCTTACCATTACGATTTCCCCCATGATCCCATTCCTAAAATGTGTGTAGTTACAAACAGCAATTTTTCGAATCCTCCAAATCACACAGTGTGTAAACATGTGCAATCTCCCATCATGGGGTATCAATGGACGCGTTTTGGGGGTGCAACCCCTTCATCAGAGCTACTTTAGTTCTGAGAAAGGAGTTTCACCCCCGAAACGCGTTAGTTGATACGCCGTGATGGGAGATAGCACATGTTTACACACTGTGTGATTTGGGGGAATTTAAAAATTGCTGTTTGTAACTACAAACATTTTAGGAATGGGATCATGGGGGAAATTTAATTGGTAAGCCACTAAGTGTACGTGGCTTCAAAGTTTGGCTTTTAGGGGGGTGAGATCCCCCCCCCATCTGAGGAAGGCAACATCCACACGGTCTTGGGATACTAATGTCTCGGTTGCCCTTCACTTTACCAAACTAGAACTTTGGAAGTTAGAGTTTTGGATGTGTATCTAATGGTTTTGAACATGCCTGTTTACCCCCAAAAAAGGAGAAATACTGCAAAACATACATGTTATACACAAAGATGTTGGTTTGTTTAAGCACCTTAAAAAGCACATGTGAATGGGCTTTGAGTAAAACAATTTATACTAAACAATGTGTGGCTTATTATTTCATTGCTCAATACCAGTGAATTTCGAAAGTTGTAGTTGTAGTTGTAGTTGTAGTTGTAGTTGTAGTTACAATGTGCTCTTACATGTTGTCAACTCCTGCAAATTTTTGGCCGCAAAAATCAAAGGAGTTGTAAAGGCATAATGTTTTTGTTCTTCATGCATTAAGAACAAAAACATTGTGTGTGTGTAGTAGTCATGGGCGCCGTCAAAAATTTAGCTTCGTTCCGTTCCGTTTCGTATTAAAAAAAAATCGTATTTCGTAATTCGTGTACGAAATTTGATTCAGATTCGTACGAAATACGAATTTCGTACGAATCGTAAATTTTAAACGTAGCGCATGTTTCCCGTGCTTAGAACCGTCTCTGCACAAAATGTCATTTTTGACGGAAAAAAAGTCATTTAAAACTCACTCGCGGCTATTAATGAATTGTCGGCTTTTATCAATACATAGAAAAGTCATTGATAAAAAATAAAAAAAAATGTGGGGGTTCCCCCAAATTCAATTACCAGGCCCTTGTGTTTGTGAACCTGAAGGGCCTGGTAATTGAATTTGGGGGAACCGTCACGCTTTATTTTTTATTTTTATCAATGACTTTTTTATGTATTGATAAAAGCCGACAATTCATTAATAGCCGCGAGTGAGTTTTAAATGACTTTTTTTCCGTCAAAAATGACATTTTGTGCAGGGACAGTTCTAAGCACGGGAAACATGCGCGACTTTACATGCATATCATACACACCCCCCAGGTACGAAATTTAAAGGAATTTTTCACTTTTGGATCCGAAATTCGTAAACGAAATTTCGTATTTCGTACAGAATTTGTATGCATAAAAATTTGTATTTCGGATTCGTACGAATGTACGAAGTTCCGGAAATTCGTACGAATTTTAGATTCGTACGAAACTAATCGCACATGTCTAGTGTGTAGCAGACCTCCAGCACAACATAATAGTTAGCTGAAGAAGATATTGTCGCCTCATGTAGAAATTAGGTACGGTTTCACTATTGGAGCATGTGTCCAAACAAAATCCCATTTGGGAACATATTATACATAAAGGAAGGACAGACAACTATAGTTCAACTGAATTATGAGTTTATGAGCTCCAAAAAAGTTTAGACAGGATCAGCTAGAAATTTCTGCCAAGACACTGCCCCTCTACCCACAAAATAGTCCATGTATTTCTGGTATAAATCCCAGGCAATTTGGGAGGGCAAACCAGCACGGATATTTTCTACAGCCATCATCACGCCCACAGACAGACGACCTGCAACCTCTCCAGCTTGGCCTGGCACTGCAGGGTCCATTCCACTTGGCAGGGAGGCAAGGTAGCTCATAGAATTCCTCCTTAAAAACTTGTGGAGGATGCAGCAGCACAGGACCACATGATTAATTTTCTAGAGTGCCAGGTTGATGGGAGTCAAAAACAGCAGGAAACGGTTGGATAAGATGCCAAAGGCATTTTCGACCACCCTTCTGGCACGAGAGAGTTGGTAATTAAATATTCTCTGCTCGGGGGTGAGGTTCCTCATCGAAAATGGCTTCATCAGATGTTCCCCCAGAGCAAAAACCTCATCTGCCACAAACAAAAAATTGAGACCCTCCACATTCTTATCAGCAGGTGGCAAGTTTAAGGGGGGTCATTCTGCAGCTGCCTGTAGAACAATGTCTGCATGATGGCTCCTCCATCAGAGTTGCGGCCGTTCTTCCCAACGCCCAAATAAAAAAAATCATAATTGGCCGACACAACAGCTAGCATCACTATGCTGCAAAAAGCCTATATAATTAAAATAATATGAGCCAGAGTTGGCTGGTGGTACAATCTGGACGTGCTTCCACCACAGTGGGGAAAATCACATTGGTGAAGAAACTGGGCTGCAACGTCCTGCCATTGCATTGGGTTGAAAGGAAACTATGGATTAAAAAAATAAAAAATACATTACTACTTCTGCACATAACATTGCAATTTGATTTGACACAAACATGCTTAGCCAACATAAGGATACACTTAAAAGAGTATTTAAAGACAAAAGTGGAAGGTCAACTTATCTGATTCCTCCCCCCCCCTCTGGTGGCCCATTAGACAACTTATGGGGAGGGGGGATAGTGGGTAGATATTTTGGATAGGAAACCCTCTCCACTTCCATGAGAGCTGGTTGTAGAAATAATCAGTGATGCTTTGGCCAGCCCCTCCTTACTTACACTATTGCCAGCCCAATGGACAGGTAAGAAGTGTCATAATCTAAAGTTGGATACACACTGTCCAAATTGCAGCATATTTTTACATTATGATTTAACCAATCAATATAATAGGAGAGAAAACTAAGAAGTTTCAATTTGTAGGTAATCAGGCAGGCCCTTGCACTACATGTTTTGGATAATTTATAATGACATTTGACCACAAAAGAGGGATAGTGTGTATGGGTCTTTAAAAGTCAGCAGATAGAGTATTTGGATCAGTTGACTTAGCATTTGTGGGAGGGGGGAAGTTTTCAACATGAGTTTGACCATAATAATAAGGCCACTTGCACTCTGCCCGATTTGGAGCACACAAATAACATTTGAACACATTTTAGGGGATGTTTAGGGTAAGCCCCAAAATGTAGCTGGAAAAAAAAACATTGTAAAGTTACAGCCTAGGTGTGTATGGGCCCAGGATAGCATGCTGGGGAGGTTATTGTAGGAAAATGTCCTTGTAGCCCAAAAAAGGAGTTAGAAAACCTTACAGCATGCATGAGGACAAAGAGGACATTCACAGCATATTACAATATTGATAATTATGTAATCAAAAAATAAAATAAAAACATTACAAACAGAAATACATAGAATGTGATCTTAAATTAAAAAAAAAAAACTACCATGATATAGTCCTTCTGCAGCACTGGAATGATGGCTGAGCAGGTCTCAGGAATAATGACTCCCAGAGCCTGGGGGAGATCCCAGTAGTAAACTTCAGATCCTGGAAGGTTCTCCCCGTCGCCAAGTACCGCAAGGTGGCTATGAGCCTTGGTTCAGGAGTGATGGAAAGCCACATACATGTGTCCTGCTTCTGGATATAGGGGGTCACGAATGCCAAGAGGTGGTGAAAGCAGGGATCCGTCATCCGGAGATAATTTTGAAAATCATCTGGATTATTCTCCTGGAGCTTCTGCAGCAAAGGTATATGGCATAATTGCTCACGATTGAACAACCAATTTTTGGTCCAAGAACTCCTCTTCCTCCTGTTCCTGGAAAGGACTTGGTTCAAAGCAATGACTCCTAGCCCAATAATAGAACATTCTCTCCTCTTATTTCGTAACTGGTTGACGAACGATCCATCAGGAACGATCTGAAAATCGTGAATCAACGCTTACCAAACTTCTACCAACAGGAAATTAGCAGAAATTAACTTCCTCTTTCTCTCGTAGTATGTCACTACGTTCGGGTTTGTCGAACGAGAATTTGCGGATAGTTAGTATGCTAGACAAAATCCTGCACACACGCTTTTGACAAAAATCAGACTCTCGGTCATACGACAATCGAACCGTGTGTACGAGGCTTTAGTCTTGTATGTACTACTTTTTGTTATGAGTTTTATTTCCTTAATAAAATTCTTTCTGATTTAAAAAAAAAAAGAATAGAAAATCCCCCTTTCTTACATTATGGGCTCTCTCCCAGATGTTCCTAAATCACTGTATCCTTAAATCTTAGCCAGGATCCTTGGTACATGTATGTTTCAGCCTGAGGCAGATTAGCACAGTGTTATACTTTATTTATATGTTTGTAAAAAAGAAGGCTAAACTTCAATTAACTGAGGCACCGTTTTCTTTGCTCTCTTAGTTTGAGTTCCTAAGAGTTGTGACAAATTAACAGTGCAAATGTAATACTATGGCTGCTGTACACATAGAGCCTTCTTTAATGAGTCCTAAGCTAACATGATTATATTATGGGAGCTTATATTTGCTGGCCTGATGGCCATACTAACACATTATCTGTGTGTTAGGCAGCCTCCCAGCTCCTCCTGTCATCCCTGTCAGCTGTGGGGTAAGGCTGGCCACATGTCCCCCAGATTCTGTTTTTTTAAGCAGTTTCACAGCTTCTCCAAACAAATATTCTCTGCCACCTTCAACCAGTCTTCCTTGTCAGCTGTAGGGTAATGAGTCTGACAACATGCTCCCCAGGTCTTTGAATGGTCCCTGGGGAAGAAGGCATCTTATATAAACATCATCAAACTGTGCCTCAGTGCTTGTGATGGTGTTTTCCTGTTGTTGACTAGGGAGGAATCCAGTGTTCGATCTGAACACTGGCTTTTCGAATGTTTGTCCAAACATTGAACATTTGGGTGATCAGCAAGAACAAAGGAGGCAGCTTCTGACTGTCAACGGTTGCTAAGGAACCAGTGGGTGCTTACACCCACCATATCTTTACCAACCACTAATGTCACCTGGTCCATTAACTTACGTAGCCGGGAATCCCCAGCCGGGGACATAGGCAACGTAGGCAAATGGGCAGGGATATGAAGGGTTACATCATTGGCTAAAAGTGGCCACTTGACCATGTTTGGGCAATGGTATGACTGTTGCCTCCACCCCTTCTCTTATATATCTAATGACAGGTACAGGTATCATCAGGATTAGTCATGCACGTTGATTTGTTTTTCCAGCAAGTCAGAGGGCAGCAGGTATCTTGAAAAAATATGGATTTACAACGAGGAACTTTTTTGAATTTATATATTTTTTATTAAAAGACTTGTCCAACATTTGGGTGTATGTTGTTCTAAGTGACACTCTTTTTTTTGTTGAATGGGTAGGGGTACTATGTACCCCTTACTTATTTACATTGGCGGTTGTATTTGGGGACACCCTTATTTCTTAAGGGGACTTCCAGATTACAAAAATCCACCTACCCACAGATCTCCACAACCAACAGCCAAGGTTGGAAGGAAGAGGCCCTTGTCCTAATCAACATGGGGGTAAGATGCTTTTCCAGGGGGTCCACCTGTTTAGGGCATTTGTCCTTGTATGGTTCAGGAGGGTGAGTGAACTCCCCCCCCCCTTCCTGGCCAGCCAGGCTGCATGTGTGAATTGAGGGTCTAGTATAAATTTTTAGCGGGACAGCATACTTTTTTTGTTTTGCATGGAGATTCCCCGAAAATGCATACCAGATTCAAAGGGGTTTGTTTGCTAAAACTGGAGAGTGCAAAATTTGGTGCAGCTCTGCACAGAAACTAGAAAACCAGTTTCCTGTTTTTTTTTTGTCAATGCTTAATTGGACTAGATGAAGTTAGAAGCTGATTGGCTACCATACCCGCTGCACCAAATTTAGCATTCTCCAGTTTAAGTAAATCAACCCCAAAGGGTCTGGTATACATTTTAGGGAGGGGGGCTCTTATGCAATTTTTTTCATTCTTGCTGTATAATGTGCTACATCATATAGCACACAGACCCCTCCAAAAGTCCCCCCAAAATACATAGCAGATGCTTGGAGGGGCATGTGGGCTGTTTTTGTTTTGTTTTCCAAATAAAAACTAAATTTCATTATTCAACAATTTTGAACACTTTTTTCATTTCTAAATGTTAGTGCTGTTCAGCACTTTCTGTACATCAGAGATATGCCACTTTACAAGATTAGGGAACCCCTCAGGCATGTTATTTAATGTTTCACTTTAAGCATTTAATAAAAATATTCCTCTTGGCTGAGTGGAATAAAAAAAAAATTTTTTTTGCATTGATACATGTTCCCAAAGCAGTGCTCACCTCTCACAATATTTTTTTATACCCTCTTGCCTATTAGCCCAGAAAATGGGCATTTTTTATTTGAAAGATTTGGCTCTCATTGGTTTAAAGAGGGTTTGGGTTCGGCATCCGAACTTCTTTAAAAGGTCAGTGAGCCATGCTCAAACCAACAGTTCGGATCATACCTGTTGCTGACCTTTTCTACATTTAATAGATATTCTACTGTCGACTACCTGCCTAGCCTTTGCTACTTTTAACTCCTACCTTTACTATGCGTCGCCTGCCCTAAACTTTGCTACATACACAGATTGCAGATTGTTAGCCATCAGTCCTGTCTTCTTTGAAGAGGCTTCGATCTTGTTTCTCCCACCACTGTATAGAACATTTACTCACTTCTACCTTGGGTCTGCAAGTGAAATTCAACAGTCAGGGAATTTAGTTTGGTGAATTAGGTCCTGGTGGCAACCTAGTGCCAATAGATCTGCCTGCCTTAGTGGAAGGGGGACTGCTAAAGATGAAGTTACGCTTACTCTCTGTTTACTCTAACTGGAGTGTCTGGGTCCAGACCTCAAACTGTGTGAGATGTTTTTCTTCTATGCTTGTGATGTATATTTGATGTCCATTTGGCACCATTCTGCACAGCCATGAGATTAGAGCACAACCATACTGTTAAGCCGTGTACACACGATCGGTTTTACGATGAAAACAGTCCGATGGACTGTTTTCAACGGACGAACCAATCGTGTATGGGCCCCATCGGTCTTTTTTCCATCGGTGTGAAAAAATAGAACATGTTTTAAATTTATCCGATGGGAAAAAAACGATAGCAAAATCCGATCATCTGTGTGAAAATCCATTGGATAAAAAACACACGCATGCTCAGAATCAAGTTGACGCATGCTCAGAAGCATTGAACTTAATTTTTCTCGGCTCATCTGAGTGTTTTACGTCACCGCGTTTGAAACGGTCGGTTTTTTGACTGATGGTGTGTGGGCAAGACTGATGGAAGACAGTTTAATCGGATTTCCGATGGAAAAAAAGATCGGATAAGAATCCATAAAATATCCGATCGTGTGTACAGGGCTTTATACTAAAAATAAAAAATGTTAACTCCTGCACTGCCAGTGAATTTGGTGAGTAAATGAAAAAGGTCTACAATAAAAATTAGAGACATTTTTTTTAACTATATGTATTTTTGGAGCTCCAGCTGCCGCTAACACTATTGTGTTCCCACAACCCCAGCTAACAAATATATACAAATCTGTTGTACTGCTGATTAAGTGGTGTGTCAATCAATGTGTGCTCTCAATTAATTATTAATAATGAACAAATGCATAGGTGCTCATATACATAACATCATAACCATATTTCATACAATCAAAAGACATAATATATTGTGGAAATAAACTCTCTCACTTTAAACTCTTAATCTTGTTGAAATCAAAGACAATGATTATCTTCAGTGTTGATAAATCCTCACACTTAGTGTAACTTCTAAACTTGTGCACCTATATGTACAAACCGTGCTCAAAGAATTCCCATCTCCAGAGCGATAATAAATCGCATGTGTGTACACAACCGAAGGAATTTCAGCTTATTAGATTGGACACATCTAGGCCTCCTTACCACTAGGGTTCCAAATAATGGTTCCAGGGAATAAAGGGTGTGGTCCCTTTAAATCTTGTATATATTCATTTGGCCCATTGCCTTGCCCATGTTACAAGAAAGCATAGAGAGAAGCTTCCATAGTGCAGTAATTATAGTAAAGGGCCAATTTATTGATTAAGAAATGCACCTACAAACAGAACACTTTTAAAATCGTATTAAAACATGACAGAATGCCGATGTGAACTTCCTTACAAGTCACTTCTGGTCCACGTCTACGTCCGCTCTGCCCTACGCATTACGTCACTGGCATGACCGTGTTATACTATTATTCCGCTCCATGTTTCTAACGCTTAATTAAAACATTGTTTACAGTGAAGTACTGAACAGGTAAAGAAGGCAAAAAGTGTTGACAAAGTAATACTTTTTACTGGCTACCTGTATCTGAAATATTAAATGTTCAGTCTTTCTGAGCTCTGAGGCTCCGTTTTCATGTATTATACTTGATAAAAGGCCAACATGGACAAAAGATGACTGATAAAGAGGTAAACAAAAAAACTAGCAAGCTTCTGAGGCTCACTAATTTGCTAGTTTAATTTGAAAAAAAAAAAAAAAACATAGAATTGTTGGCACAAAGGACACTGAAGAGTAGAATATGTGAGATCTTTGTTCAAATAGCAACCATATAATAATGAAAGTGTGGTGGAGCGAAGTGATAAAACAGGTGCCCCTCAAACACTGGTGCTCAGCAGCAGGGGCTCTGCACTAACATGGAACTTGTAACATTAAAGCACTTGAAAGAAAATAACAGCTGATTAACATGACTAAAATCTGTCTTCTAAATACCATAAATTCAACATGTTGACTTTAAATTACCCATGTTGGCAATTCCAGTCAATGCACAGTAGATGTCATCACATTAGTCTTCTTTCATGTGAATTGCGTTCGTAGTTTTATTTCAAAAGACCTTTATATGAGCTTGTTTTTGAACTTGCTTTGTAATGAAATTGCACAATTTTACTGAAAGTAATTATATTTAATAGGCACGCATTTAATTAGCAGAATTGATTTATGCACATAAAAATGTATTACTTAGGGCTATTTGAACACAGCCTTAACTAAAATGCCACAGCAGTAATGTGACCCTGAGAGATTGAGTTAGACAGTCATATCACACATGAATGCGTTTATTAAAATATAATTATCTTAAAATAACAAATAGGAAAATAAACCCTCTTAATGTCAATATACTAATTTATATTAGTAAATAAAGAGCAGTTTTTACAGGCACTAGTTTAATGTGTTTCTTTTTTCCCAACTAGAATACTAATACTTGCCTAAATGGTTAGCTTAGCAAGCATTTTTACATTTGAAATTCAAAAGAAAAAAAAAAAAAAAAACATCAAATGAAATGAGTTTTATTGGCACAACCTGCATAATGAAGTGTATGTATGCAAATTGGTATTAAGCAGTTCAGGTTAAAATAGCAAAAGTGTCAGATGCCTTGCTTTCATTGCTGGCAGCCGAATTAGTAAAATATCCTGTAATAGAAATCCCTGTACAGTGTACATACAGTATAACTATTGAATCATTTGTTTAAATCTGTAGTTGAATTATGTTGTTTTTGTACATAATAAACTAATTGTATGAACTGACATTTGTCTTACAAATGCAAAGAAATTAATTGAATATATTATTATTTAATATTTCTTTTCATTTTTTTAAATAGTTTGACAACTTAAAAAAAGAATAACTGAATACAAAAGTTTTTCGTGTGTAGTTTAAGTGGATTTATTAATAAAGTAGATGTAACCACTAACGGAATTATATTTAGTTTACTAAAGTGTTGCACGTTATAAAAAACTGCCATTTAAAATAAAACATATATATATATATATATATATATATATATATATATATATATATATATAGCCAAAAGGGACACCTGCCTTTTACACGCACACAAACTTTAATAGCATCCCAGTCTTAGTCCATAGGGTTCAATATTGAGTTTGCCCACTCTGTGCAGGCCAGTCAAGTTCCTCCACCCAAAATCGATCATCCATGTCTTTACGGACCTTGCTTTGTGCACTGGTGCACAGTCATGTTGCAACTGGAAGGGGCCATCCCCAAACTGTTCCCACAAAGTTGGGAGCATGACATTTTCCAAAATGTCTTGGTATGCTGATGCCTTAAGCGTTCCCTTCACTGAAACTAATGCCACGTACACACGATCGTTTTTAATGTCATTGAAAAAAACTGCATTTTTCTAGACGTGATTTTTCGTGTTTCCTCTCAAGCCTGCCTTGCCTACACACTATCGGGGAAAAAAATGTTCGAGTAAAGCGCAGTGACGTACAACATGTACGACGGCACTATAAAGGGGAAGTTCCATTCGGATGGCGCCACCCTTCATGTTAGTAAAGTTTGTTGAGCGACGATTCGCGCTTTTCAGCCTCATGCTTTTCAGTCCGTTACAGCGTGATGAATGTGCTATCTCCATTACGAACGCTAGTTTTACCAGAACGAGCGCTCCTGTCTCCATACTTGATTCTGAGCTTGCACATTTTTTTTCACGTCGTTAAAGCCCACACACGGCCGTTTTTAATGACGAGAAAAACGACGATGTAAAAACCGATGTGAAAAATTAGAGCATGTTCCAATTTTTCTCGTCGTGATTTTCTGCGTTTTTCTCGTCGGGAAAATTGCTGGAAAGCCCACACACGATCATTTTTCTCGCCATTAAAAATGGTCGTGTGTACGCAGCATTAGGGACCAAGCCCAACCCCTAGAAAACATCCCCACACCATAATCCCCCCTCAACTTGGAACGGTGGCCCAATACTTTTGGCAATACAGTGTGTATGAATGAGTTTGAAGTGGAGGAAC
This sequence comes from Rana muscosa, assembly GCA_029206835.1. Lineage (NCBI taxonomy): Eukaryota > Metazoa > Chordata > Amphibia > Anura > Ranidae > Rana > Rana muscosa. Next base: position 230,103,197 of record CM055117.1, on the reverse strand, counting down.
TTGACTGGCCTGCACTGTCCTGACCTCAACATGATAGAAAACCTTTGGGATGAATTAGAGCGGAGACTTGAGCCAGGCCTTCTCGTCCAACATCAGCGTCTGACCTCACAAATGTACTTCTAGAAGAATGGTCAAACATTCCTATAGACACACACCTAAAGCTTGTGGACAGCCTTCCCAGAAGAGTTGATTCTGTTAAAACTGCAAAGGGTGGGCCAACTCAATATTGAACCCTACAGACTAAGACTGGGATGTCATTAACCACTTCAATACCAGGCACTTTCGCCCCATCCTGCCCAGGACAATTTTCAGCTTTTAGCGCTGTCGCAATTTGAATGACAATTGCGCGGTCATGTAACACTGTACCCAAACAAAAATTTTATCATTTTGTTCCCACAAATATACTTTTTTTTGTGGTATTTGATCACCTCTGTGGTTTTTATTTTTTGCCAAACAAAAATAAAAAATACCAACATTTTTAATTTTTTTTTTTTTTTTCCTTTGTTTTGGTTATAACATTTTGTTTTCTCCTTCACTGATGGGCACTGATGAGGCGGCACTGATGAGGCAGCACTGATGGGCACTGATGAGTTGGCACTGATAAGGTGGCACTGATGGGCACTGATGAGTAGGCACTGATATGTAGAATTGATGGGCACTGATATGCAGCACTGATGGGCACCAATAGGTGGCACTGATATGCAGCACTGATGGGCACTGATAGGCAGCACTGATTGGCACTGATAGGCGGTACTGATTGGCAGCACTGATGATGAGGTACTGACTGGCACTGTGGTGGGCACTAATTGGCACATATAGGGGCACTGATTGGCACTGTCATGGGCACACCTGATGGGGCTGTGCTGATAATCAATGTGCTAATTATCAGGACAGAGCCCCCCTCTGACAGGGAGAGCTGCCGATTGGCTCTCCCTATCAGCGCGATCCGAGGAATGCTGTTTACCGGCACTTCCTGGTTCACACGATAATCAGTCACAGCTGACCACGGTGTAAGAAGCCTCTGTCAGAGGCTTCTTACCACGATCGGAGATGCGGCGTGTCAGACTGACATGTCGCACTAGCGATCGCCGCGCTGCGCGCCGGCAAATTAGCGCCCAGTCAGGGTAACTGAACTATTTCTCGTCCATCATATCTATATCTATTGGAAAGGGAGGAAATAAACAGACCCTGGGGCAGCCGGACCTAATCCACATAGCTACCACCAGGGGTAAACCACAGTGTTATAAATCAATGGGACATATCAAAAGTATGGGGTTACTATAATAAAAAGGGTAATATTGATGGAAACGTATAACAGTTAACGCAGGGGAGGCAAAACATATGTTCTTACCAAACCTTGATATTGGTGTCTTTGGGAATTTTGTTACTGTCTTAAATAGACACTACCATCAATTTTACTATGTGTATTGGCTGTTATCTTGTACATTGTTTTTCCTCAGCAGTGATCACACCCTGAGGCTTCAATGGCATCACCATGTCCATTGTTAATATCGTGTTTACTGTCTACCTATTACCAGCAATGCTTACATGTTTTTACTGTACCAAATAAATAAAATTCCTATTGTTCACCTATTTATGCTCTTGCGTCCTTGTGCTCCACTCAAAGTCCCACCTCCTTGCTCCCCTTTCCAATTAACTAGGAATGGAAATGTATGGCCTTACTGGGTCATGATTTCATTTAAAGTCCCAAGGGATGGACTTGCATGGCCTTACCAGGCAATGTTCCCCACAAAATTCCTAACATTTGTCCTCTTTTTCTCAATATCTATATCTATATCTATCTATGTATATAGATATAGATCTATCTATATCTATATAGATATAGCTATATAGATATAGCTATATCTATATATATATATCGCTATATATATAAATATATAGCGCTATATCTATACAGTGCCTTGAAAAGGTATTCATACCCCTTGAAATGTTCTACATTTTGTCATGTTACAACCAAAAATGTAAATTTATTTTATTGGGATTTTATGTGATAGTCCAACACAAAGTGGCACATAAATATGAAGTTGAATGAAAATGATAAATGGTTTTCAAAATATTGTATAAACAAATATCTGGAAAGTGTGGCGTGCATTTGTATTCAGCCCCCTTTACTCTGATACCCCTAACTAAAATCTAGTGGAACCAATTGCCTTTAGAGGTCACCTAATTAGTAAATAGAGTCCACCTGTGTGTAATTTAATTTCAGTATAATTACAGCTTTTCTATGAAGCCCTCAAAGGTTTGTTAGAGAACCTTAGTGAACAAACACCATCATGAAGGCCAAATAACAAACCAGACAGGTCAGGGATAAAGTTGTGGGGAAGTTTAAAGCAGGGTTAGTATATAAAAAAATATCCCAAGCTTTGAACATCTCAAGGAGCACTGTTCAATCTATCATTTGAAAATGGAAAGAGTATGGCACAACTGCAAACCTACCAAGACATGGCCTTCCACCTAAGCTGACAGGCCAGGCAAGGTAAGCATAAATCAGAGAAGCAGCCAAGAGGCCCATGGTAACTCTGGAGGAGCTGCAGAGATCCAAAGCTCAGGTGGCAGAATCTGCTCACAGGACAACTATTAGTCGTGCACTCCACAAATCTTGCCTTTATGGAAGAGTGGCAAGAAGAAAGCCATTGTTGAAAGAAGTTTGCGAGAAGTCATGTGGAGGACACAGCAAACATATGGAAGAAGGTGCTCTGGTCAGATGAGACCAAAATTGTACTTTTTGGCCTAAAAGCAAAACACTATGGGGGTTAATTACGAAAGGCAAATCTACTTTGCACTACTTTTTCAGGGCACAGATACGTATATATTTTTTTTTAGGGGTGTGGCCTCTGCTTGACAAGGTAAGACGCTTGATATTGCTTAGCTTGACAACCACTACAATCTCTCACAATAAAAGGCACAACACAGTAAGGCATCCCTTTGTTCTTCAGCACAAGAGATAAGGTCTGCAAAACAACACCATCCTTCAAAGAAAGCAAGCCTCCACAGGGTACTGGCCTCACAGACATTCATCCTTCACTCACTCATGGAATAGCTACTCAACTTCACATCAAGTGGACCAAGAAATACAGAAAAATATTAGTCCCCCTCCTCTACCTAGACTGCAGATTGGACCTCTATAGTCTGATGCATAACACAGCTGCACAGGGAATATGACCCTAAACTTTGACCTCATTTCTGGATTGAATTTGGATGATCTCTGCATTCCATTAGAGACGTAAAGCTTTCCTTACAATTCTCTAACCAGTTTGACAGGACCCCCACACTAGCTTCAGGTCACCTATCCATGGCCTTTGAGAAAGCCACTCTTTCCCTTGACTAGCTGATGTTCACATTGTTGTTCCCATACCCACACTCCACATTCTTAGAACTGTAATCCTTGTGACACCTCCCTGCCAGTGACTGCACAGTTTTTTTCATGCTCCCTATAATATTACCAATAGATGACCAATTGAACTTTAATGCTGACACCATCATTGGCTTATTTACCCATTATAACCTCTCCAGTAGGGATGAGCCGAACACCCCCGGGTTCGGTTCGCACCAGAACCTTCGAACGGACCGAAAGTTCGCGCGAATTTTCGAACCCTATTCGTTATAATGGACGCGAACGTTCGAAATCAAAATTGCTAATTACAACGGCCAATATGCATGTTAATGTCATAAAACAGGTTTGGGGACCCGGGTCCTGCCCCAGGGGACATATATCAATGCAAAAAGAAATTTTAAAAACTAAAGTTTTTTCGGGAGCAGTCATTTTAATGATGCATAAAGTGAAAAAAAAAAAAGTGAAATTTTCCTTTAAATATGGTACCTGGGGGGTGTCTAAAGTATGCCTGTGAAGTGGCATGTGTTTCCCGTGTTTAGAACTGTCCTTGCACAAAATGACATTTGTAAAGGAAAAAAAGAAGCCATTTAAAACCACTTGCGGCTTTAATGTCATGTCTTGTCCTGGCCGCCATATGGCTGAAAATCCTTGAGAAAAATGGCATGGCTACCCCATCACCCCCCCCCCCCACCCCAGCCCCTTTGGGTCTTGTATGGATACTAAGGGGGACCCCGCACCCAAAATAAAACCCTATACCTACAACCCTATATACTCTGAACAGCAGTATATAGGTGGTGCAAACAAGACATGGACTGTAGGTTTGTTCTTAAGTAGAATCTGAACAGGTACATTATGAAGTGTAGCTACATCCCAAAAAAATCAATTTTTAAGCTTTTTGGAGAACATAGGGAGGGGTTATCACCCCTGTAACATTTGCTGTCTTTGCACATCTGTTCAGAACATGTCACCTCACTTTCCGTCCCAATGACAAATGTTTTTGGAAAAGTGGGGTTTTAATTGAAACAAGGATTGGTGATAAAGCATCAGTAGAGAGGAGATACCTTTTTCCCAAATTAAATCTAACAGGATAGAATTTTCCTTCCTAGGGGTAGATTTCCTCTCACTTCCTGTTTTCTCTTGCCGTTTGCAAGTAGGAGTCGTTTGTAAGTTGGATGTTTGAAAGTAGGGGCCTGCCGTATATACTCTGCAGAAATTTGCCCTATTAGATGTTGGTGTAGCCACACGACTGGTGGGCACAGGAATGGGCCCTGCTGTGAGTTAATAGATCAAGATTTGTACTTGCATGCACCTGTTGAACCGGGCAGAAAAATTGGGCCTTTGGTGGTGGTGGTGGTGGTGGTGGACGGTGTTGCCACAAGACTGTAAGCCCTCACAGTTACTCTTGGTGGGTGCAGGAATGGGCCCTGCTGTGAGTTATTAGATCAAGATTTGTAATTGCATGCACCTGTTGAACAGGGCAGAAAAATTGGGCCTTTGGTGGTGGTGGTGGTGGTGGACGGTGTTGCCACAAGACTGTAGGCCCTCATAGTTACTCTTGGTGGGCGCAGGAATGGGCCCTGCTGTGAACTATTAGATCAAGATTTGTAATTACACGCCCCTGTTAAACAGGGGCTGAAAAATTGTGCCTTAGGCATTGGTGCTGGTGCCACAACACTGCAACCCCTCACAGATACTGTACTTGGAGCACAGCAGTCACACCTGTTGCGAAGCATCTTTTTAAAAAATTGTAATTACACGCCCCTGTTATACAGGGGCTGAAAAATTGTGCCTTAGGCACTGGTGTGGTGGCATGGATCATTGAGGAGGAGGAAGAGGATAGTCAGTGAACATAACAGGACAGTCACTCAGCATCAGCATAGGCAGTCTTGAAGGGATGTGACATTATAAATTATTCCGTTATATCCGCTTCAGGTGTCTGGTAGCTGGTGGTGATCCAAGACTGATTCATTTTTATGAAGGTCAGTCGATCAACCGAGTCGGTGGACAGGCGCACCCTATGATCGGTGACAAATCCTCCAGCAGCACTGAATGTGCGTTCGGAAAGAACGCTGGATGCAGGACAGGCCAGTAGCTCAATTGCATACTGTGCAAGCTCTGGCCAGTGATCCATCCTCAGGACCCAGTAAGCCAGAGGATTTTCGGTGGGAAAGGTGTCCAAGTCTGACCTTGCCCCTAGGTATTCCTGCACCATGTATATCAGACGCTGGCGATGGTTGCTGGAACCGATCATACCTTGGGGCTGCGGACTAAAAAATTGTCTGAACGCATCGGTCAGACGTCCACCTTCCCCACCGCTCCTTCTGCTACTGACCGAAGCCTCAGCAACTCGTCGTCCAGGACCAGGAGTTTGTAACCTCCCAGTTTCTGGGAACGCGTTGCACAGACCTTTCTGCAAGGCCTCCCTGAGATGTCTCATCCTCTGCTCCCTCTGCGACGGCAAGATAAGGTCCGCAACCTTACCCTTGTACCGTGGATCAAGGAGAGTGGCCAGCCAGTAATGGTCACTCTCCTTGATCCGAAGAACACGAGGATCCTTCCGCAGGCTTTGCAGGATCAGGGAGGCCATGCAGCGTAGGTTAGCTGAGGCATTCGGTCCGGAGTCTTCTGGGTCACTGAGGATGACATGATCGCCAGCCACCTCCTCCCAGCCACGTACAAGTCCACTGGTTTGTTGGGACTGTACATCATCCCTAAAAGACTGCTGCTGCTGATGCTGAGTGCCAGGCTCCACCTCCATGCTCACACAATCCTCCTCCTCCTCCTCCTCCTCCTCCTCTTCCTGTGTGATGGGTGGGACAGAAGGAACATTGTCTGGATAAAGGGGGCCTTGAGAGACAAGGAAGTCCTCCTCTTCCTGCCTCTGTTCTGCCTCAAGTGCCCTGTCCATTATCCCACGCAGCGTATGCTCCAACAGGTGGACAAGAGGTACAGTGTCACTGATGCATGCACTGTCACTGCTCACCATCCTTGTGGCCTCCTCAAATGGTGAGAGGACAGTGCATGCATCCCTGATCATGCTCCACTGGCGTGGGGAAAAAAAGCCAAGCTCCCCTGACCCTGTCCTGGTGCCGTAGTCGCAAAGGTACTCATTGATGGCCCTCTGCTGCGTGTGCAGTCGCTGCAGCATGGCCAACGTTGAGTTCCACCTGGTGGGCATGTCACATATTAGGTGGTTCTTGGGCAGGTTCAGCTCCTTTTGCAGCTCAGTCAGCCGAGCACTGGCATTATAAGATCGGCGGAAATGCACACAGACTTTCCTGGCCTGCCTCAGGACATCCTGTAAGCCTGGGAACCTGCCCAAGAACCGCTGCACCACCAGGTTGAGGACGTGAGCCATACAGGGCACATGGGTGAGCTGCCCCTGTCGCAGGGCGGAGAGGAGGTTGGTGCCATTATCAGAAACGACCATTCCTGGCTTAAGCTGGCGTGGCGTCAACCACCTCTCGGCCTGCCCCTGCAGAGCTGCCAGAACCTCTGGCCCAGTGTGGCTCCTGTCCCCCAAACACACTAGCGCAAGCACGGCATGGCATCTTTTTGCCTGCGTACTCGCGTAGCCCCTTGTACGCCTACGGAGCACCGCTGGTTCCGAGGACAGAGCACTCGAAGAGGACATGGAGGAAGAAGAAGAGGAGGGGGTGGAGGAGAGAGGTGTGTCACAACCAGTAGTAGCATTTTGGAGGCGTGGTGGCGGAACAACCTCCAACACTACTGCACCTTGTCCTGCATCCCTCCCAGCTGCCAATAGAGTGACCCAATGGGCCGTGAAAGAAAGATAACGTCCCTGTCCATGCCTGCTGGACCATGAGTCAGCGGTAATATGCACCTTACCGCTGACCGCCCTGTCCAGCGAGGCATGGACATTGCCTTCCACATGCCAGTAGAGAGACGGAATCGCCTTCCGTGAGAAAAAGTGGCGTTTGGGAACCTGCCACTGAGGAACCGCACATTGAACAAACTCACGGAAGGGGGCCGAGTCTATCAACTGAAAAGGCAGCAGTTGAAGTGCTAGCAATTTAGCCAAGCTAGCATTCAACCGCTGGGCATGTGGATGGCTGGGAGTATACTTCTTTCGACGGTCCAGCAGCTGGGGCAGGGAAATTTGCCTGCTACAATCGGACGTCGGTGTACTGCAAGTACTTGGTTGTGACACACCTAATTCTACACCTTCAGTCCTCTCAGAGCAGCTTTCAGAGAGGACTGAAGATATAGTGGGGATGGAGATCCCAGCTGATGAGGAGCAAGGAGAGGTCCGCTTTGTTCTTTGGTGTGGGTCTTTTATGTGTGCTTGCCAACGAGCTGCATGGCAGGTCGACATATGTCTGCTCATGCTTGTGGTGCCCAAGCGGCTGATGTTTTGGCCACGCGAGATACGCTTGAGACAAATATTGCAAATAGCAGTGGTGCGATCTGATGCACTCGTCTCAAAAAAGGCCCACACCAAAGAACTTTTGTGATAACGTGCAGAGGCAGCGCCCTGCACAGGCGGAGCTCTGCGGTGTGGTACAGTTGCTGTGCTGGCCTCTAGCTGGCCTCCAGGGGGCATCCTGCCTCGTTGGACATGTGACGCTGCATCCTCCTCCTCCTCCTCCTCTCTCCCTTCAGGCACCCACGTGGAGTCAGTGACCTCATCATCCCCTCCCTCTTCACCACTAGAGCAAACCTGGCAGTAAGCTGCAGCTGGTGGAACACTACTGCCAGATTGCTGTCCTTCAGCATCCCCTCTCTCTGCGCGCACACTACTGACTTCCTCAAGCTGGGTATCATCATCCGAGCCTTCGAATCGTTGGGCATCCTCCTGGAGCATGTATCCAACACTGTGCTCAAACAGTTCGGGGGACTCCTCAGGAGGACATGGTGGGTCTAGGGAAGGGGTGGCTGATGATGCCATTGAGTACGCGTTGGCAGCTGCTCTGCCAGTACCCTGAGCCTGGGTGAGAGAGGATGAGGAGGATGAGGAGGGCTTGGTCATCCATTCTACCAAGCCTTCGGCATGATGCGGCTCCACATGTCCAGCTGCCGAAAACAAAGACAAGCGTGTCCCATGGCCACGTGCTGATGACGATGCACGACCACGTCCACGGCCAGCACTGTTGTCTCTAGAAACAGAGCCTGCCTGCCCTGTGTTCTTGCCTCGGCACGCTCTGCCTCTCCTTGGCGGTCTTCCAGCCATTGTAGTCGGTAGTGTATATAGTATAAAAAATAGAACTCCTATGTGTGCTCACAACACACTGTAGGTCCTATGGGTGCTGACACTAACACACTATAGGTACTATGTGTGCTGCTGACAAGAAAATATAGGAGCTCTGTTTGCTGCCACTAACACACTAGAAGTCCTATGGGTGCTGCTGAGAAGAAAATATAGGAGCTCTGTGTGATGCCACTAACACACTAGAAGTCCTATGGGTGCTTCTGAGATGAAAATATAGGAACTCTGTGTGATGCCACTAACACATTAGAAGTCCTATGGGTGCTGCTAAGAAGAAAATATAGGAGCTCTGTTTGCTGCCACTAACACACTAGAAGTCCTATGGGTGCTGCTGAGAAGAAAATATAGGAGCTCTGTGTGATGCCACTAACACACTAGAAGTCCTATGGGTGCTTCTGAGATGAAAATATAGGAGCTCTGTGTGATGCCACTAACACACTAGAAGTCCTATGGGTGCTGCTGAGAAGAAAATATAGGAGCTCTGTGTGATGCCACTAACACACTAGAAGTCCTATGGGTGCTTCTGAGATGAAAATATAGGAACTCTGTGTGATGCCACTAACACACTAGAAGTCCTATGGGTGCTGCTGAGAAGAAAATATAGGAGCTCTGTTTGCTGCCACTAACACACTAGAAGTCCTATGGGTGCTGCTGAGAAGAAAATATAGGAGCTCTGTGTGATGCCACTAACACACTAGAAGTCCTATGGGTGCTGCTGAGAAGAAAATATAGGAGCTCTGTTTGCTGCCACTAACACACTAGAAGTCCTATGGGTGCTGCTGAGAAGAAAATATAGGAGCTCTGTTTGCTGCCACTAACACACTAGAAGTCCTATGGGTGCTGCTGAGAAGAAAATATAGGAGCTCTGTGTGATGCCACTAACACACTAGAAGTCCTATGGGTGCTGCTGAGATGAAAATATAGGAACTCTGTGTGATGCCACTAACACATTAGAAGTCCTATGGGTGCTGCTGAGAAGAAAATATAGGAGCTCTGTTTGCTGCCACTAACACACTAGAAGTCCTATGGGTGCTGCTGAGAAGAAAATATAGGAGCTCTGTGTGATGCCACTAACACACTAGAAGTCCTATGGGTGCTGCTGAGAATAAAATATAGGAGCTCTGTTTGCTGCCACTAACACACTAGAAGTCCTATGGGTGCTGCTGAGAAGAAAATATAGGAGCTCTGTGTGATGCCACTAACACACTAGAAGTCCTATGGGTGCTGCTGAGAAGAAAATATAGGAGCTCTGTTTGCTGCCACTAACACACTAGAAGTCCTATGGGTGCTGCTGAGAAGAAAATATAGGAGCTCTGTTTGCTGCCACTAACACACTAGAAGTCCTATGGGTGCTGCTGAGAAGAAAATATAGGAGCTCTGTTTGCTGCCACTAACACACTAGAAGTCCTATGGGTGCTGCTGAGAAGAAAATATAGGAGCTCTGTTTGCTGCCACTAACACACTAGAAGTCCTATGGGTGCTGCTGAGAAGAAAATATAGGAGCTCTGTGTGATGCCACTAACACACTAGAAGTCCTATGGGTGCTACTGAGAAGAAAATATAGGAGCTCTGTTTGCTGCCACTAACACACTAGAAGTCCTATGGGTGCTGCTGAGAAGAAAATATAGGAGCTCTGTGTGATGCCACTAACACACTAGAAGTCCTATGGGTGCTGCTGAGAAGAAAATATAGGAGCTCTGTTTGCTGCCACTAACACACTAGAAGTCCTATGGGTGCTTCTGAGATGAAAATATAGGAGCTCTGTGTGATGCCACTAACACACTAGAAGTCCTATGGGTGCTGCTGAGAAGAAAATATAGGAGCTCTGTGTGATGCCACTAACACACTAGAAGTCCTATGGGTGCTTCTGAGATGAAAATATAGGAACTCTGTGTGATGCCACTAACACACTAGAAGTCCTATGGGTGCTGCTGAGAAGAAAATATAGGAGCTCTGTTTGCTGCCACTAACACACTAGAAGTCCTATGGGTGCTGCTGAGAAGAAAATATAGGAGCTCTGTGTGATGCCACTAACACACTAGAAGTCCTATGGGTGCTGCTGAGAAGAAAATATAGGAGCTCTGTTTGCTGCCACTAACACACTAGAAGTCCTATGGGTGCTGCTGAGAAGAAAATATAGGAGCTCTGTTTGCTGCCACTAACACACTAGAAGTCCTATGGGTGCTGCTGAGAAGAAAATATAGGAGCTCTGTGTGATGCCACTAACACACTAGAAGTCCTATGGGTGCTGCTGAGATGAAAATATAGGAACTCTGTGTGATGCCACTAACACATTAGAAGTCCTATGGGTGCTGCTGAGAAGAAAATATAGGAGCTCTGTTTGCTGCCACTAACACACTAGAAGTCCTATGGGTGCTGCTGAGAAGAAAATATAGGAGCTCTGTGTGATGCCACTAACACACTAGAAGTCCTATGGGTGCTGCTGAGAAGAAAATATAGGAGCTCTGTTTGCTGCCACTAACACACTAGAAGTCCTATGGGTGCTGCTGAGAAGAAAATATAGGAGCTCTGTGTGATGCCACTAACACACTAGAAGTCCTATGGGTGCTGCTGAGAAGAAAATATAGGAGCTCTGTTTGCTGCCACTAACACACTAGAAGTCCTATGGGTGCTGCTGAGAAGAAAATATAGGAGCTCTGTTTGCTGCCACTAACACACTAGAAGTCCTATGGGTGCTGCTGAGAAGAAAATATAGGAGCTCTGTGTGATGCCACTAACACACTAGAAGTCCTATGGGTGCTGCTGAGAAGAAAATATAGGAGCTCTGTTTGCTGCCACTAACACACTAGAAGTCCTATGGGTGCTGCTGAGAAGAAAATATAGGAGCTCTGTTTGCTGCCACTAACACACTAGAAGTCCTATGGGTGCTGCTGAGAAGAAAATATTGGAGCTCTGTTTGCTGCCACTAACACACTAGAAGTCCTATGGGTGCTGCTGAGAAGAAAATATAGGAGCTCTGTGTGATGCCACTAACACACTAGAAGTCCTATGGGTGCTTCTGAGATGAAAATATAGGAACTCTGTGTGATGCCACTAACACATTAGAAGTCCTATGGGTGCTGCTAAGAAGAAAATATAGGAGCTCTGTTTGCTGCCACTAACACACTAGAAGTCCTATGGGTGCTGCTGAGAAGAAAATATAGGAGCTCTGTGTGATGCCACTAACACACTAGAAGTCCTATGGGTGCTTCTGAGATGAAAATATAGGAGCTCTGTGTGATGCCACTAACACACTAGAAGTCCTATGGGTGCTGCTGAGAAGAAAATATAGGAGCTCTGTGTGATGCCACTAACACACTAGAAGTTCTATGGGTGCTTCTGAGATGAAAATATAGGAACTCTGTGTGATGCCACTAACACACTAGAAGTCCTATGGGTGCTGCTGAGAAGAAAATATAGGAGCTCTGTTTGCTGCCACTAACACACTAGAAGTCCTATGGGTGCTGCTGAGAAGAAAATATAGGAGCTCTGTGTGATGCCACTAACACACTAGAAGTCCTATGGGTGCTGCTGAGAAGAAAATATAGGAGCTCTGTTTGCTGCCACTAACACACTAGAAGTCCTATGGGTGCTGCTGAGAAGAAAATATAGGAGCTCTGTTTGCTGCCACTAACACACTAGAAGTCCTATGGGTGCTGCTGAGAAGAAAATATAGGAGCTCTGTGTGATGCCACTAACACACTAGAAGTCCTATGGGTGCTGCTGAGATGAAAATATAGGAACTCTGTGTGATGCCACTAACACATTAGAAGTCCTATGGGTGCTGCTGAGAAGAAAATATAGGAGCTCTGTTTGCTGCCACTAACACACTAGAAGTCCTATGGGTGCTGCTGAGAAGAAAATATAGGAGCTCTGTGTGATGCCACTAACACACTAGAAGTCCTATGGGTGCTGCTGAGAAGAAAATATAGGAGCTCTGTTTGCTGCCACTAACACACTAGAAGTCCTATGGGTGCTGCTGAGAAGAAAATATAGGAGCTCTGTGTGATGCCACTAACACACTAGAAGTCCTATGGGTGCTGCTGAGAAGAAAATATAGGAGCTCTGTTTGCTGCCACTAACACACTAGAAGTCCTATGGGTGCTGCTGAGAAGAAAATATAGGAGCTCTGTTTGCTGCCACTAACACACTAGAAGTCCTATGGGTGCTGCTGAGAAGAAAATATAGGAGCTCTGTTTGCTGCCACTAACACACTAGAAGTCCTATGGGTGCTGCTGAGAAGAAAATATAGGAGCTCTGTTTGCTGCCACTAACACACTAGAAGTCCTATGGGTGCTGCTGAGAAGAAAATATAGGAGCTCTGTGTGATGCCACTAACACACTAGAAGTCCTATGGGTGCTGCTGAGAAGAAAATATAGGAGCTCTGTTTGCTGCCACTAACACACTAGAAGTCCTATGGGTGCTGTTGGGGTGCAATGCTGTGCTAACAGCACTGCGGTTGGTACTACTGCAATACTGTACTAACAGTAAGCACGCACCAGACTAATCCCCAGCAGCAGCTAATAACACACTAACTGTGCAATCAGCAGCAATGAACGATCAATGACTTAGGTAGCAATGGTTTAGCAAAGAAATAGCCAATGGTTTAGCAAAGAAGAGCAAATCTTTCAGTATCAAGCAAAGACAGAATCAGCAGACTAATCTCTCCTAAAGCCGGAACTCATGTGACCGGGGCCGATGGCGTGGCGGCCTTTTAAATGGTGGGGCGTGTACTAAAGCCCCTGAGCTGTAATTGGCTACAGGCGTCCTGCCTGTAGCCAATTATTGCTCTCCGAGTTTCGGGCACTGTGATTGGCCAAGCATGCGGGGTCACAGTGCATGCTTGGCCAATCATCAGCCAGCAATGCACTGCGCCGGCCGCGCCGGCCGCAATGCATTGCGGGGCCGCTCGCATCACACGAATGTGATGCGAACGGCCCAAATAGTTCTGGGCTCGACGAGCGAGCGAACGCCCGGTGCTCGATTCGAACATGGGTTCGAATCGAGCACCGGGCCCATCCCTACTCTCCAGCCCTCAGTGAAGAAGGCACCAGTTTCTTGGCTGCTGTCCCTAATGAGTAGGCAATCTGGATCTGAAACAGGTTACGGTTAAATCCACTAACCCTTAACTTGCATAGGGTATTTATATCCGCTTTGAAGGTTCAATCTTTAACTTGCCCTCCAGTAGTGATTGGGAAATCTAGGTGTGTGCTCTTGTATTGTAAGTTAGAGTGATGGTAATGTATTTACTAAGCACATCCTTTCTACGGAATACCCTGTAGGTCAGCTTTAAATTATCACTATTCCAATGCTATTGCATCTCAGAGCCCCTGGATCTTGGTGCCAGCCTAGCATGGTATGTCTGCTAATAAAGTTACATAGTTACATAGTCAGTTTGAAAAAAGACAGTCCATCTAGTTCAACCAAAAAAAGCAAACATCCCATCCCATATCCACAGTTGATCCAGAGGAATGCGAAAAACCCCAGCAAAGCATGATCCAATTTGCTACAACAGAGGAAAAAAAATCCTTCCTGATCCCCCGAGAGGCAATCGGATACTTCCTGGATCAACTTGACCTATAAATGTTAGTACCCAGTTACTGTATATTATGTACACTCAGGAAACAACAGGTCTTTTATTACTTTATATTGTAAACAACTTATGTTTATCTGTCTGTAAGACAGATGACTTTTCTGCTTTGGGAGGGCCCTGGGGGGGAGCCGTATTTCCACCCTGCCTATAACCCTGTATACTTAAAATTCCACCTTCCCATGAGGTCTTGGCATATCTAGGCTTCCCCATTAGCAACCCTATTTCAAGTTTGTCATTGTTGGTTTGTTGACACTGCTTAGACTCTTCTAAGATGTTGAAAATATTTTGGGCCCCCTATATTAGACTGTTTTAGGCTGGGTTCACACTAGTTCGAATTGAATGCCGGCATCCAATTCGCATGACAGGAGATTCTGACTGACTGTCTGTAGTTCACATATCTTGGGGCGGCTGCACAGGTGTAATGTGTGTATTTTGCTTCATTTCAGGTCCGAATCGGGCAAAAATTAGGCCCTGATTCATCCCTGAAACGGAGAACAGGGATGCAACGGACCCCATGCTGTCAGCCGCATCCGTGTCTAGTGTGAACCCAGCTGTAATGTTTAATTGTTTGTACATTTGTCACTAAAGTTAACCCCCACAGAGCACGATCTCAAACAATATGTTTTTCCTATTCCTCTAATGATGTAAAATTATGTTACTCCCTAAGTTTGGGATATTGCTACACTGTTGTTGATGCCTTCCCTGGTTGAAGCTTAGCTCACCCCCTGCCTGCACATCCACCTACTTTCTAAAAGGTTACTCATACTCTTCATACCCTGATGATTATATCCCCCCGAGGAAGCCCTGTGGTGTAACATGTAGGAGAGGGGCTTGGCGTCATGATGCTCGTGCAGGACACCGAGAACATTGCGGTAAACCCTCTTGGTATACCCTGGAGAATCGATATTGGTGAATAGAGTGATACAGTATTACTATATGAGGCTACATGCATTTGCAGTCTGGTGTGCTGCAAGCACCATGAAAATGTGAGTGTTATTCCTGGAGTTATTGTGTTTTATTAAATATATGTTTTAAAGATAAAGCACTATGCATAGTGTTTTTTGCATGTATATGGCTGAGTAGAGGAACCAATAAGAGGAGAAGGAAGTGTATTGGTTGCTTAAACCTGGGAGAGTACCTTTTGGTCCCCTCTGAAGGCACACAAGTGTTAATAGACCATAACATATGTGGTCCATTGCCCCAGGTGAGAGTACATCATGTGAAGGGGTTAAACACTTTGTGACGCACGTTTAAATCACAAAATCAGTGGAAGTGATTGAGAAGATTTAATAGGATTTCACATCACTGGAACTGTGCTTTTGCCCTGGTTCACACTGGTGCGATTTGACATGCGATTTGACATGTCAAATCGGCGAAATTTGCCGCAAATTGCGGGCAATGGCACCGTCCTAATCGGTGCGACGCCACATCTGCGGCGCTGCACCGATTTCAAAAAGTAGTTTCTGTACTACTTTTTGCGATTTCAGACGCGATTTACATTGACATCTGTTTCAGATGTCTTTGAAATCGTGGCTGAAATCGGGACTGCCAGCGGCAGTGAAATTGTGCGAGTTCAGCTGAACTTGTAGGCTTCACTCCCGCAGCCCAAGTGTGAACGTGGGCTTTTAGTGCCACTGCAGTTAAAGACACTAAGGACTTGATTTCACTTATAGTTCACCAGAAATTTTTGTGATTTTGTATTTTATATAATTGTATTTATTTATTCATTATTTTATTTATATTTTTGTTACACTTTATATATCTATGTGTAGCGATACCCCCAGCTAAGAGGGCCGCTGGTATGATTTGTTTCTGGCCCTGTAGCACTCACTGTCAACCAACGGCAATTAGCTCTACCCTCCCTTGGCACAGTTAGTAGGGGATGATGGGATTGTGTAACCTGTGATTCTTGGCTACACAATCCCACAATAAATGCACAATAAAGGCACACAACAGTATGGTGTAGCTATCACTAACCGTTTCTCCTGCACAGTAAATGACACCAACAACTGATATACTTAACCCTGGTACTTTACTGAAAATAATGGTTAAGCAGGCAAACAGTATACATAGACAGGTGCAGAGCCCTGCAATAAAAGAATGAAGAATGTTTTAGCACACAGACAGATATACAAGAAGCTAATAGACCCCGCTGCAGCTCGTCTCCCTTGTGGGCAAGATGGCGCCCAGCAATGTCACTACTACTAAGTCAGGCCTGACTGTACGATGTGAAAGTTCTGCAGAGAAAGATCTTTGCTAGCAAACGGTGGTGCACTTCTGGAATGATTTGTAATCCACAAGAATAAAGGAATGTGATAACTTGGTGACCCAGAACAAATCTACTAGTGTTATTCAACGCACTGTCCCTCCGGTGTGCAGCTGCAAACACTAACAATAGTTCCAAACAACAGTTACTGGGTCTAGAGATCCTATATTATCCTCATGAGCAAGTGCTCTCTCACCCAACCGGAACAGTCTGTATCCGTATCTTCCGTTGCTGTGTTTTGGTACACAGATTCCACGACACCCGGGTCTTCGGTCCTCCTGGCAGCAACAGAACAGCAGCAGGATGCGACGTCTCTCAGGCTCCTCGGTGGGTGCGGAAGGCTCTACAGGCCTAGGCTTCAGGCCCTGTATTCTCAGCAGACTCGCACAGAGTTCCACTTGCTGGGTGGGCGGTGTCCAAAGAGAAAGTTTCCCGGCCCGCCCCCTGGTTAAAAACCCCACCCCAGCAGTCCTTGCGCGGGGAAATGCATCCTGGGTATGGTAGTCTCTGGGCCTTAAAGCAAACACCCGCTACACACTCCCCCCACTTAAAATCTTTGGTCCCCACAGATAATATGAACATTAATGGCAAACAATACAATTTACAGCAGCAAAAGAACTGGGCAGGGGAACCTTCCACCAAACTTGGTGAGGAAGATCGTCCTGCCCACAGGGCATACTAGTGGAAGTGACCTGCCTAACTGTGCCAGAGAGTGAGCTGGGGTTGCCCTCCACTAAATGCACAGTGGAAGGGCCAGGTTTCTCTATTGTCCTTCTTGCAGTTACAACTGTATCCTCAGAACACTCTCCTATCTGAGTGTAGGTTAGTTTCCGAGGAGGACGAATAGCTCTCTTCACTCTTTGTTCCCTGGGAATTGAGGCATCAGGTACACTGGGCTCTTCCATTCTTCCTTCCACTTGGTCAGGTGTAATGGTTCCTGCTGCTTCAGGGGCATCTAATTCTGGTGCAGAGAGGTACAAAGAATCTCTTGGATCTTCAGCTGGGATTGACTCCAGGGCATCTTCCCACTCTTCAGTCAGAGTGCATAATGGAATGAACTCAGCAGCTTCAGCATTCAAGGCGCCTTCAATGGTAACTTCACAGGGTGCAGGATCCATGACCATGGGTTAAGTGGTCGGAGTGGGCCACAGCCAGCTCAGTTCCATTTCCTCATCTTCACTCTGGTTTGAGGCATTCATCTCTCCTGATTGAGTGGTCTGAGATCTTGTGTTGGGTTTTGGAGTATTGGAGGTTGAAGGTGATTCAGGAGAATCCGGAGTAGAAGGTATCCGGACTGCTTCGGAGAGAGGCAATAAGTTGTTCCTGTGCCAGGTTTTCAGAGGTCCCACTTGGCCTTCAGGTTTCAGCTGGTATACTGGCAGGCCAGGCAATTTTTTACAGATCACGTATGGCTGTGATTTCCATCTATCAGCAAGCTTATGCTTCCCTTGAACACCGAGATTCCGTAACAACACTCTGTCTCCTGGTTGCAAGTCATGGATCCGAACTCTGAGGGCAAAATTCCATTTATTACGGGCCCCTCTCTGGTCAGAGGTGGCTTGTGCCTTCTCATAAGCCAGTCGTAAGCTTCTCTGTAACCGGTCCACATATCCCTTGTGGGAGGAAGCCGATGTGTGGTCTATCAAGGTACTGAAGGCCAGATCTACAGGTAATCTTGCTTCCCTGCCAAACATTAATCTGTAAGGGGAGTACCCGGTGACATCACTAGTTGTGCTGTTATAGGCGTGCACGATGGCTGCTATATGCTTGCTCCAATGCTGCTTTTCCTCACTGCTCAGGGTTCCCAGCATATTCAATAAAGTCCTGTTAAACCTTTCCGGTTGGGCATCTCCTTGTGGGTGATAGGGGGTGGTGCGGGTCTTGTTTATCCCTAGGGAATCCAGTAATTTCCGGATTAGTCGACTTTCAAAGTCCGTCCCTTGATCCGAATGAAGGCGTTGAGGTAATCCATAGTGTACGAAATACTTCTCTACAAGTATCTTGGCCACAGAGGAAGCCTTTTGGTCTTTAGTTGGAAAGGCCTGGGCGTAACAGGTGAAATGGTCGGTTATCACCAGAACATTTCCATGTCCCCCCAAGTCAGGTTCCAGACAAAGAAAATCAATGCATACCAAGTGCAAAGGTCCTTGGCTTTGCAGGTGGCCCATTGGGGCAGCTTGATGAGGCAGTGTTTTCCTTTGTATGCAGCGAGCACATGAGTGACAGTATTCCTCCACTTCAGCCCGCATACAGGACCAATAGAATCTGCTCCTTATGAGCTGAAAGGTTCTCTCAGCTCCAAGGTGGCCATGGTTGTCATGTAGGGCATTCATAACAGTCTTCCGGTGTTTTTCTGGCAGGAATAGTTGCCACTTGTCTTCCAGGTCATCAGAGGGGCCCCTTCGGTAGACCACCCCTTGATGCACCTGTAACCTGTCCCATGCCTTGCGTATTAGACGGGCCTCCTTTGAGGTATCACGCAAGAGCCTGTCCGGATCCTGATCTTCCAGGGCTTCCAGGGCCAATCTTCCCCAAGGGTCTTCTAACTGGTCCCGTCTTATATCCTTCTTGGATAATTTGGGCAAGTCCTCTTCACCAATCGGAGTGACATCACAATAGTATTTAGGCACTCCAACAGCTGAGACTCCAATTTCTTCTGCCCTGCATCCTCCACTAGTCTGGAGCTCTGCCCCTTGACACAAAGCCCGTACCCCCTCTGTGGTTACCTGGGTCCAGTCCTCTGCCATGCAAGTGGGAGCATGAGATCTTCGGGACAAGGCATCAGCGTCTCGGTTTCCAGTCCCAGGCCTGTACTTCAGGCTGAAATTGAACCCTGAGAGGGCTGCCAACCAACGGTGTCCGGTGGCATCTAGTTTTACGGTGGTTAAAAGGTAAGTGAGTGGGTTATTGTCTGTCTTAACCACAAAGTCAGCTCCATATAAATAGTCCTTCAACTTGTCTACCACTGCCCACTTTAGGGCCAGAAACTCCAACTTGTGGGTGGGGTAATTCTTTTCAGCTGGTGTTAAACTCCTACTCACATAGGCAACGGGTCTTAGTTGCTCTTCATTCTCTTGATACAGTACCCCTCCCAAACCATCATGACTGACATCCATGTGTAATTCATAGGGCCTTTGGATGTCCGCATAGGCCAAAACAGGGGCAGTGGTCAAACTCTCTTTCAGCTTAATGAAAGCCTCTTCACACTTTCCAGTCCACTGGTCTTCCACTGAATCTCCCGGCTTCCTGGGACCCGAGTCATCCTCCTCTTCATCTGTCTTCAACAGCTCATTCAGATGCTTGTCAATTTTTGCAAACCCCTCTACAAATCTGCGATAGTAGGAGCAGAACCCCAAAAATGACCTAAGCTCAGTCACTGTGGTGGGCCGGGGCCAGGAGGTAACTGCCTCCAACTTGCCGGGATCTGTGGATACTCCTTCTTCAGACACTATGTGTCCCAGGTAATGGACTGAAGACTGATAGAACTGACACTTCTCTCTGGAAAGCTTGAGCCCCTCATCACTGAGTCTCTTCAAGACCTTCTCCAACCTCTCCTCATGCTCCTCCAGAGTCTTCCCAAAGACGATGATATCATCCAGGTATACTAGGACTTCAATGAGGTTCATGTCTCCTACCGTCTTCTCCATCAACCGCTGGAAAGTGGCAGGAGCTCCCGACAGACCTTGGGGCATCCGGTTGAACTCATAGAACCCCACTGGGGTGATGAAGGCAGTATTCTCTCTATCTTCTGGGCGCATTGGGATTTGATAGTATCCACTCTTCAGGTCCATTACACTGAGCCATTTGGCTCCAGAAAGACTCTGCAGGGCATCCTCTATTCTTGGGGTGGTGTATTGATCAGGTATTGTCCTCCTGTTGAGAGTCCTGTAGTCTATACAGAGTCTCAATGACCCATTCTTTTTCCTGACTACTACAATTGGAGAGGCATATGGGCTCCTGGACTCCCGGATAACACCCGTTCTCTTGAGCTCTGCAAGTTGCTCACGCAGATCTTCCAGATCAGCCAGGGGAACTCGCCGGACTCTTTCCCGAAAGGGTTTGTCTTCCTGTAGACGAATCTTGTGAGTGGCACTTCTCACACATCCCACATCGAACTCATCCTTGGAGAAGATCTTCCCCCACTTCACCAACTGGGCCCTGGCCCTCTCCTTCCACGCCAGGGGTAGGGCCGGGTGTCTCCAAGATGGGTTCCACTTCTTCCTCCTTCTCCAAATCGGACAAGGCAACTAGGGTAGCGGGATTCACTTGGCCCAACCGCATCCGGGCTGGGATCTCCACAGGTGAGGCGGTGGTGTTCCTGACGCTCACTGGCACCCTTCCATTTGCTTTCTTCAGGACTCTCATAGGGACTACTTCTGGGATAACTTCCAGTCCTGAGAATGCAATCAGGGGGTCTGGTTCCAGGACTACAAAGGGGCCAGGTTGTTCCCAGGTGAGCTTCACAGTGGCTCTCAAGCAGGCCACTTCACCAGGCTGCAGCACTCTCTCTCTCCTTCCCAGTCTCCAAACTTTCCCCACCCCCTCTTCCGGGGCCTTCTTCTCCAACATCAATCGCTGATAAGCCAACTGCAACATGGGGTGGATTCTGGCTGTCGAGATGTCCTGCTCTTGCACTAGAGGGGCTAGTAGCCTCCTGACTAGGTCAGTGTTGGTTCCTATTATCAGGGAACTTTTGTTGGCCCCTGGTGGGCGGGGTCAGACCACTGCCAATGTGTCAAAGACCTCTGCCTCTCCTGCCACCGAGGGGTCGAAAGCCAATCTGATCGGAAGGTAACCGTCATAAGGAAAGCTCTGGGTGCCAATTCCCCATATTTCCAAGTCTTCCAACTTCTGTAAAGGCAAATGTCTCAGGTGTTTTTGATAAAAGTCCCCCTATATAGGAGGGTTACTTGAGTTCCTGTGTCCAGAATGGCTTTCGTGTAGACTCCCTCCACTTGAATGGGGACTACTGGGGAGGGCCCCACTAGCTTGGCTGGGAATTTGCTTGGAGAGGCCTCTTTCCTCAGACTCATGGGTTTGGCCTTTTGCGTTGTTTTCTTTTTCCACCGTTTCCTGGATCTTACTCCCTGTTGGGCCTGGTATGCATTGATTTCTCGTGACTTTTGGGGTTTTTCCTCCAAAGGAGGGGTATTGTGTGCTTTTGTCTGGGAATTATTCCCCTCACCTCTTGGTTTCTCTTGCTTTCTGATTCTAATGGAGCTTGCTGGAGATGATGGGCACCCGGTTGACTCCTTCACCAGGGCCCTCTGGAGTTTTCCGCCGGCTGGCGGTAGTTGCCTCGGGTCTTCCTTGGACTGGGGCACACTCGCCCAAAATGGCCAATTCCTCCACAGTTGAAGCAAACAGCTTCCCCTCTATCCCGCGGCGAGACTGGTGTTGAAACACTCTGGTACAGCTCTTTCCTGACTTCTTCTTTTTCTCCAACTCCTGAGTTTTTGGCCATTAAGGAGGTCAGCATTTCAAGTACTTGGGTCATCTGTGACTTTAAGACCTCCACTTCCGAGTCCCGGTCAGTGGCCATTGCAGATCTGACCCCAACTGAGGGGGGAGTACTTGGCTTCTCGGTCACCTGTTGGTCTTTCAGCAGAGCCTCTTCATCCCTTATTATTCGCACAAGGTCCGGGTAATTCAAGGACATGACCCCAATAGTGGTTTTCAAATGGAGCCAGACTGGATCAGAACGAAGGGCCCCCCTTAAAATCTGCTTCATCCTGGCCGCATCCTTGGCTTGTGACAGCATCCCCTTCTTAAGGACAATTTGACACAGCATCTTATTTAGTCTGCGCACATATTCAGACGGTCTTTCTCCTGGAAGTTGAAGGGTGTGCTCAAATTGGTAGACTAAATCGATCACTTTCTCCAATTGGCCGAACTCTTCCTGTAACATAGTTAAATAGTCAAAGGCAGTACAAGCAGCATTGCTGAACCTGAGGTTCTTCACTGCTTCAGCAGCAGCCCCCTTTAAACTTCCTCTTATGCGCTGCTTCTTTTGGGCCTCCAGTATTTCCCATTCTTCCACAGCTTGCATCGCCTGCTCCATCCAAGTGTCAAAATCCTCTTCTCCGAGTGGTACAGGTTGTTTCCCTGAAAAAATCCTGAGCTTCCGGTACCCAGCTTCTACATGTACCTTGTTACTCTTCTGACACTTTGTAAAAAAAGGAGGGGTGATACTGCGCTGGACAAAAAATATATATACCAAAAGAAGCCGCTAACACTGCTAATAGAAAAAAAGCTAGTGATAAATGTAAATGAAAGTGTAGCGCTACCTAGGTAAATAGTGTATAATGGTGAATAAATACACAATATAAATAAAGTACTGGTATGATGAGCACGTGCAACACCCAAAAGTAAAGTGCTAAGTGATACGTGTATCAAAATGATTAAACAATAATAATATAACCCATGATGATTAACACAACATGAAATTTAATTTCTGATCACATAAAGTCCATGGAAAGAAAAAATTAATCAAACAAGTATCAAAGTGTCAATATAATATAGTTCAATCCAGGAAAACGTGTTCAATCAAGGTGTAAACTTGCAATCCAAAACTTCCTGTATATAAAAGTGATGTGAAAACCACCACCAAAAGTGAGTTGAAGGAGGCTTACCGGAAGTCTCGGATTTGGAGAGGCATACGCCACCCAAATCAGAGAAGGCTTAAGGGTTAGTTGAACCCAATATTGATGGTCTGGAGTTGGAGGGTAGTCTGGGGTCAAAGGAGTTTATCCACTTCGATCAAACGGGACATCCAACACGCAAATCACCAATACATGTAAGGGCGCGGTATCCAAGATGCATACGTGTGAAGATAAAAGAACTTACATAGCATGATACCGTTTGGAAAGGATTGAATAGTAAAGTATAACAATGTAACACTGATGCCACGTACACACGATCGTGATTCACGGCGGTTAAAAAAACGCCGTGAATCATGACATGAAAAACGAGGGAACGGCTTGTTCCCCCACACACGGTCGTTTTTCCCGTCATTTTTTCTCTTGTCGAGAAAAACGACTGTGTGTAGGCTCCGTGGCAGTGTTTCCCTATGGGAAAACTGCAGCGGAAAAAAATGATGGGGAAAAACGACCGTGTGTGGGGGAACGGTCGTTTTTCTTGTTGAAATTTTTTTTTTAATTTTTCACGACGTGAAAAATGATCGCGTGTACGCGGCATCACATTTGAGATGGTCTTAAAAGCATAATTTCAGGTACAAGAGCGATGTGTACGGACAGGTCCACCCGACTAGTTTCGACTAAATAGTCATCATCTGGGGTAAGGACCTTGTCCCACACACATCGCAAATAAATGGACAAATTGACCTCCTTAATCCCGGAAGTGAACCGTGAATTCGTCCATTTATTTGCGATGTGTGTGGGACAAGGTCCTTACCCCAGATGATGACTATTTAGTCAAAACTAGTCGGGTGGACCTGTCCGTACACATCGCTCTTGTACCTGAAATTATGCTTTTAAGACCATCTCAAATGTGAGTGTTACATTGTTATGCTTTACTATTAAATCCTTTCCAAACGGTATCATGCTATGTAAGTTCTTTTATCTTCACACGTATGCATCTTGGATACCGCGCCCTTACATGTATTGGTGATTTGCGTGTTGGATGTCCCGTTTGAATTGAAGTGGATAAACTCCTTTGACCCCAGACTACCCTCCAACTCCAGACCATCCATATTGGGTTCAACTAACCCTTAAGCCTTCTCTGATTTGGGTGGCGTATGCCTCTCCAAATCCGAGACTTCCGGTAAGCCTCCTTCAACTCACTTTTGGTGGCGGTTTTCACATCACTTTTATATACAGGAAATTTTGGATTGCAAGTTTACACCTAGATTGAACACGTTTTCCTGCATTGAACTATATTATATTGACACTTTGATACTTGTTTGATTAATTTTTTCTTTCCATGGACTTTATGTGATCAGAAATTAAATTTCATGTTGTGTTAATCATCATGGGTTATATTATTATTGTTTAATCATTTTGATACACGTATCACTTAGCACTTTACTTTTGGGTGTTGCACGTGCTCATCATACCAGTACTTTATTTATATTGTGTATTTATTCACCATTATACACTATTTACCTAGGTAGCGCTACACTTTTACTTCTGACACTTTGTGACAAGGTCTCCTAATGCACTTAGAAGTTCAGGACCTATAGTGATTAGAGGAGTCCCTGAAGCTGTCATGTCTTTAGAACTTTTGGGAATTGTGGGTGACGGCGGAGGTTCCCTCTTTATAGCCTTTGTGTGCGCCAAGTGGTATATCTTCCCATCTATGGCTTGCACACTCTGCCCTCTGAAAATCTCAGGTATCTCTTCTCTCCATTCTACCAGTGCATAGGTAAAAGAGGTCTGTCCATCTGGTTTGAGATCAACCAACCATGCCTTCTGGCTCAGGGACAACAACTCCATGAGCCCCTCTACATCGCTTCCGGACCAGTCCTCGCGGGAAGTTCAATAACTGCAGCCTTCTCTGGAAAGGCGCCGGTTGATGCGCACCATTTGGTCACTGCTAAACAATCCATGCCGGTACTTCTGGCAGGCTTGATTGTGGTGTACAGGTATCCCGGACTCTGAGCCCCTGCATGTAGCAATACCCCCAGCTAAGAGGGCCGCTGGTATGATTTGTTTCGGGCCCTGTAGCACTCACTGTCAACCACCGGCAATTGGCTCTACCCTCCCTTGGCACAGTTAGTAGGGGATGATGGGAATGTGTAACCTGTGATTCTTGGCTATGCAATCCCACAATAAAGGCACACAACAGTATGGTGTAGCTATCACTAACCGTTTCTCCTGCACAGTAAATGACACCAACAACTGATATACTTAACCCTGGTACTTTACTGAAAATAATGGTTAAGCAGGCAAACAGTATACATAGACATGTGCAGAGCCCTGAAATAAAAGAGTGTTTTAGCACACAGACAGATATACAATTCTATAGCGAGAAGCTAACGGACACCGCTGCAGCTCGTCTCCCTCGTGGGCAAGATGGCGCCCAGCAATGTCACTACTACTAAGTCAGGCTGACTGTACTAAGTGAAAGTTCTGCAGAGAAAGATCTTTGCTAGCAAACGGTGGTGCACTTCTGGAACGATTTGTAATCCACAAGAATAAAGGAATGTGATAACTTGGTGACCCAGAACAAATCTACTAGTGTTATTCAATGCATTGTCTCTCCGTTGTGCAGCTGCAAACACTAACGTTAGTTCCGAACAACACTTACTGGCTCTAGAGATCCTATATTATCCTCATGAGCAAGTGCCCTCTCACCCAACCGGAACAGTCTTTGTCTGTATCTTCCGTTGCTGTGTCTTGGTACACAGATTCCACGACACCCGGGTCTTCGGTCCTCCTGGCAGCAACAGAACAGCAGCAGGATGCGACGTCCCTCAGGCTCCTCGGTGGGTACAGAAGGCTCTTTGGAGTAATACAGGCCTAGGCTTCAGGCTCTGTATTTTCAGCAGACTCGCACAGATTTCCACTTGCTGGGCGGGCGGTGTCCAAAGAGAAAGTTTCCCGGCGCGCCCCCTGGTTAAAAACCCCGCCCCAGCAGTCCTTGCGCGGGGAAATGCATCCTGGGTATGGTAGTCTCTGGGCCTTAAAGCAAACACCCGCTACATATGTATTTATGATTTGTTCAACTAAGATATGCACATATGTACTGTATGTGGAGTGTGTTTTTCCATATGATATTGCAATAAGTAGTATTCAGTGGAGCACTGCACCATATATTTACAGATTTATTCACATTATTATGAGAGTATGGGAGGTGTGAGTGATCCAAGTATAGTTTCACAGTTTTTGTATTGTTTTGTGGCGGGTTTTTTCACATATCAATGTGTAGGGTTTTATATAATATTAGCAACTCACACAAATCACCTTGAGCCCTGACTGCATGTCGAAGTTGTGCATAATAAAAGTGCATGCCCTGGGGTAAGTTAAAATTACCATGAAGGTCTGAAAAGTGCAACAATGTACCACTCCGGAAAGATGCTTAACCTCAAATTCTCTCCAAGGATGACTATTGTAATTTAGCTAGTTCCATATACATGCCATTCTGCCATATAGGGCTATAGTTGTAAACCCAGTTACTTCTTAAAGGTATTTTATTTTTGTTCCATACTTACTGAATGAGGCTATATGTCAGAAATTGAATAGTTTGCCAAATGGCAATGATTCAAGTCCTTCTGTATAGAGATAGAAGCAGTGAATTTGTGGAGCTGGGGGGGGGGGGGGGTCACCTGGTCCCTGGGATTAGGCCATGGCACCAACCAGGTGTTTATATTGGGCAGTCAGGTAATAGAGCCAAAGGTTAGGATGAGCAAGGTGACCCTTAGATTATCTTTAGGCCATGTAAGTGTTCTAATTGAACCACTTCTTATTCAGCAACGTACCCACACGGTTGGCTCTCTTGTAATAGCAGTCAGAGAAGCTAACTAGCCTGTCCACTGCTATTACAAGCAGCGGAAGGGGACGTCAACTAGTTTTGCACTGAGGAAGCGCTTATCAATGCAAAACTAGTTGAGCAAGAACTGTTACACCCTAGGCTGGAACAGTCCCCAAATGATTGTCACCAGATTGATTCCATTGGTGTCATATGTAATGTCACTCTGTATCTGGGCATTCAACCAACTCTATTGAAGGTAAATTGGTTATCTGGTGCTCCAGGAGGTAATGCCCTTAGTTTGTAATAATGTACATTTGATTAGTCAGTCTTCAGGTAAAAACAAAGTTGAACCACGGTAAGGGGGTGATTTAAAAAGAGGCAGCCCTCCTCAGAGTGTGTCCAGCTCAGGAATGTACAGCGATTCAGCACATCACACCAGAACCTTTTCCAGCTACCCAGATAATGCGAGGAGCCTGTGGGACGCAGTAGAACTGCCAGGACTACTTACTTATGATGAGCATGACTCCCACTTATATCTTGTAAGTGTTTATGATCTTGTGCAATAAATGTTACTGTTTTAATACTACACTTAGAGAGGCGACTTCCCCCCCCCCCCTTGTTTCTTTCAACCAACTCTATGGGTGCAAGTGGTATATATCTGTGTATAATAACATTTGAATATATATTTGTATCTGATTTTAATTGTTGTTTCCTTTTCTGTATACTTGTGTTGAAATAAAGATGTACACACTCTTTTAACTTTAACATTTGTGCCTGAAAGATCCACTCTCATCTACTAGGACCCCCAGGTCCTTTTCCATCCTAGATTCCCCCAGAGGATCTCCCCCTAGTGAGTAGATTGCATTCACATTTTTCTACATTAAACCTCATTTGCCATGTAGTTGCCCACCCAATTAATTTGTTCAGATCTTCCTGCAAAGTTTCCACATCCTGCGGAGAAGTTATTGCCCTGCTTAGCTTAGTGTCGTCTGCAAATACAGAGATTGAGCTGTTTATCCCATCCTCCAGGTCAGGGGTTCCCAACCTTTTGAAGCACGAGGACCACTTAAGCAACTTGGTAACTGGTCACGGGCCACAATCAGCGGAGCAGGTGGATGGCAGATCCATGACCGCTCTGCATATGCAGAGTGGACACGGACACAGCCGGATCAGATTGGAGGTAGGACACAAGTCGGTTTACATCTGCCACTCCTTAGAGGTGAATGGAGACTAATTGACCTGTGATCACTATTTCCTAAATTGCCCCATATTTCCACATCCGTGATCAGGCCTGTATTGTTGGTAATCAGTAGGTCTAGTAATGCTTTGTTTCTAGTTGGTGCATTTACCCAACAAAAGTGTTCCTGTAAAAAAAAAAAACCCTGCAAGAAAAATGCATAATGAGCTAGTATGCATAGCATACTAGCTCATTATGCGGCACTTACCTGAGATCGAAGCCCCCGAAGCGCTCCTCGTTCCCCTCCCCTCGGAGCACCTTCCTTGTATCGCAGCTTTGGCGCTTTGACTGGCCGGAGCAGCGATGACGTCACTCCCGCGCATGCGCGCAGGACTGGCACGATCCCGGGCACATGCACGCGGTTCCAGCATTATCACATTGATAAAACCGGCACGCTCAGTGCGCCTGCGCCGTTGTCTACGCCATGCATGCGCCGTAGACATCGGTGCAGTGTTTTCTGCAAATATCTCCTTAACCGTGTAGGTTCAGGAGATATTTCTTGCACCTACAGGTAAGCCTTAATCTAGGCTTACCTGTAGGTGCAAGTTGTCTGGTTGGGTTTACAACCACTTTAAGCTATTGCATTGTTGGTTCACTTACCTTTTCCTTCGATTTCCCTTCTAAATGTTTTTTTCCTTTGTCTGAATTTCTCACTTCCTGTTTCTCCTCAGTAAGCTTGCCACCATCATCCGAGCGGGGGTTAGTCAGCCAGAACAGCTTCCTGAACAGCTTACTGAGGAGGAACAGGAAGTGAGAAATTCAGACAAAGAAAACAAAGAAAAAAAACATTTAGAAGGGAAATCTAAGGAAAAGGTAAGTGAACCAACAGTGTACTAGCTTAAAGGAACCCATTTAGAAAATAAAAAACAAAACTTTACAACCCCTTTAAGCTTCTTGAGGAACTCCTATTCTGGAAATAGGTATATACAATCATTAACAACATGAATAGTGATAGAACAGTTAGAAGGCAGGGAAATGTCATTATAATGGGGGGCTTTATTATCCCGATATCGACTGGGCAGAGGGGATAGCTCACTCATTAAAGGCACGTCATTTCATGAATGTCTTGCAGGACAACTTCATGTCTCAATTGGTGGATTCTACGAATAGAAAGAATGCATTGTGAGATTTATTAATTGCGAATGATCCAAGTCTGATCTCAGATGTGGCAGTACAGGACAAAGTGGGGTCTAGCGATCACAGGATGATCATATTTAGCGTAAATCATAGGGAAAGGAAGCATGAGGGTAGCACAAGAACTTTAAATTTCAAAAGAGCCAACTTTCTGAACTGTGCTCGATACTAGAAGATATTAATTGGGACCAAATCTTAGAAACATTGAACACGAGGAAAAATGTTTTATATGTTTTAGGAACATATTAAACAAAGGTATCACACAGTGCATTACAATGAGAAATAAATATAGAAGAGTGAAGGTTAAACATGGGTGGCTAAACCATAATGTAAAAATTCTTATTAGAGAAAAAAAAAATTGCCTTTAAAAATAAATAAAGCGGAGGGGGCATTTGTCACGTACCTGGTATCAGAGGCAACCGTAGAAAGAGACCTCTCTTACAGCCCTGGTTTGGGGACCAATGGGGTTGCAACAGTGGTTACGAGAGCGCAGTGAGGTAGGAGCGCCTGTAAGATCCGTAGGAGCTGACACAGATGAGTAGAGATGATCCACCAGAAGAACTGGACTGTAGAGCAGTTGGAGGCGGTGGTTACAGGTGTGGGTCAGCGACCCCTGGACACTGGCAGGGACAGGACCAGGAACAGACTGGAGCAGAGTGAGACAAGCCAGGCCAGCATGGGTAACTGGTGGTCAATACAGCAGGCAAAGAGTAGTCAGTAGACAGGTAGAGGTTTGGCAACAGGAGATCAACAGGTTCAGATATAGCAGGGTCAAGACAAGCAGGGTCAGGATAGGAGAAGGCAGCAGTAGTCAAACGGAGCTGGGTCAGGTAATTACAGTAGGTACAGGATCAGACTTAGGTAAAGCTGCAGATCAGACAGCACTGCACTAGAGCAGCTGCTGTTCTTTTAAAGGGTCACTGGCGTCAAGTCGAGTTAGGATTTTAACAAACTTTTTTGCAGGTTCCTCCCTCTTGTTATTCTGAAGAAATACATGTGTGTTTGTCTGTGTATCTAATGGGAGTGGTTTCATAATAATTAGAAAGCTACTGCACCTGCAGGAAGATTGCAGGGTCTGCATCCCTTTAGCTGTGATTTCCTATTGGGAGTACCCCACCAAAAAGGAATTTTTTGTCGCAGGGGATGCCTGATATCTGGCTTGTATCTTAGTGCAGACTTCTGGGAAAATCGATGAGCCAATTATACAAGCAGGAAATGGTGTTTCTGGTGGGTGTACTGTGTACATTCTGTTTACAAAACACCTCCAGGTAGCCATAATGCATTACATTTTATAGAAAATTACAGAGCTGCAGATTGAAAAGGAAAGGTAATTTTTAATAACATTCAATTACAATATGATTTGTGTCGCAATTCATATTTGCTATTTTTCCCCACGAAAGTGGAGTTAACCTTTAAGCATTTTTTGGTGTCTAGTAAGAAATGTACAAGTAAATTGTTTACATTTTTATGATTGTGATATTTATATTTACATACTGTAAAGAAAAATAAGAATATTTTCTGACAGCAAGCTCCCTTTGAATATTCCCAATGATAGGGATGTGCTGCACACTCTAAACATAGTGCAGAGCAGTAGCTATTTGTTTCAGACTTTCTCTCTCAGAGCTGTACAGAGTGGGAATACTGGAGGAAGAGAGATGGTATGAATGCCTTCTATAGTAATGACACTGGCAGGTAAGGGGTTAACATCAGGGGAGATCAAGGGGTTAAATGTGTTCCCTGTTTGTGTTTTCTAAAACCTGGTACACACGTTCGGATTTTGCGCAGACAAAGCGTAGGACTTTTGTCCAAAGGGCGTTGGCCAGGAATTTGTCTTGCATACAGGCGGCACACAATTGTTGGCCAACAAACACAAAACGATGTGGTTTTTCTGCTCTTTAGCGCCACCCTTTGGGCAACTTCTGCTAATGTTGTGTTATGGTTAGCATTGCTTCTGAGCATGCGTGTTTGTACTTTGGAGTTTTTTCGATTGACTTCTGTACACCAGGTTCGGATAATCCGACAACACACATTTGTTGTCGGAAAATTTTAACTTTCAATATTTTTATTAATCAAATGACAAGACGATGTCTCAAAGAATACATTCAATAATCAACAATGTTTGCAGATGAGAAAGTAAGCGTAAGCCGCCAAATGTCCTTCCATCAGGATAAACAGAAATACACCACCTCAACACAATAAATTGAGAAATGTCAATGTAGCGGGGTGTTCCCCTTTAATACAGAGAGACTACATTACCCAGAACCCCTTCCGGCAATGTTCCGCCGCAGAGACTCATGGGAGGGGATATAAAAGGAGGAGAAAAGGCTGGGCTCGGCCTCTTTGGGACACGAGACTACACAGACAGATCCTCCTGTGCGGATGTGTCGGAGTGCAAGGCCTGAAGCCTGAGGCCTTGCTCAGCACCAAAGAGCCTTCCACCCCCCCTCTGCGAGCCTGGGTGGCATCTGACTTTGCTCAGCTACAGCCTTGTTGGATCGGGGACCCGATCGCTGGAGAGACGGAGTGTGTGTGTGTGACACAGTCGGTGGAAGTTTCCCGGACTGAGACCGTAGTCCGGGCGGGTGACAGGGCATACGCCCAAACGATATACTGTGACTACATATAGGCCTATAGACTGTCGTGGCCCACCAGTTGTTCCTGATACCCTTATTGAAGAGCCGTACCATAGCTGAACTTACAGTTCGTATAGCCAAGTTCCCACCCATTAGTGATGAGCCGAACACCCCCGGGTTCGGTTCGCACCAGAACCCGCGAACGGACCGAAAGTTCGTACGAACATTAGAACCCTATTAAATACAATGGATGCGAACGTTCGAATTCTAAAGTGCTAATTATAACGACTATTATGCATGTTATTGTCCTAAAAAGGGTTTGGGAACCCGGGTTCTGCATCAGGGGACATGTATCAATGCAAAAAGAAGTTTTAAAAACTGTCGTTTTTCGGGAGCAGTCATTTTAATGATGCATAAAGTGAAAAAAAAAAGTCAAATATTCCTTTAAATATCGTACCTGGGGGGTGTCTAAAGTATGCCTGTGAAGTGCCACGTGTTTCCCGTGTTTAGAACTGTCCCTGCACAAAATGACACTTCTAAAGGAAAAAAAAGCCATTTAAAACTGCTTGCGGCTTTAATGTAATGTCTGGTCCCGGTAATATGGATGAAAATCTTTAAGAAAAATGGCATAGCTACCCCATGACCCCCCCCCCCCTACCCCAGCCCATTACCAGCCCCTTTGGGTCTTGTATGGATATTAAGGGGAACCCCATACATAAAATAAAAAAGGCCCTATATACTCTGAACAGCCGTATACAGGCGGTGCATGCAAGACAGGGACTGTAGGTTTGTTCTTATGTAGAATCTGTTTGTAATTTTGAACAGGTACATTGTTTAAGTGTAGCTCCAGCCCAAAAATCTATTTTTAAACTTTTTGGAAAACATAGGTAAGGGTTATAACCCCTGTAACATTTGTTTTGCTGTCTGTGCCCCTGTTCAGAACATTTCACCTCACTTTCCGTCCCAATGACAACTGTTTTTGAAATGTGGTGTTTTTCTTGAAACAAGGATTGGTGATAAAGCATCAGTACAGAGGAGACACCTTTCTCCCATATTAATTCTTACAGGAGAGAATTTTCCTTCCTAGGGGTAGATTTCCTCTCACTTCCTGTTGTCTTCTTGCGTTTGCAAGTAGGAGTCGTTTGTAAGTTGGATGTTTGAAAGTAGGGACCTGCCGTATATACTCTGCAGAAATAGGCCCCTTAGTTGTTGGTGTTGGCACAACACTGTAAGCACTCACAGTTACTCTTGGTTGGTGCTGGAACGCCCTGCTGTCAACTATTATATCAGGAATTGTAATTACATATAATTGTTGAACAGTGGTAGTAAAAATTGGGCCTTTGATGGTGGTGCTGGTGCCACAACACTGTAAGCCCTGACAGTTACTCTTGGTGGGTGCAGCAATGGGCCCTGCTGTGAATTATTAGATCAAGAATTGTAATTGCATGCCCCTGTTGAACAGGGGCTGAAAAATTGGGCCTTTCGTGGTGGTGGTGGTGGTGGTGGTGGTGTTGCCACAACACTGTAAGCCCTCAGAGTTACTCTTGGTGGGTGCAGGAATGGGCCCTGCTGTGAATTATTAGATCAAGAATTGTAATTACATGCCCCTTTTGAACAGGGGCTGAAAAATTGGGCCTTTCGTGGTGGTGGTGGTGGTGGCGTTGCCACAACACTGTAAGCCCTCAGAGTTACTCTTGGTGGGTGCAGCAATGGGCCCTGCTGTGAATTATTAGATCAAGAATTGTAATTACATGCCCCTGTTGAACAGGGGCTGAAAAATTGGGCCTTAGGCACTGGTGGCACAACACTGCAACCCCTTACAGATACTGTACTTGGAGCACAGCAATGAGCCCTGTTGCAAAGTATTGCTTCAAAAATTGTAATTACACGCCCCTGTTAAACAGGGGCTGAAAAATTGGGCCTTAGGCACTGGTGGCACAACACTGCAACCCCTCACAGATACTGTACTTGGAGCACAGCAATGAGCCCTGTTGCAAAGTATTGCTTCAAAAATTGTAATTACACGCCCCTGTTAAACAGGGGCTGAAAAATTGGGCGTTAGGCACTGGTGGCGGCACCCATAAACAAAAATGATCTTCCAAGCTATCATCATCAATCGTATCATTGAGGACTCGGAGGAGGAGGATAGCCAGTCAACATAACAGCACAGGCACTCAGCATCAGCATCAGTCTTGAAGGGATGTGACATGTTAAAATCAATTAGTCTGTTATATCAGCATCAGGTGTGTGGTAGCTGGTGGTGATCCAAGACTGGTTCATCTTGATGAAAGTCAGTCGATCAACCAAGTCGGTGGACAGGCGCACCCTGTGATCCGTGACAAATCCTCCAGCAGCACTGAATGTGCGTTCCGAAAGAACGCTGGATGCAGGACAGGCCAGTAGCTCAATTGCATACTGTGCAAGCTCTGGCCAGTGATCCATCCTCAAGACCCAGTAAGCCAGAGGATTTTCGGTGTGGAAGGTGTCCAAGTCTGACCTTGCCCCTAGATATTCCTGCACCATGTTTATCAGACGCTGGCGATGGTTGCTGGAACCGATCATACTTTGGGGCTGCGGACTAAAGAATTGTCTGAACGCATCGGTCAGACGGCCACCTTCCCCACCGCTCCTTCTTTGACTGGCCGAAGCCTCAGCAACTCGTTGTCCAGGACCAGGAGTTTGTAACCTCCCAGTCTCTGGGAACGCGTTGCACAGACCTTTCTGCAAGGCCTCCCGGAGTTGTCTCATCCTCTGCTCCCTCTGCGACGGTAACATAAGGTCCGCAACCTTACCCTTGTACCGTGGATCAAGGAGAGTGGCCAGCCAGTAATGGTCCCTCTCCTTGATCCGAAGAATACGAGGATCCTTCCGCAGACTTTGCAGGATCAGGGAGGCCATGCAGCATAGGTTAGCTGAGGCATTCGGTCCGGAGTCCTCTGGGTCACTAAGGACGACATGATCCGCAGCCACCTCCTCCCAGCCACGTACAAGTCCACGGGTTTCTTGGGACTGTAAATCATCCCTAAAAGACTGCTGCTGTTGATGCTGCTGAGTGCCAGGCTCCACCTCCATGCTGACACAATCCTCCTCCTCCTCCTCCTCCTCCTCCTCTTCCTGTGCGATGGGTGGGACAGAAGGAACACTGTCTGGGTAAAGGGGGCCTTGAGAGGCAAGGAAGTCCTCCTCTTCCTGCCTCTGTTCTGCCTCAAGTGCCCTGTCCATTATTCCACGCAGCGTGTGCTCCAACAGGTGGACAAGAGGTACAGTGTCACTGATGCATGCACTGTCACTGCTCACCATCCTCGTGGCCTCCTCAAATGGTGCCAGGACAGTGCATGCATCCCTGATCATGCCCCACTGGCGTGGAGAAAAAAACCCAAGCTCCCCTGACCCTGTCCTGGTGCCGTAGTCGCACAGGTACTCATTGATGGCCCTCTGCTGCGTGTGCAGCCGCTGCAGCATGGCCAACGTTGAGTTCCACCTGGTGGGCATGTCACATATAAGGCGGTTCTTGGGCAGGTTCAACTCCTTTTGCAGCTCAGCCAGGCGAGCACTGGCATTATAAGATCTGCGGAAATGCACACAGACTTTCCTGGCCTGCCTCAGGACATCCTGTAAGCCCGGGTACCTGCCCAAGAACCGCTGCACCACCAGGTTAAGGACGTGAGCCACACAGGGCACATGGGTCAGTTGTCCCTGTCGGAGGGCGGAGAGGAGGTTGGTGCCATTGTCGCAAACCACCATTTCTGGCTTAAGCTGGCGTGGCGTCAACCACCTCTCGGCCTGGCCCTGCAGAGCAGACAGGACCTCTGCCCCAGTGTGGCTTCTGTCCCCCAAACACACCAGCCCAAGCACGGCATGGCATCTTTTTGCCTGCGTACTTGCGTAGCCCCTTGAACGCCTACGGAGCACCGCTGGTTCAGAGGACAAAGCACAGGAAGAGGCCAAGGAGGGGGTGGAGGAGAGAGGTGTGTCACAACCAGTAGTAGCATTTTGGAGGCGTGGCGGTGGAACAACCTCCAACACTACTGCACCTTGTCCTGCATCCTTCCCAGCTGCCAAAAGAGTGACCCAATGGGCCGTGAAAGAAAGGTAACGTCCCTGTCCATGCCTGCTGGACCATGAGTCAGCGGTAATATGCACCTTACCGCTGACCGCCCTGTCCAGCGAGGCCAAGACATTGCCTTCCACATGCCGGTAGAGAGCCGGAATAGCCTTCCGTGAGAAAAAGTGGCGTTTGGGAACCTGCCACTGAGGAACCGCACATTGCACAAACTCACGGAAGGGGGCCGAGTCTACCAACTGAAAAGGCAGCAGTTGATGCGCTAGCAATTTAGCCAAGCTAGCATTCAACCGCTGGGCATGTGGATGGCTGGGAGTGAACTTCTTTCGACGGTCCAGCAGCTGGGGCAGGGAAATTTGCCTGCTAGAATCGGACGTCGGTGTACTGCTAGCAGAGTGGCCGCAAGTACTTGGCTGTGACACACCTAATTCTACACCTTCATTCCTCTCAGTGCATGTTTCAGAGAGGACTGAAGTTATAGTGGGGTTGGAGATCCCAGCTGATGCGGTGCAAGGAGAGGTCCGCTTTGTTCTTTGGTGTGGGTCTTTGAGGTAGGCTTGCCAACGAGCTGCATGGCAGGTCAACATAAGTCTGGTCAGGCATGTGGTACCCAAGCGGCTGATGTTTTGGCCACGCGATATACGCTTGAGACATATGTTGCAAACAGCAGCTGTGCGATCTGATGCACTAGCCTCAAAAAAGGCCCACACCAAAGAACTTTTTGAATGACGGGCAGAGGCAGCGCCCTGCACAGGCAGAGCTCTGCGGTGTGATTCCGTCGGTGTACTGCCCTTACGCTGGCCACCAAAGGGCATCCTGCCTCATTGGAGATGTGCCTCCTCCTCATCCTCCTCCTCCTCCTCTCTCCTATTAGGCACCCACGTGGAGTCAGTGACCTCATCATCCCCTCCCTCCTCATCACTGGAGCCAATCTGGCAGTATGCTGCAGCTGCTGGAACATGACTGCCAGATTGGTGTCCTTCTTGAGCATCCCCTCTGTCTGCTCTCACGCTACTGCCTTCCTCTAGCTGGGTTTCATCATCAGACCCTTCGAAACACTGGGCATCCTCCTGGAGCATGTACCCAACACTGTGCTCAAACAGTTCGGGGGACTCCTCAGGAGGAGGACATGGTGGGTCTAGGGAAGGAGTGACTGATGATGAGTCTGACATTGATACCAGGGAAGAGGACGCTTTGGCAGCTGCTTTGCCAGTACCCTGAGCCTGGGTGAGAGAGGATGAGGAGGAGGAGGAGGGCTTGGTCATCCACTCTACCAAGTCTTCGGCATGATGTGGCTCAACATGTCCAGCTGCCGAAAAGAAGGACAAGCGTGTCCCATGGCCATGTGCTGATGACAATGCACCGCGTCCACGACCAGCACTGTTGCCCCCAGACACAGAGCCTGCTTGCCCTCTTTTATTGCCTCCTGACTGTCTGCCTCTCCTTGTTTGCCTTCCAGACATTCTAATGGATGGCCTGCAGGGAGATGGGAAAAAAAGCAATAAGGGCTACCTTCAGGTGTCCTTCTCTGTCCCTTTACTTAAGGATTTCTAAATATGGTTGAGGATGATTGCTTTCGCACAGAATAGCACAATGACAATTTCCCTGACTGTCCAAAAAACAAGGATTTCAAAGATGGTTGATGAGGAATGCTTTAGCACAGTATAGCACAATGAGAATTTCCCTCACTGTCCTTCCCTGTCCCTACAAACAAGGTTTAGCACAGTAAAACACACTGACACTCTCCCTACCTATAGTTTTCTGTCCCTATAAAAAATGTTTTTTTAAAGATGGTTGATGAGGAATGCTTTAGCACAGTATAGCACAATGAGAATTTCCCTCACTGTCCTTCCCTGTCCCTACAAACAAGGTTTAGCACAGTAAAACACACTGACACTCTCCCTACCTATAGTTTTCTGTCCCTATAAAAATTTTTTTTTTTAAAGATGGTTGATGAGGAATGCTTTAGCACAGTATAGCACAATGAGAATTTCCCTCACTGTCCTTCCCTGTCCCTACAAACAAGGTTTAGCACAGTAAAACACACTGACACTCTCCCTACCTATAGTTTTCTGTCCCTATAATTTTTTTTTTTTTAAAGATGGTTGATGAGGAATGCTTTAGCACAGTATAGCACAATGAGAATTTCCCTCACTGTCCTTCCCTGTCCCTACAATCAAGGTTTAGCACAGTAAAACACACTGACACTCTCCCTACCTATAGTTTTCTGTCCCTATAATTTTTTTTTTTTAAAGATGGTTGATGAGGAATGCTTTAGCACAGTATAGCACAATGAGAATTTCCCTCACTGTCCTTCCCTGTCCCTACAAACAAGGTTTAGCACAGTAAAACACACTGACACTCTCCCTACCTATAGTTTTCTGTCCCTATAATTTTTTTTTTTTTAAAGATGGTTGATGAGGAATGCTTTAGCACAGTATAGCACAATGATAATTTCCCTCACTGTCCTTCCCTGTCCCTACAAACAAGGTTTAGCACAGTAAAACACACTGACACTCTCCCTACCTATAGTTTTCTGTCCCTATAAAAAATTTTTTTTTAAAGATGGTTGATGAGGAATGCTTTAGCACAGTATAGCACAATGAGAATTTCCCTCACTGTCCTTCCCTGTCCCTACAAACAAGGTTTAGCACAGTAAAACACACTGACACTCTCCCTACCTATAGTTTTCTGTCCCTATAATTTTTTTTCTTTAAAGATGGTTGATGAGGAATGCTTTAGCACAGTATAGCACAATGAGAATTTCCCTCACTGTCCTTCCCTGTCCCTACAAACAAGGTTTAGCACAGTAAAACACACTGACACTCTCCCTACCTATAGTTTTCTGTCCCTATAATTTTTTTTTTTTTTAAAGATGGTTGATGAGGAATGCTTTAGCACAGTATAGCACAATGAGAATTTCCCTCACTGTCCTTCCCTGTCCCTACAAACAAGGTTTAGCACAGTAAAACACACTGACACTCTCCCTACCTGTAGTTTTCTGTCCCTATAATTTTTTTTTTTTTAAAGATGGTTGATGGGGAATGCTTTAGCACAGTATAGCACAATGAGAATTTCCCTCACTGTCCTTCCCTGTCCCTACAAACAAGGTTTAGCACAGTAAAACACAC
The DNA here is from genome assembly GCA_029206835.1 of Rana muscosa. Lineage (NCBI taxonomy): Eukaryota > Metazoa > Chordata > Amphibia > Anura > Ranidae > Rana > Rana muscosa. The sequence goes on along the minus strand of CM055117.1, from coordinate 230,064,186 downwards.
TGACACTCTCCCTACCTATAGTTTTCTGTCCCTATAATTTTTTTTTTTTAAAGATGGTTGATGAGGAATGCTTTAGCACAGTATAGCACAATGAGAATTTCCCTCACTGTCCTTCCCTGTCCCTACAATCAAGGTTTAGCACAGTAAAACACACTGACACTCTCCCTACCTATAGTTTTCTGTCCCTATAAAAAAATTTTTTTTAAAGATGGTTGATGAGGAATGCTTTAGCACAGTATAGCACAATGAGAATTTCCCTCACTGTCCTTCCCTGTCCCTACAAACAAGGTTTAGCACAGTAAAACACACTGACACTCTCCCTACCTATAGTTTTCTGTCCCTATAATTTTTTTTTTTTTTAAAGATGGTTGATGAGGAATGCTTTAGCACAGTATAGCACAATGAGAATTTCCCTCACTGTCCTTCCCTGTCCCTACAAACAAGGTTTAGCACAGTAAAACACACTGACACTCTCCCTACCTATAGTTTTCTGTCCCTATAAAAAATGTTTTTTTAAAGATGGTTGATGAGGAATGCTTTAGCACAGTATAGCACAATGAGAATTTCCCTCACTGTCCTTCCCTGTCCCTACAAACAAGGTTTAGCACAGTAAAACAGACTGACACTCTCCCTACCTATCCTTCTCTTTCCCTAAACTAAAGGAATCCAGGTTAAGCAAGAAAAAAAATGTCACTGTCCCTGCCTATGCTTCTCTTTCCCTGCTCCGGAACACACTACACTAGGCCGCCGTGCTGGCGGCCTTTTATAGTGTGGGGCGTGTACTAAACACCCTCAGCAATAATTGGAAACAGGCATCCTGCCTGTGGCCAATCATTGCTCTCCTCGCTGCCGGCGCTGTGATTGGCCAAGCATGCGGGGTCACAGTGCATGCTTGGCCAATCACAGCGCCTGGATGACACTGCGATGGCGTAGTGCATTGTGGGCCGTGAATTAGGCGCGAACGGCCCAAATCGTTCGTTGTTCGGCGAACGATCGAACAGCCGATGTTCGAGTCGAACGTATGTTCGACTCGAACACCGAGCTCATCCCTACCACCCATCTTTACCTACCCCATTGGATTACAAAGTTTGTACTCTGTTAATGTGCACCACCGTTAAAGATCTGCCGGTGAAGAAAAAGGACTAAGTTATAGATCTCAGAACCAGGCCTGGTGGGGTTTCTAATGTGTTTTGGGTTACTGCGCCATAGAGCACTTAACTAACGGGTGTGGCGCACTTGTTGCATGTCAGCTCTTTAGTGTGTTAGCGTTGCAGGGCTCTGCATTACCAATGACTATTCTGTAAACTGTGATTACTGTTATATCTTTCTTACCAAGAGCTTAAGTAAAACCTTATACTTATTTAAATTTAGTATTGTCTCAATGCTCAGTTATTTATAAAGTATAAGATATACAATTTACTGTCAATACTAGCTGTGCCAGTAGGGGGTAGAGCCTATTGCCGGGGGTTGGCGGAGCTGCCATCAGGGCCCAAACTAAATCTGTGGCCTTCTTAGTTGGAGGTATCGCTACACGTGGGGGTTCTCGTCCGGGATCCTGATGCAGCAAGTGAACGCCAGAGGTGCCGGCATGGACCCCATGGATCCACGAGCGGTAGAAGAATGGTGCAAAGCCTCTAACGCAGAGCCAAACCAGTCGATAGTCATCAGCCTCCCTGGGGAGACATGGTCGACTGAAATGGTAGAGGAATTGATGAAGTCAGTGTCCCCAAATCACACACCGTGGGTGACGGAGATAAAGTCAGACCCAGACACCTCATATCAGTATGCATTAGTGGAGTACTGGAACGGGATGCCAGAGGCCTGTAAGCGCAAGTCTGTGCGGACGCCAGACAACAGAACTTATAGGTTGGCGCACGCAGTAACTGAAAGAAAGGAACCATCACCAACGGGATCACCGCAGGCTGCGGCCCGTACCCCACCGGGAGAAAGGGACAGGGCGATGTCCCCGGTGGCGCCTGCACCTGCCACTGTTATATCACCAGAACTGATAGGTGCGATAGGGGATCTGCTAACCAAGTGTCAGAAGGCAAACACGGTGCATGTAGAGACTAGCTACCGGAGACTAAAGACATTCTCAGGGAAGCTCCCTGTCCCCGCAGGGGAAGAAGACTTTGACACCTGGGTGGAGCAGGCATTGCAGGCAGTAGAGGCATGGGAGGTGCCTGAAGTGCAGAAGAGGCAACGAGTGATGGAAAGCCTTAAAGGCGCAGCAGCAGAAGCAGTGAAAAGCTTTCGGTTTGGGAACGCAGATTGCATGGCTCAAGACTGTCTAGCCATGCTGCAAGAAGAGTTTGGTCAATTGGAAAAGGTGACTGAGATGGTCTACCAGTTTGAACACACTTTCCAACAACCGGAGGAGAAACTTTCCGAGTATGTTAGAAGACTGAACAGGTTGTTGTGTAAGATTGTGTTGAAGAAGGGGATGAGGCCCCAAGACACAGATGCGGCAAGAATGAAGCAAGTCTTAAAGGGAGCGCTGCGCTCGGATCCAGTCTGGTTGCACCTGAAAACCTCAGGAGGAGGAACATTGCTGACTTATGCTGACTTGATAAAAATCATCAGAGATGAGGAGGCACTGCAACAGGACCAGCAGTTGATTAGGACAAGTGTTGTACCCGCACAGGTGCTAGTCAATCCAGTAATGACCCCTGAAAGAGATTCGGAGATAGACACCCTGAAAGCTAAAATGTCCAAGGTATTAGAGATGTTGACCTCTCTGATGGAAAAAGACACAGAGGGTCCCAAGAGAGAAGAACCAAGGAAGGAATTATTCCCAGTTGCCTCAGCACCCACATCTTTACAAGAATGGGGAGATATCGTCTGCTTTAACTGTGGAGGAATTGGACATATTGCGGCTACATGCTCCAGTCCCAAAAAGAAGAAAATGGACAACCGCAAGCCGGCGGGAAACTTCAGAGGGCCCCGGTGAAGGAGTCAACCGGGTGCCCATCACCTTCAGTGAGCTCCAAACTGAAAGCAAAGCAGAAAATAACAGGAGATAAAACGCCTCAGGGGAAACACAACATTCCTAAACAGAGATACACCCCAGAGAAAGGGGGTAAGACCCCTCAGAAGAGGCACAGCACTCCCCAGAGGGGGTGCACACCTAAGAAAAACAATAGTATCCCTCAGCGGGTCCCTACACCCAGTAAGGTGGGGGGAGTCAATGCATACCAGGCTCAAGAAAGACTGAAGTCCAAAGGGGATTGGACGAGAGGAGGTTCAAAGAAAAAAAGTCTGAAGGAAGCGACCCCTGCCGGGCCTTACCCGGAGAAGCTGGTAGGCCCATCTCCTATAGTGTCCATTCAAGTGGAGGGAGTCTACACCAGAGCAATCTTGGATACTGGGGCGCAAGTAACCCTGCTATACAGAGACTTTTACGATAAGTACTTGAGTCACCTACCCATCCGGAAAATAGAGGGACTAGAGATATGTGGGATTGGAACCCAGAACTTCCCCTACGATGGCTATCTGCCTGTCAGGATGACCTTTGACCCATCTGTGGCTGGAAAAGCTGAAGTGTTTGACAAGCACCTAAAGCCCCTGTTTTTGCCAGATCCAAGATTCTATTTGTAGGAGAAGAGAACTCCTATTTGTTTGCTTATCGAACTCTTTGGAAGGAACATTCCCAGATACTCAGAACAGTGCCCTAGTTTTGTTTTGATTTGGGTTTTTTTCTTTACTCACAGGAGACTTGGGAGCTGTTGTTTTCTTTTCTCCCTTTTCTTCATGTGCCAAAGGCAGAGACTTTTGGGGGTAGAGTCAGTGTAGGGAAAGCAGGAAGAGTGAAGATCTCACCAAGTGCCATTACCGTGGCATCGTCACCAGGTGGCGGTGTTGTGCAACGTTTGTTTGTTTTTTTCTTCTGCACACTTTTACACCACACTCGTTGGAGCGAATGGGTCTCTCGGCTGATGGACCCATTCATTCCAAAATTGCACAAGGTGTTAGGATGTTGTTTTTTTTTTTTTTTGTTTCCCTTCTGCAGGAGATTCGTCGGTCAAGACTGCTGAGTATGGGGTGGTTCTTAGACAGGCGCGGGAGGGATTGTATATGTGTACATGACAGATGTTTTATGTAAGAGTTTATTGTTTTATAGTTCCCTTTCCCTTTGAGCAGGTCTTGGCACACACAGTATCCAAAATTTTTAGGGATAGCCTCTGGGGCCCACTTCATGTCACCACTCCTTGGGAGACATGGGTGTGCACCTGACGCTGGGGACCAGCGTCAAATCACAGGGGGGAGTGTGTAGCGGGGTCTTCAGATTTAGTTGGGATACACCTGGGGGTAGTGTGACCCAGGTGAGTAATTAGGTTAGGGTATGGACCCCTTTTTGTTATTCGTGGAGGATTGGGTGGTGCAGTATTCTCCTTGGCCTGTGGGTGGCGGGGTACCTACGGGCTCAAGGTAGAATCACTACCACAGTGCTACCCTTTTTGTCCCTTTCCGGAGATGGTACGGCTGGGGCGGGGAACCCGCCGTGGTGTCGATGGGAGGAGATAAAAGGGGGAGACGCCCTCACCACGAGGTCTTCGAGGATCTTCTCTTCACGCGCCCAGGCACCTTAGGCCTGGGTGCGGGCGGTTTGAGGTTCCGGCTCAGGCGCCCTAGGCCTGACCGGAATGGAGTTGGAGTCCATCCCAGGCACCTTCAGCCTGGGGTGAGGTACTATGTCGTAGGCCTGGGGCCCAGTGACTTCGACTGGGTCCTGCGAGGGTGAAGTGATTCCAGGGTGCCCCTTGCGAGGGGACCCGCATCTGAGGCGAGGAGGCCGGGGAGGTCACCCGTCTGAAGATTCCGGAGCAGCGTCAACCCGGTGACGGATGGGCCTCTGGTAACTCCCTTGGAGGGTCATATTCCCCTGATAGGGGCCGCAGCGCAGCGAAGGTATCCTAATCAATGTTGCTACCACCCTTGGTCAAGGTACAGGGGTTTAGAGACTAAAATTCAGGACAGTGCCTCGATCTGCTCATCCCACCGTATCTTGCCATTACATTGTTTGTTGTGGAGCTACGAAATAAAACTGAGAGTTGGACTGTGATCGGTGTATGGACTCTGTTAATGGGACCAAGGGAGATTCCAGCATAGCAGGACTGAGTTTCACACCCAACGCACATTTGGCCCGAGGAAGATACTGATACTGGCCTTCACCTCACCCACAGCTATGGGGAGGACATGGGCCATAGCGCACCTCACCCTGTCGTGTGACATACCCCTAGCTAAAGAGGACGGGGTGAGGCCTCTACATCAATATAGAATACTTTTGATGGAAATAGTGGTGAGATTGACAGAGTGAAATAACATAGAAGTTTAAGAGTTGTTAATGATCAGATCATGAAGTGTGCTTCAGATTTGTTGGGGACTAACTACATAAAGTCCCAATGAGTCATTTAGGCCTGCAATATTAGGAAAAGGTACAGTATAGGAAGCAAAGGAAGAAAATGTGGAGTGGGAAGGGAATGTGGAGTGGGAAGGGAATGGGGAGGGGGAGGGATAAAGGAAAAAAAAAAAGGGGGGGTTCTCTTGTGCACCTTCTCTCGAGTATCAGCAACCTGGAAGTATATGTATTATTAGGACATCCTGTATCTACAAAAATATATCTGATAAGCAGTAAATATGAAAAAGAGGAGAAAAGGAAAGGAGAAAAAAAAAAAGAGAAAAAAAAAGAAAAGAGAGAAAGAGAAGAAGAGAGAGAGAGAGAGAAAAAAAAAGGGGGGGAGAAGAGAGAAGAAGAGAGGGTCAGCCAGAGGTGTATTAGGATGGAGAGATGTATCGTATCCACGGATCCCATATCAGATCAAATTTCTTAGTAGTGTTGCGGAGGGTGCAGGTGAGTCTATCATTAACCATGATCCAGTTGAGCTTATTCTTCACAGAATCAAGAGGAACCATCGACTGCTTCCAATATTTAGCAATGGTTATTCTGGCAGCTAAAAGTATGTATATAATTAGCTTCCTCGATTTTTTAGGGACCCCTTCAGGAAGCCTTTGGAAAAGCGCCACCTCCGGGGATCTACGGATATTAATTCCTGTCACAGATAATACCAGGTTGAATATCCGAATCCAGAATCTAGTGATATTGGGGCACTTCCACCAAACGTGATACATGGTACCCATCTGGCCACATTTTCTAAAGCAGGTGGGGGATGCAGATTGTTGTCGGAAAATTTTAAAGCATGCTATCCCACATTTGTTGGTGGAAAATCCAACAACAATTGTCCGATAGAGCATACAAACGATCGGATTTTCCAACAACAGCCTGCCATCACACAATTCCCGTTGGAAAATCCGATCGTGTGTACGAGGCTTAACTGTATGGGGGACTGTATGACTGGGGAAACACACAGATCTGTCTTCCTGCTTAGCAGGAAGACAGACCTCAGTGTCATCCCCTGACAGAATGGAGATCTGCCTTGTTTACTTCGGCAGATGCCTGTTCTGTCTCTGTGGGGAACGACTGCGGGTGGCCGGCGGACATCGAGTCCGCTGGACCCGCTGATTGGCTCCCCAGCTGGCAAATCGGAGCGCTAATGCAGGAATCGCTGTACCGGTATGGCGATTTGAGCAGCCGAGCCACCTTGCCACAGTACATCTGCGGCAGGTGGTCGGCAAGTGGTTAAAGAGGTTGTAAACTCAGAAAAAAAACCTGTATGACAAAGGCATAATGAGCTAGTATGCATCACATACTAGCTCATTATGAAATACTTAGAATGAAGCCTTCCAGTGTCGCCCGCACACCACTTAGGCGGCTGACATTTTTCACAGAGTTACTTCCGACTTTGCGGTCTCCGGTGATGTAAGTGGGATCCACACGGGAGCCACTGTTCGTGGCACAGGGCTCGGAAGGAACGGCATCCGTGGTCATTCCTTCAGAGGGCATTTGCTATGGATGCCACTGGCTGCATGTAATGTTTAGGATAAATTTTCACTACCTATAGGTAAGCCTTATTATAGGCTTACCTATAGGCAAATGTCTGCAGAGGAAGTTTACTTCCTCTTTAAGATTAGCATAGTTAACATTTGAAAAGAAGACCTACTGGCTGAGAAAATAAATATGAACTTATCATATACAGTATTTCATATTTACTTGCCTAATTTTTTTTTTATGTTTTTTGGTTTGTCCTTTACATAATATATTTTAAAAAAAACTCTCCCTTTGAAACAAAATTCTTTCCATTTATTAGAATAACTTTCTAATGTAAATGTGAAAGGTTATACATTAATGATTTATTTAAATCAGTAGCTTCCTAAGTGCAGAGAACAGATAACCTTTTCTGAGTTATGTTGGTGCAAACATAGCTCTTCTGACATTCAAGCAATGTCAAGATCATTTAAATCACCCTCTCCAACTTAACATACAAATATGTTTTCATGCTTCAAGCTTGTGATCCCTTTTCGTCTTAGCAGACCCACCTTGATCAGCTCAGTGATTAGAGTTACGTAAACCATTGTTGTTATGTAATGTCTACAGACAATATTGCTGTTATTAATAAACATTAGACTGACTCCATCAACTCAGGACTATGTGTTTTATTTTTCTTGCAGTGTGAATATTTACTGTATTTGTACCCTAAATGGTGGGATAATGGAGCTTTCCATAAAAAAAAAGGGATAACAAGGCCACTTTTAATTAAGACAAGAACAACCCAGCCTGTATTGTACACTTCTGATTACAGAGGTTATTTCAAATTAACATAAGTTTTTGGAGGCTGTACTGAAGTTGGTTGTATTAAATACCAGCTGTACTGGCAGATAAGCGTGGGATGTGAAAAGAAGATAGTGTTCACATTCAAATTAGCACTTGGCACAATATAATTCTCTGATTGCAAACTATATGAAGTTGCCGGTGCTAATTGGTTGATTTTATTTGAAGCAGATGTTGTTAGCTTTCCCACTAATGATCTGGAGAGAAATTCTTTTAAAAGACATGCCATGTTAGGTTCTCTGCAGCATAATAAGCTAATTACAACTTTAAATACTTGCAGTAATTAGCACAATGTGTGTAAAGTGCCTGTGATCTTTTCACCCTGCTGCATTCTTGTTAGGGCAGTTTTTTATTAAAAAAAAAAAAAAAAAAAGTACTGCTTGTCCAAGACTGGTTTTGTACTTGTGTTATAGTTAAATCTTTGTGTATATTATGTACCTAATATTTAGGATTGATTTATTATTACACACATATATATTGCATGAATTGTAGTTTTTGTGGCTTCTATCATTAAAGTAACAACATATTTGACAGCAAATTACAACAACAAAAAATAATTAACATAACACAAGTAATTAGTAAACTATTGTGTAAAATATGAGTAAGGTATTGTCCAAAAATTGGCGAGAATTATATAAGAATTGAGCTGATTTCTGGTCATTAAAGCCTGGGCCGAATGTCGGGTAGACATGTGCGATTCGTTTCGTACGAATCGAAAATACGTACGAATTTCCGAAAATGTGTACGAAAATTCGTAAATTCTGAAGCATCCGAAATACGAATTTCTATTCTTACGAATTTTATATGAAATACAAAATTTAGTTGACAAATTTCGTTTCGGGAGTGGGAGACTGCTCAGACTGGTACTGGTAGTCGATGGGAGATTCAGAATTGGACAAAATAAGAATGTTCGTTAATATCATTTTATTATTGTCATAATAATTACGATTATTCGTTATGATGAAGCTAAAAACTCAGGAAGTCAGCACAGCACAGGGATGGTGGGAGCCCCTCATAATGAGCACAGCACAGGGATGGTGGGAGCCCCTCATAATGAGCACAGCACAGGGATGGTGGAAGCCCCTCATAATGAGCACAGCAGGGGTACAGCCCCAGGAGGAAGTCAGCACAGCTCAGGGATGGTGGGAGCCCCTCATAACGAATGTTCGTAATTGTTACGAAAAGTTAACAAACCTAACAAGCTTTTGTATTTCATACGAATCCAAATTGAATTTTGGACACGAATTACGAAATTCGAATTAACGGGTTACTACAAACCCAGGAAGTCAGCACAGCACAGGGATGATGGGAGCCCCTCATAATGAGCACAGCAGGGGTACAGCCCCAAGAGAAAGTCAGCACAGCACAGGGATGGTGGGAGCCCTCATAATGAGCACAGCACAAGGATGGTGGGAGCCCCTCATAATGAGCACAGCAGGAGTACAGCCCCAGGAGGAAGGCAGCACAGCACAGGGATGGTGGGAGCCCCTCATAACGAATGTTCGTAATTGTTATGAAAAGTTAACAAACCTAACAAGCTTTCTTATTTCGTACAAATCCAAATTGAATTTCGGACACGAATTACGAAATTCGAATTAACGGGCTACTACAAACCTAGGAAGTCAGCACAGGGATGATGGGAGCCACTAATAATGAGCATAGCAGGGGTACAGCCCCAGGAGGAAGTCAGCACAGCACAGGGATGGTGGGAGCCCTCATAATGAGCACAGCACAGGGATGGTGGGAGCCCCTCATAATGAGCACAGCAGGGGTACAGCCCCAGGAGGAAGTCAGCACAGCACAGGGATGGTGGGAGCCCCTCATAATGAATGTTGGTAATTGTTATGAAAAGTTAACGAATATCACGAAAATTCGTATTTCGTACGAAACAAATCCAAATTGAATTTTGGACACGAATTACGAAATACGAATTTTTGTCTAATATGAAACGTAACGTAACGAAACAAATTTATTGACGGTGCACATGTCTAATGTCGGGCGGCATCACCCGGTTCAACAGAAATGTGTACTGAAGCTGGTCCGACAGAAGCCGGCCGTTCGAAAAAGGTCAAAGAAGGTCTGCTGACTGGCTCTGGTCAGCGCTCACAGCCAACGGCTGAGAGCGCTGACCAGAGTGTTCAGGCGAGGGGGCCGTCCCCTTGTCAGAAAACAACAGAACAGCAGGGAGGATCGTTGTACTAACATCGGATTTTTAGTGCAGCGGCTCCGACCTGAACTGTCAAGTTTTTTTCATTCAGCCCGCTGGGTTGAACGGAAAAAAATACTAGCAGTGTGTACTAGGCTTAAAAAGTGATTCATTAGTCAAAGAATCCTATGGATGCCTAAAACACACATTAATTCTTAATTACTGTTTCATGATCTCAGCAACACCCATTCAGAAGTGTTGGGAAGTCAAACTAAAATGTCAGTTTTGGTCAAGCAACCAGAGTGCTGGGCTTATGCAGGGATATTAGAAATTCTGTGTGAAAGGATTTCTGAGGCACATCAAGGAATGAGGCCATAACTTCCAACTCACCTCTGTACCTGTTTTCAAAAGTCACAATTGTTACTTATCCAAAAAGGATACAAAAAGCATTTATTTATTTTATTTGCAGTTGTTATAGCTTTTTCTTAAATTGAACTTGTGCTTTGTCTATGAAGTCCAAAGCAAATGATTCACTTTAATGCCACCCCACCAGTTTCACATATGTACATTGCTTTTTCTTTTCTCCGTCCGTTAAAGACCAAAGAGAGGAAGCCATGTGTAAATTTCATGTCATAACTTCAAGTCATAACTTGAAGGTAATATGGTGGCTGAGTACAAATTAATTATTAATTAGTTAATTATAACATTTTTGAATTAATAAAAAAAAAAAGGTTTATTCAATCCCCCAGGAGACTAGGTGCATATAGCACTTGGTCTCAATGTGATCGGCAGCCCCATTGCAGAGTAAAAGCTGTTTATTAATGCTAATACTTGCTGTAGCTCCATCCCTGCCTGAAGTCTGATTTAACCACTTGCCTCCTGGGCACTTTTACCCAAGGCCAATTTTCAGCTTTCAGCACTGTCGCACTTTGAATGACAATTACGCAGTCGTGCAGCACTGTACCCATATGAATTTTTTATAAAAAATTTCCACATAAATAGAGAATTTAAATAGTTTTTTTTTCTAAACAAACCAAAAAAGACAGAAATGTTTGAATTTTTTTTTCTTTGTTTGTTATAGAATTTTGCAAACAGGTAGTTTTTCTCCTTTAATGATGTGCCCTGATGATGTTGCACTGATGGGCACTAATAGACAACACTGACGGGCACTGATGAGGTGGCACTGATGGGCACTGATAGGCAGCACTGATGGGTACTGATAGGCTGAGCTGGTGGGCACTGATGGACACTGGTGGGCACTGATGAGGAGGCACTGACGAGGCTGCTCTGATATGCGGCACTGATGGGCACTGATAGGCATTACTGATGGGCACTGATTGGCAGCACTGATGGGTACTGATTGATGGCACTGGTTCGCACTGATTTGTAGTACTGATGGGCACTGATTGGCATCACTGATAGACACTGATTGGCAATGATAGGCAACACTGGTGGTCACTGTTGGGGCTGCACTGATAATCAGGACACTGTTGATCAGCGCCCTGATTATTAGTGCAGATGTCTCCTTTCACACTAGCTGGTTATAGGCTTTCGATAACCAGCAAGTGTGTTTACATTGTGATCAGCTATAATTGGACACAGCTGATTACGTGGTAAAGAGCTGATGTGATTGGCCCTTTACCCTGATCTGTGATCAGCTTTGTACGATCACGGGAGGACTTTATATAACGCCCTCCCAGAACTGGCTGATCGCGCTGTAGCCGTCATTTTGCTATAGTTGGTTGGGCTTGGCCCCTTAGTTCCAGTGAAGGGAACTCTTAAGGCATCAGCATACCAAGACATTTTGGACAATTTAATGCTCCCAACTTTGTGGGAACAGTTTGGGGATGGCCCCTTCTTGTTCCAACATGTCTGCGCACCAGTGCACAAAGCAAGTTCCATAAAGACATGGATGAGTGAGTTTGGGGTGGAGGAACTTGACTGGTCTGCACAGAGTCCTTACCTCAACCTGATAGAACACCTTTGGGATGAATTAGAGTGGAGACTGCGAGCCAGGCCTTCTCGCTCACATCAGTGCCTAACCTTATAATTGCGTTTCTGAAAGAATGGACAAAAATTCCCATAGACACACTCCTAAACCTTGTGGACAGTCTTCCCAGAAGAGTTGAAGCTGTCAAAGCTACAAAGGGTGGGCCAACTCAATACTGAATCCTGCAGACTAAGACTTGGATGGCATTATTGTTCATGCGTGTGTGATGGCAGGTGTCCCAATACTTATATACCTGTATACACAGTATATCTTGGATAAATCTTAGGCCCTCTTTTGACTTGGTTTAAATTAAAACCTTTCACGCTCCTACGTCAGATCTTCTACAATACTTTAGCATGAGAGAGTACACTTTGATGAAGACCTTTTGAATTGGTGATTTTTTTTTTTTAGTTTTGCTTCATAAAATGTAAACAAATTGAGTTTGTATTAATTTTTTCAATAATTTCTTTTGAAAAGACTTGACACAAATATTGTCACAATTTAGCCTGCAGTTTTCCTGACTGTGTAATTCTTATATCCTTGCTGCAGTGCTTCTGCTAGTCCTCTGATTTCTTTCACATATGTTTTTTGGCTTCTACGCTCACCTATGTGCGTCACCTACTATTCTGTGGGTTTATATTCCTTTCCCTTCCATCACTTCCTGGCCCTGACACATGCTTAGTGCAGCCCGCATTGCTGAGCAACTTCACAGTCCTCTGAACTCCCGCTTCCTTACCAGTGGTGGCTGGTGCCAGTGCCATCTTAAGAGTAGTGATGAGCCGAACACCCCCGGGTTCGGTTCGCACCAGAACCCGCGAACGGACCGAAAGTTCGAACGAACATTAGAACCCTATTAAATACAATGGATGCGAACGTTCGAATTCTAAAGTGCTAATTATAAAAACTATTATGCATGTTATTGTCCTAAAAAGGGTTTGGGAACCCGGGTTCTGCACCAGGGGACATGTATCAATGCAAAAATAAGTTTTAAAAACGGTCGTTTTCCGGGAGCAGTCATTTTAATGATGCATAAAGTGAAAAAAAAAAAGTCAAATATTCCTTTAAATATCGTACCTGGGGGGTGTCTAAAGTATGCCTGTGAAGTGCCACGTGTTTCCCGTGTTTAGAACTGTCCCTGCACAAAATGACACTTCTAAAGGAAAAAAAAGCCATTTAAAACTGCTTGCGGCTTTAATGTAATGTCTGGTCCCGGTAATATGGATGAAAATCTTTAAGAAAAATGGCATAGCTACCCCATGACCCCCCCCCTACCCCAGCCCATTACCAGCCCCTTTGGGTCTTGTATGGATATTAAGGGGAACCCCGCACATAAAATAAAAAAGGCCCTATATACTCTGAACAGCCGTATACAGGCGGTGCATACAAGACAGGGACTGTAGGTTTGTTCTTATGTAGAATCTGTTTGTAATTTTGAACAGGTACATTGTTGAAGTGTAGCTCCAGACCAAAAATCTATTTTTAAACTTTTTGGAAAACATAGGTAAGGGTTATCACCCCTGTAACATTTGTTTTGCTGTCTGTGCCCCTGTTCAGAACATTTCACCTCACTTTCCGTCCTAATGACAACTGTTTTTGAAATGTGGTGTTTTTCTTGAAACAAGGATTGCTGATAAAGCATCAGTACAGAGGAGACACCTTTCTCCCATATTTATTCTTACAGGAGAGAATTTTCCTTCCTAGTGGTAGATTTCCTCTCACTTCCTGTTGTCTTCTTGCGTTTGCAAGTAGGAGTCGTTTGTAAGTTGGATGTTTGAAAGTAGGGACCTGCCGTATATACTCTGCAGAAATAGGCCCCTTAGTTGTTGGTGTTGGCACAACACTGTAAGCACTCACAGTTACTCTTGGTTGGTGCTGGAACGCCCTGCTGTCAACTATTATATCAGGAATTTTAATTACATATAATTGTTGAACAGTGGTAGTAAAAATTGGGCCTTTGATGGTGGTGCTGGTGCCACAACACTGTAAGCCCTGACAGTTACTCTTGGTGGGTGCAGCAATGGGCCCTGCTGTGAATTATTAGATCAAGAATTGTAATTACATGCCCCTGTTGAACAGGGGCTGAAAAATTGGGCCTTAGGCACTGGTGGCACAACACTGCAACCCTTCACAGATACTGTACTTGGAGCACAGCAATGAGCCCTGTTGCAAAGTATTGCTTCAAAAATTGTAATGACACGCCCCTGTTAAACAGGGGCTGAAAAATTGGGCCTTAGGCACTGGTGGCACAACACTGCAACTCCTCACAGATACTGTACTTGGAGCACAGCAATGAGCCCTGTTGCAAAGTATTGCTTCAAAAATTGTAATTACACGCCCCTGTTAAACAGGGGCTGAAAAATTGGGCGTTAGGCACTGGTGGCGGCACCCATAAACAAAAATGATCTTCCAAGCTATCATCATCAATCGTATCATTGAGGACTCGGAGGAGGAGGATAGCCAGTCAACATAACAGCACAGGCACTCAGCATCAGCATCAGTCTTGAAGGGATGTGACATTTTAAAATCAATTAGTCTGTTATATCAGCATCAGGTGTGTGGTAGCTGGTGGTGATCCAAGACTGGTTCATCTTGATGAAAGTCAGTCGATCAACCGAGTCGGTGGACAGGCGCACCCTGTGATCCGTGACAAATCCTCCAGCAGCACTGAATGTGCGTTCCGAAAGAACGCTGGATGCAGGACAGGCCAGTAGCTCAATTGCATACTGTGCAAGCTCTGGCCAGTGATCCATCCTCAAGACCCAGTAAGCCAGAGGATTTTCGGTGGGGAAGGTGTCCAAGTCTGACCTTGCCCCTAGATATTCCTGCACCATGTTTATCAGACGCTGGCGATGGTTGCTGGAACCGATCATACTTTGGGGCTGCGGACTAAAGAATTGTCTGAACGCATCGGTCAGACGGCCACCTTCCCCACCGCTCCTTCTTTGACTGGCCGAAGCCTCAGCAACTCGTTGTCCAGGACCAGGAGTTTGCAACCTCCCAGTCTCTGGGAACGCGTTGCACAGACCTTTCTGCAAGGCCTCCCGGAGTTGTCTCATCCTCTGCTCCCTCTGCGACGGTAACATAAGGTCCGCAACCTTACCCTTGTACCGTGGATCAAGGAGAGTGGCCAGCCAGTAATGGTCCCTCTCCTTGATCCGAAGAATACGAGGATCCTTCCGCAGACTTTGCAGGATCAGGGAGGCCATGCAGCGTAGGTTTGCTGAGGCATTCGCTCCGGAGTCCTCTGGGTCACTAAGGACGACATGATCCGCAGCCACCTCCTCCCAGCCACGTACAAGTCCACTGGTTTCTTGGGACTGTAAATCATCCCTAAAAGACTGCTGCTGATGATGCTGAGTGCCAGCCTCCACCTCCATGCTGACACAATCCTCCTCCTCCTCCTCCTCCTCCTCCTCCTCCTCCTCTTCCTGTGCGATGGGTGGGACAGAAGGAACACTGTCTGGGTAAAGGGGGCCTTGAGAGGCAAGGAAGTCCTCCTCTTCCTGCCTCTGTTCTGCCTCAAGTGCCCTGTCCATTATTCCATGCAGCGTGTGCTCCAACAGGTGGACAAGAGGTACAGTGTCACTGATGCATGCACTGTCACTGCTCACCATCCTCGTGGCCTCCTCAAATGGTGCCAGGACAGTGCATGCATCCCTGATCATGCCCCACTGGCGTGGAGAAAAAAAACCAAGCTCCCCTGACCCTGTCCTGGTGCCGTAGTCGCACAGGTACTCATTGATGGCCCTCTGCTGCGTGTGCAGCCGCTGCAGCATGGCCAACGTTGAGTTCCACCTGGTGGGCATGTCACATATAAGGCGGTTCTTGGGCAGGTTCAACTCCTTTTGCAGCTCAGCCAGGCGAGCACTGGCATTATAAGATCTGCGGAAATGCACACAGACTTTCCTGGCCTGCCTCAGGACATCCTGTAAGCCCGGGTACCTGCCCAAGAAGCGCTGCACCACCAGGTTAAGGACGTGAGCCACACAGGGCACATGGGTCAGTTGTCCCTGTCGGAGGGCGGAGAGGAGGTTGGTGCCATTGTCGCAAACCACCATTCCTGGCTTAAGCTGGCGTGGCGTCAACCACCTCTCGGCCTGGCCCTGCAGAGCAGACAGGACCTCTGCCCCAGTGTGGCTTCTGTCCCCCAAACACACCAGCGCAAGCACGGCATGGCATCTTTTTGCCTGCGTACTTGCGTAGCCCCGTGAACGGCTACGGAGCACCGCTGGTTCATAGGACAAACCACAGGAAGAGGCCATGGAGGAAGAAGAAGAGGAGGGGGTGGAGGAGAGAGGTGTGTCACAACCAGTAGTAGCATTTTGGAGGCGTGGCGGTGGGACAACCTCCAACACTACTGCACCTTGTCCTGAATCCTTCCCAGCTGCCAAAAGAGTGACCCAATGGGCCGTGAAAGAAAGGTAACGTCCCTGTCCATGCCTGCTGGACCATGAGTCAGCGGTAATATGCACCTTACCGCTGACCGCCCTGTCCAGCGAGGCCAAGACATTGCCTTCCACATGCCGGTAGAGAGCCGGAATAGCCTTCCGTGAGAAAAAGTGGCGTTTGGGAACCTGCCACTGAGGAACCGCACATTGCACAAACTCACGGAAGGGGGCCGAGTCTACCAACTGAAAAGGCAGCAGTTGAAGCGCTAGCAATTTAGCCAAGCTAGCATTCAACCGCTGGGCATGTGGATGGCTGGGAGTGAACTTCTTTCGACGGTCCAGCAGCTGGGGCAGGGAAATTTGCCTGCTAGAATCGGACGTCGGTGTACTGCTAGCAGAGTGGGCGCAAGTACTTGGCTGTGACACACCTAATTCTACACCTTCATTCCTCTCAGTGCATGTTTCAGAGAGGACTGAAGTTATAGTGGGGTTGGAGATCCCAGCTGATGCGGTGCAAGGAGAGGTCCGCTTTGTTCTTTGGTGTGGGTCTTTGAGGTAGGCTTGCCAACGAGCTGCATGGCAGGTCAACATATGTCTGGTCAGGCATGTGGTACCCAAGCGGCTGATGTTTTGGCCACGCGATATACGCTTGAGACATATGTTGCAAACAGCAGCTGTGCGATCTGATGCACTAGCCTCAAAAAAGGCCCACACCAAAGAACTTTTTGAATGACGGGCAGAGGCAGCGCCCTGCACAGGCGGAGCTCTGCGGTGTGATTCCGTCGGTGTACTGCCCTTACGCTGGCCACCAAAGGGCATCCTGCCTCGTTGGAGATGTGCCTCCTCCTCATCCTCCTCCTCCTCCTCTCTCCTATTAGGCACCCACGTGGAGTCATTGACCTCATCATCCCCTCCCTCCTCATCACTGGAGCCAATCTGGCAGTATGCTGCAGCTGCTGGAACATGACTGCCAGATTGGTGTCCTTCTTGAGCATCCCCTCTGTCTGCTCTCACGCTACTGCCTTCCTCTAGCTGGGTTTCATCATCAGACCCTTCGAAACGCTGGGCATCCTCCTGGAGCATGTACCCAACACTGTGCTGAAACAGTTCGGGGGACTCCTCAGGAGGAGGACATGGTGGGTCTAGGGAAGGAGTGACTGATGATTTGTCTGACATTGATACCAGGGAAGACGACGCTTTGGCAGCTGCTTTTCCAGTACCCTGAGCCTGGGTGAGAGAGGATGAGGAGGAGGAGGAGGGCTTGGTCATCCACTCTACCAAGTCTTCGGCATGATGTGGCTCAACATGTCCAGCTGCCGAAAAGAAGGACAAGCGTGTCCCATGGCCATGTGCTGATGACAATGCACCGCGTCCACGACCAGCACTGTTGCCCCCAGACACAGAGCCTGCTTGCCCTCTTTTATTGCCTCCTGACTGTCTGCCTCTCCTTGTTTGCCTTCCAGACATTCTAATAGATGGCCTGCAGGGAGATGGGAAAAAAGCAATAAGGGCTACCTTCAGGTGTCCTTCTCTGTCCCTTGAAACAAGGACTTTCACAGTGAAAGAAACTGACACTGTCCCTACCTAGAGTTTTCTGTCCCTAGAATAAATGTTTTTTTTAATCACAATATAGCACAAGGACAATTCACTCAATGTCTCTCCAGGTCCCTGGAAACAAGGACTTGCAGAGTGAAAGAAACTGACACTGTCCCTACCTAGAGTTTTCTGTCCCTAGAATAAATGTTTTTTTTAAGCACAATATAGCACAAGGACAATTAACTCACTGTCCTTACAGGTCCCTGGAAACAAGGACTTGCAGAGTGAAAAAAAAAAAACACTCTCCCTACCTACAGTTTTCTGTCCCTAGAAAAAATGTTTTTTTTAAGCACAATATAGCACAAGGACAATTAACTCACTGTCCTTACAGGTCCCTGGAAACAAGGACTTGCAGAGTGAAAGAAAAAAAACACTCTCCCTACCTACAGTTTTCTGTCCCTAGAAAAAATGTTTTTTTTAATCACAATATAGCACAAGGAAAATTAACTCACTGTCCTTACAGGTCCCTGGAAACAAGGACTTGCAGAGTGAAAGAAAAAAAACACTCTCCCTACCTACAGTTTTCTGTCCCTAGAAAAAATGTTTTTTTTAATCACAATATAGCACAAGGAAAATTAACTCACTGTCCTTACAGGTCCCTGGAAACAAGGACTTGCAGAGTGAAAGAAACTGACACTGTCCCTACCTAGAGTTTTCTGTCCCTAGAATAAATGTTTTTTTTAAGCACAATATAGCACAAGGACAATTAACTCACTGTCCTTACAGGTCCCTGGAAACAAGGACTTGCAGAGTGAAAGAAAAAAAACAATCTCCCTACCTACAGTTTTCTGTCCCTAGAAAAAATGTTTTTTTTAAGCACAATATAGCACAAGTAAAATTAACTCACTGTCCTTACAGGTCCCTGGAAACAAGGACTTGCAGAGTGAAAGAAAAAAAACACTCTCCCTACCTACAGTTTTCTGTCCCTAGAAAAAATGTTTTTTTTAATCACAATATAGCACAAGGAAAATTAACTCACTGTCCTTACAGGTCCCTGGAAACAAGGACTTGCAGAGTGAAAGAAACTGACACTGTCCCTACCTAGAGTTTTCTGTCCCTAGAATAAATGTTTTTTTTAATCACAATATAGCACAAGGAAAATTAACTCACTGTCCTTACAGGTCCCTGGAAACAAGGACTTGCAGAGTGAAAGAAACTGACACTGTCCCTACCTAGAGTTTTCTGTCCCTAGAATAAATGTTTTTTTTAAGCACAATATAGCACAAGGACAATTAACTCACTGTCCTTACAGGTCCCTGGAAACAAGGACTTGCAGAGTGAAAAAAAAAAACACTCTCCCTACCTAGAGTTTTCTGTCCCTAGAAAAAATGTTTTTTTTAAGCACAATATAGCACAAGGACAATTAACTCACTGTCCTTACAGGTCCCTGGAAACAAGGACTTGCAGAGTGAAAGAAAAAAAACACTCTCCCTACCTAGAGTTTTCTGTCCCTAGAAAAAATGTTTTTTTTAATCACAATATAGCACAAGGAAAATTAACTCACTGTCCTTACAGGTCCCTGGAAACAAGGACTTGCAGAGTGAAAGAAAAAAAACACTCTCCCTACCTACAGTTTTCTGTCCCTAGAAAAAATGTTTTTTTTAATCACAATATAGCACAAGGAAAATTAACTCACTGTCCTTACAGGTCCCTGGAAACAAGGACTTGCAGAGTGAAAGAAACTGACACTGTCCCTACCTAGAGTTTTCTGTCCCTAGAATAAATGTTTTTTTAAATCACAATATAGCACAAGGAAAATTAACTCACTGTCCTTACAGGTCCCTGGAAACAAGGACTTGCAGAGTGAAAGAAACTGACACTGTCCCTACCTAGAGTTTTCTGTCCCTAGAATAAATGTTTTTTTTAATCACAATATAGCACAAGGAAAATTAACTCACTGTCCTTACAGGTCCCTGGAAACAAGGACTTGCAGAGTGAAAGAAACTGACACTGTCCCTACCTAGAGTTTTCTGTCCCTAGAATAAATGTTTTTTTTAATCACAATATAGCACAAGGACAATTCACTCAATGTCTCTCCAGGTCCCTGGAAACAAGGACTTGCAGAGTGAAAGAAACTGACACTGTCCCTACCTAGAGTTTTCTGTCCCTAGAATAAATGTTTTTTTTAAGCACAATATAGCACAAGGACAATTAACTCACTGTCCTTACAGGTCCCTGGAAACAAGGACTTGCAGAGTGAAAAAAAAAAAACACTCTCCCTACCTACAGTTTTCTGTCCCTAGAAAAAATGTTTTTTTTAAGCACAATATAGCACAAGGACAATTAACTCACTGTCCTTACAGGTCCCTGGAAACAAGGACTTGCAGAGTGAAAGAAAAAAAACACTCTCCCTACCTAGAGTTTTCTGTCCCTAGAAAAAATGTTTTTTTTAATCACAATATAGCACAAGGAAAATTAACTCACTGTCCTTACAGGTCCCTGGAAACAAGGACTTGCAGAGTGAAAGAAAAAAAACACTCTCCCTACCTACAGTTTTCTGTCCCTAGAAAAAATGTTTTTTTTAATCACAATATAGCACAAGGAAAATTAACTCACTGTCCTTACAGGTCCCTGGAAACAAGGACTTGCAGAGTGAAAGAAACTGACACTGTCCCTACCTAGAGTTTTCTGTCCCTAGAATAAATGTTTTTTTTAATCACAATATAGCACAAGGAAAATTAACTCACTGTCCTTACAGGTCCCTGGAAACAAGGACTTGCAGAGTGAAAGAAACTGACACTGTCCCTACCTAGAGTTTTCTGTCCCTAGAATAAATGTTTTTTTTAATCACAATATAGCACAAGGAAAATTAACTCACTGTCCTTACAGGTCCCTGGAAACAAGGACTTGCAGAGTGAAAGAAACTGACACTGTCCCTACCTAGAGTTTTCTGTCCCTAGAATAAATGTTTTTTTTAATCACAATATAGCACAAGGAAAATTAACTCACTGTCCTTACAGGTCCCTGGAAACAAGGACTTGCAGAGTGAAAGAAACTGACACTGTCCCTACCTAGAGTTTTCTGTCCCTAGAATAAATGTTTTTTTTAAGCACAATATAGCACAAGGACAATTAACTCACTGTCCTTACAGGTCCCTGGAAACAAGGACTTGCAGAGTGAAAGAAAAAAAACACTCTCCCTACCTACAGTTTTCTGTCCCTAGAAAAAATGTTTTTTTTAATCACAATATAGCACAAGGAAAATTAACTCACTGTCCTTACAGGTCCCTGGAAACAAGGACTTGCAGAGTGAAAGAAACTGACACTGTCCCTACCTAGAGTTTTCTGTCCCTAGAATAAATGTTTTTTTTAATCACAATATAGCACAAGGACAATTAACTCACTGTCCTTACAGGTCCCTGGAAACAAGGACTTGCAGAGTGAAAGAAACTGACACTGTCCCTACCTAGAGTTTTCTGTCCCTAGAATAAATGTTTTTTTTAAGCACAATATAGCACAAGGACAATTAACTCACTGTCCTTACAGGTCCCTGGAAACAAGGACTTGCAGAGTGAAAGAAAAAAAACACTCTCCCTACCTACAGTTTTCTGTCCCTAGAAAAAATGTTTTTTTTAATCACAATATAGCACAAGGAAAATTAACTCACTGTCCTTACAGGTCCCTGGAAACAAGGACTTGCAGAGTGAAAGAAACTGACACTGTCCCTACCTAGAGTTTTCTGTCCCTAGAATAAATGTTTTTTTTAATCACAATATAGCACAAGGACAATTAACTCACTGTCCTTACAGGTCCCTGGAAACAAGGACTTGCAGAGTGAAAGAAACTGACACTGTCCCTACCTAGAGTTTTCTGTCCCTAGAATAAATGTTTTTTTTAAGCACAATATAGCACAAGGACAATTAACTCACTGTCCTTACAGGTCCCTGGAAACAAGGACTTGCAGAGTGAAAGAAACTGACACTGTCCCTACCTAGAGTTTTCTGTCCCTAGAATAAATGTTTTTTTTAAGCACACTATAGCAGAAGCACAAAACACACTGACACTCTCCCTACCTATCCTTCTCTTTCCCTAAACTAAAGGAATCCAGGTTAAGCAAGAAAGAAATAACAGTCACTGTCCCTGCCTATGCTACTCTATCCCTGCTCCGGAACACACTACACTAGGCCGCCGTGCTGGCGGCCTTTTATAGTGTGGGGCGTGTACTAAACACCCTCAGCAATAATTGGCCACAGGCATCCTGCCTGTGGCCAATCATTGCTCTCCTCGCTGCCGGCGCTGTGATTGGCCAAGCATGCGGGGTCACAGTGCATGCTTGGCCAATCACAGCGCCTGGATGACACTGCGATGGCGTAGTGCATTGTGGGCCGTTCGCGTCACTCGAATTTGGCGCGAACGGCCCAAATCGTTCGATCTTCGTCGAACGATCGAACAGCCAATGTTCGAGTCGAACGTATGTTCGACTCGAACACGAAGCTCATCCCTACTTAAGAGCATTATAGGCCCCCGGGCAATACAGTGCACTGGGGCCCTGTCTACACAATCACGCACGAGAATAAAAATGCAAATTATCAATAAGGCTATATGGTAATGATACCATTGGCATTTCTGCTGGAATTGGGATACATGGGAGAATAGGAGAAACATTTGTAATAAGTGGTGGGACAGGAGGGACATCGAGGATAAGTGGGGGGGGGGGAACATTTGGGAAAAGTGAGAGTAGACGAGGGGCATTGGGGATAAGTGGGAGGAGAGGGGGGACATTTGGGATAAGTGGGGGGAGAGGGGGGACATTTGAGATAAGTGGGATAATGGGGATAAGTGGGGGGCAGGAGGAACATTCAGGATAAGTGGGAGGACAGAAGGAACATTGAGAGGATGGGAGGGACATTGGAGATAAGTGAGGGGACAGAAGGAACATTGAGAGGATGGGAGGGACATTGGAGATAAGTGGGGGGGGACAGGAGGAACATTGGGGGGACAGGAGGGACATTGAGGATAAGTGGGAGGACAGGAGTAATATTGGAGGGACATTGAGGATAAGTGGGAGGACAGGAGTAATATTGGGGGGACAGGAGGGACATTGAGGATAAGTGGGAGGACAGGAGGAATATTGGGGGGACAGGAGGAAATTTGGGAGGACAGCAGGAACATTGGGGATAAGTGGGGGGCCAGGAGGGACATTGGGGATAAGTGGGGGGACAGAAAGAACATTGAGAGGACAGGAGGGACATTGAGGATAAGTGGGGGGGCAGGAGGAACGTTGAGGTACAGGAGAAACATTGGGGGGTCAGGAGGGACATTGGGGATAAGTGGAGGGACAGGAGGAACATTAGGGGCCAGGAGGGACATTGGGGGTTATTGGGGGGACAGGAGGAACATTGGGGATAATTGGGGGGATAGGAGGGACATTGGGTATAAGTGGGGGGACAGGAGGAGAATAGGAGGGACATTGGGTATAAGTGGGGGGACAGGAGGAGAATTGGGGGGACAGGAGGGACATTGCAGATAAGTGGGGGACAGGAGGGACATTGGGTATAAGTGGGGGGACAGGAGGGATATTGGGTATAAGTGGGGGGACAGGAGGAGAATTGGGGGGACAGGAGGGACATTGCGGATAAGTGGGGGGCAGGCGGAACGTTGGGGGACAGGAGAAACATTGGGGGGTCAGGAGGGACATTGGGGATAAGTGGAGGGACAGGAGGAACATTAGGGGGCCAGGAGGGACATTGGGGGTTATTGGGGGGACAGGAGGAACATTGGGGATAATTGGGGGGACAGGAGGGACATTGGGTATAAGTGGGGGGACAGGAGGAGAATAGGAGGGACATTGAGTATAAGTGGGGGGACAGGAGGAGAATTGGGGGGACAGGAGGGACATTGCAGATAAGTGGGGGGCAGGAGGAACGTTGGGGGAAAGGAGGAACATTGGGGGGACAGAAGGGACATTGTGGATAAGTGGGGGGACAGAAGGAACATTGAGAGGACAGCAGGGACATTGGGTATAAGTGGGGGGACAGGAGGGACATTGGGTATAAGTGGGGGACAGGAGGAGAATTGGGGGGACAGGAGGGACATTGCGGATAAGTGGGGGCCAGGAGGAACGTTGGGGGACAGGAGGAACATTGGGGGGACAGAAGGGACATTGTGGATAAGTGGGGGGACAGAAGGAACATTGAGAGGACAGGAGGGACATTGGGGATAAGTGGGGGGACAGGAGGGACAGTGGGGAGACAGGAGGGACATTAGGGATAATTGGGGGGACAGGGACATTTGGGGGACAGGAGGGACATTGGGGATAATTGGGGGGCAGGAGGGACATTGGGAGAGACAGAGTGGACAGGAGGGATATTGGGGGAGACAGGAGGGGCATTGGGGATAATTGGGGGGGACAGGAGGGACATTGGGGATAATTGAGGGGACAGTGGGGAGACAGGAGAGACATTGGGGGGACATTGGAGATTAGTGGGGGAGATGGTGATGCTCTGTGTATGTGTGTAGTGCACACTGTGTGACTGTACTGTACATCTGTGTCACATACCACAGTTCACTTGGTCAGGAAGATCTCCGGAGATGTCATTTCATCACATGTGCCTGTGGGGTAGAGGCGAGCAGGCGCCGCCGCGCCAGTCCCAGACTGGCTGCCACAACGGGAAAAGGGGAGATCCAGTCTGGCGCAGAGGAGGAGAATCCGATGGCGGTGGCTCACACAGCGAGGCAGAGGCGGGACTCCCAGAGCAACCCAGCCCCTGCCACCGCACATGACACCCGTTCTTCCAATCACCGGGATGCCGCTGCCCATCCCTGAGCCGCAACATGGCGGCTGGAGCGCAGCAAGTGACACCGTCCATACACATTACGACGAAGTGACACTGGCACCCACTGGGCAGGTGGGGCCCACTGGGCAGGTGGGGCCCCCCAGGCAAGTGGGGCCCCCGGGCAACTGCCCAGCATGCCCATTCGAAAAGACGGCCCTGGCTGGTGCTCCATCAGTTGGGGGGGCGACAGACGGACCTGACCAACCATGCCCCCCCATCGTTCCAGCCCGCACCGCACTAGCACCCTCCCCTCATCGTCAGCTTACTTAGTGTACATGGCTCACTCACCTCTTCTATGCGGTAGTCTGCTGGCGGGGATCCTCTGCCTCCAGGTACCCGAGATCAGCACACATAGCCCTATTGCTGACTCAGATCCAATCCCCAATGAGTGACAGCAGGAGTGGGTGTCTGGGCACAGCCTCCAAGATTGTCCACCTAAAGCAGCACTGATTTGACAGCTCTGATAGAGAGGAGGAGGAGGCGGAGGGGCTGAGAACCGTGTGTTCCCAGAGAGCGCCGACTGCGTGACAGCAGCCGTGCGTCTCCACCCTCCTCCTCCTTTTAGGCCAATATGAGAGCTGCTCCTTTCGGCCAATCAGGAAAGGGGTCTCAGAAGAATCAGTGTGATAATTGCGAATATTAATTTGCTATTGTCACACAACTGGGTGGGCTCGGAGCGCAGTGCTCTGCGCCCCTAGCCCACCCTTTTTAGCCTCTGGCTCTAATCACGTGCTTAAAAAAAAACACCCTCCCCCATTGGAATCCATGCGTCCAGTGACCTGCATGTAGAACAGAGGGCCGGACGCATGGATGGGGGGCGGCGTCCCTGCGCCCCTAGTGGATGGGTCACCACTGTTCCTTTCTATATGTGTATTCTTTATCTGACCTCCCATGTACTGACCCCAGCTTTGTCTATGGTGCGTGCTTGCCTGCTGCCCACCCTGACCTTGGTTTGTTTCCTGAATTTCCTTCTGTCTCCTGCCATCTGTACTCTGCACACACTAGTGGTCTCTGCATCCTCATCTAGGCATACCTTGGGGACGTGACCTGGTTCCAGCTTGCTGCAAGTCTATCCCCATCATCAGGCCCCTGGTGAAGAAGCAGGCTGGGGCTTAGACATGTCCTGGGGATCCCCAAGTCAGCGATCTGCAAGGGCTCATTATCACAGACATTTGACAAATATAAATAGTTCAATGTAGCTAAATCCAGTGCAATTGAAAAAAACGTTCTGCGCACCCAACATGAAACACTGACAAAAACTTATGACAGTGAAATAGTTAAATATTAGCACAGTTGTTTTCTTGTGAAAACTGTATCACAAGGCAATTTGTTTACAACATAAAAAGTTAATGATCAGACACATTGGAAGGAAATTTGCTATTTTCCAAGTGGCAGCTGTTTCTGCTGAAAAAAACTGATGATTAGTTAGGTTCTACAATCATACCTATTTGTTTATTTAATTACAATTGCTTGCACTCTTGTGGATTATTAATTACAGCATATAGTCAAATAAAAATGTTTATAATTAAAAGGAAAATACATAAGATAATTAACACAGAAATCTAGGTGTACATTGACCTTTTTCAAGTGCTGACGCTTTGATTACACATTTGTAATTTTCTAAAAAAAGATTAATTATAATCATTTTTTGTTCAACATATTAGTTTTTATTTTTAACATATTTTATCTCTAAATCTTGAAAAAAACAGTTCTCTAAATGTCTCCCGTTGTAATATATAAATAATATATAGTAATATATTGTTTCCCATTTATTCATTTGTGTTCTGTTTCCATTACATGATAAAAACTCATAATCAAGTTGAAAGATTTTCAAAAGATTGTTATATCTAAATCAGGGGTCTCCAAACATTCTAAACAAAGGGCCGGTTTATTGTCCTTCGGACACTTGGAGGGCCAGCGGGAGTGGAAATTTTCCTGGCATTAGTGGCAGTAAACATCTGTTATTAGGGGGAGGAATAGTGCCCCATTGCTGGTATCATAGGGAGGAATAGTGCCCCATTGCTGGTATCATAGGGAGGAATAGTGCCCCATTAGTGGTGTCAAATGGCAGAATATGGTCTCGTCTCAGTGGTAGAGATAGTGCCCCAAGGGCCGGATAAAGGCAAGCAAAGGGCCGCATCTGGCCCTCGGGCCGCAGTTTGGAGACCACTGATCTAAATCATTATATCTGTAAAGTGCTGCACAAATTCTTATGCCGTGTACACATGACCGTTTTTCATGATGAGAAAACTTTTTAGATTGGTCGTGAAAACCGGTCGTGTGTATGCTCCATAGCAGTTTTCTCGACGAGAAAACTGCCTGCAAAAAAATTAGAACCTGCTCTAATTTTTCTCGTCGTTCTTTTTCTCGTAGCGAAAACTGATCGTGTGTATGCTTTTCCGAGGGGAAAAAAAACGTACATGCTCAGAATCAAGTATGAGACGGGAGCGCTTGTTCTGGTAAAACTAGCATTTGTAATGGAGATAGCACATTCGTCACGCTGTAACGGACTGAAAAGCACGAGGCTGAAAAGCGTGAATTGTCTCTCACCAAACTTTACTAACACGAGATCAGCAAAAGCAGCCCAAAGGGTGGCGCCATTCGAATGGGACTTACCCTTTACAGTGCCGTCGTACATGTTGTCGTACGTGTTGTACGTCACCGCGCTTTGCTCAAGCGTTTTTTTTCCTGAACGTGTGTATGCAAGGCAGGCTTGAGAGGAATCACGACGAATCACGTCGAGAAAAACTTTGTTGTTTTGCATGACAGGAAAAACGGTCGTGTGTACGCGGCATTAGAGCTTGATAAATCCTATATAATAATAACATTTAAAGTGAACCAGTGGCCAGGCTATGGACATTCAAGTATATACATATTCTGTTATAACATACCCCAAATTAGCTTTAAGTCCTCTGTAGCTGCAGGCACTGGATGAATGCATCCTCAAAGTTTACAGCAGAAGATGACACACAGTCCATGCATGGGCTCCATCCACAAGTTGAAACCACAGAAAACATGAACCAACTAATCTGCTGGGAGTCATCTTCAAAATAAAGTTAAAAAGAGTAAGAAAGACCAAGGGCAGGTGCCAAAAAGAAAAGAAAGGAAAAAGAAAAGAAAGAAGGGATTGTATGTGACCCCGTGATGGGTGGCCCCGTCCTCAGCTACATAAGACCTGTCAGGCTGCGGCGACGATATTCCCGGGGTGTCTCCCGTGGAGACAGGATGCGTTGCGCTGGACATCTCATCGCTGGAGCCTGGACCTGGATGGAGAGGAGATCATCCACCGCTGGGCCCCGGAGAGGAGAGCATCCATCGCAGGATACTGACAGCGTTGGAGTGGAGACCGAGAGTGGATTACCACCGCTGGAATCTTTTTTTTATTTTTATTTTTTTATTTTTAATAAAGGACTTATGCCAACGGTTTCTGTGTGTTTTTTTTACAAGTTTTTACACTTTCTTTGTGAAATGGTAGGGGTACAATGTGCTCCTTACCAATTCACATAGGGGGGGCCGGGATCTGGGGGTCCCCTTTGTTAAAGGGGTCTTCCAGATTCCGATAAGCCCCCTGCCCGCAGACCCCCACAACCACCGGGCAAGGGTTGTGGGGATGAGACCCCCAAAGCATCCTCCCCATGTTGAGGGCATGTGGCCAGGTACGGTTAAGGAGGGGGGGCCGCTCTCTCGTTCCCCCCTCTTTTCCTACGGCCTGCCAGGTTGCGTGCTCGGATAAAGGGTCTGGTATGGATTTTTGGGGGGAACTCCACGTTATTTTTTTGAAATTTGGGGTGGAGTTCCCCTTAAAATCCATACCAGACCTGAAGGGTCTAGTATGGATATTTGGGGGGAACCGCACGTAATTTTTTTTTTATTTGACACAGGGTTCCTCTTAATATCCATATCCAGACCTTAAGGGCCTGGTAATTGAATTTGGGGGGACCCCCACGCATTTATTTATTTTTTATCAATGACTTTCAATGACTTTTCTCTGTATTGCCGGGAGCTGACAATTCAATATAGCCGCGAGTACTTTTAAATTGCTTTTATTCCTTCAGAGATTACATTTTGTGCAGGGACAGTTCTAAGCACGGGAAACAAGCGCTACTTTATAGGCATACTATACACACCCCCTAGGTACGAAATTGAAAGGAATATTTCACTTTTATTGTTTCACTTTAAGCATTATTAAAATTACTGCTCCCAAAAAACTGACGTTTTAAAAACTTTTTTTTTTTGCATTGATACATGTCCCCTGGGGCAGGACCCAGGTCCCCAAACCCTTTTTAGGACAATAACTTGCATATTAGCCTTGATAATTAGCACTTTTGATTTCGAACGTTCGAGTCCATTGTATTTAATAGGGTTCTAAAGTTCGCGCACAGACATTCAACCTCCACACTCCACACAATGTACAACTGAATCTGGGTGGGCTAGCAATTAATTGGGAAGTTATTCACAATACTGAAAGGGCTGTTCGCTCAATAGATGATCAGTATAATGTTTCCACTAAATGATCATAGCATTTTCACAGATTTATTCAGTGTAAATGTATAAAAGTGTGATCCAGAAGTTGGTGTTTCCCCGTGCTATAGGATAGATAACACCAGTAAGCCCATAGGGAGGTGGTGGGGAATCGAAATATTCATTATGGAGCGGTAAGGAATTACTTTGGGTACACCACAGTGGTGCAATGTTCAGGCTGAATGAGTCAATTGGATCTGATAAGAGCCAGGATAGGGGTTAAAGCGGAGCTCCAGCCGCAAATTTTCGTTTTTTAATCAGGACACTTACCTGTCCTACTCTCCCGCGCTGATGGCCCCCCCGATGCCGATCCCTCGATCGGTGCAGGTCCCGTGCCGCCATCCACACTAAGGGAAACAGGCAGTGAAGCCTTACGACTTCACTGCCCGTTTCCTACTGCGCATGCACGAGTCTATTTTGTTTAGGTTTTTTGGTGAAAATTTTCCTGATTTCCTATCTCACATATACCGTTGATACAGCCTCCGCTCCCACAGAGGGACAATATGAGCCTAATGCATATACAACGGGAACAGGCTTGACGGCAGATATACGTCTGGAGGGAAGGGGAGAAGTGGATGCAATATATTCAGTTCCCAGCTGGGTATAGAAAGATCAAATGCAGCTCACCAATCTCCAGATTACAAACCGTCATGTCGAGGTAGAAGCGATGTCCTCACCAATGGAAGGGGGATGGAGCCTGCTCACTACTCAGCATACACCACTGGCATCTCACGCTGACCTCCACTCACATCAAGGGATCACTTCCACACACCACAGTACATCCAATGGTGTCGGGTAGGGGATTGTCCGTAGCAGACCGTCTGTGTCCTCACTTCACAGAGCGTGATGGCGTCATACTGACACGTTTCACTCAAGACACACGTTTCTTCAGAGCAAGGAAGGGCATGTAATGAGAGTCTTTTTTTATTCTATGTAAATTAGAACTATTGGTGTCTTCAAGCATCACTCATCACACGTCAACTTCCTTTAACAAGCCAACAACACAGTGAAAACAATAAAGATACCCAGTTATAAAGTGCAGTATTTCTGTGCATATCCAAAAAGATCCATGGTGGCATAAATAAAACTACACAAAAATGATAATAGTATAAATAATAAAGTAAATGATGGTTCATCATTTACTTTATTATTTATACTATTATCATTTTTGTTTCTTGCCTGGGTGATAATACAACAGCACGTGTGTGTATGAACAAAAACAACAGAAAGAGGGCACCTGGGTCAGTGTGATAGTAAAAGCAAGTAACACTTTATTCAGATACACATACATCAAAGTATCTTGCAAGCTGCACACACGGTGGATGTGGATCACCAACCAAGCAGTCAGCCATCACGAGGGATATCTGCCTATGTAAACAGTTCTAATAGGAGAGAAGACATGGATCCTGTGTCTCTGCAAAGCAGGGACTAGGATTCATGTCTTTCTATAGTAAAAGCACCTCCCACAGTTTAGAAAAACACTGGTTAGGTTAACCCTTTGATTACCCCTGATGTTAACCCCTTCCCAGCCAGTGTCATTAGTACAGTAACAGTGCATATTTTTAGCACTGATCACTGTATTAGTGTCATTAGTCCCCAAAAAGTGTCAATTAGTGTCAGAATGTATACTGCAATATTGCAGTCCCACTATAAGTCAGTGAGCATCGCCATT
Source organism: Rana muscosa (assembly GCA_029206835.1). Taxonomy (NCBI): domain Eukaryota; kingdom Metazoa; phylum Chordata; class Amphibia; order Anura; family Ranidae; genus Rana; species Rana muscosa. The sequence goes on along the minus strand of CM055117.1, from coordinate 230,033,372 downwards.
ACTAGTAAAAAAATAAATACAAATAAATAAAAATATCCCATAGATTGTAGATGCTATAACTTAATAATAATATACGCTTATTGTGATTGTTTTAGCAAAGATATGTAGCAGAATACATATTGGCCTAAATTGATGAAGAAATTCAATTTTTTTTAAAAAATTTGGGGATATGTGTTATAGCAGAAAGTAAAACATTTGGATTTTTAAAAAAAAAAAAAAAATGTATTTGCTTGTTTACAGCGCAAAAAAATAAAACCGCAGAGGTCATCAAATACTATCAAAAGAAAGCTCTATTTGTGCATAAAAAAAGGTCATACAGTATCTCACAAAAGTGAGTACACCCCTCACATTTTTGTAAATATTTTATTATTATTATTTTTCATGTAAATTTGCTGTCCCCTCAAAATGACTCAACACATAGCCATTAAATACATTTAACACACCTGCTTCTTGTTCACACTTTACTTTCAAAATATTTTATTTTCATAAGAAGATAAATAATACAGAACATTACATCATGTTATATAAAAATAAAGAAAAAAGATTATGTTTAGGAATAAACAAAATCATTAGTCAATAAATGGATAAAATAATAAAAACATCCTAGAAAAAAGGATAGATTCATGTAAGCAATCAAAAGTTTGTCAGGGGGAGATCTCTTCATCCTTATAATATAATGGAAGGGAGAAGGGAAACCCTCTCTCCTTGGTAACCTGGAGCCCCTTATCGGGAACTAACTGCTCCAGGCATAGAGACCTCCTTCTGACTCTTAGGCCCCGAGAAGATTATCAGGGCCAACAGATCGGGATGGACTAAACAAGGCCGAACAAAACATTTGATAGTATCCCATTAAATCTAAATAAAAGAGACATAACTTGTAATGGGAAACTAGAATTCCCAGAAAAGGAGTTTCCATAAATCCCTTTGAGAAGGAAGAAAAGAAGAGGAAAATAAAGACAGCGGGTAAAAAAGAGGACGGAGGGAAAGGGATGGGTATGTGTCCAACTTAATGTTGAATAGAAGGTAAAACAGCATCTTCACCAATCGAAATCCCCATATATTTGGCCCAAGGTTCCCATATCTTTTCGAATTTGGGAATGGTATTAGATAAGATGCTAGCCAATTAGTTATTATCCAAGATATTTTGGTTTTGGCATCTGACAGGAAAGGTTTTGTTTTTTTCCATGATTTGGCAATTGTGATTTTGGCGCCTGTAAAGATAAAGTGTATCAATTTTTGTGTAACCTTTGGTATGTGAGGAATATGAGCGTTCAAAATGGCTACTGGTAGGGACCTAGGGACCTGAAAACCTGTTACCTTAAAAATTTATAAAAATATTTTTCTCCAGAAGGGGCGAACTCTGGGGCACTCCCACCAAATATGAGGCATAGAGCCGTAAAGTTGGCAACCTCTGAAACACGTTGGATCTGATGCTGGATATATAGATGCCAGTCTAGAAGGAGTTAGATGCCATTTGGTTATAACTTTAATATTTGCCTCCATTAAAGAGACATTAAGAATCCCTTTGAAAGATTTAGAGAAGGCTAAGTGCCAGGTATCCAAATTCCAACAAAACTGGGCGTCTTTTTCCCAAGCCTCCATATAGGAAGATTTTGATGTAGGGTGAGTGAGGCATGAATATACCATAGATATGCCTCCCCTTTGTGAACCGGCCGGGCTGTTCCATAAATCGTACTTCGTAAATTGGGGAGGAAGGAGTTTTTCCTTCCAGATTTGGTTTAAAAATGTGAAAATTTTATTAAACTGCGGTTTTTCAGAATCTGGAAGTTTCAGATGTTTGATGCAGTAACTAAGGGATATAGGCCCTCCAGGATTAAAAAATTGTCCTATACGATACAATCCTTTATCTATCCACTATTTAAATGCCTCTACATTTAGACAGGGTTATTGAATAAATGAGAAAGAGGTCTTTCAGAGGATATAAGGTTTGGGAGGTTTCTTAGGGAATCCCATAGTGCAAACGATTGAGATAGAGTCGGGGACATTATGGGGGGTCTTTTTTGGGGGGGGCACCATAAAAGGTATTCTAAGGATAGTGTTGGTGTAGCCTCTTTTTCAATATTGATCCAGACTGGTTTTTCTGTTGCAGAATAAATCACAGAAGTCTGGGCTAGTCTAGCTGCTAAGTAGTATTTATGTAGGTCAGGTAGACCTAAACCTCCCTGTTTTCTGTGACGAAGTAATGTGTTTTGGGGGATGCAGTAACCTGAAGCACCCCAGGTAAATTTGATCATTTTACTTTGGAGCTTTTTCAAGTGATTCTTAGTAATGGGATTAGGAAGAGATCTAAAGAAATAAAGAATTCTAGGGAGCAGAGTCATTTTTATAGAATTAATTCTACCTAACCAAGATAATTCGTTTTTGGACCAAGATGCTAGATCATTCTCTAATTTTTTGAATAAAGGTAGATAATTATGTAAAAAAAGGGTCTCAATGCGGGCTGTTGAGGAAATGCCCAGATATTTGATTGAGGTGTCTGTCCATTCAAATCCAAAGGATTGTTTAAGCAACAAGACACTAGACAAGGGAAGCGAAACATTTAGAGCTTGTGATTTTGAGTAATTTACCCTAAGGCCTGAGACCTCAGAGAAGGCCTTCATAACCTGGCAGACGTTAGGAAGGGATATCAGCGGAGACGTCACAAACAATAAGATGTCATCTGCAAATAGGCCACATTTGTGAATTTGATTACCACAGGATACTCCTTTAATATTGGGATTTTGTCTGATGGCTATGGCTAATGTTTCAATGGCAATTGCAAATATGAGAGGGGAAAGCGGGCATCCCTGTCTTGTGCCTCGTGCTATATTGATTGGGTTGGAATAATGACCCTGTAAACGGATGAGAGCCTGAGGGTGAGAATAGTAGGATTTTTAAAACAGCTTACCTGTAAAATCCTTTTCTTGGAGTACATCACGGGACACAGAGCAGCATAGTCATTACTATGTGGGTTATATAGAATTACCTTTAGGTGCTGGCACTGGCAACTTCCAAAACAGGAAGTACCCTCCCCTATATAAGCCCCTCCCATCCAGGAGTACCTCAGTTTTGTAGCAAAGCAATACGTGTCCCCAAAAGAGGGGTGGGAGCTCTGTGTCCCGTGATGTACTCCAAGAAAAGGATTTACAGGTAAGCTGTTTTAAAAATCCTACTTTCTTGTTCATACATCACGGGACACAGAGCAGCATAGTCATTACTATGTGGGACGTCCCAAAGCAATGCCAAATGAGGGGGGGGATACACCATACATAAGCTGGGCGCCATCAGGCATGAGGATCTTTTGCGGCCTGCAACACACTGCGCCCAAAGGCGACATCCTCCTGACTTCTAACGTCCACCTGGTAGAACCTAGTAAACGTGTGTACTGAAGACCATGTTGCGGCCTTACAGATTTGAGCCAGGGAGGCCTGGTGATGCACTGCCCATGAAGTTCCAACTGCTCTCGTGGAGTGCGCCCTAACTTTGAATGGAGGCGGTCTACTTCTCAAGCCATAAGCTTGTATTATGACCTGTCGAATCCACTTGGCTAAAGTAGATTTTGATGCTGCCTGACCCTTTCTGGGGCCTTCCGGCAGAACAAACAAAGAATCCGTTCTACGAATCTGAGCAGTGGCTTTTAGATAAGCTTTAACTGCTCTTACTACATCCAAAGAATGCAATAACTTTTCCTCTACCGAGCTTGGTTTGGGGAAAAAAGAAGGAAGAACCACATCCTGGTTCAAGTGAAACCTCGATACCACCTTAGGAAGAAAGGCTGGGTGAGGGCGTAATACTACTCTGTCCTTATGGATAACCAGATATGGCTCTTTACAGGACATGGCGGCTAATTCCGACACTCTTCTAGCCGAGCATATGGCTACTAAAAATATCAATTTCCTGGTGAGTAGAACCAAGGAAATGTGCCGCAAAGGTTCAAACGGCTGCTTCTGCAGAACCGACAGAACCAAATTTAGATCCCATGGGCATATGGGAGCTTTAATCGGTGGAATAATACGAGTCACCCCTTGCATAAAGGTTTTGACAAGTGAATGCATAGCCAGGGGCCTTTGAAATAGTATTGATAAGGCCGAAACCTGGCCCTTGATAGTACTTAAGGCAAACTTCCTGTCTACAGCCCACTGCAGGAAGTCCAGAATTCTGCCTATAACGTACTTACGTGGATGCCATTTTCTGGCCTCACACCAAGTGATGTACGCCTTCCAAACTCTATAGTAGATCTGCCTGGATACAGGCTTCCTGGCATTGATTATAGTTGATACCACAGAGTTAGAGAGACCTCTCTTCTTTAGGATGTGGGATTCAATAGCCAGGCCGTTAAACTTAGAGTTAGTAAGGAAGGGTGGTATATCGGTCCTTGCGAAAGCAGGTCCGGACGACGTGGAAGGGTCCAAGGACTCCCCACAGACATTTTGATGATCTCCGCGTACCAGGCCCTTCGGGGCCACGCTGGAGCCACCAGGATCACCGGCTTCTTCTCCAACCTGACTCTGCGAAGGAGTCGAGGCAACAATTGTAGCGGAGGGAATGCATATATCAGTCTGAACTGATCCCAAGGGAACACCAGAGCATCCGAGCCGCAAGCGAGGGGATCCCTTGTCCGGGAGACAAATCTGTCCACCTTTGCGTTGAATCTGGATGCTAGCAGATCTACATCCGGTGTTCCCCACCGCTGACATATTGCTCGGAAGACCTCGGGATGAAGGGACCATTCCCCTGGGCATAACTGTTGGCGACTCAGAAAGTCCGCCTTCCAATTCTCCACCCCTGGAATGAAGACAGCTGATATACATGGGACATGCTTTTCTGCCCATTCCAGGATGTGACTTACTTCCCTCTGGGCTGCACGACTCCTGGTGCCTCCCTGATGATTGATATATGCCACTGCTGTGGCATTGTCTGATTGAATTCTGACAGGGGACCCTTGGAGTCTGGATGTCCAGGCTACTAGGGCGTACCGGGCTGCTCGTATCTCTAAGAGATTGATGGGCAGGGTTTTTACTACATTTGACCATCTGCCCTGGAGAGACCATTGCTCCAGTACTGCCCCCAGCCTATAAGGCTGGCATCTGTAGTGACCACCTTCCAAGATATCGGGCTGAAGGGTTTTCCCTTCTGGAGATTCTGGGGGATCAACCACCAGCAGAGACTCTTCCGAATGGAAGGGGACAAAGCCATCGGGAAGTCTAGAGCCTGAACTTTTCCGTTCCAGGCTGACAATATGGCCCTCTGTAAATTCCTTGAGTGGAATTGGGCGTATGGCACAGCTTCGAATGATGCTACCATCTTTCCTAGCAGCCTCATGCACAGGCGTATGGACGGCTGTCTTTTTGCACAAAGCAGACGGACCAAGCCCCTCAAAGAGGATACCTTGTCTAGAGGTAAGAAAATCTTCCTCTGGTCTGAATCCAGCCGTAGCCCTAGATATACCAGGTTTTTCACTGGCTGTAGGGCTGACTTGTCCAGGTTGATGACCCAACCGTGAGATTCTAGATACTTGATTGTATCGACAATTACCACTTCTAGCTTGGCAACTGAGTGGTCCATCAACAACAGGTCGTCTAGGTATGCCATTATCGTTACACCTCGTGTTCTTAGATCGGCCAACAGTGGGGCCAGAATTTTTGTGAACACTCGTGGTGCTGTGGCCAGACCGAATGGTAAGGCTCTGAACTGAAAATGGCGCCCTTCTACTGCAAAGCGTAGAAATTTTTGATGACCTGGAAAGATGGGAACATGCAAGTAAGCATCTTTGATGTCGATCGAGGCTAACCATTCCTTCCCTTGTAGGGCAGCGGTGACCGATCGGATCGACTCCATCCGGAAAGACCGGACGTTTAGAAATTTGTTTAGACTCTTTAGGTCCAATATGGGTCTTATGTCCCCGTTTGGCTTCGGGACTGTGAAAAGGTTTGAGTAGAAACCCAACCCCCACTCTTCCATAGGAACCTCCATAATTACTCCTTGGAGCAATAGTTGTTCTAACGCCAATAGGAGAGACCCTCTTTTCAGAGGGTCTCTTGGCATGCCTGACCACATAAAATGGGAAGGAGGAGACTCTTTTAACTCCAACTTGTATCCCAGAGTTACTGCGGAGAGCACCCATCTGTCTTTGATCGTCTCCCGCCAGGTCTCTGCGAACAACTGAAGTCTTCCCCCCACCCATTTGAGTGGGGGCAGCCCTTCATAGGCTTGACTTGGAGGCTGGTTTAGTACCCCTTCGGATCCAGGGTTTCTTATTACCCTGTGACTGTCCCTGATTTTTACCCCCTGAGTTTGACCGAGGAGGCCGTCGGAACTGCTTAGTAGCAGACGTCGCAGGGATAGGAGAGGTAGTCCTCTTAAAAGATGGACCCCTAGACCTCTTCTTACTCGGTAAGAGAGTACTTTTACCACTGGAAATCGTCTGGATATACTTATCCAGGTCCTCGCCAAAAAGGCGTTCCCCATGAAATGGGAAGCTAACTAAGAGCTTCTTACAGGGAGCTTCAGCAGACCAGTTTTTGAGCCACAGAAGCCTACGCATATGTACCAAAGACAGCGTGAGGCGGGAGGCCTGATGGATAGAATCCTTGATGGCGTCAACCGCAAAGCATAATGCTCTAGGCAGATCAGCCAGAGCCTGGGCCTGCTGGTCTGGCAAATCCCTCAGGACCATTTTCATTTGATCCTTTAAAGCTTGGCAGACCCCAATAGCTGCAACTGCTGGCTGTGTAACAGCCCCTGCTGTGGAAAAAGCAGATTTTAATAAAGATTCCAATTTTTTATCCACTGGATCTTTGAACATTTGAACATTATCTACTGGACATGTCAGTGATTTGTTCACAGAAGAGATGGCTGCATCCACCGTAGGAACATTCCATCTCTGGGTGAACTTTTCCTCCATGGGATAGATCACCGGAAATTTTTTAGGCGGAACAAATAGTTTATCAGGATGTTCCCAGTCCTGGTATATAAGTCCTTCCAATAATGGATGTATTGGAAAGGAGCAATTAACCTGGGGAGCTTTTAGCGACCCCAATGAGGAGACAGCAGTAGTTGATGGTTCAACAAGAGGCATTTTAAATGCAGATCGAACCATGTCAGTTAGGGTCTGGACCCACAATCTTTCAGTCTGTGATGCTGAAAATGGTTCATCTACTGTCGATTCCTCAAAAACAGAGTTAACCTCCTCCTGATCCCCTTCAGGTAGGTCGGTCCCTTCCTGGGACTGTTGCTCTGCCAACAGGCACTCTAATGGAGGTGATGGAGATCTGGCGCGCTTTCTTTCCTGTAGAGAAGAAGCGATCAATGCTGCCAATCTCTGCTCCAATCCCTCCAGAGTTGAGGAAAAAACCTCCTCTGTTATATATGCAGGAGCAGGTGGACTGAGGACAGCCGCAGTACCTGGCACTCCCAGGGGTTCCTTATGGGTATTAACCTCTGATTTCTCAGGGGAGGAGGGTGCAGATGACTGCTCCAGATCCTCAGAGCCCGATGGAGACCCCCTACACTTCCTGAGAGGTATATCTCGGAGTTTTTTAGGCGGCATATTCCTTAGTTCAAAGCTGAGGTATTCCAGCCGCAATACACCCCTTACTGAAATAGTCTAATGCAATTTGCTGCTATGTACATCAGTGGGTGTCTACTAATGCGTCTTTCTGGGGATGCCTGTATCAACCGCCCGCTGTAAGCCCCTATACCATGCTACCAGCTCCTTTTCATGCTCTGTGTCCATAGCAAGCAGCGTGGACTGAGTCCTTTTATCTTGCTGGGATGCCCGCACATGCGCAGAAGCGCTGGGCGCACAGAGCGCGTCATCCGCCAGGCTCCGCCCCCTTTTTTTAAGCTAAATCTTTTAAAAAGAAAGCGTGTGTGCGCGCGCGCGCGTGCACGTGTGCGCTCTTGGTGCCATGTAGGGAGAGGAGCCAGGGTCCCTGTTTCATCAGGACTCTGGGATGGAAGGAAACTACTTGGCAGCATGACAGAGGAATGCAGCTTCCCTGATAGAGAGCTCACTCATCTGCCTGGACTTTCACCATGGAAGGAATAGTCCCAAGAAAAAAGACGTTCCACAGCGGCCTCTAGTGGACAAACACAGGTACCGCACTTTTGTCTTTTTTTTTTTAAAACCTCCTTTATGAAAAACATTTCCAGGTTTACAGTTTTTAAAACTTCCTTTATGAAAAAACATTTCTAGGATTTCTTAGGCATGTACAGCTATTAGCGGGAATACCTTTTAGGTAACAGGCAGAAAGACATATTAGGCTTGGGGGTCCCCTCAATAGAACCAAGTTCCTGAGGGGCCCCCACTTACCTTTTCCCCGCCGCAGGACTTTGTTTGGTCCACAGAAGCCCAAACTTCACCTTTCACGGCAGGCATTGTACTAGACCTTCAGGGACCGGGTTCCCAAGGATTCCACTCCCCTGGACCTGTATAGCACCCTGCACAGATAGCCTCTTGGTTTTGGGTATGACCAGAGCTCTGGATCCCAGGGTCCAGCCCTCCTAAGAGAGGCATTACAGGCAAAACCTTGCTCTTCTCTGCAAGGCCCGGGTACCGACCGTTTAGCTATGAAGCTTTTTTGGTCGGATCCGGAATAGCTTGCTAAGGCCCAGAGAACCTGTACACAAGCCCAGATGAATACATGTTAACCTTGGCCAACACCTTAGACACTGGCAAAAAACTGAGGTACTCCCGGATGGGAGGGGCTTATATAGGGGAGGGTACTTCCTGTTTTGGAAGTTGCCAGTGCCAGCACCTGAAGGTAATTCTATATAACCCACATAGTAATGACTATGCTGCTCTGTGTCCCGTGATGTATGAACAAGAAAAAGGGAATGTAAGAGGCCCTTAAAGCGAACTCCAAAGCCCCATCGATCTATTAGGGAAAACAGGTATGGTCATGACACTGAGTCAAAGGCCTTTTGCAGATCCAGTGACAGTAGTAAGCCTTGTTGTTTTTCTCCTCCCTCCCAGTTGGATTGCAGAATAGATACAATATCTATTGCTCGTCTGATTTGGTCTGGGCCCTGTCTTCCTGGGATGAAGCCCACCTGGTCTTTGTGTATATAATTTTTAATAAAAGATGCTAATCGATTGGCCATGATCTTTGTCATAATTTTAATATCGTTGTTTATTAGGGAAATAGGGCGATAATTACTGATGTCTTCAGGATTTTTGTCTGGTTTGGGTATAACTGTAATAAATGCTGTATTAAGATGTGTGTCTAATGGTAAGCCATTTGTTCTGTCATTAAAAAAATTGGTTAGATAGGGGGCTAAGGTGTCTTGAAAGTCTTATAATAGGGTATGGATAAACCATCAGGGCCAGGGGCTGATCCGTTTTTGAGGTGTTTAATAACCCCCATAACCTCCTCTATTGTGAAGGGAGCCTCAAGTAAACTTTTGTGTGAGGGGGTTATGGAAGGAATGGGAAGATCGTCTAAATACCTAAATAAAAAATCTTTGTCTGGCTTTGAGTGAGTGTCATACAATTTAGAACAAAACTCTTGAAAAGCTTCTAGGATTTTGACGGGGTTTGCAGTAAGCGGTTGACCTGCTATTCGGATTTTAGGTATAGAATGAATTCTAACTCTAGGAGAGAGTTTTGTAGCAAGTAATGGCCCTATTTTGTTTGCATTTGTGTAAAATTTGTTGCAACTCCATCTAATCACTTTTTCCGCTTGCTTTGTAAGGGCTAAATTTAATTCAAGTTTGGCCTTCTCTATGAGTGATATGGGGATCTTAGAGGGATCTTGTTTGTGACGATTTCTAAGGGTTATGTACTCTTCTTTCAAACGTTCTATTTGAGCTTTGCGGTTGCGTTTAGTTTGGGTAGAGATTTGAATGATTTTTCCCCGGATGAAGGCTTTATGAGCCGCCCAAAGCGTCTCAGAGGAGATATCCTCCGTGTCGTTGAGGGAAAAATATATTCATGTAAGGCTTTATTTATTATCTCATTTGTGGTTGGATTTGTAAGGATTGATTCGTTACGTTTCAAAACCCTTTCGAGCTTCTAAGAGAACTGGAGTTTAGGGAAATAATTACCAACGAATGATCTGATAGGGCCGTATCCTTGATGTGGGCATTTAGTATGAGCGGAATGAGATGTGAAGGGGTAAGGATGTGGTCTATTCTTGCGTATGTGTTGTGGGGGTGGGAATAATGTGTGAAGTCCCGTTTGGAAGGGTTTAATTCCCTCCAAACGTCTGCTAAATTGTGATTGGAAAGAATTTTAGCGATTTTGCGACTTTCATTGGTCGGGCGGGTCAATTGGTCTTTGGAGGGTTTGGACTTATCCAGAGCCAGGTCAAAAGCTACATTCGAGTCTCCCCCCAAAATGACAGTTCCTACTAACATAGGGCTCAGTGTGTTCATAATATTTTTGAAGAATGGGGCTTGGCCTCTATTAGGGGCATAATATGAGACTAGGGTGTATAGTTGACCATCAATTGAACCTTGTAATAACAGAATTCTTCCATCTGGATCAACATAGTCGAAAGACTTCTCGAATTTGCAGGATTTGGAAAATAGAATGGCTACTCTCTTAGTTTTATTTTCCGAACTAGTAAGGTGGAATTGGGGAAAATGAGGGTGAATATAATTAGGACTGTATCGTATTGGGAAGTGCATTTCCTGGAGCAAAAGAATATCTATTTTAAGGGATTTATAGTAATAAAGTATAGTAATATAGTAATAAATAAATAAAAATTTCTCCTTTTGACAGGAGAATTCAAGCCTTGCACATTGTGAGAGGCTATTTTAAGGTGTGTTTGTTGGTTGCTAGCCATGAGATTCAGGCGGGGCATATCCGCTATTACTGACCCCACTCACCCTTAGAGGACCTTGGTACTGAGGCTTGATCAGGTGTACTTCCGAGTGGAGATTGAGGTGTTTAACGGTCATCATTGATCCGAGAGCTGGCAACTCTAAAAGAGACAATTGGGTTAGACAGACAAGGGAAAAGAAAAAAAAATAACATAACATAGAAAAAAGTAAGAAAAAGAGATGGAATATAGAAAAGAAGTCTCCTAACATGAAGGTTAGGACCCGAGAGAGGAGACTCCTCTCGAATCCTTTTAACCAGATCAAAAAAAGAGTCTGGACTAAGACGGCCAGACAACCTATCCCCTGAAGACCCAAAGATTTCCAGACGATAGGTGGGTACACACGTGGACCACCCCCATGCAGGGCACCCATAGAAAAAATCTGACAAAAAATTAAATTATTTTTGCACGGTAAAACGAGAGTAGGCTTATGTAAAGCTCTATAACCTAGAAAATACTTTACAGGAGTAGAATTATCATAAAATTTTAGTAAGTAATATGTTACTAAAAAAAAAAAAAAAAAAAAAAAAGGAACATAGAGCTTTATAGAAAAAAATGAAAAACTGTCAGAATTGAACCAGAGAGCAGGTTGAATTTAGGATGGATTTATCCTGACACCTGAGGTACAGAAAAATCTGTGCTCGGATTTTAGATCCGAGGAAAAAAAAGGTAGTAACAAAAGAGGTGAAAAAGAGCAATGTCAAGTAGGGCTATTGTCTTTAATCTTCTTTTTCTATCCTTTGTTCCAAAGGGGAGATTGTGTGCTTGTTGGAGTACTGTATGTCTTTTAGTAGAACCAGGACCAGTTGTAGAGGTGTCCATGTCAGCTTCAGTAGAAAAAAGTTTGAGTTGGAGAAGGATCCGCTCTCCTTCCTGTAGGCTTGAGAAGGAGTAAGGTCTACCATTTTCAGAGAATTTCACCACAAAGGGAAAGGCCCATCTGTATTTAATGTCTTTCTGAGACAAGATCAGCAGCAGGGGTTTAAGTGCTCTTCTGCGTTGAATTGTAGAAGGAGATAAATCAGCAAAAATTAGAATTGGGTGTCCTTGACATAGTATTTGAGGGGTTATTCTAGCTTGTTTCATGACCTCTTCTTTTACTGAGAAGAAATGGGGTTTAGCAATGATATCTCTTGGCTTTCCATCCTTTCTAGGAGGACCCAAAGCTCTGTGAGCCCTATCCAGCTCAAGGCGCTGCTGGGGGATATAAGGTAAAAGAGATTTAATCAGGTCTTGTACTGCTAGTGTGACATCCAGCACAGATTCAGGTGTTATCGCCTGATTCTGAGATTATACCTGCGTGACCTGTTCTCAAGGTCATCGATTCTTAAATTAGCATAATCCAGTTGTTCTTGTACCGAGGATACAATTTTAGCAGTTTGGTTAGTGGAAGCCACTGTTTCTTCCAATTTGTATTCAATATAGTCTATTCTTGCTCCTAGATTGTGGAAGTCAGCTTTTAAATCACTAGTTATTTTGGCTGCAGTTTGAGCTAAACCCCTGTCCAGGAGTTCAGAAAATTTTTGGAACAGGTCTGCCATCTGAAATGCCTGGTCTCTTGGAATAATTAATAGGGCTGGGATGAGAGGCAATAATGTGCCCTGTGGAAGAATGGATACTGTCGGGCTTTGTGAAAAAAATAAGAGGTTCACCAGTGGCTGAGGGGGTATTAGGTGTCTGTAGTAGTCCTGCTTTAAGTTCTGAGTAAATAGGCAGACCCTCTGAGGAGATATTTTGTCTGAGGTCTGTGAGGAGAATGGTACCTGACACAGTAGGCTGTGCTGTGGCGGCCATCTTGGATTTTCTGGTGCGATTTCCGGGACGAATTGCAGCTTTTGGGTCCTTTCTAATGTAATAAAAAATAGCCAGGAATGTGCCCTGGCCCCTCAGGAGTCTGCCTAGAAATTTTCGTGAAAATCCGTTCACTGTGCGGGCTTTAATGGGCACCGGTGTATGAGGCTGGAGTGGGGCTCACAGCTCAAGCAGCCATACACGGAGCCAGCCCCTCCCACCTCCCTTGTTCACACTTTAGACCTTGTAACACCAACGAGTCACATGACACCGGGGAGAGAAAATGGCTAATTGGGCCAAATTTGGACATTTTCACTTAGGGGTGTACTCATAATTGTTGCCAGTGGTTTAGACATTAATGGTTGTGTGTTGAGTTATTTTGAGGGGACAGCAAATTTACACTGTTATACAAGCTGTACACTCACTACTTTAAATTATAGCAAAGTGTCATTTCTTTAGTGTTGTCAGATATAATAAAATATTTACAAAAATGTGAGGGGTGTACTCACTTTTGTGAGATACTGTACATTTTATTTGGATACAGTGTTGCACGACCGCACAATTGTCAGTTAAAATAACGCAGTGCTGTTTTGTAAAAAATGGCCTGGTCAGGAAGGGGAGTAAATATTCCTGAGGTCAAGTGGTTAATAAGCAAAAACTATTAAGCTATTAACAAACACCACAGCAGAGGGCAGAAGATCCCTACACTTGTTTTACACTTTTTTTTCTTCAGCTGCTTCCTGGTTTCTAGCCTAGGCCAAAATGATTTCATACATTTCATGTATCTTCATGGGCATTTTTCTTTCATCTAGGGTACAGGTGGAGGGGCTTTCTCAACTAAGTACACCCTACTGCCTGCATGCAGTAGTAAGTAAATGCTACATGAATCATCTGCCCTTACTCAAGATGGCCATGATGAGAAATGCTAGGGAGATGTTTTTCAAAGTGATTTCTCAACAAAATAAAGCATGGAGACATGGATGAATGGGTAGGTTTGCTCTGCATATTAAAAATATATTAAATAGCGTTTTCAGTTTGTGGTGCTCAGATACAATTTGGTTCAGCTTTAAGGGAAATTAACCAGTAATACTTAGCTTTTGCATTTTTAAATGTCTAAATCCTCTGCATCCTGTACCCAGGTGGGCCTTGGCTTAAACTTCAAACTGGAGAAGTCGCTGCTAAAAATGTATTGACATTATTGCAAACTTAATACATAATTAATAAGGTAAACGACTGTGAACTTGAAACAGGTTTCTACAAGGCTAATTTTTTTATATATATATATATAATGAAGATTACATGAATTTTTGCAAAAAATTAAATAATTTATCAGTGCTTTTCAAAGACAAAAAGCAGAATTGAAATGGCTTGTTCAGGTTAAGGCTGGGTTCACACTTGTACGACAAGACAGTCATACAACTTTCATCCTACTTTGCTCTGCGACATCAGTCCTACATCAGTCCTACATTGGTCCTACATTGGTCCGACATCCATCTGACTTGAATGAACAGGATACTACTTTGATCCGACTTTGTGAGAGTCTGACTTGTTCTTTGACCAATCAAAACAATCCCAGTGTGAGATAAATTCTTTTTACTCCTGCTGTAATCACATGTCAAAAGTCACATGGTTAGGACAAGGCTCCTACTTTGATCCGACTTCAATGATATTCAATGAGCTGAAGTAGGATCAAAGTCGGACCAAAGTAGTACAGGGAGCATTTTCAAAGTCGGACCAACTTGTGTCGGACCAGTTAAGACAGCTCTCATAGGGAAACATTGATTTTCACATGTCATGCGACATGAGCTCCCAATGTCGGAGCGTTTGTCGGACCAGTGTGAACCCAGCCTAAACCCCATTTGCCATAGATAACAAGCAATTCTGCTAACGATTTTACCCCCTACACAGCAACTACATTTAACATTCCAATTACAGTTGTGAACAGTAAGGTGGTAGTTTTCTATCTCAGAAGCTTGGATTTTTGCCTGCTTGTCGCTTTCATTGAGTAGAAATTTCTGATTTGGATGTCTATTCAAATGGAGAGATTTGCTCATCACTGATTGTTGGGAATTATGAAGACATCATATCTCCTCTAACTATGCTTCTAAAATTACATTTATTGAAATGGGATAAAAAACTACACCACATTTATAAATGAAAATATATAGTGCACAAAAAGGCATTTATAACAAGCACAATTTGCCATTTTAGAAAGTTTATTGTGATAAAGATGTGATTACAACTATATTAATACAACCTCAGCTTTGGGACCCTAGATAAAATCTACAAAAAAACAGAATGCAATGATCTGCAAATTTCACAAACCCATATTTTATTCAGTATGCGGTTTAACATTGTCCTGCTGAAATATGCAAGGTCTTACTTGAAAAAGACATTGTCCAAATGGGAGAATACACTGCTCTAAAATCTGCATATATCTTTCAGCATTGATGGTGCCTTTCTAGATGTGCAAGCTGTCCATTTCATATGCACTAATTCACCCCCATACCATCAGAGATGCAGGCTTTTTAACTTAGCACTGATAACAAGCTAGATGGTTCCTCTCCTCTATAGTTCGAGGATGTGTGCCCATGGTTGCCAAAAAGAATGACAAATTTTGATTTGTCTGATCACAGAAAAGTTATTCACTTTGCAACAGACCATTTTAAATGAGTTTTGGTCCAGAGATAACGATTGTGTTTCTGGATTATGTTCATATATGCGTTCTTCTTTGCATGATAGAGCTTTAACTTGCATTTTTGCATGGCAGTGATTTGTGGAAGTAATCCTGAGCCCATGCAGTGTCCATCACAGAATCATACCTATTTTTAATGCAGTGTCGTCTGAGGGCCCGAAGATCAAAGGCATCCAATACTGCGTTACAACCTAGTCCCTTGTGTACAGAAATGTCTCCAGCTTCTCAGAATCTTTTGATGATATTATGTACTGAAGATGATTATATACAGTATTTAAAGTCTTTGCAATTTTACTTGAAATTGTTCAACAATTTGTAGACGCAGCTTTTCACGGATTGGTGATTAACTGCCCATCTTTACTTCTGAGACACTCTGACCCTCCAAGATGCTCTTTTTATACCTAATCATGTTACTGTCCTGTTACAAATTACCAAATTAGTTCTCCTAGCTCTTCATTGTTAGTACCACTTACTTTGCCAGCTTTTTGTTGCCCTGTTCCAACTTTTTTGAGACATGTTGCTGCCATCAATTTCAAAATTACCTTATTTTTTTTTTCTTTAAATTGTACATTTTCTCAGTTTGAAATTTTTTATTTATATTTAATTTTTGTTTGTGAAAAATTGATTTATGAGATTTGCAGATCAATGCATTCTGTTTTTATGTAGATTTTACACAGCATCCTAACTCTTTTGGATTTTGCGTTACTACTATTATTGGCTAGTGTATGTTTTCAATTAACTGAGTATGTGTAAATCACATGTAAGCTTTCATAGAGCACAACTATTTGTCTCTTTTGAGCCTCTACATATTACAGCATCTGTCAGTCTAGCTAATTGATAATCATTTAACTTTTCTATAATTAAATAAACACATGGTTGATAGGTAATTAATTGAAATAAATGATTGCAGGAATGAAGTTGCACCTTTAATGACTCATTATAAATGAAGGCACAAACACATGTAATGTATGCTGTATTTCCCTTATTAGAGCTAACAGGGAATTACCCTTTGAACTTCCTACAAGCAAATATATAACATTTACATAAAAGCTTAAAAAATTATTTGAATTTGTTGATTTATTAAGAAAAGCCAACATGTACAGTATTCAGTATAATTTGCATTAAATATTTTCCTCACTAAAATAATAATATGCTTAAAATAATGTTGACATATATATTTTTTTATTGTCAATTAAAATACAGAAAAAAAGCAAATCAAACTCCATAGGCTTTTGATGAGAGCTCCTGACATCCTTTAGTTGTATTAACCCCCACCGCAATGGAGTTATGTCATGGAGTATTAATTCCAAGCGACCTAATTAGATTAGGGTTATGTTTAACTCTTCCACCGCCATTCAATCAACATTTACCTTCTGCTGCATAGTTATTTATATATGAACGTAGTGCAATCGCTCCTATTCTGTTTTCATGCTACTGAGCTGTGCTCTATCAGGCTTAAATCGGAGCTCCGCCGAAAAAAAATATTAAAAGCCAGCAGCTACAAAAACTGCAGCTGCTGACTTTTAATATTAGGACGCTTACCTGTCCTGGAGTCCAGCGACGTCCGCAGCAGAGGACAAGCAATCGCTCGTCACTCTGCTGCCCCCACCGCCATCCTCGGTGAGGGAACCAGGAAGTGAAGCCTTGCGGCTTCACTGCCCGGTTCCCTATGGCGCATGCGCGAGTCGCGCTGCGCCGTTCTGACTGGTCCTCCTGTCTCCCAGAACACTACGGGTATTCTGCGGGAAGTGACGTGCTTCCCACAGAGAGGACGCCCGGAAGTGGGTGCAAATACCTGTCTTAGACAGGTATCTGCACCCCCCTGCCCCTGAAAGGTGTCAACTGTGACACCGGAGGGGTGGAGGGTTCCGATGAGCGGAAGTTTCACTTTAGGGTGAAGCTCCGCTTTAAGGGCAAAACTTAAAACTTAACTCTTTCTCTGCCAGCCCACCAGAATTCCTTTGCCTCATAATAACCTCCATGTGGATGAGCTTAACCCTTTCACTTATGTACTATATATAGTATGTGTATGCTGTACTGGGAATATCAGTTGTTTTACATGCATATAGTGTATACAGATTCCTCCCAATCTGCTTTTTTGTTCCTACAGCTGCAGTGCATTTACTTGTGTCTATCCCAGTGAAGTTCCTGCTGTACGTTAATGTGCCAGTGCACTATTTGGTGTAGTGAATTTACCTGATTTTCAAATAACTGATATTTCTGATGACACTAACATGTAGCTGAACACAAACCTTATGAAACCACTGTGACTCATTATGCATGTGACCAACCTGCTGTTCTCTTTACCCATCAATCTGAACCTTAATGCCATACTAGACCATCTACTGTAATTTGCAGACTTCATAGCGAGAGGCTACCAGTTCAGCTTTTACCACCCAAGCCAAACCACCACAACCTTACTAGATTAGTAATCTACCTCCCAACTAGGGATGGGCCCGGTGCTCGATTCGAACCCATGTTCGAATCGAGCACCGGGCGTTCGCTCGCTCGTCGAGCCCAGAACTATTTGGGCCGTTCGCATCACATTCGTGTGATGCGAGCGGCCCCGCAATGCATTGCGGCCGGCGCGGCCGGCGCAGTGCATTGCTGGCTGATGATTGGCCAAGCATGCACTGTGACCCCGCATGCTTGGCCAATCACAGCGCCCGAAACTCGGAGAGCAATAATTGGCTACAGGCAGGACGCCTGTAGCCAATTACAGCTCAGGGGCTTTAGTACATGCCCCACCATTTAAAAGGCCGCCACGCCATCGGCCCCGGTCACATGAGTTCCGGCTTTAGGAGAGATCAGTCTGCTGATTCTGTCTTTGCTTGATACTGAAAGATTTGCTCTTCTTTGCTAAACCATTGGCTATTTCTTTGCTAAACCATTGCTACCTAAGTCATTGATCGTTCATTGCTGCTGATTGCACAGTTAGCGTGTTATTAGCTGCTGCTGGGGATTAGTCTGGTGCGTGCTTACTGTTAGTACAGTATTGCAGTAGTACCAACCGCAGTGCTGTTAGCACAGCATTGCACCCCAACAGCACCCATAGGACTTCTAGTGTGTTAGTGGCAGCAAACAGAGCTCCTATATTTTCTTCTCAGCAGCACCCATAGGACTTCTAGTGTGTTAGTGGCAGCAAACAGAGCTCCTATATTTTCTTCTCAGCAGCACCCATAGGACTTCTAGTGTGTTAGTGGCATCACACAGAGCTCCTATATTTTCTTCTCAGCAGCACCCATAGGACTTCTAGTGTGTTAGTGGCAGCAAACAGAGCTCCTATATTTTCTTCTCAGCAGCACCCATAGGACTTCTAGTGTGTTAGTGGCAGCAAACAGAGCTCCTATATTTTCTTCTCAGCAGCACCCATAGGACTTCTAGTGTGTTAGTGGCATCACACAGAGCTCCTATATTTTCTTCTCAGCAGCACCCATAGGACTTCTAGTGTGTTAGTGGCAGCAAACAGAGCCCCTATATTTTCTTCTCAGCAGCACCCATAGGACTTCTAATGTGTTAGTGGCATCACACAGAGTTCCTATATTTTCATCTCAGAAGCACCCATAGGACTTCTAGTGTGTTAGTGGCATCACACAGAGCTCCTATATTTTCTTCTCAGAAGCACCCATAGGACTTCTAGTGTGTTAGTGGCAGCAAACAGAGCTCCTATATTTTCTTCTTAGCAGCACCCATAGGACTTCTAATGTGTTAGTGGCATCACACAGAGTTCCTATATTTTCATCTCAGAAGCACCCATAGGACTTCTAGTGTGTTAGTGGCATCACACAGAGCTCCTATATTTTCTTCTCAGAAGCACCCATAGGACTTCTAGTGTGTTAGTGGCAGCAAACAGAGCTCCTATATTTTCTTCTCAGCAGCACCCATAGGACTTCTAGTGTGTTAGTGGCATCACACAGAGCTCCTATATTTTCTTCTCAGAAGCACCCATAGGACTTCTAGTGTGTTAGTGGCAGCAAACAGAGCTCCTATATTTTCTTCTCAGCAGCACCCATAGGACTTCTAGTGTGTTAGTGGCATCACACAGAGTTCCTATATTTTCATCTCAGAAGCACCCATAGGACTTCTAGTGTGTTAGTGGCATCACACAGAGCTCCTATATTTTCTTCTCAGCAGCACCCATAGGACTTCTAGTGTGTTAGTGGCATCACACAGAGCTCCTATATTTTCATCTCAGAAGCACCCATAGGACTTCTAGTGTGTTAGTGGCATCACACCGAGCTCCTATATTTTCTTCTCAGCAGCACCCATAGGACTTCTAGTGTGTTAGTGGCAGCAAACAGAGCTCCTATATTTTCTTCTTAGCAGCACCCATAGGACTTCTAATGTGTTAGTGGCATCACACAGAGTTCCTATATTTTCATCTCAGAAGCACCCATAGGACTTCTAGTGTGTTAGTGGCATCACACAGAGCTCCTATATTTTCTTCTCAGAAGCACCCATAGGACTTCTAGTGTGTTAGTGGCAGCAAACAGAGCTCCTATATTTTCTTCTCAGCAGCACCCATAGGACTTCTAGTGTGTTAGTGGCATCACACAGAGTTCCTATATTTTCATCTCAGAAGCACCCATAGGACTTCTAGTGTGTTAGTGGCATCACACAGAGCTCCTATATTTTCTTCTCAGCAGCACCCATAGGACTTCTAGTGTGTTAGTGGCATCACACAGAGCTCCTATATTTTCATCTCAGAAGCACCCATAGGACTTCTAGTGTGTTAGTGGCATCACACAGAGCTCCTATATTTTCTTCTCAGCAGCACCCATAGGACTTCTAGTGTGTTAGTGGCAGCAAACAGAGCTCCTATATTTTCTTCTCAGCAGCACCCATAGGACTTCTAGTGTGTTAGTGGCATCACACAGAGCTCCTATATTTTCTTCTCAGCAGCACCCATAGGACTTCTAGTGTGTTAGTGGCAGCAAACAGAGCTCCTATATTTTCTTCTCAGCAGCACCCATAGGACTTCTAGTGTGTTAGTGGCATCACACAGAGCTCCTATATTTTCATCTCAGAAGCACCCATAGGACTTCTAGTGTGTTAGTGGCATCACACAGAGCTCCTATATTTTCTTCTCAGCAGCACCCATAGGACTTCTAGTGTGTTAGTGGCAGCAAACAGAGCTCCTATATTTTCATCTCAGAAGCACCCATAGGACTTCTAGTGTGTTAGTGGCATCACACAGAGCTCCTATATTTTCATCTCAGAAGCACCCATAGGACTTCTAGTGTGTTAGTGGCATCACACATAGCTCCTATATTTTCTTCTCAGCAGCACCCATAGGACTTCTAGTGTGTTAGTGGCATCACACAGAGCTCCTATATTTTCATCTCAGAAGCACCCATAGGACTTCTAGTGTGTTAGTGGCATCACACAGAGCTCCTATATTTTCTTCTCAGCAGCACCCATAGGACTTCTAGTGTGTTAGTGGCAGCAAACAGAGCTCCTATATTTTCTTCTCAGAAGCACCCATAGGACTTCTAGTGTGTTAGTGGCATCACACAGAGTTCCTATATTTTCATCTCAGAAGCACCCATAGGACTTCTAGTGTGTTAGTGGTATCACACAGAGTTCCTATATTTTCATCTCAGAGGCACCCATAGGACTTCTAGTGTGTTAGTGGCATCACACAGAGCTCCTATATTTTCTTCTCAGCAGCACCCATAGGACTTCTAGTGTGTTAGTGGCATCACACAGAGTTCCTATATTTTCATCTCAGAAGCACCCATAGGACTTCTAGTGTGTTAGTGGCATCACACAGAGCTCCTATATTTTCTTCTCAGCAGCACCCATAGGACTTCTAGTGTGTTAGTGGCATCACACAGAGCTCCTATATTTTCATCTCAGAAGCACCCATAGGACTTCTAGTGTGTTAGTGGCATCACACAGAGCTCCTATATTTTCTTCTCAGCAGCACCCATAGGACTTCTAGTGTGTTAGTGGCAGCAAACAGAGCTCCTATATTTTCTTCTCAGCAGCACCCATAGGACTTCTAGTGTGTTAGTGGCATCACACAGAGCTCCTATATTTTCTTCTCAGCAGCACCCATAGGACTTCTAGTGTGTTAGTGGCAGCAAACAGAGCTCCTATATTTTCTTCTCAGCAGCACCCATAGGACTTCTAGTGTGTTAGTGGCATCACACAGAGCTCCTATATTTTCATCTCAGAAGCACCCATAGGACTTCTAGTGTGTTAGTGGCATCACACAGAGCTCCTATATTTTCTTCTCAGCAGCACCCATAGGACTTCTAGTGTGTTAGTGGCAGCAAACAGAGCTCCTATATTTTCTTCTCAGCAGCACCCATAGGACTTCTAATGTGTTAGTGGCATCACACAGAGTTCCTATATTTTCATCTCAGAAGCACCCATAGGACTTCTAGTGTGTTAGTGGCATCACACAGAGCTCCTATATTTTCTTCTCAGAAGCACCCATAGGACTTCTAGTGTGTTAGTGGCAGCAAACAGAGCTCCTATATTTTCTTCTTAGCAGCACCCATAGGACTTCTAATGTGTTAGTGGCATCACACAGAGTTCCTATATTTTCATCTCAGAAGCACCCATAGGACTTCTAGTGTGTTAGTGGCATCACACAGAGCTCCTATATTTTCTTCTCAGAAGCACCCATAGGACTTCTAGTGTGTTAGTGGCAGCAAACAGAGCTCCTATATTTTCTTCTCAGCAGCACCCATAGGACTTCTAGTGTGTTAGTGGCATCACACAGAGTTCCTATATTTTCATCTCAGAAGCACCCATAGGACTTCTAGTGTGTTAGTGGCATCACACAGAGCTCCTATATTTTCTTCTCAGCAGCACCCATAGGACTTCTAGTGTGTTAGTGGCATCACACAGAGCTCCTATATTTTCATCTCAGAAGCACCCATAGGACTTCTAGTGTGTTAGTGGCATCACACAGAGCTCCTATATTTTCTTCTCAGCAGCACCCATAGGACTTCTAGTGTGTTAGTGGCAGCAAACAGAGCTCCTATATTTTCTTCTCAGCAGCACCCATAGGACTTCTAGTGTGTTAGTGGCATCACACAGAGCTCCTATATTTTCTTCTCAGCAGCACCCATAGGACTTCTAGTGTGTTAGTGGCAGCAAACAGAGCTCCTATATTTTCTTCTCAGCAGCACCCATAGGACTTCTAGTGTGTTAGTGGCATCACACAGAGCTCCTATATTTTCATCTCAGAAGCACCCATAGGACTTCTAGTGTGTTAGTGGCATCACACAGAGCTCCTATATTTTCTTCTCAGCAGCACCCATAGGACTTTTAGTGTGTTAGTGGCAGCAAACAGAGCTCCTATATTTTCATCTCAGAAGCACCCATAGGACTTCTAGTGTGTTAGTGGCATCACACAGAGCTCCTATATTTTCATCTCAGAAGCACCCATAGGACTTCTAGTGTGTTAGTGGCATCACACATAGCTCCTATATTTTCTTCTCAGCAGCACCCATAGGACTTCTAGTGTGTTAGTGGCATCACACAGAGCTCCTATATTTTCATCTCAGAAGCACCCATAGGACTTCTAGTGTGTTAGTGGCATCACACAGAGCTCCTATATTTTCTTCTCACCAGCACCCATAGGACTTCTAGTGTGTTAGTGGCAGCAAACAGAGCTCCTATATTTTCTTCTCAGAAGCACCCATAGGACTTCTAGTGTGTTAGTGGTATCACACAGAGTTCCTATATTTTCATCTCAGAAGCACCCATAGGACTTCTAGTATGTTAGTGGCATCACACAGAGCTCCTATATTTTCTTCTCAGCAGCACCCATAGGACTTCTAGTGTGTTAGTGGCAGCAAACAGAGCTCCTATATTTTCTTCTCAGCAGCACCCATAGGACTTCTAGTGTGTTAGTGGCATCACACAGAGCTCCTATATTTTCTTCTCAGCAGCACCCATAGGACTTCTAGTGTGTTAGTGGCAGCAAACAGAGCTCCTATATTTTCTTCTCAGCAGCACCCATAGGACTTCTAGTGTGTTAGTGGCATCACACAGAGCTCCTATATTTTCATCTCAGAAGCACCCATAGGACTTCTAGTGTGTTAGTGGCATCACACAGAGCTCCTATATTTTCTTCTCAGCAGCACCCATAGGACTTCTAGTGTGTTAGTGGCAGCAAACAGAGCTCCTATATTTTCATCTCAGAAGCACCCATAGGACTTCTAGTGTGTTAGTGGCATCACACAGAGCTCCTATATTTTCATCTCAGAAGCACCCATAGGACTTCTAGTGTGTTAGTGGCATCACACATAGCTCCTATATTTTCTTCTCAGCAGCACCCATAGGACTTCTAGTGTGTTAGTGGCATCACACAGAGCTCCTATATTTTCATCTCTGAAGCACCCATAGGACTTCTAGTGTGTTAGTGGCATCACACAGAGCTCCTATATTTTCTTCTCAGCAGCACCCATAGGACTTCTAGTGTGTTAGTGGCAGCAAACAGAGCTCCTATATTTTCTTCTCAGAAGCACCCATAGGACTTCTAGTGTGTTAGTGGTATCACACAGAGTTCCTATATTTTCATCTCAGAAGCACCCATAGGACTTCTAGTGTGTTAGTGGCATCACACAGAGCTCCTATATTTTCTTCTCAGCAGCACCCATAGGACTTCTAGTGTGTTAGTGGCATCACACAGAGCTCCTATATTTTCATCTCAGAAGCACCAATAGGACTTCTAGTGTGTTAGTGGCAGCAAACAGAGCTCCTATATTTTCTTGTCAGCAGCACACATAGTACCTATAGTGTGTTAGTGTCAGCACCCATAGGACCTACAGTGTGTTGTGAGCACACATAGGAGTTCTATTTTTTATACTATATACACTACCGACTACAATGGCTGGAAGACCGCCAAGGAGAGGCAGAGCGTGCCGAGGCAAGAACACAGGGCAGGCAGGCTCTGTTTCTAGAGACAACAGTGCTGGCCGTGGACGTGGTCGTGCATCGTCATCAGCACGTGGCCATGGGACACGCTTGTCTTTGTTTTCGGCAGCTGGACATGTGGAGCCGCATCATGCCGAAGGCTTGGTAGAATGGATGACCAAGCCCTCCTCATCCTCCTCATCCTCTCTCACCCAGGCTCAGGGTACTGGCAGAGCAGCTGCCAACGCGTACTCAATGGCATCATCAGCCACCCCTTCCCTAGACCCACCATGTCCTCCTGAGGAGTCCCCCGAACTGTTTGAGCACAGTGTTGGGTACATGCTCCAGGAGGATGCCCAACGATTCGAAGGCTCGGATGATGATACCCAGCTTGAGGAAGTCAGTAGTGTGCGCGCAGAGAGAGGGGATGCTGAAGGACAGCAATCTGGCAGTAGTGTTCCACCAGCTGCAGCTTACTGCCAGGTTTGCTCTAGTGGTGAAGAGGGAGGGGATGATGAGGTCACTGACTCCACGTGGGTGCCTGAAGGGAGAGAGGAGGAGGAGGAGGAGGATGCAGCGTCACATGTCCAACGAGGCAGGATGCCCCCTGGAGGCCAGCTAGAGGCCAGCACAGCAACTGTACCACACCGCAGAGCTCCGCCTGTGCAGGGCGCTGCCTCTGCACGTTATCACAAAAGTTCTTTGGTGTGGGCCTTTTTTGAGACGAGTGCATCAGATCGCACCACTGCTATTTGCAATATTTGTCTCAAGCGTATCTCGCGTGGCCAAAACATCAGCCGCTTGGGCACCACAAGCATGAGCAGACATATGTCGACCTGCCATGCAGCTCGTTGGCAAGCACACATAAAAGACCCACACCAAAGAACAAAGCGGACCTCTCCTTGCTCCTCATCAGCTGGGATCTCCATCCCCACTATATCTTCAGTCCTCTCTGAAAGCTGCTCTGAGAGGACTGAAGGTGTAGAATTAGGTGTGTCACAACCAAGTACTTGCAGTACACCGACGTCCGATTGTAGCAGGCAAATTTCCCTGCCCCAGCTGCTGGACCGTCGAAAGAAGTATACTCCCAGCCATCCACATGCCCAGCGGTTGAATGCTAGCTTGGCTAAATTGCTAGCACTTCAACTGCTGCCTTTTCAGTTGATAGACTCGGCCCCCTTCCGTGAGTTTGTTCAATGTGCGGTTCCTCAGTGGCAGGTTCCCAAACGCCACTTTTTCTCACGGAAGGCGATTCCGTCTCTCTACTGGCATGTGGAAGGCAATGTCCATGCCTCGCTGGACAGGGCGGTCAGCGGTAAGGTGCATATTACCGCTGACTCATGGTCCAGCAGGCATGGACAGGGACGTTATCTTTCTTTCACGGCCCATTGGGTCACTCTATTGGCAGCTGGGAGGGATGCAGGACAAGGTGCAGTAGTGTTGGAGGTTGTTCCGCCACCACGCCTCCAAAATGCTACTACTGGTTGTGACACACCTCTCTCCTCCACCCCCTCCTCTTCTTCTTCCTCCATGTCCTCTTCGAGTGCTCTGTCCTCGGAACCAGCGGTGCTCCGTAGGCGTACAAGGGGCTACGCGAGTACGCAGGCAAAAAGATGCCATGCCGTGCTTGCGCTGGTGTGTTTGGGGGACAGGAGCCACACTGGGCCAGAGGTTATGGCAGCTCTGCAGGGGCAGGCCGAGAGGTGGTTGACGCCACGCCAGCTTAAGCCAGGAATGGTCGTTTCTGATAATGGCACCAACCTTCTCTCCGCCCTGCGACAGGGGCAGCTCACCCATGTGCCCTGTATGGCTCACGTCCTCAACCTGGTGGTGCAGCGGTTCTTGGGCAGGTTCCCAGGCTTACAGGATGTCCTGAGGCAGGCCAGGAAAGTCTGTGTGCATTTCCGCCGATCTTATAATGCCAGTGCTCGGCTGACTGAGCTGCAAAAGGAGCTGAACCTGCCCAAGAACCACCTAATATGTGACATGCCCACCAGGTGGAACTCAACGTTGGCCATGCTGCAGCGACTGCACACGCAGCAGAGGGCCATCAATGAGTACCTTTGCGACTACGGCACCAGGACAGGGTCAGGGGAGCTTGGCTTTTTTTCCCCACGCCAGTGGAGCATGATCAGGGATGCATGCACTGTCCTCTCACCATTTGAGGAGGCCACGAGGATGGTGAGCAGTGACAGTGCATGCATCAGTGACACTGTACCTCTTGTCCACCTGTTGGAGCATACGCTGCGTGGGATAATGGACAGGGCACTTGAGGCAGAACAGAGGCAGGAAGAGGAGGACTTCCTTGTCTCTCAAGGCCCCCTTTATCCAGACAATGTTCCTTCTGTCCCACCCATCACACAGGAAGAGGAGGAGGAGGAGGAGGAGGAGGAGGATTGTGTGAGCATGGAGGTGGAGCCTGGCACTCAGCATCAGCAGCAGCAGTCTTTTAGGGATGATGTACAGTCCCAACAAACCAGTGGACTTGTACGTGGCTGGGAGGAGGTGGCTGGCGATCATGTCATCCTCAGTGACCCAGAAGACTCCGGACCGAATGCCTCAGCTAACCTACGCTGCATGGCCTCCCTGATCCTGCAAAGCCTGCGGAAGGATCCTCGTGTTCTTCGGATCAAGGAGAGTGACCATTACTGGCTGGCCACTCTCCTTGATCCACGGTACAAGGGTAAGGTTGCGGACCTTATCTTGCCGTCGCAGAGGGAGCAGAGGATGAGATATCTCAGGGAGGCCTTGCAGAAAGGTCTGTGCAACGCGTTCCCAGAAACTGGGAGGTTACAAACTCCTGGTCCTGGACGACGAGTTGCTGAGGCTTCGGTCAGTAGCAGAAGGAGCGGTGGGGAAGGTGGACGTCTGACCGATGCGTTCAGACAATTTTTTAGTCCGCAGCCCCAAGGTATGATCGGTTCCAGCAACCATCGCCAGCGTCTGATATACATGGTGCAGGAATACCTAGGGGCAAGGTCAGACTTGGACACCTTTCCCACCGAAAATCCTCTGGCTTACTGGGTCCTGAGGATGGATCACTGGCCAGAGCTTGCACAGTATGCAATTGAGCTACTGGCCTGTCCTGCATCCAGCGTTCTTTCCGAACGCACATTCAGTGCTGCTGGAGGATTTGTCACCGATCATAGGGTGCGCCTGTCCACCGACTCGGTTGATCGACTGACCTTCATAAAAATGAATCAGTCTTGGATCACCACCAGCTACCAGACACCTGAAGCGGATATAACGGAATAATTTATAATGTCACATCCCTTCAAGACTGCCTATAATGATGCTGAGTGACTGTCCTGTTATGTTCACTGACTATCCTCTTCCTCCTCCTCAATGATCCATGCCACCACACCAGTGCCTAAGGCACAATTTTTCAGCCCCTGTATAACAGGGGCGTGTAATTACAATTTTTTAAAAAGATGCTTCGCAACAGGTGTGACTGCTGTGCTCAGAGTACAGTATCTGTGAGGGGTTGCAGTGTTGTGGCACCAGCACCAGTGCCTAAGGCACAATTTTTCAGCCCCTGTTGGGGCGTGTAATTACAATTTTTAGGCAATGCTTTGCAACAGGTCTCATTGCTGTGCTCAGAGTACAGTATCTGTGAGGGGTTGCAGTGTTGTGGCACCAGCACCAGTGCCTAAGGCACAATTTTTCAGCCCCTGTATAACAGGGGCGTGTAATTACAATTTTTTAAAAAGATGCTTCGCAACAGGTGTGACTGCTGTGCTCCAAGTACAGTATCTGTGAGGGGTTGCAGTGTTGTGGCACCAGCACCAATGCCTAAGGCACAATTTTTCAGCCCCTGTTTAACAGGGGCGTGTAATTACAAATCTTGATCTAATAGTTCACAGCAGGGCCCATTCCTGCGCCCACCAAGAGTAACTATGAGGGCCTACAGTCTTGTGGCAACACCGTCCACCACCACCACCACCACCACCACCAAAGGCCCAATTTTTCTGCCCTGTTCAACAGGTGCATGCAATTACAAATCTTGATCTAATAACTCACAGCAGGGCCCATTCCTGCACCCACCAAGAGTAACTGTGAGGGCTTACAGTCTTGTGGCAACACCGTCCACCACCACCACCACCACCACCAAAGGCCCAATTTTTCTGCCCGGTTCAACAGGTGCATGCAAGTACAAATCTTGATCTATTAACTCACAGCAGGGCCCATTCCTGTGCCCACCAGTCTTGTGGCTACACCAACATCTAATAGGGCAAATTTCTGCAGAGTATATACGGCAGGCCCCTACTTTCAAACATCCAACTTACAAACGACTCCTACTTGCAAACGGCAAGAGAAAACAGGAAGTGAGAGGAAATCTACCCCTAGGAAGGAAAATTCTATCCTGTTAGATTTAATTTGGGAAAAAGGTATCTCCTCTCTACTGATGCTTTATCACCAATCCTTGTTTCAATTAAAACCCCACTTTTCCAAAAACATTTGTCATTGGGACGGAAAGTGAGGTGACATGTTCTGAACAGATGTGCAAAGACAGCAAATGTTACAGGGGTGATAACCCCTCCCTATGTTCTCCAAAAAGCTTAAAAATTGATTTTTTTGGGATGTAGCTACACTTCATAATGTACCTGTTCAGATTCTACTTAAGAACAAACCTACAGTCCATGTCTTGTTTGCACCACCTATATACTGCTATTCAGAGTATATAGGGTTGTAGGTATAGGGTTTTATTTTGGGTGCGGGGTCCCCCTTAGTATCCATACAAGACCCAAAGGGGCTGGGGTGGGGGGGGGGGGTGATGGGGTAGCCATGCCATTTTTCTCAAGGATTTTCAGCCATATGGCGGCCAGGACAAGACATGACATTAAAGCCGCAAGTGGTTTTAAATGGCTTCTTTTTTTCCTTTACAAATGTCATTTTGTGCAAGGACAGTTCTAAACACGGGAAACACATGCCACTTCACAGGCATACTTTAGACACCCCCCAGGTACCATATTTAAAGGAAAATTTCACTTTTTTTTTTTTCACTTTATGCATCATTAAAATGACTGCTCCCGAAAAAACTTTAGTTTTTAAAATTTCTTTTTGCATTGATATATGTCCCCTGGGGCAGGACCCGGGTCCCCAAACCTGTTTTATGACATTAACATGCATATTGGCCGTTGTAATTAGCAATTTTGATTTCGAACGTTCGCGTCCATAATAACGAATAGGGTTCGAAAATTCGCGCGAACTTTCGGTCCGTTCGAAGGTTCTGGTGCGAACCGAACCCGGGGGTGTTCGGCTCATCCCTACTCCCAACAACAACTTGACAACGTTACTCCAGACTCAGGGGTTAGACCCCTAATCCTCAGAACATGTTGATAGGATAAAGCATGCTGACAACCCTGCTGCAGTTTTCCACACCATTTGGGAGATCAGTGTTATGAGGGTTCAGAAGCTTTAGAATATGCTCTGTTCAAATGGTTGCAAGATTCCCCATGATGTCTAATTGGGATAATAAGATTTATGTGATCTCATCTAGAACATTGTAGAAACTAAAAATGATCAAAGCTTCTCAATTGTTGATTTAAAGTGATTCTAAAGACTGAAGGTTTTCTTACCTGCTCTCTGTGCATGAAGGTTAAAAAAACCTTCATTGTGCAGCCCCCCCCCCCTCCTCAATACTTACCTAAGCCTAATCTCGACCCAGCAATGTGCTAAAGAGCATTAGCTCTCCATGGTCTCTCCCTCTTCTTTGGCTGAGATGCAGCAGGAGCCATTGGCTCCCGCTGTTCTCAATTACAGTCAGTGAGGAGGGAGTGGGTGAGGGGCTGAGCAGCTTGCTAGGGGGCTCTCGGCAGGAGGGAGAGGCCCAGAGTGCCAGCGGGGGACTCAAGAAGAGGAGCATTGGGGCTGCTCTGTGCAAAACCATTGCACAGAGCAGGTAAATATATTTTTTTTATAAACACTTTAAGCATTCCTGCATTCCAACTACAAGAAGATAAAATCTCACCACTAGTTACTGAAACTCTAGAAATGGTTTCTCTGTTCTAAAGACTGGGGTTTGCATGTACTACCTGCAGTTAACAGCAAATAAAGTTGAACGATATCTAAATTTAGTAGACAGCCTTTTAGGAGGGGCTGGGGAAACTTCCATCTAAGTCTAATTATCAATCGGGAAATTGGGAAACTTACTTAAATTGATTATGAAGATTAAATGATCTCCAAACTCTTTAGTTATTGAAAAGATTGTATTGAATTATTGAAAAGATTATTTAAGTATATTAACTCATTGCCAGCATGCACAGGTCTTCCTGTTACCCTATCAACAGTCCTTTTATGGCAGTTTAACCCATGATATATATCTGGGCCCAAAGCTGAATATAACAACCATCTGGAAAAGATAAATCCATTTGACAAAGTCAAACACTTTTCTCATGTCCAGAGACATCACCACTCTAGAACAGGGATTATTGTGTTGGGCCTGTAAATTAGTAAACAGCCTCTTAACGTTATTTGTGTATGTCTACCCAGCATAAAGCCATTTTGGTCTGATCCCACTAACAAGGTAATAACAGCATGTGATCTCAGTGCTAGTAACCATGTTTATTAGCTCATTTGGATTATCATGTTACACATGCATTGTTGTTTGTTTGCCTTTAAATAGTTTTGTCCCTTCCTCCCTTTGTAGCGAGGAGATGCTCTGTATCATTTGTCCCACCTTTCTTTTTCATGCTTCAGCCTTCATTCATCACATGTACTGTATTCCGTTGGGGCTAGACACACTACGATGTTTGACCTATCTGTTGCCATCTCTGCAGATCTGCACAAGTTTTTGATTAAAGCGTTCTACAATCTGCAAGATGGCATTTGGATTGAATCATTATCTGATAATTGTACTGAGACCTTAAGCCATCTCTCAACAATTGGATCATGATAACAATCACACTTGCAGTGCTTAGATTAGAGAGGCAGAACATGGACGACATGACTCACAATCAAATGGATCCTTGTTTGGTTTAGGGATCAGTACTAGAAGTACCTTGCATTGAAATGGGGGTACAAAAGCCCACCTGTTCCGCATGAAAATATACTTGTAAGTGTTAAGTTCTCACATTGTCCACATATATCTGATACCATTCTTTAAGGTATCTGTATACAGCATATACAGTACAAGTCTGCGCAAGAAGAAATACAATTAAACAAATAGCAGCTGTCTGGTTATCACACAATGATTTAAAACACAAAGCTAGACCAATACTCCTTTGGCCCCCCTCTATCCACAACATGAATTCAATAGAACAATATCCTTTCCAATTGTAAGTATACAGTTGTTAAATTCAGGCTTAGATGGAATAGGTCAAATAGAGTAATTGTTTTGTATTCACCCCCTAGTGGTCTGGGGTGTGTGTCCTAATTCTTTCATTATATATTTAGTATATAAATGGAAGCATAATTGAAAAAATATAGTTTCACTGTATTCAAGCTGAAAACAGGGCGGGCCCAATGAAATACTGGTCTATTATTATTATCATTATATAGGATTTATATAGCGCCAACAGTTTGCGCAGCGCTTTACAACATGGGGGCAGACAGTACAGTTACAATACAATTCAACACAGGAGGAATCAGAGGACCCTGCTCGTTAGAGCTTACAATCTAGAAGACTAGCTTTGTTCCTACAAACCAGATGAATTAGGAGAACTTTGCAATTTTGATTAATATTACCATTGCATTATAGTATATTTTTACTATTTTTGGTGGGTAATATTGTGCTATTTAACCACTTTCTAACTGAGTCATAGTAATATGACGTCGGCAGGAACCCTCCCTCCCTCCGGCTGGACGTCATATGACGTCCTGAGCTTCTCGGGCCGCTAGGGGGCGTGCGCGCGCGAGCCCCATCGCCCGGGACACGGTGCGCGTGCCCGGCGGCCGCAATGTCCGCCGGGCACCCACGATTGCCTGCAATCACGGCAGGACCATGGATCTGTGTGTGTAAACACACAGATCCATGGTCCTGTCAGAGGAGAGGAGACCGATGTGTGTTCCCAGAACAGAGGAACACACATCGGTCTCCTCCCCTAGTCAGTCCCCTCCCCCTACAGTTAGAATCACTCACTGGGGAACATATTAACCCCTTGATCGCCCCCAAGTGTTAACCCCTTCCCTGCCAGTCACATTTACACAGTAATCAGTGCAGTTTTATAGCACTAATCGCTGTATAAATGTGAATGGTCCCAAAAAAGTGTCAAAAGTGTCCGATGTGACCGTCGCAATGTCACGGTCACAATAAAAATCGCAGATCGCTGCCATTACTAGTAAAAAAAATTAAATAAATAAAAATGCCATAAATCTATCCCCTATTTTGTAAATGCTATAACTTTTGCGTAAACCAATCAATAAACGCTTATTGCTGTTTTTTTTACCAAAAATATGTAGAAGAATATATATCGGTC
Source organism: Rana muscosa (assembly GCA_029206835.1). Taxonomy (NCBI): domain Eukaryota; kingdom Metazoa; phylum Chordata; class Amphibia; order Anura; family Ranidae; genus Rana; species Rana muscosa. The sequence goes on along the minus strand of CM055117.1, from coordinate 230,000,766 downwards.
TAAACTGAGGAAAAAAAATGTTTTTTAAAAAAAATTGTGATATTTATTAAATCAAAAAGTAAAAAATATTGTGTTGTTTTCAAAATTGTCGCTCTTGTTTTGTTTATAGCGGAAAAAAATAAAAAACGCAGAGGTGATCAAATACCACCAAACAAAAGCTCTATTTGTGGTGGAAAAAAACATAACGATTTCATTTAGATACAGTGTTGCATCACCGCACAATTGTCATTCAAAATGCGACAGCACTGAAAACTAAAAATTGGTCTGGGCAGGAAGGGGGTGAAAATGCCCTGTATTGAAGCGGTTAAATGTAAATCTTCACTGGTAATTTTAATATGGTAAGTTCATTTTTACCGGAGCGTGTGGATAAATTTGTGTTGAATTGTATGTGTTTGTTTATTAGAAAAGAAACATTGATTAGTTACAGACTGGATTTGGAGCGCATGATTTTATTTTATGAATTGAAAGTTGGGGGAAAAAAAATAAAACTGTTTTCTGGACATTTCGACAAATGTTTGTTGCACATTATATGTACACACAACATTTTTCTGAAACACATTTATAAATTTTTCCATTGATGTTTTATTTTTTTTCATGTTAAGGCATCATCTACACCAGTGGTTCTCAACCTTTCTAGTGCCGTGACCCCCTTGATAAAATTTACAAAGTTGTGGGGATCCCTAACAGTAAAATTATTTTCATGGCGTGGGTTGTCAGTACCCAAGGCAAGACAAGTAATTTGCACCCCTAACCCCTGGATATTTAACGCTCCCCGAGTCCCTTCCATTCGTACAGTATTAAAACCCTTATAGTACATTTTAGGATGTACCACTCTTTCTCTTTGTTCTCCCTTCTTTCCCGTTTATCTCTCTCTATCCTAATTTCTTGTTTCCCCCCATCCCTCTCTCTAGCCATCTTGCTTGTTCTTTATCTTATTATTTCTCTCCCTTTTTCTTTGTTCCTCCCCCTCATTTCCCTTCCATGTATTCTCTATTTTATTCCTTCTCTTACTCCTTGGTGGTGGTGGTGGTTGGGGGGGAGGGGTGGGATGAGTGGCAGTGCTGGGGGGAGTTCTGATCAGCCAACTTAGGTGCTCTTGATTAAGGTCATCTGCTGATCTTTGAGCGGCTGCAAAGAGGCTGAGTGGGTGGCCGCGGGCTCCCGGGACAGCCCTGCTGGGCTGCTGCAAAAAGGCTGGGAGAGCAATGCGGGCTTCAGGAACAGCCCAGGATTCGGTGACCCCTGGCAAATTTTCTCTCGACCCCCAGGTTGAGAACCACTGATCTACACATTTCAACGCTGTCTATTGGGGATACATAGACTTTATGGGGTACCTGATAAGTCCCACCGTGAAGAGAAAGATTCAATGGCTCCATACATTTTCTCACTGGTGAGTAGGGATGAGCCCGACGTTTGAGTCAAATGTAAGTTCGACTCGAACATCAGGTGTTCGCATCGGGTGTTCGAAAGCCGCGGAACACCGTTTAAAAGTCTATGGGAGATTAACATGAAAAACCAAATGTGCTCATTTTAAAGGCTTATATGCATGGTAGTGTCACAAAAAGTTTTTGGGGACCTGGGTCCTGCCCCAGGGGACATCTACCAATGCAAAAAAAGTTTTAAAAACTGACGTTTTTAGGGAGCAGTGATTTTAATAATGCTTAAAGTGAAACAATAAAAGTGAAAAATTCCTTTAAAGTGGTTGTAAACCCACTTTAAAAAATAAAAAAATAACACCTGCAAGAAAAAGACATAATGAGCTAGTATGCTATGCATACTAGCTCATTATGTGGCACTTACCTCAGATCGAAACCTCCGAAGCACTCCTCGTCCCCCTCCACCGTCGCCGACATGTCCGGTCCGACCGTCTTCCTGTTATCGCCGCTTCGGCGCTGTGATTGGCCGGAGCGGTGATGATGTCACAGGCATGCGCACGGGCCGTCATTCTCCATTGAGGAAACCAACAGTCTCCATTGAAAAACTGGAAACACTCAGTGCTCCTGCGCCGTTGTCTACGGCGTGCATGCGTCGTAGACATCGGTGCAGGGTTTTCTGCAAATATCTCCTTAACCGTGTAGGTTAAGGAGATATTTCTTGCACCTACAGGTAAGCCTTAATCTAGGCTTACCTGTAGGTGCAAGTTGTGTGGTTGGGTTTACAACCACTTTAAATTTCGTGCCTGGGGGGGTTTCTATTGTATGCCTGTAAAGTGGCGCATTTTTCCCGTGTTTAGAACAGTCCCGCAGCAAAATGACATTTCTAAAGAAAAAAAGTCATTTAAAAGATGCTTGCGACTGTAATGAATTGTCGGGTCCCGGCAATATAGATAAAACTCATTGAAAAAAACAAACCAAAATGAAAAAAAATAATTGCGTGGGGTCCCCCCAAAATCCATACCAGACCCTTTAGGTCTGGTATGGATTTTAAAGGGAACCCTGTGCCAAAATAAAAAAATGGTGTTGGGGTCCCCCAAAAAATCCATACCAGACCCTTATCCGAGCACGCAACCTGGCAGGCCGCAGGAAAAGAGGGGGGACGAGAGTGTGTCCCCCCTGAACCGTACCAGGTCACATGCCCTCAACATGGAGGATGGGTGCTTTGGAGCAGGGGGCTCTGCGTCCCCCCAACCCAAAGCACCTTGCCCCTATGTTGATGGGGATAAGGGCCTCATCCCCACAACCCTGGTTGTGGGGGTCTGCGGGCGGGGGGGCTTATCGGAATATGGAAGCCCCCTTTAACAAGGGAACCCCCAGATCCCGGCCCCCCCATGTGAATTGGTAACCATTTCACCAAAAAAGTGTCAAAAATGGTAAGAAAAGACAAGAGACAGCTTGGGACAAGTCCTTTATTAAAAAATAAAAAATGTCCAGCGATGTCCATTCATCTTCTATTCGGCCGCTCGTGCCAACCCAAAAAAAAAACCTGCAACAGTTCCGCCTCTGTGGGAGGCTACCGCCGACTGACTCTTCTCTCGCTTTGATAGCTGTTATATAGCTGAGGGCGGGGCCACCCGGACTTTCCCGTGGCATCAGAGGGGGCGGGGTCACCCAATGGCGTAAATGGATTACCCCGCCCCCTCTGACGCCACGGAAAAGCCGCGCCCTCAGCTATATAACAGCTGTCAAAGCGAGAGAATGGTCCATCTGCGGTAGCCACCCATGGAGGCGGAACTGTTGCGGCTTTTTTTCAGAGGAAGTCATGAGATTATGACGAAACTGGTAGGAGGAGCTTGATCAGCTGACATTTAAGGTACCAGGAAGTGTTGCAGAGCAGGCACTGAATAGGGGGAATACCGTGTAATCGTGGCTACAGAATCGGACCATAGGTGAATCTATCATCCCTCAGCACTTTAAAGGCGATTTTTATTCATTGGAAATGTGAGTTGTATGTATGTGGAGTTTTATCTGTGATTAAACCTTTTTAAACGTTATCACGCTATTGCATGCCTCTGTCATTTTTTGCATGTGATATATATGTAGCGGGGTATTCCCCTATATTGGGAAGAAACTACATTACCCATAACCCCATTCTTCACATGTTCCACCGCAGAGACTCATGGGAGGGGTTATAAAAGGAGGAGGCGAGGCCGGGCTCGGCCTCTTTGGGGACACGAGACTTCACAGATGGATCCTCCTGTGCGGATGTGTCGGAGTGCAAGGCCTGAAGCCTGAGGCCTTGCTCTGCACCAGAGAGCCTTCCACCCCCCTCTGCGAGCCTGGGTGGCATCTGACTTTGTGCGCTACAGCCTTGTCGGATCGGGGGCCCGATCGTTGGAGAGATCGAGTGTGTGTGACACGGCCGGTGGAGGTTTCCCAGACTGGATCCGTAGTCCGGCGGGTGAGAGGGCATAAGCCCAGCTAAGATACTGTTACTGTATATAGGCCTATAGACTGCCGTGGCCTACAAGTTATTTTCATACCCCTATTGAAGAGCCTTGTCAGAACTGAGCCTGCGGCTTTATTTAACCAAGTTCTATACCCCTTGGATTACAAAGTTATACTCTGTTTAAAGTGCACCACCATTACAGACCTGCCGGTGAAGAAAGAAGGACTAAGTTAAATATTAGAACCAGGCCTGGTGGGGATTCTAGCGTGTTTGATTACTGCGCCATAGGGCACTTAGTTAACGGTCGCCCGTATGGCGCACCTGTAGCGTGTGTTACTATATAGTGTGTTAGAGTGGCAGGACGCTGCCCTTAGGAGTGATTCTCTCGAGCTGTGATTACTGTTACCCCTTTATCCATATTGAGAAAATGAGTAAAACACTTTACCTATTACAATTCATTACTGTGTCCTTGCTTAGTTATTCTATTGCATAGGATATATCATTGATTGTTAGTACTAGCTGTGCCAGAAGGGGGTAGAGCCTATTGCCGGGGTTTGGCGGAGCTGCACTCAGGGCCCAAATCTAATTCTGCGGCCTCCTTAGTTGGAGGTATCGCTACACGTGGGGGTTCTCGTCCGGGATCCTGATGCAGCAAGCGAGCGCCAGAAGTGCCGGCATGGACCCCATGGATCCAAGAGCGGTAGAAGAGTGGTGCAAAGCCGCTAATACAGAGCCAAAACAGTCGATAGCCATTAGCCTCCCTGGGGAGAAATGGTCAAGTGAGACGGTAGAGGAACTAATGAGTTCAGTGTCCCCAGATCACACACCGTGGGTGATAGACATGAAGACAGACCCAAACATCTCATATCAATACGCATTAGTGGAATATTGGGACGGGATGCCAGAGGCTTGTAAGCACAAGTGTCTGCGGACGCCAGACAACAGAACATTTAGGCTGGCGCACGCAATAACTGTAGAAAGGGAACCATCCCCTACGGGATCGCCACAGGCTGCGGCCCGAACTCCACCTGAAAGAGAAGACAGGGCGACACCCCCGGTGGCACCTGCACCGGCCACTGCTATATCACCAGAACTGATAAATGCAATAGGGGATTTGCTAGCCAAATGTCAGAAGACAAGTACGGTGCATGTGGAAACTAGCTACCGGAGACTAAAAATATTCTCAGGGAAGCTCCCTGTCCCGGCAGGGGAAGAAGATTTTGATACCTGGGTGGAGCAGGCATTGCAGGCGGTGGAGGCATGGGAGGTGCCGGAAGCACAGAAGAGGCAGCGAGTGTTAGAAAGCCTTAAAGGTGCAGCAGCAGAAGCAGTGAAAAGTTTCCGGTTTGGGAATGCAGGGTGCACGGCGCAGGACTGTCTAGCTATGCTGCAGGAAGAGTTTGGTCAATTAGACAAGGTGACAGAGATGGTCTACCAGTTTGAACACACTTTCCAAAAACCGGAGGAGAAACTTTCCGAGTATGTCAGAAGGCTAAACAGGCTGCTGTGCAAGATTGTGTTAAAGAAAGGGATGAAGCCCCAAGATGCCGATGGGGCAAGAATGAAGCAAGTCTTAAAGGGAGCGCTACGCTCCGATCCAGTCTGGCTGCACCTGAAAACCTTGGGAGGAGGAATGTTGCTGACTTATGCTGATTTAATAAAAATCATCAGAGATGAGGAGGCGCTGCAACAGGACCAGCAGAAGGATAAGACAAGTGTTGTACCCGCACAGGTGCTGGTCAATCCAGTAATGACCCCTGAAAGAGAGGAGGAGATAGGGAAGGTGTGGAGACTTGGAAGAGAAGGGGTAGTGTTGCAGCCCGGTGAAGTAACCTGTCTCAGGGCCACTGTGAAGCTTACTTGGGAGCAGCCTGGTCCCTTTGTCATGCTGGAGTCAGACCCAAGGGGTGAGTCCTCAGGCCTGGAGGTGATACCGGAAGTGATTCCGCTGAAGGTCCTGAAGAAGGCCCATTATAGAGTTCCAGTGAGTGTTGGGAATACTACCAAAGACCCCATGGAAATCCCAGCCAGAATGTTGCTAGGCCAGGTGAGCCCGGCGGCCCCTGTTACCCTGTCAGAAGTGAAGAGGACAGGTGGAGGAGGGGATGTTTGGGAGAAGCTGACCATGGAAAACCCGAATCTGTCCAGGGCTTGGAAAGAGAGAGCCAAGGCCCAGTTGAATAGATGGGAGAAGATCTTCTCTAAGGATGAGTTTGATGTGGGGTGTGCAAGGAGTGCCACCCATCGGATCCGCCTCCAGGAAGATAAGCCCTTCCAAGAGAGGGTCAGGCGGGTCCCGCTAGCAGATCTGGAGGATCTGAGGGAACAACTTGCAGAACTCAAGAGGACTGGTGTGATACGGGAGTCCAGAAGCCCCTATGCCTCTCCCATAGTGGTGGTCCGAAAGAAGAATGGATCATTGAGGCTCTGTATCGACTACAGGACTCTCAACAGGAGAACCATACCTGACCAATACACCACTCCGAGGATAGAGGATGCCCTACAGAGCTTGTCTGGAGCCAAATGGTTCAGCGTTATGGATCTCAAGAGTGGGTACTATCAGATTCCGATGCACCCAGCAGACAAGGAGAAGACAGCTTTCATAACCCCAGTGGGGTTCTTTGAATTCGACCGGATGCCCCAAGGTCTGTCTGGAGCCCCAGCTACTTTCCAACGCCTCATGGAGAAGACAGTAGGGGACATGAACTTGATCGAAGTCCTTGTATACCTGGACGATGTCATTGTCTTTGGGAGAACCTTGGAGGAACATGAAGAGAGGCTGGAAAAAGTGTTGAGAAGACTCAGTGAGGAAGGACTTAAGCTTTCGCCTGAGAAGTGTCGGTTCTACCAGTCTTCTGTGAACTATCTGGGGCACATAGTGTCTGAAGAAGGGGTGGCCACAGACCCTGAGAAATTGGAGGCAGTTACCTCCTGGCCACGGCCCACCACAGTAACAGAACTCAGATCCTTCTTGGGCTTCTGCTCCTATTACAGGAGGTTTGTGGAGGGATTTGCCCGAATTGCTAGACCATTGAATGAGTTGCTCAAGACTGAAGGAGAAGAGGATGGCTCGGGGCCCAGGAGGCCAGGAGAGTCCATCAGAGATCAGTGGAATCAGAAGTGTGAAGAGGCTTTCCAGGAATTGAAGAGGAGCCTGACCACTGCACCAGTCTTGGCCTACGCAGACCCAACCAAACCCTATGAACTGCACATGGATGCTAGTCATGACGGTCTGGGAGGAGTACTTTACCAAGAACATGAGGGGCAATTGCGGCCTGTTGCCTATGTGAGTAGGAGCCTGACCCCCTCTGAGAAGAACTACCCCACTCACAAGCTGGAGTTCCTGGCCCTCAAGTGGGCGGTAGTAGACAAGCTCAAAGACTACCTGTATGGAGCGGAGTTTACTGTGAAGACCGACAACGACCCCCTTACCTACCTGTTCACCATGGCCAAGCTGGACGCCACTGGACACAGGTGGCTGGCCGCACTGTCTGGATTCAACTTCAGCCTTAAGTATAGACCAGGAGTGGGGAATCGAGACGCAGATGCTCTGTCCAGGAGATCTCATTCCCCCACCATTGAAATAGAAGATTGGACCCAAGTGGCACCGGACGGGGTGCGGGCCCTTTGTCAAGGAGCTGAATTCCAAGCCCGAGGAGGCTCCAGAGCAGAGGAAATAGGAGTTACCACGGTGGGAGTCCCCAAACACTACTGTGGAGTAGCTCAATTGGAAGAGGACAACCTACCAAGACTGTCCAAGAAGGAATTGAGGTGTGACCAATTGGAAGACCCCATGGGGAGATTGGTCCTGGAGGCCTTGAAAAATCAGGATCCAAACAGACTCATGCGTCAACCTTCAAAAGAAGCTCGCCTGCTGAGGAAGGAGTGGGATAGGTTGCAGTTACATCAGGGAGTGGTCTACCGAAGGGGCCCCTCTGATGACTCAGAAGATAAGTGGCAGCTGTTCCTCCCAGAGAAACATCGGGAGACTGTTCTGATTGCCCTGCATGACAATCATGGCCACCTAGGGGCTGAAAGGACCTTTCAACTTGTCAGAAGTCGGTTCTATTGGCCCTGCATGAGGGCAGAGGTAGAGGAGTACTGCCACTCATGTGCTCGATGCATCCAGAGGAAGACTTTGCCCCATCAAGCTGCCCCAATGGGCCATCTACAGAGCCAAGGGCCCATGGATCTGGTGTGCATTGACTTTCTCTGCCTCGAACCCGACCTGAGTGGACTAGGAAATGTTCTGGTGATAACCGACCATTTCACCCGGTATGCCCAGGCTTTCCCCACCAAAGATCAGAAGGCCTCCACCGTGGCCAAGGTACTTATGGAGAAGTACTTTGTCCATTATGGGCTGCCACAGAGACTCCATTCAGACCAAGGGAGGGACTTCGAGAGTAAGCTGATCCGGAAGCTCTTGGATTCTTTGGGAATTAAGAAGACTCGAACTACACCTTACCATCCTCAGGGAGATGCTCAGCCGGAAAGGTTCAACCGAACCTTGCTCAACATGTTGGGGACTCTGGAAAGCGAGAAAAAGCAACATTGGAGCAAACACATAGCAGCCATAGTACATGCTTACAACTGCACCATCAGTGATGCTACAGGCTACTCCCCATATCGACTCATGTTTGAGAGAGAAGCGAGACTACCGGTGGACCTGGCTTTTGGCACCTCACTGGACCATTCCTCAGCCACATCCCACAAAGGATATGTGGACAGGCTCAGACACAGCCTGAAAGTAGCCTATGAACAAGCTCAAGCGGCCTCAGATCAAAGGGGAGCTCGGAATAAAAGAAATTTCGACTTGAAGGTCCGGGTACAAGACCTACAGCCCGGGGATCGAGTACTGTTGCGCAATCTGGGGGTCCCCGGAAAGCACAAACTTGCAGACAGATGGAGATCTGAACCATATGTCATCTGCAGGAAGTTGCCGGGCCTACCTGTCTACAAGGTGAAGCCAGAGGGAAAGGTAGGCCCACTGAAGACATGGCATCGAAACCACCTGCTCCCACTTGCGGAGGCAGTTAGAATACCTTCCGTGGGAGACTCCCCTGCACCGGCCTCTATCTTGAATACTCCTAGGCCGAACACTCGGTCACAGACCTCCCGAGCTGAAAATGGAGAAGCCTCCCAACTTAGTGGAGATGAAGAGGGAGAGCTTGATTGGCTGTGGTCTTCCCCAACTCCAGGAACTTCTATCATAGATCTTCCAGTCACCCAAGATACCACAGATGAAACACTGAACCCAGAGGCTACAGAGTTCATCCCCTTTAGTCCTTCAGCAGATTACTGGGAAGATGCCCATGATAGTTGCTCCGAGGAAGAGGAGCCTGTGGCGCCAGAGCCAGAGATTCCAGGAGAGCAAAGAGCTCGAAGAGTCATTCGACCTCCTAAGAAGCTGACCTACCCTCAGATGGGGAACAGTTCGGAAGACTCTGTAGTCACTGCTAGGAGAAATGCTGAGATTCCGGATCCCTCCACTGTCCATTCGGTGGAGGGCAACCCCAGCTCACTCTCTGGCACAGTTAGGCAGGCCACCCATGATAATGTGACCTGTGGGCAGGGGAATTCTACCCCTCAGTTATGGTGGGAATCCCCTATCCCAACATCGTTTTCAGAATTGTCCAGTGTTATATATAGTTGTTGTTAAAATTTATCTTTGGGGACCAAAGAGTTTAAGTGGGGGGAGTGTGTAGCGGGGTATTCCCCTATATTGGGAAGAAACTACATTACCCATAACCCCATTCTTCACATGTTCCACCGCAGAGACTCATGGGAGGGGTTATAAAAGGAGGAGGCGAGGCCGGGCTCGGCCTCTTTGGGGACACGAGACTTCACAGACGGATCCTCCTGTGCGGATGTGTCGGAGTGCAAGGCCTGAAGCCTGAGGCCTTGCTCTGCACCAGAGAGCCTTCCACCCCCCTCTGCGAGCCTGGGTGGCATCTGACTTTGTGCGCTACAGCCTTGTCGGATCGGGGGCCCGATCGTTGGAGAGATCGAGTGTGTGTGACACGGCCGGTGGAGGTTTCCCGGACTGGATCCATAGTCCGGCGGGTGAGAGGGCATAAGCCCAGCTAAGATACTGTTACTGTATATAGGCCTATAGACTGCCGTGGCCTACAAGTTATTTTCATACCCCTATTGAAGAGCCTTGTCAGAACTGAGCCTGCGGCTTTATTTAACCAAGTTCTATACCCCTTGGATTACAAAGTTATACTCTGTTTAAAGTGCACCACCATTACAGACCTGCCGGTGAAAAAAGAAGGACTAAGTTAAATATTAGAACCAGGCCTGGTGGGGATTCTAGCGTGTTTGATTACTGCGCCATAGGGCACTTAGTTAACGGTTGCCCGTATGGCGCACCTGTAGCGTGTGTTACTATATAGTGTGTTAGAGTGGCAGGACACTGCCCTTAGGAGTGATTCTCTCGAGCTGTGATTACTGTTACCCCTTTATCCATATTGAGAAAATGAGTAAAACACTTTACCTATTACAATTCATTACTGTGTCCTTGCTTAGTTATTCTATTGCATAGGATATATCATTGATTGTTAGTACTAGCTGTGCCAAAAGGGGGTAGAGCCTATTGCCGGGGGTTGGCAGAGCTGCACTCAGGGCCCAAATCTAATTCTGTGGCCTCCTTAGTTGGAGGTATCGCTACATATATGAGGCGAGACTTTAAACAAACCAGTAAGAAAATAGAGGCTTCTGAGCTGGGCTAACATCAGGAGGAGCAAGAGATCTGTGTTCCACAAACAGTGTCCCATAACCTAAATAGGATAAAGGAAAGAAAGGAGGATCTCTGGAGGCTAATGCCAGTAATTACAGTCTTATTGTTTAAGCCCTTAAGGTGAGGGTACACCTGGTGGGGGATGTGTGGACACTGCATGAAGACACCATTATCACATGATTGATGCTATTAAGGACTTTTGTTGTTCAGTTTAATACCTAATCAAGGACTGAGTGTGATTCACGGAACACTTGCACTTTATATATATATTTTCTTTATAGGATGTCATGTTTTTACATATTGCTATATATAACTTGATTATGTTATCTACCATTTTTGGTTTATTTGATTAGCACTGTTTTTAGTGTTGTATATTAGCGCTGCAAGGTGTATTATATTTATTGTATTATCGCATTTTGGGGAAGTGTGGGGAGTGCGGGCAGCTGATAATAAATTAAGTTCATTTAGGTATTTTAGGTTTAGTGGGGCAGCTCACAAGGTTTTTTCTTATTTTATTAGCAGCAAGAGGAAGCTCATCAGAGTCATCTACACTAGTCATTGTGGGAGAAGAATTTCCTAGATTTGTCAAGAAGATCCTTCAACTAACTAGAGAACCTATGCTGCTTCCACCTATGAGGGACCATACTAACATTTCCTACCCTTGAAAAAAAGACTTTGTGCCTTCAAGAACTGTTCCAACAATTGAGGACATTGAACACTCATATGAGACATCATCCTTATAGATTTATGTATGTTTGTATGCTTTCTCTGTTCTTTGTGTTTTTCTGCTCCAGAGAAGTCACCCACATTCAGGCTATATGCACACTAGATTAAAAAACGCTCCTGGCAGCAGCTTTTGAGCATTTTTCTTTCTGCCTCTAGAAGCAAATAGTGTTATCCTATGCATCCATGCAAACCATTTTAGTCTTTGGGCGTTTTTAAGCATCAGTATTGAAGGGCAGAAAAAAAACTGCGATTTTGGGAGTTACTTGCCAGCAGAAAAACACACTGACAGCTCCCTCAAGCTGCTTAATTCTGCTAACCGCTGCTAGGCATTAGTTTCCAGAGTTTTTTTTTTCTCTCAGCCGCTGGCATTCTTAACAACCAGTAAATGAAATGCTAGTGGTTTCCCCGCTGACAGCTGCATGTAAATAAAATAATTGGCAGCAATGAAAACGTGAGGAAAAAAAACAATGTGGGGTCCCCCCAATACATTAAAGGCCCTTTGGGTCTGGTATGTATTTAAAGGGAAACCCCATTCCAGAATTTAAAAAAAATGAAGTGAGGTCACCCCCTCCCCCCAATCCATGTCAGACCCTTATGCCGCGTACACACGACCGCTTTTCATGTCAAGAAAAAAAACGTCGATTTTCTCGACGTTATTTTTCTTGTTTCCTCTCAAGCATGCCTTGCCTACACACGATCGTGAAAAAAACTGATCTAGCAAAGCGCGGTGACGTCCAACACGTACGACGGCACTATAAAGGGGAAGTTTCATTCTGTTCGCGCCACCCTTTTGGCTGCTTTTGCTGATTTCGTGTTTCCGCGTGTTAGTAAAAGTTTGGGAAGAGACGATTCGCGCTTTTCAGTCTTCGTGCTTTAAAGATCGTTTTCGGGAGTTCAGTTTGTGCTTGTGGGTTCGTATCTGGCTTTCAGTGCGTGTAGTGAGTTCGTATCTGTTTTTGCAGTGCGTTCTTGTCCGCGCGTTACTGTTTTTCAGCTCGTTCTTCATAGGCCTTGCTGTTCTTCAGTGCGTTCTTTTAGTTCGTTCTGATTAGACGACCGTTTTGAAGCCATGTTGCGCGTACGTTCTTGTCGCCGAGATCGTGCTGTGCTTGCTGCTGGGCTTGTTGCTATGTCCCAGATCCGGTCCATGAGGAGGGTGAGGAGGAGTTCATGGACCAAGAATTGGTTGCTCCAGAGGGACCAATTATGTCATATGCCTCTGCTGCGGGAGATCCGGGAGAATAACCCTGATGATTTCAGGAATTTTCTTACGATGTCTGACCCCGTTTTTCAGCAGCTCTTGGCTTTGGTGTCCCCCTATATCACCAGGCAGGACACCGTTATGCGGGAAGCCATTACTGCTGAGCAGAGGCTCATCGCCACGTTGCGATACCTTGCGACTGGGAGAAGCTTGCAGGACCTCAAGTTCTCGACAGGCATCTCCCCCCAGGCTCTGGGCGTCATTATCCCAGAGACCTGCTCTGCCATTATCCAGGTCCTTCAGGAGGACTATCTTAAGGTAAGTTTTCTCCTTTATAAACATCACAATCTATGTTTTTTTATGCTTGATAATGTATAGTATATTTTGAACTGTCTCTAATTACCATGATTTGAATATGCTGTGAATGTCCCCTTTGTCCCCCTGCATGTTGTAAGCTTTGAATGTTCTATGTTTTTGGGCTACATGCATATTTTTTGGTCAAGCAATCTCCAGCATTAGATCCTGGGCCCAAACACACCTAGCCTAGTCAATCCTCATTTTTGTTTTGTACGCTCCATTGTAGTGCTTAGATTGCCTGATTCCCCCCCCCCCCTAATTTTTTAAGTTTGTCTAATCTACCCAAATAAATTACATCGTACTATAGATTTTAATTATGATGTCCCCAACTCATCTCAAACCCTCCACCCTCTCCGAATTTCTCAGGTCCATCAGAGTGGGTGATGTTTTTGTTGCTTATTTTTCTATCTTATTCAAGCGGACCTCCATCCTAAATTTTGTGGGTCCGCTCATTGTAACCCTCCCCCGGTGTCAAAATTGACACCTTTCAGGGGGGAGGGGGGTGAAGATACCTGTTTAAGACAGGTATATTCACCCACATCCGGGAGTCATCTCTGCGGCAAATCTGCCTGAGCCAAGTCACTTCCCGCAGAAGACCCATAGTGTTCTTGGAAACACTTGTCTCACAGAACACAGGAGGACCAGTCTGAACTGCGCAGCGCTTCTCGTGCATGTGCGTTTGGGAACCGGGCAGTGAAGCCGCAAGGCTTCTCTTCCTGGTTCCCTCACCGAGGATGGCAGAGGGGGCAGCAGAGTGACGAGCAATTGTTCGTCCTCTGCTGCGGACGTTGCTGGACTCCAGGACAGGTAAGTGTACAATTAGCAAACCTCTGCAGCTGTTGTAGCTGGAGCTGCTGTGTCATTTTATATTATTTTGGCTGCGTAGCTCCGCTCTAAAATCCTCCTTACAAATTAATGCTATCCTGATGTTTTGCCCAGAGTGTTTTGTGCTAACATGCTTGCAAAGTATAGGTAGTAAAGTATATATTTGTTTTTTTTTCCTTTGACTCCACAGTTACCATCGACGCCACAGGAATGGCAGAATGTGGCATCTGATTTTTCTCAGCGGTGGAACTTTCCCAACTGTGGAGGAGCCATTGATGGCAAGCACGTCCGCATCGTGCCACCAGCCCATTCTGGGTCTTTTTTTTGGAATTACAAAGGCTTCCACAGTATTGTGCTCATGGCGGTGGTGTCTGCGAACTATGAATTCCTATTTGTTGATGTTGGGAAAAATGGGCGGATGTCTGACGGTGGTGTTTTCGCCCAGACCGAGTTTGCAGACCGGCTTCTTTCAGACGACCTGGCATTGCCACCTGCTGAAGATAATGAACATGGCCTCCCTTTTGTGTTCCTGGCAGATGAGGCTTTTGCGCTTGGACCACATTTGATGAGGCCTTTTCCCCAAAGGTCCCTCACCCCTGAGAGGAGGGTGTTTAATTATCGTCTGGCCAGAGGGCGAAGGGTGGTGGAAAACGCCTTTGGCATCATGGCCAGTCGCTTCCGGCTTTTTATGACTGCAATAAACATGGCGGAGTATAAATGGAACCATTTGGTCATGTGTTGTTGCATACTGCACAATTTTTTAATCAAACACTCCACAAATTATCTTGCTACACTTGACCTTCAGGGCACACAGGGTTTGGATGGACCATTGCCAGCCCAGTTAGCTGGCCCTACAGGCTTGGCCCCCCAAAGCGGCCGTGATGTGCGGCAACGCTATGTCGAATATTTTATGGGTAGGGGGGCCATTGCAATGCCTGATCAGTTTTAAATCAATGTTGCTCATAATAAAAAATAATATCTTGAAAACATCTTGTTTGCTTTTCTTTTGTTGTATTTGTTCTTTCTTCTAGGTCAGTGATGGTGAACCTTGCCACTCCAGATGTTTTTCAACTCCATTTTCCATGATGCTCAACTACACTGCAGAGTGCCTGAGCAACATTAGAAATGTAGTTCCAAACCATCTGGGTTGCCAAGGTTCACCATCACTGTCCTTGGTTATACTAGTGCAGTTGTAGTCCCATGTTTTTTCCTAACAAGTAAATTACAAGCATTTATAGAGTCTAAACACACACATTTTTGTTGGGGGGGGGGGGTCAACATTGATATAAGAAGCCACACATTGTTTACTGTTTAAACATTTTTATGAGTATAAAATTGGTAAGGTTTGTATCAAAATATAACCCCAATTTTTTGAGGAATTTCAAAAATATTTGCTTTTTACAACTCAGTACAAAACTGTACAACACGAACAATATCCCTTTATAGAAATAAAACATTTCCCCCCCCAAAAAATAAACATTTTTTTTAAAATATATACAAGTTTTAAACACTCCCAAGAATATGCTCAATTTTTTTTAATTTTTTCTCCATCATTTTGTTTGTTTGGTACATCTGGACCAGGTTGTGTTTGATGGTTTCAACCTCCCGAGAGCAGACCCTCACTTCTTTAAGCAACATCTGGGCAGTGGCTCTGGTGAAGGTTGCTGGTGCCGCAGGCATTAAAGTCCCTTTAAGTTGTGAAAAGAAAATGTCTTACTAAATATACAGGCAAACATCTATTATGTGAGGCTGTGGTGTATGACACTGACCTGGTGAGTTGCCATTTCCCTCTTCTGCCACATCCTGCAGTTGTGGGTCTTGAGTTGGTGGTGCGGGGTTTGCAGCCTCGTGTCTCTTAGCTCTTTGAAGCCCTAGGAGATATAACCAAAAGGTCGACTTGTGTAACTAAATATATTTAGGCGTGAAAGAGGAATATTAATCATTCTTGGGAAGTGTGTTACAATTGTATTACTGATAATTTTGGAGAAGATGAACACATGATTGTATCCATTTCCCAAGATGGTAGATTAATCTCTTTAGGTCATGTTTCACACATGGAAACACACCAGGTATCCACTGGATCACCTGTGTGTGACACCATCAAAAGGTTGTTCTTGTGGCCCACACTTGTGCTAATGAGTCCAGATGTGTAAGCAGCTGCTGAGCATACTCTTGTAAACGTACACTGAATCTAGTTACATTAGCCAAATATAATTACCAACAACTACACAAACATGTTTATAATTACTTCTCACATAAACATTTCATGATGTCCTGTTTCATGTTCTTGGGCACAAGAATCCAACGTTGAAATCCTCGTTCAATACCACCCAAACGATGTTTTGGTGGAATACATTGCTAAAAACATTAGAACATGCCTATTATTTTGTGATTGATAAAATGTCGTTCGAACAATGATGAATCGTGGCAAAAGCTTGTGATTGAGTGAACGTTTGAACGACCATTTATACGATCGATTCGTGTGGCCAAAAACATGAAACATGACATTTTTCACTGTAATACATACATTATTTAAAAAGCACATGCAACACCACGTTATTAGGCAAAATCACATTTAATGTTAATCTACTTACTTTTTTTGATGACTTTTTTAATCTTTTTATATTGATCCGGCTCACGCAACTTAATGTCCGACCATCGTTTCCGGATCTGTTCCCGCGACCTGCGAACCCCAAATTTTACAAAGAGCGTTTTGACCACTTGATCCATGATCTTGGCCTTCACTTGATTTGGCTTTTTGTAGGGCCCATGTTTGGCGTCGTAATCATCCCGGAGCAATATGGTGACCATCTCCACCATCTCCTCAAAGCTCATGTTAGTGGCTTTATACCTTCTGGGTCGGGGCCTGATTTCTTCCCCACTTTCCACATCATGTTGGTGATTCGCCGACATGTTTACACTCTCCGTCATTAAGGAGTAGCGAGAAGGGGCGGGGAAAGTAGTGTAACGAACGTCAGGGGCGGGAAAGCGTGCGGAGCGTCACGCATGCGCACTGTATATAACTCCAAAAAACATCGTTGAAAGCGACGTTCAGTGAGTGGAAGAAGGTCGGAGGAGACGAACGTGTAGATCGCGGGTACGTAACATTTTTCTTACTTGATATGGCTGTGTCCAGGAGCATTAAACCTATAAACATTCATTCACTGTATGTTCGGGGCCGGGGTTGGGCAATATGCATGTAACTTGGCGCTTGCTTCCCGTGCTGTTAGTACTGGCCGTGCACAAAGTGTCATTTTTGAATTGGGACTATAAACTTTGAAAAGTCAATCGCGGCTCTAAATGAATTCTTGCCTCCCGGCAAATGGCAAGACTTTGAAAACTGATTTGTACCTGAAATAAAAAAACGTGGGGTTCCCCCAAATTCGAGTTGCAGGCCCTTCAGGTCTGTCAAGGATTTTAAGGGGAACTCCACCCCCAAATCATGAAAAAAAAGGGCGTGGAGTCCCCCCCAAAATCCAAAACAGACCCTTTATCCGAGGACTCAACCTGGCCGGCCGCAGGGGAAGAGGGGGGGACGAGAGCGGCCCCCCCTCCCTCCTGAACCGTACCAGGCCACATGCCCTCAACATGGGGAGGATGTCCCCATGTTGATGGGGACAAGGGCCTCATCCCCACAACCCTTGCCCGGTGGTTGTGGGGGTCTGCGGGCGGGGGGGCTTATCGGAATCTGGAAGACCCCTTTAACAAAGGGGCCCCCTAGATCCCGCCCCCCCTATGTGAATTGGTAAGGGGTAAATTGTACCTCTACCATTTCACGAAGAAAGTGTACAAAATGTAAAAAATGACAAGAGTCCGTTTTTGACAATTCCTTTAATTTTTAGTTTGTGTGACAGCAGGAAGGTAAAGTCATCTGGTTGCATCCAGGGGGGTAGATATATTTCGCCCAGATTCAGGCTTTACGCCGACTTATACAACTAGGTGGAGAGTTGTATAAGCCCAGCTAAGGCTAGTGGGCTCATGGATGACTCATACCTCTAGGGAGAGTGCTGGGCGTCGTGCAGACAGGGAGTTGATGAGACCAGCTGAAGCTTGTCAGCTCATTTAGGCCTCTATAAGAACTCCCAGCTTCATTAGGTGTTTGCTCATGCCTGGAACCAGACCTGTGTGGACTGTCTAGGGAGAGTGAACCCCTGTGCGGTGAGACAAAGCCTGTGTGGCTATTTGCTTGGACATTTAAAACCAGGGACTTAGGGACTAGGACAGCCCTAGGCTGATCCCAGTTGTTAGTTAGGAAACCTGTATGTTTAGTCAGAGGTCAACTTGACCAGGATTTATTTTGTTTGTTTCTTTTGCTTTGCTGTGTTTTGTCACTGTAAATAGAAAATAAACCGCACCTTTTTGATTTTGAAAACCACAACCTCCGTTTGCTGGGCCTGTTTTGTGTGGGGAGCCCATCCCGGGGGTCACACACACCCGCTGCCGAGCTAACCCCCCCACAGTTGGTGGAGAACCAGTGGCAGTTTTTTTTAAGCCAGCATGGAGGAGATACTGAAGCAGCTGGCTCTAGCAAATGCCAATCAACAGCAGACAAATGCAGGTTTGCAAAAGAGCCTTGCAGCTCATCAACAGAGCCTTGCAGCTCAACAACAGAACTTCGCAGCCCAGCAGCAAGCTCATCAACAGAGCCTTGCAGCCCAGCAGCAGACAAACGCAACTTTGCAACAGAGTCTGGAGGCTCAGCAACGAGCCCAGCAGCAATCTGAGGCCCGCTTCATAGACCTGTTGCAGAAGCAAGAGCAGAGACTACAACAACAGATGGAAGCAGTAATGCAGCAACGTCCGCAGACCAGTGAGGAAAGCCGTCCCACTAATACCGCGTCCTTTGGGGTGAGTCGTTTATTGACAAAAATGACTGGAGAGGATGATCCAGAGGTATTTTTGACCACATTTGAAAGGACCGCTGAAAGAGAAAAGTGGCCTGAGGAGCAGTGGGCTGGACTGGTGGCTCCTCTGTTAACTGGTGAATCGCAGAAAGCTTACTATGACCTAGAGCCTAACCAAGCAAAAGACTATGTGATGCTAAAAGCTGAAATATTGGCAAGGCTGGGTGTCACCCAGGCTGTCCGGGCTCAGCGTGTGCATAACTGGACTTTCCAGCTTGGAAAACCCCCCAGGTCTCAAATGTATGATCTCATTCACCTGAGCAGAAAGTGGCTACAGCCAGAGACTTTGTCCGCACCAAAGATTGTGGAACGTGTTGTAATGGATCGGTTTTTGAGAGCTCTTCCTACTGCCATCCAAAAGTGGGTAAGCCATGGAGACCCAGAGACGGCCGATGGTCTTGTGGATCGTGTGGAGAAATACTTGGCTACAGAGAACCTGACGGCCTCTTCCAGAGACACTCGGACTTTCCACCCTAAGACCAGACCATCCCCAGGGGCGGATAAGAGGATTCCAAGGGGTGAGGGTGGAGAGAGTGAGAGGGTGGGAGCTCTACCCCAAGTTTGGCGAGAACAGCCTGGGAAATCAGCGGCTCAAGAGGCGGCAAGAAGGATCGTTTGCTACCGCTGCCGGCAAGCGGGACATATTGCAGCCAATTGCCCGGTTGTGGAGGAACCCATGCAGTGTGACTTTCTGACGGGCAGACGTCAGTCGCTGTGTGCGACAGTCGCATGCACTGCCATTCGAGGAACTGAGAAACATTTATGCAAAATGTGTGTTAATGGTAGAAATGTTGTGGTATTGCTGGATTCAGGTAGCCTTGTGACCCTGATAAAGGCTGAGTTAGTTAAAACAGAGGTCTCTGGGAATAGCAAGGTAGCTGTTATTTGTGTGCATGGGGACACTCGAGAGTATCCAGTGACTACAGTGTGTTTCGAGACCCCCAAAGGTACCCTCTCTCATCCAGTGGGCTTAGTATCTCAGTTACCGCATGACGCCATTGTGAGAAGGGATTTTCCGAAGTTCTGGGAACTGTGGGATGATCCTGAGCCCCTCACTGGTGCCCCTATGTACCAGGAATGTGATAGCCAAAACTCCCCTGAGAGTGGTGAGGACTCTCCGGAATTTCCCTTATCAGTATTGGCAGGGGAGACTCAAGAAACTGGAGAGGAGCCCACCTCCTCAGACGAAAACCTACCGTCTGTGGAGTTTTCTGATCTTGAGGTTCACAGGGAAAACTTTGCCACAGAACAGTTGAAAGACCCCGCCCTAATAAAGGCACGGGAAAACGTAGTGAAAATAGATGGCGAGTTAGTGAACCCAGATAATACCTGCACTTACCCATACTTCAGCGTAGAGAAGGACCTACTGTATCGGGTGGCAAAAAGGGCAGAAGAAACCGTTGAGCAGCTTGTGGTGCCCAAACCTTACAGGAAGTTGGTGTTGGAGTTGGCCCATGGGCACATTCTTGGAGGTCATCTGGGGACAGAGAAAACCCGAGAGAGGGTATTACAGAGATTCTATTGGCCGGGGGTGATGAAGGACGTAGAAAATTATTGTTCCTCCTGCCCTGTGTGTCAGAGGTCGGCCCCGATGCCACATTTCCGTAGCCCGCTGGTCCCTCTACCCATCATTGAGGTCCCGTTTGAGAGGATCGCCATGGATTTGGTAGGTCCTATAATCAAGTCCGCTAGGGGGCACCAGTACATATTAGTTATAATGGACTATGCCACCCGTTATCCAGAAGCGATCCCTCTCCGAAATACCTCGGCCAAAACCATAGCCAAAGAGCTATCTCTTGTGTTTAGCCGGGTGGGTATTTGTAAAGAACTGCTTACGGACCAAGGTACACCCTTTATGTCCCGGGTTATGAAGGAGCTGTGTAAATTATTCAAAGTGACGCAATTACGTACATCTGTGTATCACCCCCAAACCGATGGGCTGGTTGAAAGATTCAACAAAACCCTAAAACAAATGTTGAAGAAAGTGGTGGATAGAGATGGAAAGGATTGGGACTGTCTACTTCCTTATCTGATGTTTGCTATTAGGGAGGTGCCCCAATCCTCTACGGGATTCTCCCCCTTTGAGTTACTGTATGGGAGACACCCAAGAGGGCTGTTGGATATTGCCAAGGAAACTTGGGAAAGTGAGAGTTCTCCCCACAGGAGTGTGATTGAGCATGTCGCCCTGATGCAAGACCGAATTGCACAGGTAATGCCCATCGTGAAGGAACATTTGGCCCAAGCGCAGTTAGCACAGCAGAGAGTGTACAACCGTGGAGCCAAGACCCGTACCTTTTCCCCGGGGGATAGGATACTGGTACTTGTCCCTACGGTTGAAAGTAAATTCCTTGCCAAATGGCAAGGCCCCTACGAGATAATGGAAAAAGTGAGCGAAGTGAATTACAAGGTCAGACAACCAGGAAGGCGAAAGCCCGAACAGATCTATCACGTTAATCTGTTGAAAGCCTGGAGGGATAGAGAGTCCCTAGTCGCAGACACTTGGTCACCAGCTCAAACGGGTTGCGTGATTCCTGAGGTTGGAATAGCAGCCACCTTGTCACAACCCCAACAACAGGAGGTTAAGGAGTTTGTGCTTCGCAACAAGGAGGTATTCTCTGAGCTGCCGGGACAAACATCTGGGGTAGAGCATGACATCATTACCCCGCCCGGTGAAAGGGTGAAGTTAAAACCCTATCGGATCCCAGAGGCCCGACGGGAGGCAATACGGGAGGAAGTACAGAAAATGCTGAACTTAGGGGTGATAGAGGAGTCCCAAAGTGATTGGTCTAGTCCCATTGTGTTGGTGCCTAAACCGGATGGGAGCTGGCGATTTTGTAACGATTTTCGTCAGTTGAACAAAGTTACAAAATTTGACACCTACCCCATGCCACGTATAGATGAGTTGATCGACCGGCTGGGAACAGCCCGATACATGACGACTCTTGACCTCACAAAAGGGTATTGGCAAATCCCCCTGGCCAAGTCGGCCAAAGAGAAAACCGCATTTGTAACCCCAGACGGGGCGTTCCAATATAAAAGAATGCCGTTCGGGTTACAGAATGCGCCGGCCACATTCCAGCGGAAAATGGACCAGATGCTGAGGCCCCATCGGAAGTATGCTGCGGCTTACCTGGATGACGTAATTGTCCATAGCACAGATTGGGCCTCACATCTGCCAAAAGTGCAAGCAGTCCTGGACTCTGTTCGGGAAGCGGGGTTTACGGCTAACCCCAAGAAGTGTACCATTGGGCAGGAGGAGGCCAAATATCTTGGGTACACCATTGGGAGGGGAGTAATAAAACCCCAACTCAACAAAGTCGAGGCCATCCAGAGTTGGCCACGTCCCAACAGCAAGAAGCAGGTACGAGCCTTTCTGGGAATCGCTGGGTATTATCGGCGATTCATTCCCCACTTTGCTTCTAAGGCTGTGCCCCTAACCAACCTGACGAAGGGGAAAGGGTCGGTCATGATTAAATGGACCCCCGAGGCTGAGGCAGCATTCCAATTCTTGAAACAAGCCTTATGTAGCCAGCCAGTGTTGTACTCACCCGACTTCTCTAAAGACTTTGTCGTACAAAGTGATGCGTCAGATGTGGGGTTAGGAGCAGTATTGTCCCAGGTCTGGAACGGGGAAGAGCACCCAGTCATTTACCTCAGCAGGAAGTTGAAGTCCCATGAGGTAAATTACGCCACCGTTGAAAAGGAGTGTTTAGCGGTGAAGTGGGCTCTAGATTCCCTTCGGTACTACCTGCTAGGTAGGCACTTTGACATGGTTACGGATCACGCTCCGTTAAAGTGGATGGCTCAAAACAAGGAAACAAATAGAAGAGTGAATAGGTGGTTCCTGGCCCTCCAGGAATTCAACTTCACAGTAAAGCATCGCCCTGGCGTTCAAATGGGGAATGTGGATGCTTTGTCTCGAGTACATGAATGCCTGATTGCTGGTGTTCCAACCCCGAGGTTAAAACAAGAGGGGGGGGTATGTGACAGCAGGAAGGTAAAGTCACCTGGTTGCATCCAGGGGGGTAGATATATTTCGCCCAGATTCAGGCTTTACGCCGACTTATACAACTAGGTGGAGAGTTGTATAAGCCCAGCTAAGGCTAGTGGGCTCATGGATGACTCATACCTCTAGGGAGAGTGCTGGGCGTCGTGCAGACAGGGAGTTGATGAGACCAGCTGAAGCTTGTCAGCTCATTTAGGCCTCTATAAGAACTCCCAGCTTCATTAGGTGTTTGCTCATGCCTGGAACCAGACCTGTGTGGACTGTCTAGGGAGAGTGAACCCCTGTGCGGTGAGACAAAGCCTGTGTGGCTATTTGCTTGGACATTTAAAACCAGGGACTTAGGGACTAGGACAGCCCTAGGCTGATCCCAGTTGTTAGTTAGGAAACCTGTATGTTTAGTCAGAGGTCAACTTGACCAGGATTTATTTTGTTTGTTTCTTTTGCTTTGCTGTGTTTTGTCACTGTAAATAGAAAATAAACTGCACCTTTTTGATTTTGAAAACCACAACCTCCGTTTGCTGGGCCTGTTTTGTGTGGGGAGCCCATCCCGGGGGTCACACACACCCGCTGCCGAGCTAACCCCCCCACATTTGTCTTTCTTCCTTCTTCTTCTTTTCTCGCTTCGTGTTTCTTCATCCATCTTCCTCTTCCTCTTCATCTTCCTTCTTCCTTCGGTGTTCTCGTCCGCATCTTGCTCCGGGTTCTTCTTTCTCCGGCCGCTCCGTTTGAATTGGAGGTTCCCGCTGTGTGACGCTTCAGTTCATCAGTTCTCCTCTTGGTCCGGCGACCCCGCCCCCCTCTGACGCACAGAGATTTCACAGGTACTTTCCCCATGCAGTCAGAGGGGGGCGGGTCCCCCGGCTCGCAGCGGACCTAGAGGAGAACTGCCTAACTTTGCGTCACACAGCGGGAAACTCAAATTCAAACGGAGCAGCGGGAGAACAAAGAAGAAGCCGAAGCAAGATGCGGACGAGAAGCCCGAAGCAAGAAGGAAGATGAAGATGAAGAGGAAGATGGAGGAAGAAACTCCAATGCAGAAAAGAAGAAGGAAGAAGATGGTTGAAAAACAAAACCAATAATAAAAGAATTGTCAAAAACCGTGTAGTGTCATTTTTCAGATAATGCCATTTTTTAAGGTGAAATGGTAGGGGTACAATGTCCCCCATTACCATTTCACATAGGGGGGGGCGGGATCTGGGGGGCCCCTTTGTTAAAGGGGTCTTCCAGATTCCGATAAGCCCCCCGCCCGCAGACCCCCACAACCACCGGGCAAGGGTTGTGGGAATGAGGCCCTTGTCCCCATCAACATGGGGACATCCTCCCCATGTTGAGGGCATATGGCCTGGTACGGTTCAGGAGGGAGGGGGGGGCGGTCTCTCGTCCCCCCCTCTTCCCCTGTGGCCGGCCAGGTTGCGTGCTCGGATAAGGGTCTGTTATGGATTTGGGGGGGGGGACTCCACGCCATTTTTTAAGGGAATTTGTGGGGGAGTTCCCCTTAAAATCCTTGACAGACCTGATATGGATATTTGGGGGAACCACAATGCTTTCCCAATGTTTGTATCAATGACTTTTCTATGTATTGCAATTGACAGGAGACAACAATTAATTATACCCAGGAGTGAATTTAGGGTTAATTAAAATTTAATAAAAAATGACACTTGGTGCAGGGACAGTTCGAGGTACTCCTTTATTTTTGGGGAGTCCTTTTATTCACCCTATTTACAGGGCTTAATTTACTTAAATGGGATTTGGGTTCGGGTAAAGTCAGGTCACGAACTCTAGCTTTTTACAAAGTTAGCTAAAAAGAGTTGAACACAAACATCCAGGTGTCCACTCAACTCTATGATGACTGATCAATTGCTACGTTAGTGGCCTATATATGGTTAGAAAGATTTGGAGTAGTCCTGACTGACATTCCTTTTTTGGTTTTGGGTTTTAAATTGCACAGATAATGAAGGCATTTAAGGACCCCGATTTTATGCTGGAATTCCTCCAAAGATGGAAAAATCTTCCAATTTTATGGGAGACTAAAAATAAAAATAATAAAAATAAAGAAGCCAGGAAGAGAGCACTGGAGACCTTGCTGGAATTTGTGAAAACTCAGATCCCCACAGCAACACTACAGGATCTGAAGAACAAAATTGGGACCATTAGGGGCACATACCGGGCTCAAAGGAATAAAGTTCAAAAATCCCTGCGGTCAGGAGCAGGTGCAGAGGACCGATACATACCAAATCTGTGGTACTATCAGCACCTGAGTTTGCTAGATGAACATCTGGAATCCAGGGAATCCCTTTCCAGCCTTCCACCCAGAACGACCTCCAGCCTTCCTTGCAGCCAACCCTCCAGCCAACCCTCCAGCCTTCCCTCCAGCATTCCATGCAGCCAAGCCTCCAGCCAAGATGAGGTCTCTTTGGAGGAACAACCTCAAGTCCTGGAGGAGCCGGATTTAAATATTTGGAGCCAGGTATAATATTTCACAAAATATTTAGAGTAATAAAAGTTGAATGTTGTAAACGTTTAAAAAAAAGTGTGAAAAATGTTAACAGTTTAAAAAAAGTGTCTGACATATCAATAGACAGCAGTGGCCACAAATTAAGGGCACCAAAAAGATATATACTGGTGTCAGAATGATTGACTTTAATATTTAGTAGCATTCAATTACCAAATGTCATGAGGTGACAAATGTGTGTGAAAGATGAAGGCAAAACTAACTTGATGTACCTTTTTTTTACAGGATGAGGAGGCAGGCCCCAGTGGGACCCAGGAAGAGGCAGGCCCCAGTGGGACCCAGGAAGAGGCAGGCCCCAGTGGGACCCAGGAAGAGGCAGGCCCCAGTGGGACCCAGCACAACACCAGGCCCCAGATCCCTCTGCTGCGGATTCCTGCCAAAAGATCTAGGAGGCTGGTTCAAATGGAGGAGGAGACACAGGCCCTAATTAGGGAGGCTACTGCTGCACTCCGAGAGCCCCCCACCGCTGCAGAGGGATTTGCTGCCCTTATTGGGGAGAAACTGCCACAAATGGGACTGGACCAGAGGCTGAAGTGTGAAACACTTATATTGAAGGTGGTCAATATGGGCCTGTTGAACAAACTAAAGGAGTTCACAGATGTTGTGGACCTTTCCTATTTTTTTGCCCAAGTTCCTGCCCCACTCCATGCTCCTGCCCCACTCCATGCTCCTGCCCCACTCCATGCTCCTGTCCCAGGCCCTGCTCCCGTCCCAGTCCCTGCTCCTGTTCCAGACCCTGCTCCTGCTCCAGTCCCTCCTCCCCGGACACAGCCTCCAAGGAAGGCTGCAGGGAAGGTCAAACAAAAAAGACGAAAATTAACCCAGGATATGTGCCTCACATGGGGCCAGTTTTGGTCTTCAGATGCTTTGGTGTTTGCTGTGGTGATCTGGGTGTGCACTAATTTCAGCAGGGTCTCCAGTGCTGTCTTCCTGGCTTCTTGATTTGTAGTTTACATATGGTTTTGTTTTGGCTTACCTTTTAATTTGTTATTAGGCCATAATAAATGGGATATTTTTTTGAAGATACAAAATTAACATGTGTTTTTCTTCTAAATAGCCAGTTTGTAAGTGAGTAGGCAGGGACAGTGGATAAAAAATTGAGAAATTAACAAGGTACACTAACCTCATTGAGGCAAAATTAGAATAAAGAATAATGTTGTGGTAACTTGACACACTCCAAAATAGCAAATAATATGTAAAAACAGTCTAAAATCTAAGACCACAAATTAAAGCAAAAAAAATAAAATATAAAAATAAATTTAAAAAGTTTTGGGTATTTAGGGAGATCTGGCTCCCTAAAATAGAGATTAATCATGATAAAACAATAAATCATAAAGACCAAAGATTGTCCTAACTCTGGGAGAATATCAGCAGCAAGAGAATTGGAATATTGCAGCATTAGAACGAAGAAAAGAATGCACTGCATTAAACGATGTAATAATTTCATGCATGACGAATGTGCCATCTTCATTCCGAACAGTAGTTTTACCAGAACGAGCGCTCCCTTCTCCTCACTTGCTTCTGATCATGCGCGCTTTTTTAACGTCGTTAAAGCCTACACACGATAATTTTTCATGATGAAAAAAACGACGACCTGAAAAACGGCGTGAAAATTTAGAACATGTTCTAATTTTTCGCGTCGTTTTTAATGGCGTTTTTCTCGTTGAAAAAAACGACATAAAGCCCACAGACGATCGGTTTTCTCGGCGAGAAAAAAAAATGACGTTATTCTCATCGAGAAAAGCGGTCGTGTGTACGCGGCATTAGGTCTGGTATGGATTTCGAGGGAAACCGCATTCCAAATAAAAAAAAATATGGTGTGGAGTCCCCCACAAAATCCATGCCAGACCCTTATCCAAGCATGCAGCCTGGCAGGCCAGGAAAGGGGCAGGACGAGTCCCAGATCCCGGACCCCCCATGTGAAAAAGTATGGGGGCATGCTGGGTCGATGATGTCAGAAGGGGCGGAGTCACCCAATGACATTATCGGGTGGCCCCATCCCTTAGTTTATTTAGCAACGGGAGGTGGCGGAGCTGTCATTCGGCAGGAGTCAATTTCAAGTGCAGACCTCATCTCTTTTGTTTCGGGTTGGCAGCCTGCGTTCATCATGATTGACGTTGAATCTACATGGGGGACAATTTTTTAAAATAAAGGACTTGTCAAAAACTGACCCCTGTCATTATGTATATGTACCCCTACTCATTCACATGGGGGGAAGGGGACCTGGGGTCCCCCTTGGTAAAGGGGGCTTCCAGATTCTGATAAGCCCCCTGTCTGCAGACCCCCATAACCACTGGCCAGGGTTGTGGGGAAGAGGCCCTTTTCCCTATCAGCATTGGGACAAGGTGCTTTGTGTGGGGAGCACCCCACCATGTTGAGGGTATGTGGCCTGGTATGATTCAGGAGGGGGCACTCACTCATCCTTCCCCTTTTCTGGCCTCTCAGGCTGCATGCTCAGACAAGGGTCTTGGATGGCTTTTAGGGAGGCCCCACATCACTTTTTTTTTTGGCATGGGGTTCCCCTTAAAAAACCAAAGGGCCTGATTGGGATTGGGGGGACTCACACGCCATTTAAAAAAAAATACTGCCATTCTTTTGTTTACATTTAGCTGTCAGTGGAGAATCACGCTGACAGCTGATGAGTCATTGGTTGGTAAGGACGCAGCAACTCCATGCTCGTTAACAACCCACTAGTAGCTGCTAAATGGTAGAACAAAAAGTGCTAAACACTGAAAACAAAAATGCTAAACATTGTCATTTTTGTTCCGGCATTTTTCTGAGTTTTTTTGCAACTGCTAGTGTGCATGGAGCCTGAGACGGGGGAACAAATTGTATATAAATATAAATACCCCAGTGCTGACCAACCCAAATAGAGTGGATTAAAGTGCTAATAAAGTGCTAATAATGTGCATACATCATATGGACAAAAAACACAGTAAAATAACATAAATTGATAAACAAGCATGTAGCCAGTGAAAGTTCAAATAAATGTGCAAAATTGCATGAAAAAAGTTCCAAATGCACTTTACAAAGAATGCTGATAGGTTAATTATCTCCATTCAAATAGGACCCAGTAAGACAGAGACTTTAGATTGTAAGCTCCTTGAGGGGAGGAACTAATAAATATGAATTGCTGCATAAATTGTCAGCACTATAAAAATATTTATAATAAACCTGTGCTGAGAGGGTTAGCTTCAGATTTGTTAAAGAGCCATTATGGTATAAAAAGCATTACCATGTTTCTTTTAAATTTTTACCTTAACTGCTCTGACTATAAAGAAACTCAAGTGCTACTTTTCCAAATTTTCATTGTAGACAACCAGTGTTGCCAACCTACCAGATTAAAATATACTGACACAACACCCAAAACTTACTGGCACTGCCAAGTCTTTACTGTAATTTCCAAAAGTTACAAAATTACAGTTTTAAGTGCAAATTAGAGTATTTAAGCTACAAATACAATATGCAATTAGCAATATGATTTAAGGTAGATAATAAGGCAAAAAACATATATATTTATTTATTTATTTTTGGTATAGTATAGGGACCGGCCTCAGGAGGGCAAGAAATCAGAATAGACGGCACACACACATAAAATTTACTCTCACAGTGACACTGACAGCAGTGTGTAGCAGCACAGATGATGATGGCACCTCACTGACATGACATGTCCTCTCCTGAGTCACAGTGACAGTCTCTCCCAAAGCCAAGAGGTCCCTTCAGTCCACTCCAGTCTAAACAGCACTGACGGTCCTGGTCCCAGCCTGCCTTGCTCTCATATCGCATGAGGCTTGGCCGCTCTGCTTGGCTCCATTGCATGGAAACAAGGGTTTCTCAGGCACCGCCTTCGCCAGAGCTGCCCAATCACAGTGTAGCAAGCACTTTGTTGGTCCCAGCAGGCTCCGGACCAAGCCGAGCGTCACAGACATATTTTTTACTGGCAACCTTTTACTTTTACTGGCATTTACTGGCAGGAGAAAAGTGGCTGCCAGTAAAAATACTGGCGGTTGGCAACACTGTAGACGACCTCTGTGCAGATCAACTTGCTGGAGCAAGGGGAAGTCATTTTCGTCCAGAGAGAGCCAGTGGGCTGGCTGTCATTGGAATGAAAGACATTTCTTGGATGAGATTGGTGTGTGTTCTATTCTTCACTGAGTAATAGTAGTTGCTAGCATGCTAGCATGGCTAAAAGATGTCAAATACAATTTATACATCTATCCAAATCCATAATATCTTGTATGATCCATGCAATGCATAGTGCTGAATGCATAGGATTATAAGAACTATCTAAATTGTTTGAAAAAAAAATCAACAAAATATTTCAGTTATTTTTCTCCCTATCCACCTACAGACTGTGAACATGTAAAAAACAGTCTAAGCTATAATGTTTTTAGAAGATCTATCCCTTCACAGCTATTTTTAATCACTGACTGAGCTATTAAGCCTTTACTTAACATAATTTAACATCTAATTAAACCTTTTCTGCCCACTCATCCATCTTGATGTTCTCTGTAGCTTCCGGATTGTATTAGTGGTTTCTGTGTTACTCAGATATAAGTAAAAGTAATGACATTTAGGAATGACATCTTTTTATATAAGTTATAAGATTTTAAAAAAAATTGAATTAATTTCTGAAGCATCAGTAGCCTTTAATAAAGCAGACATATATTACTTAAATATTGCATTACATCAAATCATTCAAATATAAGCACCTTTTTCAGTTAAAATAAGACTATAAGTCAGCATTTGGTTGATGGGTTTTTGCAGAAAGAAAGAACAGGGCTGGGTTTATCACTAGGCATGACAAGCAGTTGACAATGCTGTAGGATCACCTGCTCTAGGTGCTCCGAAGTGCTACCTCAATAGCAAAGATGGCCATAAATCAAAATATCTTGACTGTCTGCAAATGAGTGATCAAACCTTTGATTTATACACCTCCCACCCAACCAGGGACATACTGTAGATACTTTTTCCTGGGAAGGGAGGTCAGCTTTCTCAAATTCTAATATAATATAATAATAGGTTTGCTAGTTAGATAGTTGCTAGGACTGTGAAAGACTTGGCACACCCAGAGGAGAAGAATCAGACAGCATGCACAGCATATCACAACAAATTGTGGATGTGACACAATTGCGCTAATAGTGGTCAAGGCTTAAAACTTGTGCTTACTCACTGTGTACATGGTAACATATACCACAGTCATTGTACCCACAAAATATGCATTAAAGTGGTTAAAAAACACTTACATATACCCAGTGAAGTGACTAACCTCAGGTTACATAGTTACATAGTTGGTACGGTTGAAAAAATACATTAGTCTATCCAGTTCAACCTGTGTGGGTGTGAGTATGCATTTGTCTCTAACACTTCCCATATCCATGTATATTGGTTACACTAATGCCCCGTACACAAGATCGGAAATTTCCGACAAGAAAACCGTGGATTTTTTCTGACGGAATGTTGGCTGAAACTTGTGTTGCATACACAAGGTCACACAAATCTTGTCTGAAATTACAACCGTCAAGAACGCGGTGACGTACAAGACGTACGACGAGCCGAGATCAATGAAGTTCAATAGGCAGTTCGGCTCTTCTGCTTGATTCTGAGCATGCGTGTTTTTTTGCGCATCGGAATTGCATACAGACGAGCGGAATTTCCAACAAGAACTCTTTCCGTCGGAAAAATAGAGAACCTGCTCTCAATCTTTTGCTGGTGGAAATTCTGACAGAAACTGTTGGATGGAGCAAAAGCTCACATCCAACTTTTTCTGATGGAAAATCCTATCGTGTGTACAGGGCATTAGATGCCTATCTAAGAGTTTTTTTTTAAATTGTGATTGCTTCCCGCTGCCACTACTGATTGTGAAAGGGAGTTCCACATGTTTATCATTTTAACAGTAAAAAGAACCCCTTACTCAGTTTAAGGTTCAACTTCTTCTCATCCAACTTCATTGAGTGACCACGTGTCCTCTTGAGTGACCTGAACAGTTTTCTCCTTATGCTAGAATGAGGCCGCGTACACACGACCGGTTTTCTCTGCAAAAAAACGACAAGAAAACTGCCGGGAGAGCTTTCTTGCAGAGAAAACCGGCTGTGTGTCAAGAAAACTGCCCATATTCCTAGACGAGAAAAAATACGACCTGCGGTCTTTTTTCTCGTCGAGAATCTCGTCGGCCTGTTTCTCGACGAGAAACCCGAGCGTGTGTACACTTACCTGTTGCCGTGGAAACCCGCGCATGCTCGAAATTACTTTGACGCATGCGCGGTAGCTTCCTAGGCATAGGCATAGGGTGTAGCAAGATGGCGGCGACGGCATCGAATGTGACAATCGGCCGGGACAAGTTTCTTGTCAAGATTCTCGTCAGGAAAAATTAAGTTTTTTTTCCTGACGAGAATCTCGGCCGTGTGTGTACGAGGCTTAACCCTTTAGGCAATTATATATTGTAAACATATCTCCTCTTAATTGTCTCCTATCCAGGGAGAATACGTTTAATGTGTGTAGTCTTTCCTCATAACTGCGTTCCTCCAACCCACTTATTTGGTATGTTGCCATTCTCTGGACTCTCTCCAATTTTAGCACATCCTTTCTGAGGACTGCTGACCAGAACTGGACAGCATACTCAAGATGTGGCCGGACCAGAGTTTTGTAAAGTGGTAGAATTTTAGAAAAATATAATATGTATAGTGCTAGCTTGCTTGCTGCAGCTTGGCATTGCATGCTATTGCTCAGTCTGTCATCAAGCAGGATCCCAGACCCTTTCCAATCCTTGATCCCCACAGGGGTCCTCCCCCTAGTGTTTAGTTTTATAGGTGATATACAGAGATGGAACAAATCCTCCTACATAGGCTGTAACTGTTTATCTTCAGCCATCTGTCCTGCACAGCTTTTTGAAACAAAGAGAATTTACACAATATCTGTCAGCATCTCTTGGCACACAAAGTAGGTGGTGTGGATCTGAACTCTCACAGTGCACAGATAAGGGAGAAGAACTCTGAGCCTGACTGAAGGGAAGAAGCACACTACACAGAGAACAATCAACCACTGGCTATGTGCTGGCGTTCTTCTTCCCACCAGCATTTTTTCTTGATATTACGTAGTTACATAGTTAGTCAGGTTGGAAAAAGGCACAAGTCCATCTAGTTCATCTAGTCCATCTAGTTCAACCATAAAACCATATTAAAGAAATGCTGTTAGATAACAGAGGAATGAGGCAGCAGAGAGAAATCACACTCAAGCCTCGTACACATGACCTGTTTTCCCGGCAGGAAAACTGCCAGGAGAGCTTTTGGCCGGGAATCCCAGCTGTGTGTATGCTCCCTAGCAGTTTTCCCGACAGGAAAACTGCCCGGAAAAAATAGAGAACCTGCTCTCTATTTTCCCAACGGGATTCCCGGCAGAGTATTTCCTGCCGAGAAAACCGGTCGTCTGTATGCTTACCTGCAGGGGAGAAAAAACGTGCATGCTCGATAACACTTTGACGTATGCGCGGTAGCATACAACGTTAGTGTGGGGTGTAGCAAGATGGCGGCGATAGAACATCACTTCCAGAACAATCTGTGATGGGGAGCCAAATGTGACGAGATGCTGATTCGTCGTAGTCGTTGATGTCACCACGTTCTTGCCATTCAAAAGAACCGTGGTTCTTTTGAGTGGCCGTGTGTATACACGGCTTTGCAAGGCAAGCTTGCCAGGAATCCCGAGAGGAAAACTGACGGTTTTCAAATAGATGGGATTCCCGGCCGTGTGTACAGGGCTTCAGAGATTTGGACAGAGCCAAGTACACAGTATAGAAGGATGTGCTTTGTTCAGATTTCAGGTCTTAGGCTTACAACCACTTTAATCACTGTGCAACATGCAAGTGTATTGTGACAAATATAAACCTTGGGATAATTATTTGTAAAAAAAAATAAAAAATCAACCCATGTCTACAACATAAGGCTGCACCCTGCATTCACAGCTCATCTTTGTATCGCCATCCACAGCGACATCTGCACCCCATGTCCACATCTCACTTTCATCCGCAGCTCTCTTCTGCACTCCCCTGTCCACAATTCATCTCTACACCCACATCCACAGCTCACTTCTGCACACCTGTCCATAGCTCAGCACCCCTACTCCAGCTCACATCTGTATTCACAGCCACCATTTTTCTTTCTTTTTACTGCTCATTTCTGTGCCCACCACCACATCCAAGGCTCACTCTTTATCGGCAGCTTACCTCTGCAGCCCCTGTCCCCCTAACTCCCCCAGCAACCAGACCAATTCAATTACCATCTGTGGTGTGCATCGGCAGTGCTGTCCCCTGTCCTATACAGAACAGTGAGAGCTGCTTCTCAGCTGTTTTGCCGTAACTTTCTCCTGACAGCAAAGTAATCATGACCCAGTGTGGATGCACTGGGGGGGGGGGAATTTGGACCCATATGTATGCCCTAAAATCCAACATGCACATTTACTATTCAATGCATTCTGAGAGGTATTTTAATTATAGTTATTAAGCAAATCTAGTTGCATATATATGGTGATATCAAGGGCATGAGGGTGGGAGGAGGGCTTTAATATAGAAGCTGTAATGAAAAATCAGTTTACATGTAAAAATATCACAGCTGTACTACTGTACAGTACTGTATCGTTAAGAGTTTAGGAGGTTACAAATAATGGTTACCCTGACCCTGTGAAGTATCCAGTCAAAAAGGCTGACACATAAGAGGACTCCTTGGAATTATCAAAATCCATACCTCTCCTTTACTTTCATACCCCCAATCTTACTGTTTACACTTTCATCTTTAACGTATAAAATAGGTCCGCTACAGACTTATGCAATAATCATTTACCACACAAACGTCAATGTGCCAAAGATCATAGTGGTCTTTCTTAATTGTTTATAATTGTGAGATTCTGAAGCTGCATGTAATTGTCTTTTATATTAAATTGTTTGGGGTTTTTAATGATATTCATTAGTTGAAAGGTTAGAGGCCTTCTAAAAGTAAGAGATCTATATCAGTGGAGATCACATCTAATACATTCATAAATGAGCCTCACTGTGTCCTAGTGATCTTATGCATCAGTCTCTAAGCTAATGTAGGATACATTGTAGAGACTGATACACAGTAGGTGAAGACATCATAGTGCCAAAGTTTTTGGAAAAAGGGGTTGAAAAAGTATAGTAGGTAGTAAATTGGTCTGTCATTACAAGCCAGCTCCAAAGTTCTTGTTGGGGTAAAACTCAGAGAGCAGATTTTTATTTATTTTTACTTTCCAGGGGAACATACATTACTGGAACTGAATATATGCAATACATATCAAACTGTGTGTAACATGTAGTTACATCTTGTTGCAGGAATTATATAACATTTCAGAAAATTCTCAAATTCTCCAAGAATCATAATAAACAAACAAAATCTGAATGTTGTGTTACCAAGCAATCACTTTCTTAATGCCCAACTTTAGCTTTTTAGGTCCCATAAAATTTCTCCCTGCTCTCATACACTAAAAATTCCATTAAAGTGATTGCAAAGTCTCATTTTTTTTCCCATAAAAATAACAAACATGTTATAGTTACCTGCTCTGTTGCAGTGGATTTACACAGAGCAGCCCGGATCCTCCTCTTCTCTGGTCTGTCTTCTGTGATCCTGGCCCCTCCCTCCTGTTGAGTGCCCCCACAGCAAGCAGCTTGCTATGGGGGCACCCAAGCTGAGTCACAACATCCTGTGTCCATTGAGACACGGAGCCCTAGCCTGGCCCCACCCCCTCTCTCCCCTGATTGGCAAGCTGACTTTGATTGACAGCAGCGGCAGCCAATGGCGCCACTGCTGTGTCTCAGCTAATCAGGAGGGAGAATCTTGAATGGCTGCAACACTCGTGGACATCGCTGGACAAAGAGGGACCTCAGGTAAGTGTCAGGGGGTGCTGGGGCGACTGCTGCACACAGACAGCTTTTTATCTTGATGCATAAAATTCATTAAGAGAAAAACCTTCTGCCTTTACAAACACTTTAAATAAAGGAGAATTTTAGCCAGTTCCTCTTCTTCTAGCTTCTCCCCTTTTTTTTTCAAAAGTTGATGATCCTTATTACTGCAGAGAACTGCACTGACATTGAAAGGCAGAGCTGGAGAGAGTGAGTAATGTTGTACCACTTGTTTTCTCTTAACAGGAGTGTAGAAAGCAGCAATTTAAAACATTTATTGGAGTTTGATTTTAAGACAATTACTATTGTACATTAGCGTCTTTAGTCATACATTTGACCTAATCTTCTGATGTCTCACTGGCTATAGTTTGCTGTAACTATTAGATTGTAGGCTCTTCTGAGCAGGGCCCTCTTAATCCTCTTGTATTTTATTGTATTATAACTGTATTGTCTCCCTTTTATATTGCAAAGTGCTGCATAAACTGTAGGCGCTATATAAATCCTGTATAATAATAATAATAATGATAATAATAACTATGAAGATTTCCTAAACAATTACCTTTACCAATCGTCTCACAGCTGATCCTATTTTTCAAAGGAGAATAGTAGCTGGTATTCTACTCATAAAATAGGGCTTGTGACTCACTAAAATATGAAAAAAATATATAATTTCTAACTTGCCTGCCAAAAGGAGATCTTCACAGCAATTGTCTCTTGTTGAACCACCAAAAGGTCCCCAAATGCAGACTTGTATGCAGTTTAACACAGAGCCTACCAATGAAAGGGGCACTGTGCAATTAAAAGTACATGTGTATAATAATGTATGCTAATGAACAAATACAGTTTACATCGCCCCTACCCCCCACTTACAAGTGAGAGATTTAACCCACCTAATTCTGTCTATATACAAAACAACAATATCAGTTGGACCATCAGCTCAGCTCCGGACCATCTGCACCAGAAATCCCCCCCCCTTTTTTTTTTTTTATAAACTTTTTTTTAAGGGATAACAAAATGTGGCACAAAAACAAAACATCTTGTATCAAATATGGACATTGGTGTGGAAATAGATATTACGTTTTACGTGAAGATAATTGTAATAACTGCGATTTGTTATAATTCAGATACAATTCAGATAAGGGATGATAAGGGATGAGGTACAGCAACAGGGTAAAGTAGGAGGGGGGGGTAATGGGTGGAGAGGGGAAGTAAGCGGGTAAGGGGTAAAGTAAGGGGGGAGTAGGGGGGAGGAGATCATAGAATGGGGATGTAAAATTACGGAGGAGATAGGTAGTAAGGTGGGTCTCTTTTTTTTGGGGGTGGGGGGTTTGGTAGAAAGGAAGAAGGGAATTTAAACACAGATTAATTGCAACGATAGTTGCCTGTTCACAAAGGATAAAGGGGACAGGGGAAAGGGTGAAGAGGAGAATGGTTCATAGTATGAACAACATGAAAAAGTTTTGTGTTTTTTTGTCACTGGGGTATAACACCGGGTTAGAAGGAATAAGGGGGGTGGGAAGGGATGGGGGGGATAAGGGGGTAGGTACTCCTGTTGAAGTGCCACCAAGGAAGGAGAGAGAAAAGTTGGATATAACGCCAGCAGTGGTGTGTTTTTTTTTTTTTTTTTGGACACAAGGTTAATTAAGACGGGTTTTTTTTTTTTTTTTGAAGGACTGCAATGGGATGGGATGGGCACAAGTAGGGATTTATATTTTTGTGGGAGGGGGGGAAGGGGGGAGGTTGGACTTCTATCGGGAACAGATTTGTATATAGATGCAATAAAATAAGAGGAATACGGGCAAAGGAGATCCCCCTCTTCCTATTTTTTGATTGTTTTGGTGAGGAAGATAAGGGGGGGCACAAAGGTGGGACCACTTCCGTCGTGGGGGGGAGCCCGGACTCTTCATGGTAATAGACTTGTATGTAGATGCGAATAAAGCAGAAGGGAAATGGGAGAAATAGGAATGGAGAGAGGAGGGAGGAATCTGAATACAAGTTGGGCATATATGACTATAAAGAATGCTATATTGTAAAAGCTTATATAAGTATATAGGTGTATTTTTTGTTTAATTTTTTCTGTGTTGTGTTATTATAAGGAGATAAGGTTGATGTGATGGAAATTTGATAAAGATATGCTGATTGTTTAAGATATACGCAAGAGGGGAGATACAGGGGCTATGGGGGACAGAAAGAGAATAGAAACTGTATATGATGAGATAAAGATACAAGTTAAATATGTGGATTACCGAAAAGTCTATGGAAGTACAAAGCGAGAGCACTGTCTCGGGACCCCAGGCACAAACTCTGGCCTGACCTAACACACCCCCCACAATAAACGCCTCTCCTCTGAGTGGAGGATAAGTCAGAGGAGTTGCTGTTTTTTTTTTTTTTTGAGTGACTTGGTCCAGGTGCTGCACCAGGTCACCATACATGCGGGGAGTTTGATCTCCCAGGGGAAAGTAAAACAAGGGTTTTTTTATTTTATTTATTATTTATTTATTTATTATTCCTCTCTCTCCCTCTCGCCCATCCATGCCTCCTCTCTCTTGCTTTGCCTTCCATTCACCTCCCCTATTGGACAGCCCCAATCAGGACAGAAATGACTAAAATAACTTTTAACTCATATAACGTTAAGGGACTTAATATCCCAGAGAAACGAGTTAGGCTGCTTTCAGAGCTAGGTAGACTTAAATCACAGATTATTTTTTTACAAGAGACACATTTTAAAGGGGACAAAACCCCGAACCTTAAGAACCACAGATTCCCAACAATAGACAAAGTACATCACAGAGTTCAAAATCCTGTGGAGTCTCAATTTTGATGTCCAAGCAGATAGCATGGAAGGAATCAGGGGTAGTGAGGGATGAGGGAGGCCGTCTCTTAATAGTGAAGGGAACACTGAGTCAACAAAAAGTCACACTAGTGAATATATACCTACCGAATGTAGACCAGATAAATTGTTTGGAAACATACCTATAATTGGTCCAGCGACACAGGGAAGGAATTCTGGTAGTGGGTGGCAATCTTAACATGGCTTTAGACTCTATAAAGGACACCTCGATAGGTATCTCCCATCTGTCATACACTAAATTAAGAAACGCAAAGAAACTCTTACAAGACTTACAATTGATAGATAGTTGGAGGACTGTCCACACACAGGATAGGGACTACACGTTTTTCGTGGCGATATATAAAACATATACTAGAATCGATTATGTTTTAATCTCCCAGAGCCTAGCTGCATCTCTTGTAGATGCTTCTATTGTATCTATCACCCTTTCAGACCATGCTCCAACAAGCTGCACAATAAATTTAGGGGAGGCTGATATGAAGGGATGGCACTGGAAGATAAATGAGACTCTATTAAAAGACAGTGAATATGAGTGGAAACTGAGGGAGGAATTAGAGTTGTTTTTTGCACGGAACGACACAGGAGAAACAACTCCCTTTTGTTTGTGGTAAACACATAAATGTGTAATGAGAGGTAATTTTATCTCGATGGGGGCACATAGGAAACGGAAATTAAATGAACGGATAGACTCAATGTTTAAAAGTATTGGAGAGCTAGAAACGGTACATAAAAAATCCCAGGCACAATCAATAGAACAAGAACTAGACGACATGCGGGAAAAGCTGAATCTATTACTAATCGATAAAGCGAAAACCAAATTAACCAGAGGGAGGCGAACATTCTATGAGTTTGGGAACAAACCAGGTAAAATGTTAGCAAATGCCCAAAGAGAGAAGCCAATACACGTAACCATATCGCACAAAATGATGAAATGATTAATGCCCCACAGAAAATCGCACAATGTTTTAAGGAGTATTACGAGCAATTATACCAGTTAGAAGAAAAACTCATGCCAGAAAATGCTCAAAAGAAACTGGAAGCAGCTAGGGGGTATATTAGAGAAACACAGATGCCAAAATTAACAGAGGAAATAATTAAAAAATCTGGATGAACCAATCACAATAGAGGAGTTCATGGAAGCAAGAAAAGTATTAAAATTGGGTAAGGCACCAGGTCCGGATGGGTACACCCTATCATACTACAGAATGTTCGCTGAGAAACTGGCTTCCAGGTTTATATCAGCTTATAACTCACTTCGGGAGGGAAAGAAAATTCGGAATGAGACGCTGTTGAAACATATAACAGTCATCCCAAAGGAAGGTAAAGATCCATCACAATGCGCTAGCTACCGCCCTATATCACTGCTGAATGTGGACCTGAAAGTGTTCACTAAGATTCTTGCCACAAGATTAATAGAGTATATCCCGGATTTAATACTCCCAGATCAAGTGGGATTTACCCCTGGGCGAGAGGGAAGAGAAAACACACAACGGGTGGTGAGTGCGATTTATCTAGCACAAAAACAGAGGATGCAAATGATATTAGTATCTGCTGATGCAGAAAAATCTTTTGATATAGTGGAATGGATGTTTCTAAAAGCAACGCTACAGCATATAGGACTGAGAGAAAGGATGATGAGCTGGTTCGATAATTTATACTCAGAACCGAGCGCAAGGGTTAAAATAAATGATAAAATATCGGAGCCATTTCTTATTCGAAATGGGACAAGACAAGGTTGCCCACTGTCGCCTATTATTTTTATTTTGACAATAGAACCCTTTTTAAGGAAGATATGGGCAAATCCGAACATTAAGGGAATAATAACGAAGGGGGAAGAACAGAAACTTATTTTTTTTTATAAAGTCCCCGGTTATAGCCCTGCCTTCCCTGCTGGCAGAACTAAGAGAATATGGAAAATTGTCCAATTTTAAGGTGAACTGTGGGAAATCAGAGGCAATGGGAATGGAAATAAAATCCTCACTACTACATCAGATAACTACGCAATTTGATTTTAGATGGACAGATTCCCATATAAGCTACTTAGGGACGAAGATATTGAGAAACTTAAACAAATTATTCAAACTTAACTCTGTAGCATTG
Source organism: Rana muscosa (assembly GCA_029206835.1). NCBI lineage: Eukaryota > Metazoa > Chordata > Amphibia > Anura > Ranidae > Rana > Rana muscosa. Next base: position 229,960,816 of record CM055117.1, on the reverse strand, counting down.
GGTAGACGAATAAAACTAGACTTACTGAGATGGGATAAAGAAATCTTTACTCGGTTCGGGCGGACAAATATAATAAAGATGAACGTGTTACCGAGACTTCTGTATCTAATACAGACTTTACCAATTAAGATCCCCCAAAGTTTTTTGAGGGATCTTAGGTCAAGGTTCCTGAAATTCATTTGGGCGGGGAAACCGGTGAGGATACGTAGAACTATTTTGTCATTGCCCAAAGGGGAAGGAGGGATTGGGCTCCCGGACCCAGTAAAGTATCAGGAAGCATCTCATTTAGTTAGAGTAGTAGAGTGGTGTGGGCTTAATAAGAAACTCTGGATAAAAATGGAACAGACAACAGTGAATATACCCCTGGAAGGCCTAGTGTGGATCCCAGAAGCTGAAATGCCAGCAGAAATAAGGAAACACCCGACAATAGGGACCACTATATGAACAATTAAAAAGGTTTTTGAAAAAACAAATATGTCTAAATACCAGAGTCCAATGACTCCGATCCTGGGCACCAGGGAATTTCAGCCAGTTTTGATAGATCAAAGATTCAATGCTCTACGACAAAGAGGTATTAGTAGAATTACTCACTTTTCAAAAGATAATCGACTAATGACAAACAGAGAGATTGAAAGAGAGGTAGCACCAGAATTAGATTTTTTTCAGATGCTGCAATTAGAAGCGTTCTTACAGACAAAGGCAAAGATATATACAGAAGTCAGAACATTGTCACAATTTGAGCAGATATGCCTTAAGGGGAGCCCCCTGAGACACTCACTGTCTTATTTCTATGCAATACTAATTAATTTAGACATACCACAAGAACTTACGTTCCTTCAGGCTTGGGAGAGGGACTTAGGGTTAACATTCTCCCAAGAACAGAGAGACAGGATCTTGTTATTTACACACAAGGCCTCAGTAGCGAGCAGATACCAGGAGGGAGGATACAAAATTTTAACTAGATGTTATAGAACACCAACAGTACTGCATCGAATATATCCTCAGACGTCAGATGCCTGCTGGAGATGTCACATGGCAGAAGGGACTCTTACATATTTTCTGGGAATGTGTGAAAATACAAGTGTTTTGGAAAATGGTAATAGAAACTATAAAAATAATTACAGGAGTGTCTTTAGAAGACAGACCAGCAGCCATTCTAATACTAGATATACCTATATCAGTGGAAAAATAAAAAAATTCACAACTAAGACATCTTATTATAGCCGCGAGGGCGTGTGTCAATGTCCTGTGGAAAAAGGAGAGTCCACCAACTAGAGCACAATGGTTCACTAGAATCGCAGAGATTCAACAGATGGAGAACCTCACGATGGCAATGAAAGATCAAGATGGGAGATACTGGACGATATGGGCAACCTACTTGAAATATAGGAAGGAGCGGGGAGGGGTGGGGATCGGGGAGAGGAGGAGATAGAGGGGGTGGGAGGGTGGGAGGGTGTAATCTCTCCTGCCCTCTTTTTTCCCTTTTTTTTTTCTTTTGTGTTTGGTTGGGGGAGGGAGGGGGGGCTTCACGGAAAAGAAAGGCAGAGGTTAAAGAGGAAAAAATAAGTCACATTGAATTAATAAAGCATAAAGGAGGTGGGAGAATACAAGATTGTAGTCTCTTTTTTTTTGTGTTTGATTTTTGATTGATATAAGCAGATGGTATAAAACGTGAAAACTTGTAATGTGAAATCTATGGAAAAATAAAGAATTTATAAAAAATAAAAAATTTAAATATGGACAGCATTTACATGAGACGTGGCTCAGAATATAACATATGATTATGAAAATAAGGAATACAATTGAATGTGATAAAAAATAAAAGAAATGGTAAAGGCCATCTTCTAGTGAGGCTGATGATAATACATGCATTCTTGACGTGAAAACCAGAAGAAAGATAACATCAGACAGTGATCTAAACCATAATTTGTGCTAAATACTAGGATTAACCACTTAAGCCCCGGACCATTTTGTTGCTAAAGGACCAGGCCCCTTTTTGCGATTCGGCACTGCGTCACTTTAACTTGCAATTGCGCGGTCGTGCGACGTGGCTCCCAAACAAAATTGACGTCCTTTTTTTCCCACAAATAGAGCTTTCTTTTGGTGGTTTTGATCACCTCTGCAGTTTTCATTTTTTGCGCTATAAACAAAAATAGAGCTACAATTTTGAAAAAAATTCAATATTTTTTACTTTTTGCTATAATAAATATCCACAAAAAATATAAAAAAAATTAAATAAATTCTCAGTTTAGGCCGATACGTATTCTTCTACATATTTTTGGTTAAAATCGCGTCTACAAAATAGGGGGTAGTTTTATAGCATTTTTATTAATATATATTTTTTTACTAGTAATGGCGGCGATCAGCGATTTTTATTGTGACTGCCACATTATGGCGGACACATCGGACATTTTTGACACCATTTTGGGACCATTGTCATTTTTACAGCGATCAGTGCTATAAAAATGCACTGGTTACTGTAAAAATGACACTGGCAGTGAAGGGGTTAACCACTAGGGGCGGTTAAGGGGTTAAGTGTGCCTAAGGGAGTGATTCTAACTGGGTGGGCGGGGCTACGAGTGACACATCACCGATCTCCGCTCTGATTACACAGAGCGGAGATCAGTGACAGTGTCAGTAGGCGAGCGGGGAGATGTTGTGTTTACACTAACATCTCCCCGCTCCATCCCTCCGTGAGATGATCGCGGGGATCCCCGCGGCGATCGAGTCCGTGGGACCCGCGGTCCGCCTCACGAGGATGGCAGCAGGGTCGCGAGCGCGCCGGCGGCGCGTGCGACCACACGGCAGGTAGTTAAAGGGGACATACAGGTACGTGATTATGCCTGTACATGCCATTCTGCCAACGTATATATGCCGTGGCCAGTCCTTAACCACTTCAATACTGGGCACTTATACACCTTCCTGCCCAGACCAATTTTCAGCTTTCTGCGCTGTTGCACTTTGAATGACAATTGCGTGGTCATGTTACACTGTACCCAAACTAAATTTTTATCATTTTGTTCCCACAAATAGAGCTTTTATTTGGTGGTATTTGATCACCTCTGCGATTTTTATTTTCTGCTAAAAAATAAAAAAAAGACCGAAAATTTTGAAAAAAAAAAGTTTTTTCTTGTTTCAGTTACAAAACGTTGTAAATAAGTTCGTTTTCTCCCTCACTGATGGGCACTGATGGGCACGGAAAAGGTGGCACGGATGGGTACCGATGAGGCGGCACGGATGGGCAACGATCGGCGGCACGGATGGGCAACGATCGGCGGCACGGATGGGCAATGATCGGCGGCACGAATGGGCACAGATAGGCGGCATGGATGGGCACAGATAGGCGGCACGGGTGGGCACAGATAGGCGGCACGGGTGGGCATGGATAGGCGGCATGGATGGGCACTGACAGGTGGCACGGATGGGCATGGATGGGCACTGATAGGTGGCATGGATGGGCACTGATAGGTGGCACTGTACTGTACTAATGGATGCCAATCAGTGCCAAACAATAATGCCTTCCAATCAGTGGTGCCCATTGTGGGCACTGATTGGCATCCATTGTGGGCACTGATTGGCATCCATTTAGTATATAATTAGCATCCCTGGTGGTCTAGTGTGCAATACCTATAGGTGGGCTTCCCTGGTGGTCTAGTGGCATCCCTGGTGGTCCAGTGGGCATCCTCGGGGGGGCTGTGCTGATAATGGATCAGCACAAACACCCCTGTCAGAGGAGCAGCCGATCGGCTCTCCTCTACTCGCGTCTGACAGACGCGAGTGAGGAAAAGCCGATGACCGGCTTTTCCTGTTTACATCGTGATCAGCCGTGATTGGACACGGCTGATCACGTGGTTGTGGTAAAGAGTCTCCGTCGGAGACTCTTTACCTAGATCGGTGTTGCGGGGTGTCAGACTGACATATGACGTCCAGTCAGGATTTTGAAACCACTTTGCCGCCGTCAATCTGTTATAGGGCGGGCGGCAAGTGGTTAAGTGGTTAAGCAATCAAATACATTACAGTTATCAAACCATGGGATCCACTTTTTATCATAATAAGGCACAGTATGGTATAAAGTGTGAAATATCTTTTCTACTCTACACACGGCCGGTTTTCTCGGCAAGAAACGACAAGAAAACTGCTGGGAGAGCTTTCTTGCCGAGAAAACCGTGTGTGTGTACGAGACTTTCAGGTTTCTCGTTGGGAAATCTGCCCAGAATCTCGACGAGAAATATAGAGATCCTGCCCTCTATTTTCTCGTCGGGATTCTTGTCGGCCTGTTTCCCAACGAGAAACCCGAGCGTGTGTATACTTACCTGCCTCCATGGAAACCTGCGCATGCTCAAAATGACTTTGACGCATGCGCGGTAGCTTCCAATGCATAGGTAGGGTGAAGCAAGATGGCGGCTATGGCATTGAATGTGACAAGCGCATGCTCGTCGTAGTCAATGACGTCACCGCGTTCGTGCCATTCAAAAGAACGGTGGTTCTTTTGAATTGTACGTGTGTACACTCAGCCGGCACAAGATTCTTGTCAAGAATCTCGTAAGGAAAAACTACGGGTTTTTTCGTGACGAGATTCTCGGCCGTGTGTACTAGGCTTCACGGTTGATTCCACTCGCAATTTAACCTGAGAGAGTGGAACTTAGGAGGTTTTCCAGTGCAAAGTAACAACCCTTTCTATAGAGACACAAATAGTGTGGAGTAGTCTCATCTGTAAGGTCATTTCTTCCAATATGGTCACATTCCCAAAACAGAGAAGGAGAGGCGCCTCTAAGTGTTGATGTAAAGTTATATTTAATGTGTAAATCAGACGATTGGCAACTCACGTTTCACCAGTGCAGGCATATCAGAGGAGTGTCTTATGAGGAACCGTCAGTGGTGTCTGTCATTAGGGACGCCAGCAGCAGCCGCAACGGTCTGTCCCGATTCCTGGAAGGTGGCCGTGTGATGGAAGGAATCCAAAACTAGGGCTGTGGCATGCGTGGAGTGCAGCAGGAGTGCAGCATGCAGGAGTGATGACGTCCCTTGGCTCAATGCGGTGTGTTTCCGAGCATGCCCATTGCGTGTGTCAGGTCAGTCGTGCTCCTTTGGTAAGCTGACAGAACTGAAGGCTCCTCATAAGACACTCCTCTGATATGCCTGCTTTGCATTGGTGAAACGTGAGTTGCCATGCCAATTGTCTTATTTACACAATAAATATAACTTTACGTCTACAGGCTCCTCTCCTTCTCTGTTTTATAGCCTTATTTTTGAACCCGCTTCAGGTCCATTTAGGATTCCACTTGTGAAAGACTGGTTTTCACCCCTCTACATTGCCTTTAATAGTCTCTTTCCATTTGTTATTTATCGACTTTTTTATACATTTGGATCAAAGAGCAGTGACTCTTATCCAAAAAATAATTGCGCTGTTTATATTTGTGCTGTTTCTTAAAGGATCACTGGGTTTGCTCCTTACCCCCGTTTCTTGTACATTCCCAAAACAAATGGAGGAATGTGGCTGGTACGGGACAACCCCTGAAGCATAAAGGAGATACTAAAAGAAATATCTAATGTAATTTAATTGGGGTCAGATCATAAATCTTGTCATAACCTGCAACAGCGCTAGTGCCACCATCACTCTTACAAAGATACGGGCACATTGCCTTCTGTATAGCTTGGAAACCCTAAGACTGAATGATGCAATATACAGAAAGTTTTCATGCTGATTTGAACCATCTATTCAGAAACATACTGTTCAGGTGTATTTTTAGTACTAAGGCCGGCCATAGATGGAGCAATTTCTTCCTGCAGCCAAGGGTTGCAGGAAAGAAAATGGCTTAATTTCCCCATCAACACATTCAGTGTTGATGGGAGAATTACTCCTGCAGAGCCATTGTGTTTTCTCGGCAGGGGGTGTGGGAAGCCGTCCTTGCTGGGAAAACACAGTGTATATTGCTAGTGGTTATAACAGCAGCTAGCAATAAGTGCATGTAAAATCCAACAGGCTGGTTGTACCCAAGTTAATTGATCAATCAGCTTGGGTCCATTCAGCCTATGGAGCTATTATGTTCTCCCAGTGGGGGGGGGGGGGCACCCCGGCCTGGAGAACACACAGTGATTGCAATAATGGCATGAAAACTCTGAAAGGCTGGTTGTATAATCAGCCTGCCCATACATGGCTCAAATTGTCTACGACCGGCTTAAGTTTATCTTCTTACTAGCCTATGTCACTTTCTATATCCTCTTTGATTCTGGTTTCCTTTACCTATTTTTTGAACTTATGAAGTTTGCGACCAGTTAAACTACAATTGTCAATCCAATTTAAACCTTGTTTTATTCTTCTGCAAATACACATAACTTCAGCATATCTATTTACGCGAAAATGCTTTCACAGTGGAAGAAAAAGTACCATTGCTCAGTCTGATCGTCAAGTAAATAGCTTTGATGCCTTTAGATAATCCTGTGCAGAAATAATCTATCAGTGTAACCTTTTCCTTTGTCATAAATGTCACAGATAATGGTTGAAAGTGATATGTGATCCTTTTGCCCAAGCTGTGAAAGGGAACTCCGGGGGGTAGCATTATAGTCAACAACCGAGTATGTGCTGTATTATTTTTGACATCCAATTACAAAATTCCCACAACAGATATGACAGAGGCATCTTGACACTTCCTCTATAAAGATGTATAGACTTTATATAGGAACCTATAACATGCTCTAAGATTGTCTATTTAAAACAAATGAGTATGGAATCGAATGCATGTAAGTTCATGACTTTAAATAACAGTAAAAGTATATATTTTCTCTCATTGTTTGATACAAGGAAGTGTAAATGCTAGCTAAATATCATCTATGTATTATTATAACCATTCATGCAAGATATTTCTTAAATTATTTACTTGTTACTATGTGACTTTGTTTACAAGTCATATGATCACTTTGTTAACACTAGATAGAAATGGCTATATAATACAGGGTAACAACTGGCTTTGGAATCCAGGCTAAAAAAAATATTGGTAATGGGCCATGGAATCATTGCTGACATATTTTTAAAATCATTAAGTGTATCTGCTCTACATAATGCAGTAATATGATTACAGTGTAGGAACATGATTGGATGATGGAAATCAGCAGAGTTCACTGGAGCAAGTGCACTTGCAAACCTCCCAACATTTTGAGATGGGAAGGGGGGCACCTACTAGCAAACATATGTAGGCATAGGATGCGCCCCCTGTCACGCCCCTTAAAAGGGACACAACCAAAAAAAAAGTTAATTAAATCTACAAGTGCTTGTTTTAAAACAAATATTCCTCTATATTAGGAGAGGGGGAACAATTAGTTACCCATCAAATGGGAAAGAGACAGAATAAAAGATGAGGAGTAAAGTTTTAATAATTAAAAAAATATTTATATACAGTGATTACGGAAAGTATTCAGACCCCCTTAAATTTTCCACTCTTTGTTATATTGCAGCCATTTGCTTAAATCATTTAAGTTCTTTTTTTTTTTCCTCATTAATGTACACACAGCACCCCATATTGACAGAAAAACACAGAATTGTTGACATTTTTGCAGATTTATAAAAAAAAACAAAAAAAACTGAAATATCACAATATCACATGGTACTAAGTATTCAGACCCTTTGCTGTGACACTCATATATTTAACTCAGGTGCTGGTCATTTCTTCTGATCATCCTTGAGATGGTTCTACACCTTCATTTGAGTCCTGCTGTGTTCGATTATACTGATTGGACTTGATTAGGAATGCCACACACCTGTCTATATAAGACCTTACAGCTCACAGTGCATGTCAGAGCAAATGAGAATCATGAGGTCAAAGGAACTGCCTGAAGAGCTCAGAGACAGAATTGTGGCAAGGCACAGATTTGGCCAAGGTTACAAAAAATTCTGCTGCACTTAAGGTTCCTAAGAGCACAGTGGCCTCCATAATCCCTAAATGGAAGATGTTTGGGACTACCAGAACCCTTCCTAGAGCTGGCCGTCCGGCCAAACTGAGCTATCGGAGGAGAAGAGCCTTGGTGAGAGAGGTAAAGAAGAACCCAAAGATCACTGTGGCTGAGCTCGCCCTCCACCAGTCGGGGCTTTATGGCAGAGTGGCCCGACGGAAGCCTCTCCTCAGTGCAAGACACATGAAAGTCTGCATGGAGTTTTGCTAAAAAACACCTGAAGGACTCCAAGATGGTGAGAAATAAGATTCTCTGGTCTGATGAGACCAAGATAGAACTTTTTGGCCTTAATTCTAAGCGGTATGTGTGGAGAAAAACAGACACTGCTCATCACATGTCCAATACAGTCCCAAGAGTGAAGCATGTTGGTGGCAGAATCATGCTGTGGGGGTGTTTTTCAGCTGCAGGGACAGGACGACTGGTTGCAATAGAGGGAAAGATGAATGCAGCCAAGTACAGGGATATCCTGGACGAAAACCTTCTCCAGAGTGCTCAGGACCTCAGACTGGACGGAAGGTTTACCTTCCACCAAGACAATGACATTAAGCACACAGCTAAAATAACGAAGGAGTGGCTTCACAACAACTCCGTGGCTGTTCTTGAATAGCCCAGCCAGAGCCCTGACTTAAACCCAATTGAGCATCTCTGGAGAGACCTAAAATGGCTGTCCACCAATGTTTACCATCCAACCTGACAGAACTGGAGAGGATCTGCAAGGAGGAATGGCAGAGGATCCCCAAATCCAGGTGTGAAAAACTTGTTGCTTCTTTCCCAAAAAGACTCATGGCTGTATTAGATCAAAAGGGTGCTTCTACTAAATAGTGAACAAAGGGTCTGAATACTTAGGACCATGTGATATTTCAGTTTTTCTTTTTAATAAATCTGCAAAAATATCAACAATTCTGTGTTTTTCTGTCAATATGGGGTGCTGTGTGTACATTAATGAGGAAAAAAATGAATTTAAAGTGGAAGTAAACCCTCCTATCATTTTCAGGCAAGGAAGCTGCCATCTTGGCCTCTGTTTAATCTTCAACTGCCATGCTGCTGCACATGTGATCAGTTATGACACCAGCCATTGGATGGTTTGACAGTTTGGTTGAGAGCACAACCAATCTGACAGTTGGCATTCCCGGCTTTTTGAAACTGTTAAATCGATGGGTTTACTTCCGCTTTAAATGATTTTAGCAAATGGCTGCAATATAACAGAGTGAAAAATTTAAGGGGGTTTGAATACTTTCCATACCCACTGTATATAGGACAATGTTTTAAAATGATTGGTTACTTACCTTTATGCACGAGCCCTTTGACAGTTGGAAGCCTGGAGTGCCTATAAATAAGAGTGGATGAATACAGTTATCAGAAGAGCGGCAGTGAAATTTAAGAAGACACGCTCTCTGCGCTTTTCGAATGAAATTTTAGATGCGTCAGCTGATGGAGCGGGCAGCGGCACCAGGCGGGGAAGACTAGGTTCAACGCTGTCTGTCTTTCTCTCCTCCATCTTCCGTGGCTGTCCAGGAAGTTGATGTGATGGTGCCCTCTGCTTTGTTATCCCTTCCTGCTGCGGCTCCGCCTCCGGTTCCCATACTCATTCCTCCCTCACTGGCGTCAGACTCTCGACAGATTCCTCCGCCTCCTGTTCCTTCTGATGCCCGCCCTACTGCGTCATCGGCTCCCCCTCTTCAGGCCACTCTTGCCAGGGAGACTGTGAGTACTGGCACTAGCGAGGAACGATCGGGCAGGTCTCTGTCTGCCAGGTTAAAAAGAAGTCGCAGGTTCCATTCCCCATCACCACCTGCAATAAATAGAAAGGGTAAGGGTGCTAAAAAGGCTCCTTCCCTGATTAATAAACAGAAAAGAGCTCCTGTGAAAAGAGGTTTTAACAATGTTACTTGCTCTGATACATGTATGCCTGTTATTGCTTCTGATCATGCTGATTTTCCTGCTGCCTCTAATATTTTATATCATGCAGGTCAAGTTGATCTTCCTTTGTCTGTCTCCGTACCAGCAGTGCAAAGTCCAATACCTGTGCAGTAGTGTATTTAGGTTTTGTGCTGCCCTAGGCCTGACTAATCTCATGCACCCCCTAATTTAAATATGACACACCTCTTCCTGTCAAGGCCACACCCCTTTCCGTTTAAGACCCACCCTGAAATTTTTGAGTGGGGACACTAGTTCTTAGGGCCTGGGGGGGTGGGGGATGGAGCAATGGATTCCCTTAATTTGCATAGATTTACTCTCCCTTCCTGTTTGGCTATGGGGCAGGAAGTGAAGGGAAATCTCTGCAATGAGACAGGGATGGTAAATAATAAACTGACAGGGGCTATAACCCTCCCTTACTCCATCCAAAATGAAAAAAAAAAGTGTTGCCTATAGTTCTACTTTAAGCACAAATTTCTGATAATTTTATAGAGAGGACTAAGGTGATAGAACCGTGCCAATGGTGGAGCAGAAAACATATAGCACAGTAAGGAAGGTTTGTGGTCCAGGCTTATACAACAGTCAAAATTAGAAGCAGCTTGCGTTACACTAACAGTGTAGCACAAGCCGGCGGGGACTCTTTCCGTGCTGCCCCCCTGCAAAGTGCTGCCCTAGGCCTGGGCCTTGTTGGCCTAGGCCAGGATACAGCATTGTACCTGTGGTACCAATTGATGCAGCTTCTCCGCAAAATCTGGGAGGTGAGTCTTAGGCCTCGTACACACGGCCAAGATTCTCGTCAGGAAAAAAACTTTGTTTTTCCTGACGAGAATCTTGACAAGAAACTTGTCTCGGCTGAGTGTACACACGTACGATTCAAAAGAACCGCCGTTCTTTTGAATGGCACGAACACGGTGACGTCATCGACTACGACGAGCGTGCGCTCGTCACATTCGATGCCGTCGTGGCCATCTTGCTACACCCTATGCCTATGCCTAGGAAGCTACCATGCATGCGTCTAAGTCATTTTGAGCATGCGCGGGTTTCCACGGCGACAGGTAAGTGTACACACGCTCGGGTTTCTCGTCGAGAAACAGGCCGACGAGATTCTCGACGAGAAAAAAGACTGCAGGTCGTCTTTTTTCTCGTCGGGGAATCTGCCCAGTTTTCTTGACGAGAAAACTGAAAACCGCGTACACACAGCCAGTTTTTTCGGCAAGAAAGCTCTCCCGGCAGTTTTCTTGTCGTTTTTTGCCGAGAAAACCAATTTTAACAATTAGTGTCTAATGTTACTTTGCCATCTGTTGATATTTCGCACGCTTGCTCTGGTCAGCAGACTGCGCAATCCTCATCTGTTATGCATCCTGTTGTTCATGACGAGCCTAATTTACATGCTTATGAACTTTCTATGATACCTGAGAGTTGCTTTAGAGAAGTTATGGCTTGTGAAATGTCCCCTTTGGGCTTTCATCTGTCCGCTAATTTTAAGTCTAAAATTTGGAAGGGAGACTATATTGATATATTGTCTCTTTTGCCAGTGGTTGATGATAGATCCCTCAAAAGAGAACCGGATAAGAGTGCTGATGATAAGCGTAGACTTGTGCCTCGCACTTTCAATAATTGGCTACAAGCCTTCTGTATATATGATAGTGTGATGGGCGAAAGGCATCCGGAAATTTGTTGCGGGATGTTTAATCATGTCGCGATTATCTTGGAGGCATATAAGAATTTTTCAGGTTTGTCATGGTTTTCTTATGACGAATCATTTTATCAGAAACTGGCTGTTCATGGTTCTTTAAAGTGGGGCTCTAAGGACGTTGGGTTGTGGCTCGATTTGTTGTTGCCTCAGAAACCTTTTCCTAGATTCTGTTCGTTCTGGGCCTTTCCAGAAAGTACTTCAAAAAAGAGTTCCTCAAAAAGTGGGATTTTAAGGGGAATATAATAAATTCAAAAAAGTTATATAAAAATATATTTATTACAAAAATAGTTATAGAAAAAGGTCACATGTGAATCACACAATGATGAAAAATTAAAAACATGGAAATGTATGAGCATATACACTACAATACAATAACTGCAAAACAACCCCCAAGAAGAAAACATGTGAGTTCCTGGAGATGTCAAGCTGCTGGAACCAACGCGTTTCGAAAATGTGAATTTTAATATAATCTTCTTCAGGGACTGCTGCATCTCTGAAATTGCAGAATACAATTGTCAGTGGCGGATCGGCCCCGGGGGCCGCATCACTTCTGGGCGGGGTTTGCGTACACACGCGGCCGTGGGCGGGCCGGTGCGGTCACTTCTGTTCTTGTTTGTTTTGGGGCAGATGCAAGACCATTGGGTGGCCACTGTGATGACGCACGGGCTCCGCCCATTCACTGCATTTGGGGCTATTTAATGGACAACGCTGGGAGTCCATGATTGCCAGCTCCCTCTGGACACACCTTGGAAGTCTTCAGTAATGGACCTTTTCCCTGTTACTTCAACATCGATACTCTGATTGCTGTTCCTCTCTTTCCAACCACTTGTTGGTTGGTGGGAGGTTTTTCTTCAAGACCGCAAGGAGTAAGTTTACAGAGCAATTTTTGGTTTGTTTTGTTTTGCTATATATATATATATATATATATATATATATATATATATTTCTTAGCCCCAGGGTTTGGGTCCTTTCCCCTTAGCTGTCTATTTTGGTGCAGAGGCTATTCAGGAGAGCTAACATTTTTCCAACTTGGGTTGGTTTTGAGGGAGCTTTCTCTAAAAGGGGTCCCTGTGTGTATATTAGGGAAGGTCTCATCTTACATGTTTTGGAATGGTCAGGACCCCTTTTTATTTCTCATCATTTATCATCCAATTTTTCTTTCATAGGTCTTTTTGTCCTCTCTCCTCCACATAGTTGTGAGCAGAGATTTCTTGGGATGCCAATTCCATCTATTTTGGGCAATCCAAATTGAATGTTTCATTCTTGGACTCCTCATGCTGTGGAAGAATTGGTGGACTTTGGTGAAAATCCAGATTCAAGGGGTTGGTTTCTCCTGAGGAAGATGCATGGACATGTAAGTTGCTTCATGATTAACGTTTAACTGACGCCAATGCAGGCGCCAAAATATTCAAACCACATTTCAGACCTTGATGGGAGATACGTCACAGTCTCTAATGTTGCAATATACCATGAATGTACTCCACTGACAATTGTATTCTGCAATTTCAGAGATGCTGCAGTCCCTGAAGAAGATTATATTACAATTTACATTTTCGAAACGCGTCGGACCTAGCAGCTTGACATCTCCAGGAACTCACATGTTTTCTTCTTGGGGGTTGTTTTGCAGTTATTGTATTGTAGTGTATATGCTCATGCATTTCCATATTCTCAATTTTTCATCATTGTGTGATTCACATGCAGTGAAGGACTGGCCATCGGGACTAACGGGAGATTCCCAGTGGGCCGATGGCTCAGTGGGCTGGTCGGAGGTCCGCGGTGATCTACCCATCAATCGCCGACAGCTGGCGCCTGATGGGTAGATCGAGATTTAGATATCATGCAGAGTAGCGCAGGAAGCGCGTGTAATAAGTTCTCTCTCATGTCACGGCACTGACGGCAGTCACGCTGCTCCCCGCGGCCCCTCCTCTCTTCTCGTCCATCCCCATTTGCTTGTGACATCATCTGGGATGGACGAGAAGAGTGGAGGGGCCGCCGGGGAGCAGCGTGACTGCCTTCAGTGCCGTGACATGAGAGAGAACTTATTACACACGCTTCCTGCGCTACTCTGCATGTTGACTGGTAAACAATGTGCTATGTGCCCTGCCCTGATGTGCTATGTGCCCCATGCCCTGATGTGCTATGTACCACATGTCCTGATGTGCCTTCATGTGCTATGTACCCTGTGCCTCGATGTGCTATGTGCTCCATGCCCTGATGTGCTATGTGCCCTGTCCTGCCCTGATGTACTATGTACCCCATGTCCTGATGTGCCCTCATGTGCTATGTGCCCTGTGCCCCATGCCCTAATGTGCTATGTGCCCCATGCCCTGATGTGCTATGTGCCCTAATGTGCTATGTGCCCCATGTCCTGATGTGCTATGTGCCCCATGCCCTGATGTGCTATGTGCCCTATGCCCTGATGTGCTATGTGCCCTGATGTGCTATATGCCCCATGCCCTGATGTGCTATGTGCCCCATGCCCTGATGTTCTATGTGCCCTGATGTGCTATGTGCCCTGTGCCCTGATGTGCTATGTCCGCTGTGCCCTGATGTGATCTGATGTGCCCCGTGCCCTGATGTGCCCTGTGCCCAATGTGCTGTGCCTCAATGTGGTGTGCCCTGATGTGCTGTGATGGGCCCTGATTAGTGATGAGCCGAACACCCCCGGGTTCGGTTCGCACCAGAACCCGCGAACGGACCGAAAGTTTGTACGAACATTAGAACCCTATTAAATACAATGGATGCGAACGTTCGAATTCTAAAGTGCTAATTATAACAACTATTATGCATGTTATTGTCCTAAAAAGGGTTTGGGAACCCGGGTTGTGCACCAGGGGACATGTATCAATGCAAAAAGAAGTTTTAAAAACGGTCGTTTTTCGGGAGCAGTCATTTTAATGATGCATAAAGTGAAAAAAAAAAGTCAAATATTCCTTTAAATATCGTACCTGGGGGGTGTCTAAAGTATGCCTGTGAAGTGCCACGTGTTTCCCGTGTTTAGAACTGTCCCTGCACAAAATGACACTTCTAAAGGAAAAAAAAGCCATTTAAAACTGCTTGCGGCTTTAATGTAATGTCTTGTCCCGGTAATATGGATGAAAATCTTTAAGAAAAATGGCATAGCTACCCCATGACCCCCCCCCTACCCCAGCCCATTACCAGCCCCTTTGGGTCTTGTATGGATATTAAGGGGAACCCCGCACATAAAATAAAAAAGGCCCTATATACTCTGAACAGCCGTATACAGGCGGTGCATACAAGACAGGGACTGTAGGTTTGTTCTTATGTAGAATCTGTTTGTAATTTTGAACAGGTACATTGTTGAAGTGTAGCTCCAGCCCAAAAATCTATTTTTAAGCTTTTTGGAAAACATAGGTAAGGGTTATCACCCCTGTAACATTTGTTTTGCTGTCTGTGCCCCTGTTCAGAACATTTCACCTCACTTTCCGTCCCAATGACAACTGTTTTTGAAATGTGGTGTTTTTCTTGAAACAAGGATTGCTGATAAAGCATCAGTACAGAGGAGACACCTTTCTCCCATATTTATTCTTACAGGAGAGAATTTTCCTTCCTAGTGGTAGATTTCCTCTCACTTCCTGTTGTCTTCTTGCGTTTGCAAGTAGGAGTCATTTGTAAGTTGGATGTTTGAAAGTAGGGACCTGCCGTATATACTCTGCAGAAATAGGCCCCTTAGTTGTTGGTGTTGGCACAACACTGTAAGCTCTCACAGTTACTCTTGGTTGGTGCTGGAACGCCCTGCTGTCAACTATTATATCAGGAATTTTAATTACATATAATTGTTGAACAGTGGTAGTAAAAATTGGGCCTTTGATGGTGGTGCTGGTGCCACAACACTGTAAGCCCTGACAGTTACTCTTGGTGGGTGCAGCAATGGGCCCTGCTGTGAATTATTAGATCAAGAATTGTAATTGCATGCCCCTGTTGAACAGGGGCTGAAAAATTGGGCCTTTCGTGGTGGTGGTGGTGGTGGTGGTGTTGCCACAACACTGTAAGCCCTCAGAGTTACTCTTGGTGGGTGCAGGAATGGGCCCTGCTGTGAATTATTAGATCAAGAATTGTAATTGCATGCCCCTGTTGAACAGGGGCTGAAAAATTGGGCCTTTCGTGGTGGTGGTGGTGGTGGTGGTGTTGCCACAACACTGTAAGCCCTCAGAGTTACTCTTGGTGGGTGCAGGAATGGGCCCTGCTGTGAATTATTAGATCAAGAATTGTAATTACATGCCCCTTTTGAACAGGGGCTGAAAAATTGGGCCTTTCGTGGTGGTGGTGGTGGTGGTGGCGTTGCCACAACACTGTAAGCCCTCAGAGTTACTCTTGGTGGGTGCAGCAATGGGCCCTGCTGTGAATTATTAGATCAAGAATTGTAATTGCATGCCCCTGTTGAACAGGGGCTGAAAAATTGGGCCTTAGGCACTGGTGGCACAACACTACAACCCCTCACAGATACTGTACTTGGAGCACAGCAATGAGCCCTGTTGCAAAGTATTGCTTCAAAAATTGTAATGACACGCCCCTGTTAAACAGGGGCTGAAAAATCGGGCCTTAGGCACTGGTGCCACAACACTCCAACCCCTCACAGATACTGTACTTGGAGCACAGCAATGAGCCCTATGGCAAATTATTGCTAAAAAAATTGTAATTACACGCCCCTGTAAAACAGGGGCTGAAAAATTGGGCCTTAGCCACTGGTGGCGGCACCCATAAACAAAAATGATCTTCCAAGCTATCATCATCAATCGTATCATTGAGGACTCGGAGGAGGAGGATAGCCAGTCAACATAACAGCACAGGCACTCAGCATCAGCATCAGTCTTGAAGGGATGTGACATGTTAAAATCAATTAGTCTGTTATATCAGCATCAGGTGTGTGGTAGCTGGTGGTGATCCAAGACTGGTTCATCTTGATGAAAGTCAGTCGATCAACCGAGTCGGTGGACAGGCGCACCCTGTGATCCGTGACAAATCCTCCAGCACCACTGAATGTGCGTTCCGAAAGAACGCTGGATGCAGGACAGGCCAGTAGCTCAATTGCATACTGTGCAAGCTCTGGCCAGTGATCCATCCTCAAGACCCAGTAAGCCAGAGGATTTTCGGTGGGGAAGGTGTCCAAGTCTGACCTTGCCCCTAGATATTCCTGCACCATGTTTATCAGACGCTGGCGATGGTTGCTGGAACCGATCATACTTTGGGGCTGCGGACTAAAGAATTGTCTGAACGCATCGGTCAGACGGCCACCTTCCCCACCGCTCCTTCTTTGACAGGCCGAAGCCTCAGCAACTCGTTGTCCAGGACCAGGAGTTTGTAACCTCCCAGTCTCTGGGAACGCGTTGCACAGACCTTTCTGCAAGGCCTCCCGGAGTTGTCTCATCCTCTGCTCCCTCTGCGACGGTAACATAAGGTCCGCAACCTTACCCTTGTACCGTGGATCAAGGAGAGTGGCCAGGCAGTAATGGTCCCTCTCCTTGATCCGAAGAATACGAGGATCCTTCCGCAGACTTTGCAGGATCAGGGAGGCCATGCAGCGTAGGTTTGCTGAGGCATTCGCTCCGGAGTCCTCTGGGTCACTAAGGACGACATGATCCGCAGCCACCTCCTCCCAGCCACGTACAAGTCCACTGGTTTCTTGGGACTGTAAATCATCCCTAAAAGACTGCTGCTGATGATGCTGAGTGCCAGCCTCCACCTCCATGCTGACACAATCCTCCTCCTCCTCCTCCTCCTCCTCCTCCTCCTCTTCCTGTGCGATGGGTGGGACAGAAGGAACACTGTCTGGGTAAAGGGGGCCTTGAGAGGCAAGGAAGTCCTCCTCTTCCTGCCTCTGTTCTGCCTCAAGTGCCCTGTCCATTATTCCACGCAGCGTGTGCTCCAACAGGTGGACAAGAGGTACAGTGTCACTGATGCATGCACTGTCACTGCTCACCATCCTCGTGGCCTCCTCAAATGGTGCCAGGACAGTGCATGCATCCCTGATCATGCCCCACTGGCGTGGAGAAAAAAAACCAAGCTCCCCTGACCCTGTCCTGGTGCCGTAGTCGCACAGGTACTCATTGATGGCCCTCTGCTGCGTGTGCAGCCGCTGCAGCATGGCCAACGTTGAGTTCCACCTGGTGGGCATGTCACATATAAGGCGGTTCTTGGGCAGGTTCAACTCCTTTTGCAGCTCAGCCAGGCGAGCACTGGCATTATAAGATCTGCGGAAATGCACACAGACTTTCCTGGCCTGCCTCAGGACATCCTGTAAGCCCGGGTACCTGCCCAAGAACCGCTGCACCACCAGGTTAAGGACGTGAGCCACACAGGGCACATGGGTCAGTTGTCCCTGTCGGAGGGCGGAGAGGAGGTTGGTGCCATTGTCGCAAACCACCATTCCTGGCTTAAGCTGGCGTGGCGTCAACCACCTCTCGGCCTGGCCCTGCAGAGCAGACAGGACCTCTGCCCCAGTGTGGCTTCTGTCCCCCAAACACACCAGCGCAAGCACGGCATGGCATCTTTTTGCCTGCGTACTTGCGTAGCCCCTTGAACGGCTACGGAGCACCGCTGGTTCAGAGGACAAAGCACAGGAAGAGGCCATGGAAGAAGAAGAGGAGGGGGTGGAGGAGAGAGGTGTGTCACAACCAGTAGTAGCATTTTGGAGGCGTGGCGGTGGAACAACCTCCAACACTACTGCACCTTGTCCTGCATCCTTCCCAGCTGCCAAAAGAGTGACCCAATGGGCCGTGAAAGAAAGGTAACGTCCCTGTCCATGCCTGCTGGACCATGAGTCAGCGGTAATATGCACCTTACCGCTGACCGCCCTGTCCAGCGAGGCCAAGACATTGCCTTCCACATGCCGGTAGAGAGCCGGAATAGCCTTCCGTGAGAAAAAGTGGCGTTTGGGAACCTGCCACTGAGGAACCGCACATTGCACAAACTCACGGAAGGGGGCCGAGTCTACCAACTGAAAAGGCAGCAGTTGAAGCGCTAGCAATTTAGCCAAGCTAGCATTCAACCGCTGGGCATGTGGATGGCTGGGAGTGAACTTCTTTCGACGGTCCAGCAGCTGGGGCAGGGAAATTTGCCTGCTAGAATCGGACGTCGGTGTACTGCTAGCAGAGTGGCCGCAAGTACTTGGCTGTGACACACCTAATTCTACACCTTCATTCCTCTCAGTGCATGTTTCAGAGAGGACTGAAGTTATAGTGGGGTTGGAGATCCCAGCTGATGCGGTGCAAGGAGAGGTCCGCTTTGTTCTTTGGTGTGGGTCTTTGAGGTAGGCTTGCCAACGAGCTGCATGGCAGGTCAACATATGTCTGGTCAGGCATGTGGTACCCAAGCGGCTGATGTTTTGGCCACGCGATATACGCTTGAGACATATGTTGCAAACAGCAGCTGTGCGATCTGATGCACTAGCCTCAAAAAAGGCCCACACCAAAGAACTTTTTGAATGACGGGCAGAGGCAGCGCCCTGCACAGGCGGAGCTCTGCGGTGTGATTCCGTCGGTGTACTGCCCTTACGCTGGCCACCAAAGGGCATCCTGCCTCGTTGGAGATGTGCCTCCTCCTCATCCTCCTCCTCCTCCTCTCTCCTATTAGGCACCCACGTGGAGTCAGTGACCTCATCATCCCCTCCCTCCTCATCACTGGAGCCAATCTGGCAGTATGCTGCAGCTGCTGGAACATGACTGCCAGATTGGTGTCCTTCTTGAGCATCCCCTCTGTCTGCTCTCACGCTACTGCCTTCCTGTAGCTGGGTTTCATCATCAGACCCTTCGAAACGCTGGGCATCCTCCTGGAGCATGTACCCAACACTGTGCTCAAACAGTTCGGGGGACTCCTCAGGAGGAGGACATGGTGGGTCTAGGGAAGGAGTGACTGATGATGAGTCTGACATTGATACCAGGGAAGAGGACGCTTTGGCAGCTGCTTTTCCAGTACCCTGAGCCTGGGTGAGAGAGGATGAGGAGGAGGAGGAGGGCTTGGTCATCCACTCTACCAAGTCTTCGGCATGATGTGGCTCAACATGTCCAGCTGCCGAAAAGAAGGACAAGCGTGTCCCATGGCCATGTGCTGATGACAATGCACCGCGTCCACGACCAGCACTGTTGCCCCCAGACACAGAGCCTGCTTGCCCTCTTTTATTGCCTCCTGACTGTCTGCCTCTCCTTGTTTGCCTTCCAGACATTCTAATAGATGGCCTGCAGGGAGATGGGAAAAAAGCAATAAGGGCTACCTTCAGGTGTCCTTCTCTGTCCCTTTACTTAAGGATTTCTAAATATGGTTGAGGATGATTGCTTTTGCACAGAATAGCACAACGACAATTTCCCTGACTGTCCAAAAAAACAAGGATTTCAAAGATGGTTGATGAGGAATGCTTTAGCACACTATAGCACAAGGAGAATTTCCCTCACTGTCCTTCCCAGTCCCTAGAAACAAGGATTATCACAGTGAAAGAAACTGACACTCTTCCTACCTATAGTTTTCTGTCCCTAGAAAAAATGTTTTTTTAAAGCACACTATAGCACAAGGAGAATTTTCCTCACTGTCCTTCCCTGTCCCTAGAAACAAGGATTATCACAGTGAAAGAAACTGACACTCTCCCTACCTATAGTTTTCTGTCCCTAGAAAATTTTTTTTTTTAAAGCACACTATAGCACAAGGAGAATTTCCCTCACTTTCCTTCTTTGTCCCTAGAAACAAGGATTATCACAGTGAAAGAAACTGACACTCTTCCTACCTATAGTTTTCTGTCCCTAGAAAAAATGTTTTTTTAAAGCACACTATAGCACAAGGAGAATTCCCTCACTGTCCTTCCCTGTCCCTAGAAACAAGGATTCGCACAGTAAAACACACTGACACTCTCCCTACCTATAGTTTTCTGTCCCTAGAAAAAATGTTTTTTTAAAGCACACTATAGCACAAGGAGAATTTCCCTCACTTTCCTTCCCTGTCCCTAGAAACAAGGATTATCACAGTGAAAGAAACTGACACTCTTCCTACCTATAGTTTTCTGTCCCTAGAAAAAATGTTTTTTTAAAGCACACTATAGCACAAGGAGAATTCCCTCACTGTCCTTCCCTGTCCCTAGAAACAAGGATTCGCACAGTAAAACACACTGACACTCTCCCTACCTATAGTTTTCTGTCCGTAGAAAAAATGTTTTTTTAAAGCACACTATAGCACAAGGAGAATTCCCTCACTGTCCTTCCCTGTCCCTAGAAACAAGGATTCGCACAGTAAAAGACACTGACACTCTCCCTACCTATAGTTTTCTGTCCGTAGAAAAAATGTTTTTTTAAAGCACACTATAGCACAAGGAGAATTCCCTCACTGTCCTTCCCTGTCCCTAGAAACA
Source organism: Rana muscosa (assembly GCA_029206835.1). NCBI lineage: Eukaryota > Metazoa > Chordata > Amphibia > Anura > Ranidae > Rana > Rana muscosa. Next base: position 229,939,904 of record CM055117.1, on the reverse strand, counting down.
AGGATTCGCACAGTAAAAGACACTGACACTCTCCCTACCTATAGTTTTCTGTCCCTAGAAAAAATGTTTTTTTAAAGCACACTATAGCACAAGGAGAATTTCCCTCACTTTCCTTCTTTGTCCCTAGAAGCAAGGATTATCACAGTGAAAGAAACTGACACTCTTCCTTCCTATAGTTTTCTGTCCCTAGAAAAAATGTTTTTTTAAAGCACACTATAGCACAAGGAGAATTCCCTCACTGTCCTTCCCTGTCCCTAGAAACAAGGATTCGCACAGTAAAACACACTGACACTCTCCCTACCTATAGTTTTCTGTCCGTAGAAAAAATGTTTTTTTAAAGCACACTATAGCACAAGGAGAATTCCCTCACTGTCCTTCCCTGTCCCTAGAAACAAGGATTCGCACAGTAAAACACACTGACACTCTCCCTACCTATAGTTTTCTGTCCGTAGAAAAAATGTTTTTTTAAAGCACACTATAGCACAAGGAGAATTCCCTCACTGTCCTTCCCTGTCCCTAGAAACAAGGATTCGCACAGTAAAAGACACTGACACTCTCCCTACCTATAGTTTTCTGTCCGTAGAAAAAATGTTTTTTTAAAGCACACTATAGCACAAGGAGAATTCCCTCACTGTCCTTCCCTGTCCCTAGAAACAAGGATTCGCACAGTAAAAGACACTGACACTCTCCCTACCTATAGTTTTCTGTCCCTAGAAAAAATGTTTTTTTAAAGCACACTATAGCACAAGGAGAATTTCCCTCACTTTCCTTCTTTGTCCCTAGAAGCAAGGATTATCACAGTGAAAGAAACTGACACTCTTCCTTCCTATAGTTTTCTGTCCCTAGAAAAAATGTTTTTTTAAAGCACACTATAGCACAAGGAGAATTCCCTCACTGTCCTTCCCTGTCCCTAGAAACAAGGATTCGCACAGTAAAAGACACTGACACTCTCCCTACCTATAGTTTTCTGTCCGTAGAAAAAATGTTTTTTTAAAGCACACTATAGCACAAGGAGAATTCCCTCACTGTCCTTCCCTGTCCCTAGAAACAAGGATTCGCACAGTAAAAGACACTGACACTCTCCCTACCTATAGTTTTCTGTCCCTAGAAAAAATGTTTTTTTAAAGCACACTATAGCACAAGGAGAATTTCCCTCACTTTCCTTCTTTGTCCCTAGAAGCAAGGATTATCACAGTGAAAGAAACTGACACTCTTCCTTCCTATAGTTTTCTGTCCCTAGAAAAAATGTTTTTTTAAAGCACACTATAGCACAAGGAGAATTCCCTCACTGTCCTTCCCTGTCCCTAGAAACAAGGATTCGCACAGTAAAACACACTGACACTCTCCCTACCTATAGTTTTCTGTCCGTAGAAAAAATGTTTTTTTAAAGCGCACTATAGCACAAGGAGAATTCCCTCACTGTCCTTCCCTGTCCCTAGAAACAAGGATTCGCACAGTAAAACACACTGACACTCTCCCTACCTATAGTTTTCTGTCCGTAGAAAAAATGTTTTTTTAAAGCACACTATAGCACAAGGAGAATTCCCTCACTGTCCTTCCCTGTCCCTAGAAACAAGGATTCGCACAGTAAAAGACACTGACACTCTCCCTACCTATAGTTTTCTGTCCGTAGAAAAAATGTTTTTTTAAAGCACACTATAGCACAAGGAGAATTCCCTCACTGTCCTTCCCTGTCCCTAGAAACAAGGATTCGCACAGTAAAAGACACTGACACTCTCCCTACCTATAGTTTTCTGTCCCTAGAAAAAATGTTTTTTTAAAGCACACTATAGCACAAGGAGAATTTCCCTCACTTTCCTTCTTTGTCCCTAGAAGCAAGGATTATCACAGTGAAAGAAACTGACACTCTTCCTTCCTATAGTTTTCTGTCCCTAGAAAAAATGTTTTTTTAAAGCACACTATAGCACAAGGAGAATTCCCTCACTGTCCTTCCCTGTCCCTAGAAACAAGGATTCGCACAGTAAAACACACTGACACTCTCCCTACCTATAGTTTTCTGTCCGTAGAAAAAATGTTTTTTTAAAGCACACTATAGCACAAGGAGAATTCCCTCACTGTCCTTCCCTGTCCCTAGAAACAAGGATTCGCACAGTAAAAGACACTGACACTCTCCCTACCTATAGTTTTCTGTCCCTAGAAAAAATGTTTTTTTAAAGCACACTATAGCACAAGGAGAATTTCCCTCACTTTCCTTCTCTGTCCCTAGAAACAAGGATTATCACAGTGAAAGAAACTGACACTCTTCCTACCTATAGTTTTCTGTCCCTAGAAAAAATGTTTTTTTAAAGCACACTATAGCACAAGGAGAATTCCCTCGCTGTCCTTCCCTGTCCCTAGAAACAAGGATTCGCACAGTAAAACACACTGACACTCTCCCTACCTATAGTTTTCTGTCCCTAGAAAAAATGTTTTTTAAAGCACACTATAGCACAAGGAGAATTCCCTCACTGTCCTTCCCTGTCCCTAGAAACAAGGATTCGCACAGTAAAACACACTGACACTCTCCCTACCTATAGTTTTCTGTCCCTAGAAAAAATGTTTTTTTAAAGCACACTATAGCACAAGGAGAATTTCCCTCACTTTCCTTCCCTGTCCCTAGAAACAAGGATTATCACAGTGAAAGAAACTGACACTCTTCCTACCTATAGTTTTCTGTCCCTAGAAAAAATGTTTTTTTTAAAGCACACTATAGCACAAGGAGAATTCCCTCACTGTCCTTTCCTGTCCCTAGAAACAAGGATTCGCACAGTAAAACACACTGACACTCTCCCTACCTAGAGTTTTATGTCCCTAGAAAAAATGTTTTTTTAAAGCACACTATAGCACAAGGAGAATTTCCCTCACTTTCCTTCTTTTTCCCTAGAAACAAGGATTATCACAGTGAAAGAAACTGACACTCTTCCTACCTATAGTTTTCTGTCCCTTGAAAAAATGTTTTTTTTAAAGCACACTATAGCACAAGGAGAATTCCCTCACTGTCCTTCCCTGTCCCTATAAACAAGGATTCGCACAGTAAAACACACTGACACTCTCCCTACCTATAGTTTTCTGTCCCTAGAAAAAATGTTTTTTTAAAGCACACTATAGCACAAGGAGAATTTCCCTCACTTTCCTTCCCTGTCCCTAGAAACAAGGATTATCACAGTGAAAGAAACTGACACTCTTCCTACCTATAGTTTTCTGTCCCTAGAAAAAATGTTTTTTTAAAGCACACTATAGCACAAGGAGAATTTCCCTCACTTTCCTTCTTTGTCCCTAGAAACAAGGATTATCACAGTGAAAGAAACTGACACTCTTCCTTCCTATAGTTTTCTGTCCCTAGAAAAAATGTTTTTTTAAAGCACACTATAGCACAAGGAGAATTCCCTCACTGTCCTTCCCTGTCCCTAGAAACAAGGATTCGCACAGTAAAAGACACTGACACTCTCCCTACCTATAGTTTTCTGTCCCTAGAAAAAATGTTTTTTTAAAGCACACTATAGCACAAGGAGAATTTCCCTCACTTTCCTTCTTTGTCCCTAGAAACAAGGATTATCACAGTGAAAGAAACTGACACTCTTCCTACCTATAGTTTTCTGTCCCTAGAAAAAATGTTTTTTTAAAGCACACTATAGCACAAGGAGAATTCCCTCACTGTCCTTCCCTGTCCCTAGAAACAAGGATTCGCACAGTAAAACACACTGACACTCTCCCTACCTATAGTTTTCTGTCCCTAGAAAAAATGTTTTTTTAAAGCACACTATAGCACAAGGAGAATTCCCTCACTGTCCTTCCCTGTCCCTAGAAACAAGGATTCGCACAGTAAAAGACACTGACACTCTCCCTACCTATAGTTTTCTGTCCCTAGAAAAAATGTTTTTTTAAAGCACACTATAGCACAAGGAGAATTTCCCTCACTTTCCTTCTTTGTCCCTAGAAACAAGGATTATCACAGTGAAAGAAACTGACACTCTTCCTACCTATAGTTTTCTGTCCCTAGAAAAAATGTTTTTTTAAAGCACACTATAGCACAAGGAGAATTCCCTCACTGTCCTTCCCTGTCCCTAGAAACAAGGATTCGCACAGTAAAACACACTGACACTCTCCCTACCTATAGTTTTCTGTCCCTAGAAAAAATGTTTTTTTAAAGCACACTATAGCACAAGGAGAATTCCCTCACTGTCCTTCCCTGTCCCTAGAAACAAGGATTCGCACAGTAAAACACACTGACACTCTCCCTACCTATAGTTTTCTGTCCCTAGAAAAAATGTTTTTTTAAAGCACACTATAGCACAAGGAGAATTTCCCTCACTTTCCTTCTTTGTCCCTAGAAACAAGGATTATCACAGTGAAAGAAACTGACACTCTTCCTACCTATAGTTTTCTGTCCCTAGAAAAAATGTTTTTTTAAAGCACACTATAGCACAAGGAGAATTCCCTCACTGTCCTTCCCTGTCCCTAGAAACAAGGATTCGCACAGTAAAACACACTGACACTCTCCCTACCTATAGTTTTCTGTCCCTAGAAAAAATGATTTTTTAAAGCACACTATAGCACAAGGAGAATTCCCTCACTGTCCTTCCCTGTCCCTAGAAACAAGGATTCGCACAGTAAAACACACTGACACTCTCCCTACCTATAGTTTTCTGTCCCTAGAAAAAATGTTTTTTTAAAGCACACTATAGCACAAGGAGAATTCCCTCACTGTCCTTCCCTGTCCCTAGAAACAAGGATTCGCACAGTAAAACACACTGACACTCTCCCTACCTATCCTTCTCTTTCCCTAAACTAAAGGAATCCAGGTTAAGCAAGAAAAAAATAAATGTCACTGTCCCTGCCTATGCTTCTCTTTCCCTGCTCCGGAACACACTACACTAGGCCGCCGTGCTGGCGGCCTTTTATAGTGTGGGGCGTGTACTAAACACCCTCAGCAATAATTGGCCACAGGCATCCTGCCTGTGGCCAATCATTGCTCTCCTCGCTGCCGGCGCTGTGATTGGCCAAGCATGCGGGGTCACAGTGCATGCTTGGCCAATCACAGCGCCTGGATGACACTGCGATGGCGTAGTGCATTGTGGGCCGTTCGCGTCACTCGAATTTGGCGCGAACGGCCCAAATCGTTCGATCTTCGTCGAACGATCGAACAGCCGATGTTCGAGTCGAACGTATGTTCGACTCGAACACGAAGCTCATCCCTAGCCCTGATGTGCTGTGCCCTGTACCCTGATGTAATGTGCCCTGTACGTGTTGTGCCCTGATGTACTGGGCCCTGTACCCTGATGTGCTATGCCCTGATGTGCTATGTGCCCTGATGTGATATGTGCCCTGTGGTGCTATGTTCCCTGATTTGCTATGTGCCCCCTGTTCTGAAGTGCTATGTGCCCCGATGTGCTATGTGCCCATATGTGCTATGTGCCCCGTGCCTTGATGTGCTATGTGCCCTGTGCCCTGATGTGATCTGATGTGCCCCGTGCCCAATGTGCTGTGCCTCAATGTGGTGTGCCCTGATGTGCTGTGATGGGCCCTGATGTGCTGTGCCCTGTAACCTGATGTGATGTGCCCTGTACGTGTTGTGCCCTGATGTACTGGGCCCTGTACCCTGATGTGCTGTACCCTGATGTGCTGTGTCCTGATGTGCTGAGCTCTGTACCGTGCCCTGATGTGCACTGTACCCTGATGTGTTGTGCCCTGGGCCAGTCTGGATGAAGTCCAGGGCCACATTTTTGTCCCAGTCCAGCCCTGTTCACATGTGACCTTTTTCTATGACTATTTTTGTAATAAATATATTTTTATATAACTTTTTTGAATTCATTATATTGCCCTTAAAATCCAATTTTTTGAGGTACTCCTTTTTGATGATACATCAGGGATGGTGTCAATATGCATGCCAGTCCATGAGAGTCTAGTCTATTTCTATTTCCGCAAAGTTCTTTGTTTCAGTTTTAACGAAGGGCCTCAAACATGCTGATTTAAGCATGAATGTTCTATTTGTTCTGGAGCTCACCCGGCCTCTAGATGTTTTAAAAAGATGGCTTTGAATGCGCATCCGATAATTTTCGTAAAGGCAGTAACACCGGTGAAGCTAGTAGAAATGTTACCATATCTCCACATTTGGCCTTCAGCCTCAGGCTTGGTAATTAATGGTTTTCAATTTGGTTTCTCGTTACCCTCGTATACTGGAGTGGGTTGTTTGATTCTTGAAAATGTGCCCTCTGTTAATAGATATAAGGATGTTGTTAAGCAAAAAATTGATAAGTAAGTGCTTGCAGGAAGGGTTGCATGTCCTTTCTCTTCTCCACTGTTCGCAAATTTCAGGATATCCCCATTGGGTATTATTCCTAAGAAGGATGCTCAGAGTTTCAGATTGATTCATCATTTATCGTTCCCAGCTGGTAATTATTTAAATGATGATATTGACCCAACTGTTTGTTCAGTGTCTTACAGTTCATTCGATGATGCGATCTCTATAGTTTGTGCTGTTGGTTGTTCAGCTTTATTATCTAAAGCTGACATTAAATCAGCATTTAGTTTGTTACCAATTTACCCGTCTGCTTTTAATTTGCTGGGATTTTAATTTAATGGCTATTTTTATTTTGATCGTTGTCTCCCGGTAGGATGTTCTGTTTCTTGTTGCTATTTTGAAGCCTTCTCCTTCTTTTTAGAATGATCAGTTTCTCATGTCACTGGTTCTGCTAATTTAGTGCACTACATCAATTACTTTCTGTTTATTGCTCCAGCAGCATCAAATGAATGTTTATATTTGTTTACGGTATTTAGGATGCTTTGCAGGAAATTTGGCGTGCCTTTGGCTGATGAGAAATCAGTTTGGCCTACTACCTCTCTGGAATTCCTTGGTATCACAATTGATACTGTAAAGATGGAATTCTGTTTGCCTCCTGAGAAGGTGTGTCGTATGCGTTTCTTGGTCTCCTTTGTCATCAGCAAGAAATAAGTTACGATACGTACTTTGCAATCCTTATTGGGTTTGTTGGCTTTCGCTACTAGGGTTATAGCAGTTGGTAGAGTTTTTTTTAAAAGCTTGTACAAACCTTTGGCAGGTTTGAAAAATCCTCGCCATTTTGTTAGGATTTCTTCTGGTTTGAGAGAGGATTTAAGAGTTTGGGAATGTTTTTTGGCGTCTTTTAATGGCTGTTCCTTTTGGCAGTCTCCTTTTTGGGATGCTTCATCAATTTCTCTTTTCACCGATGCTTCAGGATCCTGTGGTTAAGGTGTTTACTGGAATGGGCATTGGTCGGCTTCTCCTTGGCCTTCGTCTTGGATTGTTAAATGTGTTTTAGTTAGAATATTAAACTACAATGAAATGTTAAATGTGAATATAATGCGCATCCTTAACTAAAACAATAAAGTGTATAAAAACAATATGTCACAAATGACGTGATATAAAAAGGTGAATGAACACCTTTAGGATGAAGTGTACCAAAATATGCACAAGCACATAATTATAAATAATATAGGGCACAAAGGTCCAGAAATTAAGAATATTCAAAATTGTCCATAGGAGCAGTAGAGAAAAAAGCCATACACAAAATTAGGAAAAAAAAATCTTCTTAAAACTTCTTCTTCCAACAAGTGAAAAAAAACAATGTTTAGCAGAAGACAGATGTCTCCTTACCGGAACAGACAGACCCCCGTAACAGAGGTCATGCAAGCTCAGCACATAGGATTCACTCAGACTACTGCAGCAAAGTTCATACCATCCAGGTTCCTCCTTCCTTAGGAATGCGGCAGATGAAAGCTTTCTGAGGTGTAACAACCATCTATCACCGCTCGCACATTAAGGATTTAGTTGGGGAGATAATAATAAAGAATTTCATGGTGCAGCAAGTTCTTATAAAAAGGAAACTATTTATTGATAGCTGACATCCAAAAATAAAGGACAAGGTGCCGTTTGTTTGCTAAAGCAATAACAACAACTCCATGAATAAAACAAACAGTCAGCTGCGACTCACGCCAGCCAGCTGATGTGTGGTGACGTCAGAATCCTTTAGCTCCACCCGACGCTGCGTTTCTCCTTACAAGGCGTCCACTCGGAAAGGAGGCTAAGGAGGAGACGTCACTCACCACATTATATAGCCCGTGCAGGAGAGTGACACCGGAAGCCAAGGGAGAGAAAGAAAGGTAATTGTCATATTCTCCTCTGGCTGTCCGTGTCTCAATTAAAATAAAGCGGTACATAGAAACAATGTACTTTAACTGTGCAATATGTCACCGCTTCATTCCGATACATGTGTACCAGAAAAAACATTGTATAAAAAGAAAAACAAATATATGAAAAATATATATATAAAAAAATATATAACACTTTACAGCAATATCAATCCCGTGATCTTTACTAAATATAGACAATATTAGAAGTCAGTTCACACTTCCCAAAATATGTCCTGCTTGTCACTCGGGTGTCAATAAATTGACCACCTGTGGTAATGTTTAGGGTACAACTCACGCAAAAAATTACATATATTAATTTAAAAGTAAAATCTTATTTATGTATATATATAAAAAATATTAATAAATAAATAAATATAAATATAAAAATTATTATTATAGATCTGACACAATAAGTGCTAAAATGAATGCTCTAGCCTATATTAGTAAATTACCTTTTTGACCTAATTTCCCCTTGTATGTGGGAAGAAAAAGGAGGAAAGAAAAAAGGAAAGGGAGGTTCGAGTGCAAAAAAACTGAAAAAGGGCAGGGAAACAAAATAGACCCAATGGATGAGAAATATGTAGATTCAAATTGCTAGAACTACCTATTAATGATATGGCAATTAATGTCTAAAAACATTTTAAATTGGTTCAATCACCTCCTGGGTAGATTTTTTAGTCCATATTTTAGGGTCAGTTTATTAATTAATTATTCTTGTCAACTCCTCATCACTAAGATTTGCAAGTTATCTCCTTCTAGATTTTGTGGGGGTTGTGCCACTTCCCTCCTCTGCCTCGTCTCTAAGCCTTCCCTTTTTCCCCTGTCCCCTCCCTAAAAAATTGTTTGTTTTGTTTCTTAGGGGTACTGCTCCAGACGGACCTTCAAATCCACGAGTTTGAAGTGGCACAGCTTATCGCAGTCCAATGTTGGAAAGATCTCTCTCCTCATTGTCCTCCTCATATCTTTGCAATGGTCCGTATTGATTTCTAGTAGGAATGTCGTGTCTCCACGGCACTTGTGGTGAGGTGGGTGGACCCGCCATATGTCCATCATTCGGATAGCTCCTATATGTTGGATCATCATAAGGACCATAGTGGTCTCTATATGGAGGTCTGTCGGTGGGATACATGTGTGTATTGGATTGATATTGGTAGGACAACTGGGGTTGTCTGTTACCCCTATTTCCCCCGGAATTAGGGAACCTCCCTTGAATTTTAGGATGTTGGTAAGGTGGGGGGTAATAGGTATTGGGTCCATTTTCTGGGGGCCTACCAGTATTATGGTTACCCTTTTTCCTAGCCGGTTGTGGTGTCTTACTTCCCCCTGTTCCTCTTGGTCCTGATTCCTTGTATCCAGGGGTGATGGGAGGAGGGGGACCCAAGGAGGGTCTAGAAAAATCCAAAATGGGTAATGTAGATACATTGTCACTAGTCACACCCTCCTCCATACTGATAGCTTCTGGTTGGTTAGAATAACTATCACTGTGGTTCTCCTGCCTGTAAGATTATTGGGGGTCTTTATTGATCTTCATTACATTTCAGCTTTCATAAGTTTTAGCAATACCAAGTCAATATGTAAGTACAGTAAGTATATTTGTATTTTTGCAGTAAGATATTGAGTTAGCTAATGTCAGACTCTCTGATGTTCACACTTACAGCTATTTTGTAGAACTTGTTAAGAATGACAGGATATAAGACTAGTGGTCAAGCTACTTTTTCACAGACTTCAAGATCTGGCTCGACGCCCAGCTTCTATGATCAGAACTTAGTACATGACCTTTTGAGCCCTTTGTAACTAGGCAGAATACATTCTAAGGCTATTGATAGGAATGCACTGTAACTGTAACGTTAAGTTTTTTGCAATATCTTCTGTTAAACTTGTGTTTGTGGTTTAGTGGGAGGAGTCTCCTTGTGTTGAAGGATAAGTATGCTGAACTCTGAATACAGCTTTGTAATTTTTGAACCACCATCTTTGCGTGTGTCTTGATTACCTGACCGGTCATAGAGCGCATCCATACACCCATTGGTCCGGCCTAGGCTCTAAGGGATAGAAGTGGTCTAACGTGCTACCTTACAACTGGTGCCCCGTGTGAGGACAATCGATTAGCAGGTAAGTGGAACTTTGTGAAAGAAATTTTGCAAAACTAATTTCACTTACTCTGTTATGATTGATTTTGAATATTTTAGTTGTATTTAAGTTGTCTCAAGGATTGCTAGGCTGGCTTCCTGGGACTTATAGGAGCGCAAAGGTTAGACAGATAGAGAGTCTGACTAGGTTGGTCCGACTATAAACTAAAGGAGTCTGACTAGGTTGGTCCGACTATAAACTAAAGGAGTCTGACTAGGTTGGTCCGACTATAAACTAAGAGAGTCCGACTAGGCGGGTCTGACTATAAACTATTATAGTATAAGATAGGTTAGGAACATTATAGGGTAGCAAATATTGCTCCCGGGTTTAGAAGGACGGGTGTATGGAGCTCTATGTTTTAATTATCCCAATTGTTTTATGGGTAATTTTTGATAAGGATATATGCATATATGTACATTATTGCGTCTCCTGTTGGTTGTATTCTTTTATATAGATCTGATGTTGGGAATCATACAGTTTCTCTAATCAATTGTTTCATGCATGTTAAAGTGTTAAGTCATATAAAGTGCTAAAGTTGATGGTAGGTTAACCACTTGACCACTGGGCACTTAAACCCCCTTAATAACCAGACCAATTTTCAGCTTTCGGTGCTCTCACATTTTGAATGACAATTACTCAGTCATACAACACTGTACCTATATGAATTTTTTGTCCTTTTTTCACACAAATAGAGATTTCTTTTGGTGGTATTTAATCACCGTTGGGTTTTTTATTTTCTGCGCTATAAGAGAAAAAAGACTGAAAATTCTGTAAAAAAATGATTTTTTTTTTCGTTTCTGTTATAAAATTTTGCAAATTACTATTTTTTCTTCATAAATTTTGGCCAAAATTTATACTGCTACACATCTTTGGTAAAAATAAGTACAAATTGGTGCATATTATTTGGTCTTTGTGAAAGTTATAGAGTCCACAAACTATGGTGCCAATATCTGAAAATTGATCACACCTGAAGTACTGACGGCCTATCTCATTTCTTGAGACCCTAACATGCCAGAAAAGTACAAATACCCCCCAAATGACCCCTTTTTGGAAAGAAGACATTCCAAGGTATTTAGAAAGAGGCATTGTGAGTTTTTTGAAGTTGTCATTTTTTCCCACAATTCTTTGCAAAATCAAGATTTTTTTTTCTCTTTTTATTTTTTTCACAAAATTGTCATATTAGCAGGTTATTTCTCACTCACAGCATATGCATACCACAAATTACACCCCAAAACACATTCTGCTATTACTCCCGAGTATGGCGATACCACATGTGTGAGACTTTTACACAGCGTGGCCACATACAGAGGCCCAACATGCAGGGAGCACCATCAGGCGTTCTGGAGCACCCAGGCCAATTCTGACATTTCTCTCCTACATGTAAAAATCATCATTTGTTTGCTAGAAAATTACATAGAACCCCAAAACATTATATATGTTTTTTTAGCAAAGACCTTAGAGAATATAATGGTGGTCGTTGCAACTTTTTATCTCGCACGATATTTGCGCAGCAATTTTTTTAACGCGTTTTTTACGGAAAAAAATGTTTTGTGCTAAAAAAAAAACAGTAAAGTTAGCCCAATGTTTTTACATAATGTGAAAGATGAAGTTACGCCGAGTAAATAGATACCTAACATGTCACCCTTCAAAATTGCACACGCTCGTGGAATGGCGCCAAACTTCGCAACTTAAAAATCCCCATAGGCGACGTTTTAAATATTTTTACTGGTTACATGTTTTGAGTTACAGAGGAGGTCTAGGGCCAGAATTATTGCTCTCGCTCTAACGTTCGCGGCGACACCTCACATGTGTGGTTTGAACACTGTTTTCATATGTGGGCGGGACTTACGTATGCGTTCGCTTCTGTATGCGAGCTCACGGGGACAGGGGCGCTTAAAAAAATATATATTTTTTTTTATTGTTCATTTTACTTTATTTTAGTTTGACATGTTTTTCCGCCCCAAACATTTTTTTGATCACTTTTATACCTATTACAAGGAACGTAAACATCCCTTGTAATAGGAATATGGCATGACAGGTCCTCTTTACAGTGAGATATGGGGTCAATAAGACCCCACATCTCATCTCTAGGCTGGGAAGCCTGAAAAAACCCCAAAAAAAACAAAAAACAATCCTGGCTTTGATCGTAGCGGTGAGTCGGTAGAAGCACCGGAGGGTGGCGGGGGGGACATCCCCTCTCGCCTCCCGTAAGAATGATCAAGCGGCAGAACAGCCGCTATGCTTGTTGTTATGGTGTAGGGAATCGCCGGCTGAAAAAGCTGATATCTGAATGATGCCTGTAGCGGCCCCCATCATTCAGATATCCCCGCACATAGTCAAGGACGTCATATGACGGCCGGCGGCCGGGAAGTGGTTATTACAGAGTATTGCCGGGCATTGCAGAGTATTGCTGGGCATTGCTGAGTATTGCTGGGCATTGCGGAGTATTGCAGGGCATTGCGGAGTATTGCAGGGTATTGCACGGGGTATTGCACAGGGGGTATTGCGCAGAGTATTGCAGAGTATTGTGCAGGGTATTGCAGAGTATTGTGCAGGGTATTGCAGAGTATTGTGCAGAGTATTGTGCAGGGTATTGCAGAGTATTGTGCAGGGTATTGCAGAGTATTTTGCAGAGTATTGCGCAGGGTATTGCAGAGTATTGCGCAGGGTATTGCAGAGTATTGCGCAGGGTATTGAGAAGGGTATTGCAGGGTATTGCAGAGTATTGCGCAGGGTATTGCAGAGTATTGCGCAGGGTATTGCAGAGTATTTTGCAGAGTATTGCGCAGGGTATTGCAGAGTATTGCACCAGGGTATTGCAGAGTATTGCACCAGGGTATTGCAGAATATTGCACCAGGGTATTGCAGAGTATTTTGCAGAGTATTGCGCAGGGTATTGCAGAGTATTGCGAAGGGTATTGCGCAGGGTATTGCAGAGTATTGCGCAGGGTATTGCAGAGTATTTTGCAGGGTATTGCGCAGGGTATTGCAGAGTATTGCACCAGGGTATTGCAGAGTATTGCACCAGGGTATTGCAGAGTATTGCACCTGGGTATTGCAGAGTATTTTGCAGAGTATTGCGCAGGGTAATTTGCAGAGTATTGCACAGGGATGGCTGAGCAGGGATGGATGGATTGCTGGATCTGTGACTGCAATTGTCACAGATCCAGCCCACAGCTGACATGGGGGAGGGAGCTGACATGATCCGCTCCCTCCCCTCTCCTCTCACACTGTACCGATCGGTACAGAGAGGGGAGAGAGGAACCGGCGTCATCACATGACGCCAGTCTGTTTACAAGTGATTGCTCCGTCATTTGACGGAGCGATCACGTGGTAAACGGCCGCCATCAGCGGCGATTTACGGCGATTCGTGATGCGCCGGGTCCTCTGGACCCGGCGGTCACGGAGATTCCCGTGTGCGCGCCCCAGGGTGCGCGCGGGAGCGCGATTCTGGGAGGACGTTATATAACGTCCTCCCAAAGTTAAGCAACCACCTTGTCGACGTTATTTGTCGGCAGGTGGTTGCCAAGTGGTTAAAGTATTAAGACTGTTAAGATTGTTGATTGAATTTTGTGACCCATACTTGCCATAATAGATGCCCCAGAACTGCCCTGATTGTTTAACTGGTGTCCTGTTCATATTTCGTGGATGGGTACCCACACTATTGGCCACAGTCTACGGGGGGATACAAGAATAAGATTGGGAAAGGTCATTATTTTCCGGAAGGAGGGACCCCAAAATTTTGGGTTCTGAGATATAATCTACATAACCACAACCAGAACGGGAGGTTTGCAGAAGGTTTGACTACGTGGCAAATACAGTCTCTCTGCCATCAAAATAGAGAGGTTTATACTATTTGCCCCAAATCAGTCAGAATTTGTGGTTATAAGGCACTCTATTTGGCATAATGGGAAACAAACAGGGAAAGGATGGCTTTGAAGGTGAGCACGGCCAACCCTCCCCATATGATTTTGCAAGGGGTACCTTAGCCCCTAATGTTGTTGAACCAATTTTTGAACTTTGATACTACAGAGATCACAATGTTTGCAAATATCTGGTTTAGGGCCAGCAGGGCCATGTAGTGAGGAGGATTGGAAGGAAGTACAGAAAATATGTGGGATACATGATAAAAATAATTATCCTGAAGGGAAATTGTTGTAAAAAGTGGAAAAGGGCTATGATGGAGTACCAGGAAAGATATCCCTCTAAATATTCCTAGAACAAGAAAGACGGGACAAAATAGATAGAGAAAATTAAAGGATAAGAAACAGAAGAAGAAATATTAAAGGGACAGAGAGAACAAGTATCTCAGTTAGCCAAGCAAGTGGATGAGGCTAAGAAAGAAGTCCAAAGGAAAAAGAAGGAGCTAGAGAAACGGCAAAAGGAAGAGCAGACCTTAAACATTTTACAGTTAACTGAACAGGAAGGACAGACTCCCTCAAATCCCATGGGAGACACCCCGGTCCATATCCCACTCCCCCTCGGGACGTTAAGGGATATCAAAGATCTTTGCCCAAAGCCCCGCAAACACCACAGAGTGGCAGCTCTGTTTTTACACGGGCACTGGCATGAATGCCGATGACTGTGAAATAACAATAAAGACCTGCAATGTAGAAGTTAAAACATTATTTGCTGAATATGATCCCTTTAAAAAGGCAAAGGGATGGGAATCGTTTTGAGCAGCAGTAGCAGCTGTTTGGCAGAAAAGTTACAAAGGAGAAAGCGCTTTGCAGATAATGTGCACTGCCAAGCAGGGATTGGGAGAGAACTTATATTCATTTTGTAAATGGGTATATCAGTTATACAAAGATACAGGAATGGAGAACCCTGAACTGTATGTGAGCACAGTCATGTCCGGGGGAGATCCCAAAACAACACAGTTACTTAAATTAATTAACCCCGATTGGTCAACATTAAAACCTGATGCCTTTCTCAAAGACATTAAAAAAGCGTGCATCCTCAGGCTAATTCACCACAAAGGGAGGGGTATTTCCCTCTTTTAACCCCAAACAGATAGAAAGCTTGTAATTAGCTGCTGCACAAATGGTTGTCCCTTATGCACAACAAGTTCCCCAACAATTCCACCAAGCACCATACCAGTCATATCCCCATGATTATCGGCAGGGTTGTTTCACATACAGGGACATGGGACATCAGAAGTCAGAATGCCCCCTTAGGAGAGGAACAAGTAGGGGAGCTAACCGCAGCTTTAATATGGGAAGAGGCAGATTGCCCGTTGGTTCAGTTCATGACCAACATCTTTTTAAAATGAGTTTTGCCGTTCTGACTGACTGTCCGCTTCCTATGGGAAGAGACTTAATGTCGAGCTTAAACATACAGATCAAGTTCACAAAGGATGGAGGCCTGCTGGCTACATCAGAAATCTGTGATTTGTCTAATCCAAAAAGACAGGATTTTAGAGGGTACTTTATGTTACTACCGGCACACCTTGAAGCACACCCTATATGGGCACTGCATACATTGTACACCATACAAGCCCATAATTGGGGAAGGAGCAGTAGTACATTACCAAAAACAATATCCCCTGTCAGAGGGAAAAATTGCAGGCATAGCACCACAAATAGAGCAATATACAGCAGAAGGAATACTAAAACACACAATCAGTCCCTGGAACACCCCCATTCACCCAGTCAAAGCCAGTGGTGAATGGCGCTTTGTACAGGATCTAAGGGCCCTGAACAAAGCACCTTTTGTTGCGGATATTGCTACAATATTTTGTGAGATACCGGCAACGTCCAAAATCTACACGGTCATTGATTTAAGTATCGCATTCTCTTCCATACCCGTTGCAGAGGAAGCCCAAAAATACTTTTAACCTGGGCTAGGCTCCCGCAAGGCTTTGCGGGCAGTCCTGCAGCATACTCCATGGTCTTGAATCGATCTTTGAGCGGATGGGTACCAAAAGAAGGCTCAATGTTGCTTCAGTATGTGGACCTATTGCTGTGTAATGAAAATGAGGTCAGTTGTGCGGAGGACTCAGAGCACCTACTAACTCTCCTCGCCTCGAAAGGTCACTTGGTGTCTCGGAAAGGGATCCAGTGGTGCACGTCGCAGGTTGAGTACTTGGGGTGTATAATACGAACCGAACGTTTGGTGTCACCAGCTCGAGTCAAGGCACTGTCCTCCTGGAGTCCACCAAGAGACAAGTCAGCGCTTCTCTCTTTCCTAGGGTCCATAGTATACTGCAGGCAGTGGATACCTGATTGCTCTTATTATGATTCTATCCTAAGGTCTGCTACCCTGCAGGATGCCCCAAAGTTTATCGATTGGACAACAGAGAGGGATAAGGCTTTCACAGCATTAATCAGCTCTCTAAGGCAAGCCCCTGCATTGGGACTTATAGAGTACGCGGGCCATTTTCATTGTACTGTGTGGTATCTGGGCCTACGGTTGCAGCGGTCCTAGCACAATCACATGGGAAATCTCTGAGACCTGTTTAATACATCTCAAGGAAACTTCCAATTCAAGTTCAAGGTATGCCACATTGCTTACAGGCCGTAGCAGCCTGTGCAATGGCAGAGGCAAGAGACTTCTGAGGTGGTCCTGGGACATGACCTGACACAAGACCTCACACTGTATACCACACATACAGTTACACACCTCATGACAAACATAAACACACAACACATGACAGCGCAAAGGTCCAGCGGCTATGAGATTATATTGCTCAACACTCACAATCTCACCATAAAATCATGTTCAGAAACCTCACAGCCCATTAGATTTTTACATTCAGGAACACGATTGCACTGAGGTACTTGCAGAAACTACCCTCCCTAGACCAGACCTCAGAGATGTTCTGTATCCAAATGCGGAAAATGTTTATGTAGATGGCAGCTGCTGCCGACCTGATGACAAAACTTACCAAACTGGTTATGCCATTGTTCAATTGCCAGATGTAATGATTGAAGCCAAATCTCTGAATGCTAGTTCAGCCCAGATTGCAGAACTCATTGCTCCAACTAGAGTTTGTCAGATTTTTGAAGGAAAAGATGTAAACATTTACACTGACAGCAGATATGGGGCCACGGGTTGACAAAAGATCCTAATGGACTTTGGTCAACCAAGGAGGGAATAATAATAATAGGAATCCCTATGGCTGCAGCACCCCTCTTACTGTCATATTTACACGGACCAGGACACAAATGTGCAAGGAAAGAAACACGGGTTACATGGACATTTGGCGCCCCCTACAGGTCCTTTACATGATTTACAAATAGATTACACACAAGTCCCCACACAGAAGGGCAATTTAAAATATCTTTTGGTTATAGTTGACAGATTTACAGGATGGGTAGAAGAGGACAGGAGAGACAGCTAAATTACAGCCAGAGTACTAATAAATCAGTGGATCTGTAGGTTTGACCTCCCGGCCACTATATGGTCAGATCAAGGTCCAGCATTTACCTTAGTAAAGGAGCTAGTAAAAATTCTAAGCATCCAACGGAAGTTGCACATTCCCTACCACCCACAGAGTTCAGGAGTAGTGGAAAGAATGAACAGAACCATAAAAGACAAATTGGAAAAAGCAACAGGTGGTACAATATAAAAAAACTGGTTAGATTACTTGCCAACGGTCTTATACCAAATCAGGACTACCCCCCCATAGCAGAACGGGAATATCTCCTTTTGAGATATTGATGGGTAGGCCAGCACAAATGAGAAAAGGAGGGACAGAAGGGATAGGGACAGGTGAGGATAACATATTTTTCTTACAGGAAGAGTACGTGAAACATTTGGTAAGTAGTCTTACTGAAAAATATGAACAAGTGGCTGTCACCTTTCCTCCTTTTTCCACAGAACCAACACATCCTTTCATCCCAGGTGACAAAGTGTTTGTCAAGCAGCTTGCAGTAAGAAAACACACGAGACCAGTCTATCAAGGACCATTCCGAATTGAGAAGGTCACCAGGACTGCTGTACTCACTGACCAAGGCCCACAATGGATCCATGCCTCAAGGCTAAAGAAGGGCCCAATGATGCCACAGACTCCGGACAGCTCTCCACCAGGACAGAGGGAATCGAAGCCTCAGGAAAAACCAGACTCCCAGAACTCCATGACTACCCCTTGCCCCAATCCCTTCAATAGAAGACAGTGAATATTGCAACCTAGTGCCCCCCCCCAGAATATGACTACTCCCAAACCCCCCCTCAACACCCCCAAAAGAGACTGTAGCTTCATTAAACCTTGCGATATCCCCATTCCTGCAACCCCCCCAAACTCTAGAGTGTCTAAAAATACATTGCCAATTTACTATACCAGAAGCCCCCAGAGAAAAGAATAAGGTTGCAATGTTATTGTTTCTTGTTCTCTCATGTATTGTCCTCGTTACTATAATAGTTATTTGGAGTTGCTATGTTTACCAGTCATGCGGGATGGATTCCCAAGGAGGGTCAGCTCAAAGATATAACCACACTAGACCAAAAAGGGAATTATTCTTAGAAAAGGACAGGAGCTGGGCTTGGTTTCCCTCATGGACAGGAAGGGGAATTGATATGATGAAAAGGATAAATAATTACACAGGAATTATTGATGAGATAATGGAAAAGAATTCTGATGACATTACTAGCTTAAACATTGAGACTAGAGCAATTAGGAAGCAGTTAGAACTCCATGATTTTGCTATTGAATCCATGAGTGCTGCACTCACAGGATTGTGTGAGGTTACTGAGGATTATGAATGTTGCACATGGAATCACAATACATCTGTAGAGATACCTGACTATTATGACATTATTGCACAACACAGAAATTAGGTAAATAAATTACAACAAGAAGCAAGGGACATTGCTAGGACCTGGGATCCTCTTAGAGGGGAGGGATTTGGCCTCAAAGGAATATTTACTACACACAGATGGTATAATGATCACGGCAGATAGAATTTTTTATCTGCCTTGATCAAAGGAGGGTTTGTAAGATTATTGGGGGTCTTTATTGATCTTCATTACATTTCAGCTTTCATAAGTTTTAGCAATACCAAGTCAATATGTAAGTACAGTAAGTATATTTGTATTTTTGCAGTAAGATATTGAGTTAGCTAATGTCAGACTCTCTGATGTTCACACTTACAGCTATTTTTGTAGAACTTGTTAAGAATGACAGGATATAAGACTAGTGGTCAAGCTACTTTTTCACAGACTTCAAGATCTGGCTCGACTCCCAGCTTCTATGATCAGAACTTAGCACATGACCTTTTGAGCCCTTTGTAACTAGGCAGAATACATTGTAAGGCTATTGATAGGAATGCACTGTAACTGTAACGTTAAGTTTTTTGCAATATCTTCTGTTAAACTTGTGTTTGTGGTTTAGTGGGAGGAGTCTCCTTGTGTTGAAGGATAAGTATGCTGAACTCTGAATACAGCTTTGTAATTTTTGAACCACCATCTTTGCGTGTGTCTTAATTACCTGACCGGTCATAGAGCGCATCCATACACCCATTGGTCCGGCCTAGGCTCTAAGGGATAAAAGTGGTCTAACGCGCTACCTTACACTGCCATTTAAAGACGTTATGGGATTTGTAATCCTCAACGTCCCTAAGGTACTTTTTCAGTTTTTTTATTCTTTGCTCCTCTTCTTCTTCAATTAAAATTTCCCTCAACTCCTTGGTATATACCTGATATAACCCCTCTTTACTCATAGGGACTAATGTTTCCTTTATGTCATTGATTTCCTGCTGTAATTTGGCCACTTTGGTTCTTTTTCTGAAAAGCAAAAACTCAAGAAATGCTAATCCCACGCCATTAAAGTAGAGGAACCTTTCCTTGAGTTCTGCGTCCCCTCTGTCCGGGTATACATGCCACCGTAGGCTTCTGGGTATAATTTTTTCTTTGAGATACCGCTCCAAGAAAACAATATCCCAGTTGGCATGTAATTCAGATATGAGTATGTTTTTTAACCTAATAAAAATTCCCCGTATGCCATCAACCTCTGAACTGGTTTGATCAAAAACCTAGTCAGAGTTAATTTTTCTGCTCCTATGGTAATCAAAAATGTCCATTTCAAAGGACCAATGGTAATCAAAATAACGTGATAGAGAATTGAATGTTAATTACTAAAGTGAATAGTAAAAAAATGGGAAGCTGCAGGATAAAATATATTCAGTAGTAGTAATGTGTAATGTGGAAATATCCACGCTACCCCCAAAAGAAAACATCTAAAATCACATCCAAGTGAAAAATTGGTGAAAATGGGCAGGATCAAAATCCTAAAACATGGGAAGAAATTCCCTGCAAGTGAAAAAAGTGATGGTGCTGCAATTATAAATAGTTAGAATATTAAACTACAATGAAATGTTAAATGTGAATATAATGCGCATCCCTAACTAAAACAATGAAGTGTATAAAAACAATATGTCACAAATGACATGTGATATAAAAAGGTGAATGAACAACTTTAGGATGAAGTGTACCAAAATATGCACAAGCACATAATTATAAATAATATAGGGCACAAAGGTCCAGAAATTAGGAATATTCAAAATTGTCCATAGGAGCAGTAGAGAAAAAAGCCATACACAAAATTAGGAGAAAAAAATCTTCTTAAAACTTCTTCCAACAAGTGAAAAAAAACAATGTTTAGCAGATGACAGATGTCTCCTTACCGGAACAGACAGACCCCCGTAACAGAGGTCATGCGAGCTCAGCACATCGGATTCACTCAGACTACTGCGGCAAAGTTCATACCATCCAGGTTCCTCCTTCCTTAGGAATGCGGCAGATGAAAGCTTTCCAAGGTGTAACAACCATATATCACCGCTCGCACATTAAGGATTTAGTTGGGGAGATAATAATAAAGAATTTCATGGTGCAGCAAGTTCTTATAAAAAGGAAACTATTTATTGATAGCTGACATCCAAAAATAAAGGACAAGGTGCCGTTTGTTTGCTAAAGCAATAACAACAACTCCATGAATAAAACATACAGTCAGCTGCGACTCACGCCAGCCAGCTGATGTGTGGTGACGTCAGAATCCTTTAGCTCCACCCGACGCTGCGTTTCTCCTTACAAGGTGTCCACTCGGAAAGGAGGCTAAGGAGGAGACGTCACTCACCACATTATATAGCCCGTGCAGGAGAGTGACACCGGAAGCCAAGGGAGAGAAAGAAAGGTAATTGTCATATTCTCCCCTGGCTGTCTGTGTCTCAATTAAAATAAAGTGGTACATAGAAACAATGTACTTTAACTGTGCAATATGTCACCGCTTCATTCTGATACATGTGTACCAGAAAAAACATTGTATAAAAAGAAAAACAAATATATGAAAAATATATATAAAAAAAAATATAACACTTTACAGCAATATCAATCCCGTGATCTTTACTAAATATAGACAATATTAGAAGTCAGTTCACACTTCCCAAAATATGTCCTGCTTGTCACTCGGGTGTCAATAAATTGACCACCTGTGGTAATGTTTAGGGTACAACTCACGCAAAAAATTACATATATTAATTTAAAAGTCAAATCTTATTTATGTATATATATAAAAAATATTAATAAATAAATAAATATAAATATAGAAATTATTATTATAGATCTGACACAATAAGTGCTAAAATGAATGCTCTAGCCTATATTAGTAAATTACCTTTTTGACCTCATTTCCCCTTGTATGTGGGAAGAAAAAGGAGGAAAGAAAAAAGGAAAGGGAGGTTCGAGTGCAAAAAAACTGAAAAAGGGCAGGGAAACAAAATAGACCCAATGGATGAGAAATATGTAGATTCAAATTGCTAGAACTACCTATTAATGATATGGCAATTAATGTCTAAAAACATTTTAAATTGGTTCAATCACCTCCTGGGTAGATTTTTTTAGTCCCTATTTTAGGGTCAATTTATTAATTAATTATTCTTGTCAACTCCTCATCACTAAGATTAGAAACACCTTTGCAAGTTATCTCCTTCTAGATTTTTGGGGGGCTTGTGCCACTTCCCTCCTCTGCCTCGTTTCTAAGCCTGCCCTTTTTCCCCTGTCCCCTCCCTAAAAAATTGTTTGTTTTGTTTCTTAGGGGTACTGCTCCAGACAGACCTTTAAATCCACGAGTTTGAAGTGGCACAGCTGATCGCAGTCCAATGTTGGAAAGATCTCTCTCCTCATTGTCCTCCTCATATCTTTGCAATGGTCCGTATTGATTTCTAGTAGGAATGTCCTGTCTCCACGGCACTTGTGGTGAGGTGGGTGGACCCGCCATATGTCCATCATTCGGATAGCTCCTATATGTTGGATCATCATAAGGACCATAGTGGTCTCTATATGGAGGTCTTTCGATGGGATACATGTGTGTATTGGATTGATATTGGTAGGACAACTGGGGTTGTCTGTTACCCCTATTTCCCCCGGAATTAGGGAACCTCCCTTGAATTTTAGGATGTTGGTAAGGTGGGGGGTATTAGCTATTGGGTCCATTTTCTGGGGGCCTACCAGTATTATGGTTACCCCTTTTCCTAGCCTGTTGTGGCGTCTTACTTCCCCCTGTTCCTCTTGGTCCTGATTCCTTGTATCCAGGTGTGGGGAGGAGGGGGGCCCAAGGAGGGTCTAGAATAATCCAAAATGGGTAATGTAGATACATTGTCACTAGTCACACCCTCCTCCATACTGATAGCTTCTGGTTGGTTAGAATAACTATCACTGTGGTTCTCCTGCCATTTAAAGACGTTATGGGATTTGTAATCCTCAACGTCCCTAAGGTATTTTTTCCGTTTTTTTATTCTTTGCTCCCCTTCTTCTTCATATAAAATTTCCCTCAACTCCTTGGTATATACCTGATATAACCCCTCTTTACTCATAGGGACAAATTTTTCCTCTATGTCATTAATATCCTGCTGTAATTTGGCCACTTTGGTTCTTTTTCTGGAAAGCAAAAACTCAAGAAATGCTAATCCCACGCCATTAAAGTAGAGGAACCATTCCTTGAGTTCTGCGTCCCCTCCGGGTATACATGCCACCGTAGTCTTCTGGGTATCATTTTTTCTTTGAGATACCGCTCCAAGAAAACAATATCCCAGGTGGCATGTAATATTAATAGGTAGTTCTATCAATTTGAATCTACATATTTCTCATCCATTAGGTCTATTTTGTTTCCCTGCCCTTTTTCTGTTTTTTTGCACTCGAACCTCCCTTTCCTTTTTTCTTTCCTCCTTTTTCTTCCCACATACAATGGGAAATTAGGTCAAAAAGATCATTTACTAATATAGGCTAGAGAATTCATTTTAGCACTTATTGTGTCAGATCTATAATAATAATTTTTATATTTATATTTATTTATTTATTAATATTTTTTATATATATACATACATAAGATTTGACTTTTAAATTAATATATGTAATTTTTTGCGTGAGTTGTACCCTAAACATCACCACGGGTGGTCAATTTATTCACACCCGAGTGACAAGCAGGACATATTTTGGGAAGTGTGAATGGACTTCTAATATTGTCTATATTTAGTAAAGATCACGGGATTGATATTGCTGTAAAGTGTTATATATTTTTATATATATATTTTTCATATATTTGTTTTTCTTTTTATACAATGTTTTTTTCTGGTACACATGTATCGGAATGAAGCGGTGACATATTGCACAGTTAAAGTACTTTTTAGTGTTTCTATGTACCGCTTTATTTTAATTGAGACACGGACAGCCAGGGGAGAATATGACAATTAACTTTCTTTCTCTCCCTTGGCTTCCGGTGTCACTCTCCTGCATGGGCTATATAATGTGGTGAGTGACGTCTCCTCCTTAGCCTCCTTTCCCAGTGGACGCCTTGTAAGGAGAAACGCAGCGTCGGGTGGAGCTAAAGGATTCTGACGTCACCACACATCAGCTGGCTGGCGTGAGTCGCAGCTGACTGTTTGTTTTATTCATGGAGTTGTTGTTATTGCTTTAGCAAACAAACGGAACCTTGTCCTTTATTTTTGGATGTCAGCTATCAATAAATAGTTTCTTTTTTATAAGAACTTACTGCACCATGAAATTCTTTATTATTATCTCCCCAACTAAATCCTTAATGTGCGAGCGGTGATATATGGTTGTTACACCTCGAAAAGCTTTCATCTGCCGCATTCCTAAGGAAGGAGGAACCTGGATGGTATGAACTTTGCCGCAGTAGTCTGAGTGAATCCGATGTGCTGAGCTCGCATGACCTCTGTTACGGGGGTCCGTCTGTTCCGGTAAGGAGACATCTGTCATCTGCTAAACATTGTTTTTTTTCACTTGTTGGAAGAAGAAGTTTTAAGAAGATTTTTTTCTCCTAATTTTGTGTATGGCTTTTTTCTCTACTGCTCCTATGGACAATTTGGAATATTCTTAATTTCTGGACTTTGTGCCCTATATTATTTATAATTATGTGCTTGTGCATATTTTGGTACACTTCATCCTAAAGGTGTTCATTCACCTTTTTATATCACGTCATTTGTGACATATTGCTTTTATACACTTCATTGTTTTAGTTAAGGATGTGCATTATATTCACATTTAACATTTCATTGTAGTTTAATATTCTAACTATTTATAATTGCAGCACTATCACTTTTTTCACTTGCAGGGAATTTCTTCCCATGTTTTAGGATTTTGATCCTGCCCATTTTCACCAATTTTTCACTTGGATGTGATTTTAGGTGTTTTCTTTTGGGGTAGCGTGGATATTTCCACATTACACATTACTTTGTCTTGGATTGACAGGGGTTTGATCTTGAACATTGTTTTTCTTGAAATTTTTCCTATTTTGGTTGCCCTCGAATTATGGGGTGATAGATTTCGCAACTCCAGATTGCTTTTTCATTCGGATAATAGAGGTGTGGTTTTCGCCATTAACTGTATGTCTTCTAAGGCTCCACCTGTAATTGCTATTCTTCGCCAACTCATTTTTAAATGTCTGTTTTTTGAATATTTGGATTAAATCTAAATATGTTCCGGGTAGTATATTGCTGATTCGTCATCTCGATTCCAGCAGGAGCGTTTCAGAACATTAGTACCAGACGCGGATCTTCTTGGTCATCCGTGCCCTGTCCGACTTTGGTCTGTCGTCTAGAAAATGTTCAAGCTGCAGTCTGGAATATTTTGGCTCCTGCCATGTGGGCAAACTACAATGCCGCGTGGAATTGCTGGTGCTCGTTTTTGAGTTCTGCTGGTCATCACCCTTCTGCTTACGGTGAACATCTGTTTTTTTTCCTTTCTTGATTCGTTAATGTGTTCTGAATATTCTTATTCTCACATTATTAAAATCTTGTCTGGAGTTTCTTTTTTGTTAAATGGCATAATTTACCATCTTGCTTTAGTTTTTTTTTTCAGTCCAGCAAGTACTGAAAGGATATCGAAAAGAAACGTATGCTGTTGATTCATGGATTTCTGTTACTATTAATTTGCTGCAGGCTTTAAATTATGTGACTGACGCTGTCTGTTCTTCAGCTTATGAAGCAGATCTCTTTAAGGTTTCTTTTATACCGCGTACACACGATCATTTTTTCTGATGAAAAAAGACCGATGGACTTTTTTCATCAGACAAACCGATCGTGTGTGGGCCCCATCGGTCTTATATCCATCGGTATAAAAAAATAGAACATGTTTTAAATTTTACCAATGGAAAAAAAAATCCATGCATGCTCAGACTAAATTACAAGACGGGAGTGCTCATTCTGGTAAAATGATCTTTTGTAATAGAGATAGCACATTCGTCATGCTGTAACGGACTGAAAAGCACGGAGAATGAAAAGCGCGAATCGGCTAACACCAAACTTTTACTAACACGCGGTAACACAAAATCAGCAAAAGCAGCCCAAAGGGTGGCTCCGTTGGATTTGAACTTCCCCTTTATAGTGCCGTCGTACGTGTTGTACGTCACAGCGTTTTGGACGGTCTGAATTTTGACTGATGGTGTGTAGGCAAGACTGATGAAAGTCAGCTTCATCGGAATTCCGATCCTGTGTACAGGGCATTAGTGATGGCTGGACTAATTTATGGATAAATACTGTTCAGATTATTATTAAGTACAGTTATGGATAAAATTATATTTATTATTAAATACCAACAATAAAAAGAGCTGTGGCCAATTCATACCAACAAATTAGTTTTTTAGTCTTGTGGTCATTATTTTAATTTAGAATAATTATTTCTGTATTCATTCCCATGGCTTTAAAAATTGACAAATGCAGCAATTTAGAATTTAGATGAAAGGTTTAGCCCTGGGAAACACTTTTTTAAAGATAAAAAGTTCATTTCATATACATCTCTATAGATCAGGCCAAAATGAGGGACAAATGAGGAGGAAAGAAGCACAGAGGAACATTGCTTGAAATCAGGGACAGTCCCTCCAAATCAGGGACAGTTGGGAGCTATGCATTTGTAGTGTGCACAGCCTATTTTCCTTAAGTAAATCAACCTCTATGTTGTATTGTCTGGTGCCATTATCTAACATACAGTAATGTGTTATCTGCTAACAAAAGCAACATGTTTATTCAGTGACCACACAGGTTGCATATCCTTTGCCATGTAAGGGGGTGCTGCCATCCTGTAGAAACATGCTATGCATAATAACCCTACTGTATGTGGGAGTCTCTGTAATGTTAGGGCTTCCCCTTGTTTTGCCAGGCATTGTTCTGCATCTTAGGGTTTAGTGAGTGTTCTGCAAGAAGGAAGAGTGAGATTTTTGAATAGGGTGGCTGAACTGATCCTGGGGAGTTGTTGTATATTGTCTCAGTTAGCCATTTTCTGCTTGTACAGTATATTTAAAAAATTGTCCATTCATTCCCCTTGCACTACAATGGTTGCCCGTTTAATGCCAAAAATTATTATTTTATTATTGCCTATGTTTAAGTCCCTGTTGTTTAGAGAACCTTATTACTATAATTTAATCCTCTGCAGGCCTTTCACTATCAAAACATCCAGCCATTTTTTTTTTATTATGTGCACGCCTAATAAATGTTTAATTTGTATTAATGGCATAGTCATATATACACTGTATGTAAAAGAACAAGCGCGCAACCACTGACATTAATAAAAAAAGTGATAATAATAAGACACTATGTGAAAAAACACAAGAAAATATATACTGAATCTCAATAGTGAAAGTGAAATTGTACTCCAAAGGCAAGTATTAATTAAAAAATTAAAATTATAAAAATGAAATTGAAAAAAAGTGTCCACAACACATTTAAATTCCAAAGGTGAGATCCACTTGCTTCATATGGATAAGGAATATCCAGAAGGGAGCCTTACTCTATAAATGTTCAGCGATAAAAGATAATCTTAAAGCCGCTTACCAGATGGACGGGACCTCAGATCATAGAGGTCACAAAGGCGTGTGCATCAGCCTGCCGACAGCGATGGTATCCACCTGTTCCTTTATCCCAGGTGGCCTGTCCTCATTCCACCAGGTAATCAGAAGTCTTGACACACAGTATCCCAAATGAAAAAGGTAGGCGGGAATAGGATCGCTCCAACTTCCAAGTATACTCCTAAGAGCTGATTCAACTCAGCACGGAAGGATTTAAAGAAAGGACTTCATGGTGCAGTAATTTCACAAAATTCAAAGGATTTATTGTAAAAACACACAGCAAAAAGCCAAAAACAAAAAAGTCCACATCTAATCCACAAACAGTGTAATAGGCAGGGAAACAGCAACGTAACAAGGGTAAAAAAGATTTCTAATGTTTCCGTATGCTAGTCAGAGAGCAAACACTGACTGCATCAATAGATCAATATCGAATACGTGATGACGTTAGGAATTCTGGCTCCACCCGACACGTTTCCCCAAAAATGGCATCAACTGGGAACGGAGGCTAATTACCAGCGTCATCACTTCACGTATATATACTCATAGGGCAGCCGTGACACCGGAAGTAACATTTAGAGATATATCTCTGGAATCATCAAAAATAAGGATAAAAAATGGTATTTTACATATTAAATTATACCAAAAAAATCTTTTAACATATCCTCAGCTCAATAAAAACAAATGGGAAACATATTATAAACACATAAATACATAAAAACTATATATATATATATATGTCAGAACGGATATTAATTATACCTCTAACATCAAAAAATATACATATAAAATGTATAGATTTAATTAATTAATGTAGAAATATGGATGCAGGTACAATGAGGTATATATTGTATATTACCTCAAAGAAAAATAAAATATAATATGTAAAAATATTAAAATATATTAAAAAATATTATAAAAAGGTATTCAGTCAGATCTTCAGTAGAGCACATCAGAATGGGAATTAATACTATTTATTGTCAATGAAGCAGTTAATATCTCATTCGACGTTTAAACCCAGGGGATTGTAACATTGAAGGTCATGTATCCATCTGGTTTCACGTCGGGACACATGTCTTTTCAAATTATCACCCCTCCAATGGGCAGTGTATTTTTCTATGGCCACTACTTTCACCAAAGAGGTATTTCTATTATGGTGTGTACGAAAATGTTTAGATACACTGTGTCCCACAAATCCTCGTCTAATATTCCCAAGATGTTCTCCTATTCTTACATTTAGGGCTCTTGTTGTTCTGCCAACGTATTGTAAATTGCAAGGGCAGGTTAGGAGATAAATAACTCCCACCATCCCACAGGTAATAAAATCTTTTATCTTATATACTTTAGACGTCACCTGAGAGGTAAAGGATGTCGTTCTAATAGTCTGAGATGTTTTACATACTTTACACCTCTTGCAAGGAAAAAATCCCTTCTTGTCCCCAAACATACTAATCCTGGGAGGTATATCAATAGCACTAGGTGCCAGTTTATCCTTGAGATTTAAGGTTCTCCTATAAACAATATTGGGTTTAGTAGGTATAACTGGTCCCAGGACCCTATCCCCCTTAAGGATATTCCAATGTTTCCTCATAACCTTGTTAACCCACCTACGTTGGCAGAACAACAAGAGCCCTAAATGTAAGAATAGGAGAACATCTTGGGAATATTAGACGAGGATTTGTGGGACACAGTTTATCTAAACATTTTCGTACACACCTCTTTGGTGAAAGTAGTGGCCATAGAAAAATACACTGCCCATTGGAGGGGTGATAATTTGAAAAGACATGTGTCCCGACGTGAAACCAGATGGATACATGACCTTCAATGTTACAATCCCCTGGGTTTAAACATCGAATGGGATATTAACTGCTTCATTGACAATAAATAGTATTAATTCCCATTCTGATGTGCTCTACTGAAGATCTGACTGAATACCTTTTTATAATATTTTTTAATATATTTTAATATTTTTACATATTATATTTTATTTTTCTTTGAGGTAATATACAATATATATCTCATTTTATCTGCATCCATATTTCTACATTAATTAATTAAATCTATACATTTTATATGTATATTTTTTTGATGTTAGAGGTATAATTAATATCCGTTCTGACATATATATATATATATATATAGTTTTTATGTATTTATGTGTTAATAATATGTTTCCCATTTGTTTTTATTGAGCTGAGGATATGTTAAAAGATTTTTTTGGTATAATTTAATATGTAAAATACAATTTTTTATCCTTATTTTTGGTGACTCCAGAGATATATCTCTAAATGTTACTTCCGGTGTCACGGCTGCCCTATGAGTATATATACGTGAAGTGATGACGCTGGTAATTAGCCTCCGTTCCCAGTTGATGCCATTTTTGGGGAAACGCGTCGGGTGGAGCCAGAATTCCTAACGTCATCATGTATTCGATATTGATCTATTGATGCAGTCAGTGTTTGCTCTCTGACTAGCATACGGAAACATTAGAAATCTTTTTTACCCTTGTTACGTTGCTGTTTGCCTGCCTATTACACTGTTTGTGGATTAGATGTGGACTTTTTTGTTTTTGGCTTTTTGCTGTGTGTTTTTACAATAAATCCTTAGAATTTTTTGAAATTGCTGCACCATGAAGTCCTTTCTTTAAATCCTTCCTTGCTGAGTTGAATCAGCTCTTAGGAGTATACTTGGAAGTTGGAGCGATCCTATTCCCGCCTACCTTTTTAGTTTGGGATACTGTGTGTCAAGACTTCTGATTACCTGGTGGAATGAGGACAGGCCACCTGGGATAAAGGAAGAGGTGGATACCATCGCTGTCGGCAGGCTGATGCACACGCCTTTGTGACCTCTATGATCTGAGGTCCGTCCATCTGGTAAGCGGCTTTAAGATTATCCTTTATCGCTGAACATTTATAGAGTAAGGCTCCCTTCTGGATATTCCTTATCCATATGAAGCAAGTGGATCTCACCTTTGGAATTTAAATGTGTTGTGGACACTTTTTTTCAATTTCATTTTTATAATTTAAATTTTTTAATTAATACTTGCCTTTGGAGTACAATTTCACTTTCACTATTGAGATTCAGTATATATTTTCTTGTGTTTTTTCACATAGTGTCTTATTATTATCACTTTTTTTATTAATGTCAGTGGTTGCGCGCTTGTTCTTTTACACATGTTTTTTGAGTTTTAGTATTTTTAACTTTTTACTTGCAGCAGCACCACATTTTTTTGATCACTTATTTATTAAATTTTTTAAATATACTTTCGGTTTAGCGCAGGTTCTTCCAAACTATATATATCTGTACACAAATACACTTTAACCTTGCTGCTTCCGAGTTTTTTCACCTTATATGCATATATTCGTATAGATATTGTCGTTGAACATAATTATATAATCACCTTTATTGCTATAGAATAATCTCTGTAAAAATATACATTTTTATAATTTTTTCTTTTTTCACATTTATACAAAATTTTCTTTGTTTTGATATGGATATTTTTGAATATCACAAAAATAGGAAAATTAATCCAGAGGAGGTCTTTGACCAGACCACTCTGGAAACGGATAATATAAGAGGGATCTTTATGAGGCTTAAAAATGTCTTGATTGCTGAATTACATGCCACCTGGGACATCATCTTCTTGGAGAGGTATTTAAAAGAAAAAATGATCCCGAGAAGTTTACGGTGGCATATATATCCTGATAAAGCAGATAAAGATCTGAAAGATTGGTTCATTTATTTCAATGATGCAGGCCTGGCTTTTATTAATTTTCTAATAACCAGGAAGCAAAGCAAGGCTGCTAAATTGCAACAAGAAATAAATGAAATCAAGGATAAACTTATTATACCATTCAACAAAGAAGGTCTATATCAGGTGTACACCAAAGAATTAAGAGACATTATGATAGAGGAGGAGGAAGAACAACGGGTAAAAAAGAGAAAGAAATACTTAAGAGACGTGGAAGATTATAAAACCCATAACGTCTTTAAATGGCAGGAATTATATAAGGATACTAATGTTACTAGTATGGAGAACACAGGGGTTGAAAATATGGACGCCATAAGTGGAGTTCAATCTCACCCTCTCTCAGATGACAATAGAGTGAGGCCAGACCTGCAGACTCCACAGTATCGTGATATGGGTCAATTGAAGGGAAGTGGGGGACGTCCTATACAACAACCAAAGAAAAAAGGGGCGAATGTCCCCCAGAAAAATAACTACCCCCCTAGGACCCAATATCCCTCAGCCAATAACTATCCGAAAAATCCGGGGAAGCAACAACATGGTTATTATAATAGAGGAAACAGACCTCCTCACACCCCTCAAAATTATGGGAATCAACAATTTTATCCCCCAGGTAGATCATCGCAAATGGACTACATGGGGAGATATGAGGATCCTATGCAAAGAAGACCCCATTGGAATGAACAGTATGAAGGATCATACAGTTCACCTACAGTCCCCTGGAAGTATGATGTGAGGGTGGATAATCGCTATAGTTTGCTACAGAACCCGAAAATGAGTATGAGGGAGAATATGCAAAAAATGGGCAAGGATTTCCACGAGAGGATTATCAAAGATCATATGAGGAATCGAACAACCCAGCCCCTCTCAGGAACAAATCGGATAGTTTTTTAGGGAAAGGACAGAACAGAAAAGTAAGACTATGAGAGGATGCAGAGGAAAACGGAACTCCAAGAAAAAAGAGGAGATGAATAATGAAGGAATTTTTAATCTGAGTGGGATAATGTTGACAGAAACAGAACAAAGGACTCTTAATAAAGGTTTAAAATTTGCACCCAGATAAGGACTTAATAAGTTCCAGATGTTCATTGACTTACAAAAATATACGAGGAAGTTGAGTATTAAAAGATATTTCCTCTCTGATCCTATAATAAGGAATTTTGTTCCTCAGAGTAAATCTGATAACAGCAGTACAGGGAAGTCTAAGGGAACGGGCCTCAGAAATGCATCCCTTTTTAACCCCCCTGGAAAACCTGCTGCTAGTATCTCTGTTTTTAAAGAGATGGTTTTACAAGATCTCCGTAAAGCACACTTTAAGAATGAAAACCAAAAAGATATTCAGGAAGGAATTGAATCTTTATGTCAGAAAAAAGAATTAATTATACGTCCCGCGGATAAAGGGGGGGCATTGTGCTCCTTAAAAAGCAGGACTATCTGGACGAGATGAATCGTTTATTGTCAGATAGAGATACATATACTATTCTGAAACGTGACCCCACTCTAGGATATAAGAAACAGTTGGATGGGTTGGTACAGGATGGTTTTAGAAAGGGTATTCTAAATAAAAATGAAAAGGAATTCCTGATACCATTGGCACCTAAAATGCCGATTGTCTACTATTTACCCAAAATACACAAAGATCTAACTCAGCCACCCGGTAGACCAATTGTGAGTGGTATTGAGTCTCTCACGTCCAGAATAGGAAAGTATGTGGATTTTTTTCTACAGCCGGTGGTCACAAAAACCCCTGCTTTCTTGAGGGACTCCATGCAGTTGATGAATGAGATGTCTGCACTTCACATTGAAGATGATGTATTACTTGTCACGGCAGACGTCTCTTCTCTGTACACCAATATTTCCCATATACTAGGGTTTCAAGCAGTTAGGTACTTCTTGAATAAAGAAAAATCACTAGAAAAGCCTACAATAGAATTTGTTTTGAAACTCCTTAAGTTTGCGATGGAGCATAACTATTTTTACTATGATGGACAATATTTTCTGCAACGAACGGGCGTGGCGATGGGAGCTAAATTTGCTCCCAGCCTCGCCAACCTTTTCATGACCCTGTGGGAAAATGACCACATTTTCTCATGGAGATGCCCCCACTTACTATACTGGCGAAGATATATTGATGACGCCTTTTTCCTTTGGAAAGGGGACCCCGAATCCCTAAAATCGTTTATGGAAATGGTTAACACCAACCAATGGGGCATTAGGTTCACCTATGAAGCAAATATCTCTTCTGTAAATTTCCTGGATCTGGTAATTATGAAAGAAGAAGGGAGACTAATTACTAAAACATTTTTCAAATCTACCGATAAAAATGGGTATATACCAATAGGTAGTTGTCATCATCCCAGTTGGTTGAAAGCAATACCCAAGAGCCAGTTCCAGAGGATAAGGAGGAATTGTTCTAGTACGGAAGATTTCAAGATACAAACAGATATTATAAAAAATCGCTTCATTGATAAAGGATATGACCGTAATGCTCTGGAAAAGGATATTGCCAAAGTTAATAACATGGAGAGAGAAACACTGTTGAAACCCAAAGTCAGGAACATAGAAGAAAATAGGGGTTTTGAATGGGCTTTCATTACGAATTTCTCCTCCCACCATTGGTGGGTTAACAAGGTTATGAGGAAACATTGGAATATCCTTAAGGGGGATAGGGTCCTGGGACCAGTTATACCTACTAAACCCAATATTGTTTATAGGAGAACCTTAAATCTCAAGGATAAACTGGCACCTAGTGCTATTGATATACCTCCCAGGATTAGTATGTTTGGGGACATGAAGGGATTTTTTCCTTGCAAGAGGTGTAAAGTATGTAAAACATCTCAGACTATTAGAACGACATCCTTTACCTCTCAAGTGACGTCTAAAGTATATAAGATAAAAGATTTTATTACCTGTGGGACGGTGGGAGTTATTTATCTCCTAACCTGCCCTTGCAATTTACAATACGTTGGCAGAACAACAAGAGCCCTAAATGTAAGAATAGGAGAACATCTTGGGAATATTAGACGAGGATTTGTGGGACACAGTGTATCTAAACATTTTCGTACACACCATAATAGAAATACCTCTTTGGTGAAAGTAGTGGCCATAGAAAAATACACTGCCCATTGGAGGGGTGATAATTTGAAAAGACATGTGTCCCGACGTGAAACCAGATGGATATATGACCTTCAATGTTACAATCCCCTGGGTTTAAACGTCGAATGGGATATTAACTGCTTCATTGACAATAAATAGTATTAATTCCCATTCTGATGTACTCTACTGAAGATCTGACTGAATACCTTTTTATAATATTTTTTAATATATTTCAATATTTTTACATATTATATTTTATTTTTCTTTGAGGTAATATACAATATATACCTCATTTTATCTGCATCCATATTTCTACATGAATTAATTAAATCTATACATTTTATATGTATATTTTTTTGATGTTAGAGGTATAATTAATATCCGTTCTGACATATATATATATATATATAGTTTTTATGTATTTATGTGTTTATAATATGTTTCCCATTTGTTTTTATTTTTTTTTTATAAATTCTTTTTATTGGTTTTGAATACAATGCAGTACAAAACAGTACAATACAACAACACCCAAAGACACACATCTTACATAGAAAAATATCTGGGTAGGCAACGTGCCCACCTTCCTAATCTTCTTAAATCTTTATCTATACCCCCCCCCACCCCCTTCCCATCCTTTTTTTTTTTTTTTATTTATTTATTTTTTTTTATTATTTTTTTATTTTTTTAACATTTGTTTTTTAATGAATTTTATATGCATTAACATACATTGGTGGATGTGTCGACTAGACAGCATCCATATACCGGCCTATACCAACCGTCTAACATAGACCAATCTAACCAACCTTCCCCTTCCCTCCCCCCCCCTTCCCACCCCCAGTCACATCTCGACTATTAGACGGATTTTGACATCAGTCACTTATAATTCTATCCATGCTGATTCCTGGTGTCCTAATCTACCCACTCGGTTTTGCCATGTTTAGCCGTCTAGACACATCACATGGGAAAGAGCCATTCAAGTTCCTTTGCCTGCGCCCCACAACCTTCCTACCCTACAGTACTATCAGAGTTAAGCCATGAGTGCCATACTTTATTAAATTTCCGTATACATCCCCTACTCTCATAAGTGGCTTTGTAATAAGGTAACATTGAATTTACTAGGCCTTTCCAAGCGGAAACGCTTGGAGCCACCGGTTTTTTCCAGGCAAGCAGGATAGCCTTCCTGCCATAGAAGAACAGTATACTCAACATTGTACGCATTGCTCTTGAGGGCACCACATCATCAACCAGACCCAGGAGACAGGTTTTTACATTCATTGGGATCGGGACAGACAGGAGATCTGTAATACATGCAGTGATATCTTTCCAGAAATTCTGTATGATTGGGCAATGCCAGAAAATGTGGTCAGCGTCAGCAGGTGAATGGGTACATCTCCAACACTCCGCCGAGATCGAGGGAAAAATTCTCCCCAGTCTAGCCGGTGTGTAGTAACTCCTGTGTAAAAATTTGAATTGTATCAATCTGTCCCTGGCCGAGATGAGATTCTTAAAAGGTTGAGACCATAAGTCCTCCCAATCATCGCCTTGTACCTCTGGGACCTCTCTAGCCCATTTTTCCCGGCACCTAGTGATAGCTTTAGGGGTCACCTTAAAGAATTCCTTGTATGTGTCTGAGAGAGGCTTTGCCAGTTCCTCTCCTGTCAGCATCATTTCCAGGGATGAAGGCACAGATTCGACCCTTATTTCCTGAAATTGAGCTTGAAAAGCATGTCGGATCTGTAGAAATCTAAACAGGTAATGATTGGGGAGGCCGTGTCTAGATTTAAGTTGTGAGAAGGTTTGTATTTCTCCAAAAGTCGTTATGTCTTTTAACGTCTTAATTCCTCTAACCGCCCAGATCATAGGATCTGGTAGGTTATAGAATTGTGGTAAATTTGGGTTCATCCAAATAGGGGTAGAGGGCGACACCCCCCGATAGTTGGGGCACGCTGTTTTTACCGCCATTTCCCAGGCTTTAATGTTTGCCTTCATCGTCTGTGTCAGTGGGAGATCCGATCTGGTGCCTCTAAATAGTGCATATTTCAGGCTTTCATATGATCCCAAGAGGGCCGCCTCTAAAACTGTAGCCGCATC
This sequence comes from Rana muscosa, assembly GCA_029206835.1. Classification (NCBI taxonomy): domain Eukaryota; kingdom Metazoa; phylum Chordata; class Amphibia; order Anura; family Ranidae; genus Rana; species Rana muscosa. The sequence continues at coordinate 229,903,386 of CM055117.1, read as the reverse complement.
CCCATCATCTGCCACCAACCACCTGCGGGCAAAAACCATTTGACCCGCCAGATAGTATTTTTGCCAGTCCGGCACCGCTAGACCCCCTTGCGCTCCTGGTCCCATTTGTTTTTATTGAGCTGAGGATATGTTAAAAGATTTTTTTGGTATAATTTAATATGTAAAATAAATTTTTTTTATCCTTATTTTTGGTGACTCCAGAGATATATCTCTAAATGTTACTTCCGGTGTCACGGCTGCCCTATGAGTATATATACGTGAAGTGATGACGCTGGTAATTAGCCTCCGTTTCCCAGTTGATGCCATTTTTGGGGAAACGCGTCGGGTGGAGCCAGAATTCCTAACGTCATCACGTATTCGATATTGATCTATTGATGCAGTCAGTGTTTGCTCTCTGACTAGCATACGGAAACATTAGAAATCTTTTTTACCCTTGTTACGTTGCTGTTTCCCTGCCTATTACACTGTTTGTGGATTAGATGTGGACTTTTTTGTTTTTGGCTTTTTGCTGTGTGTTTTTACAATAAATACTTTGAATTTTTTGAAATTACTGCACCATGAAGTCCTTTCTTTAAATCCTTCCTTGCTGAGTTGAATCAGCTCTTAGGAGTATACTTGGAAGTTGGAGCGATCCTATTCCCGCCTACCTTTTTCGTTTGGGCTACTGTGTGTCAAGACTTCTGATTACCTGGTGGAATGAGGACAGGCCACCTGGGATAAAGGAACAGGTGGATACCATCGCTGCCGGCAGGCTGATGCACACGCCTTTGTGACCTCTATGATCTGAGGTCCCGTCCATCTGGTAAGTGGCTTTAAGATTATCCTTTATCGCTGAACATTTATAGAGTAAGGCTCCCTTCTGGATATTCCTTATCCATATGAAGCAAGTGGATCTCACCTTTGGAATTTAAATGTGTTGTGGACACTTTTTTTCAATTTCATTTTTATAATTTTAATTTTTAAATTAATACTTGCCTTTGGAGTACAATTTCCCTTTCACTATTGAGATTCAGTATATATTTTCTTGTGTTTTTTCACATAGTGTCTTATTATTATCACTTTTTTTATTAATGTCAGTGGTTGCGCGCTTGTTCTTTTACACGTTTTTTGAGTTTTAGTATTTTTTACTTTTTACTTGCAGCAGCACCACATTTTTTTGATCACTTATTTATTAAATTTTTTAAATATACTTTTGGTTTAGCGCAAGGTTCTTCCAAACTATATATGTATATACACTGTACAAAGTTCAGATAAAATAATTGTCATTATCTTCATTTCTGTTATGGCCATTATTACTATTTATTTAATTTCATGAATCTTGCTGAAAGTAATTTTGACAGGAAGTAATGTAAAAAGAACAGACTGCACTCCTGTGATCCACAGGAGAAGTACAACCAAACAAGCTTTGACTGTACTTCTCCTTTAATTCAATTGCATTTAATGATTTGACAATGTGTTTTGTTCTGAAAAGACAGCGCTGCTGCTAATTAAAAAAAAAAGTGCTTTGTATAATCAATCCTAATCCTAGTGCAATATATCCACATAAATGTGTCAATCCTATTAACATATATTAACCAACCCCAGTAAATATATATTATAGTGTAATATACCCACATGGATGTATAGCAGATATCAAAGTATCGAAATTTTTCATATAATAAATATAAATAATCTGTGCAACATATAACAAAATGTCCATGCAATAAACATTTATTCAAAGAGTCCCAATTGAGAGAATCGGTGTAAAGTTATTTTTAAATCTTCTTTCTTCCACCACACCACAGTGTAATCCACCACCAGATATACTAAATAAACTCACGAGAGGTAAATGCTGGTAACATTATAAACCAGCTAATAGTGCACTCCCCTCTGGGAGAAATGATCTGCATTATTTTATTTTTAAAGTCAATCCAAAGCATTCACATTTATATGTGTTTCCACTGATACAAGTATGAATCTTGTAATCCAAATACCGGGCTGGTTCCGACAGCAATCCCTAGCCGCAAGCACAGACTTGGAGTGCGTGGTGACGTAATGTCCAAGCCCGACCCTGCATGTTTCGCCATCCAACCTCCTCCAGGCTACAACCCCTTTAAGTTGGTTTACATACCAATGAGATAGTAATTGTGTCTTGATTATTTTTTATTTGAAAGCACTGTGGCGCAGTTCTGTAAATCTCTCTGAACCAATGATTTGACAATGCTTTGCTCTTTATAATCGGCAAGGGGGCACCAAAAAAAATAAAAAATCTTGCACAGTTTTTTTTAAATCAAGAAAACATTTTTAATCCACCCCTACAAACTATAGCCCCTGACACCTAATTATGTTAGGGTATATCTAAATATTTAAAGACAATATTCAAAAATAATTATCGTGAATGTCTGGTTTTAAAGATAAGCTAATTTGCTTATTAGAAGCCCTCTCAGTTCCACAAACACAAAATTAAAATGTACCGCCTACTTTATTGTGGTATTTAATATTTTTTAAACTTATGCCTGCTTATTGTAAACCATAAGAGTGAACTGTCTATGGACACTCCTGAAATATAAATATAAGTAGCAGCTTCAGTCATTAGGTGAACAAAAATGTACTGTAATAGGATAATAGCATATATGCTTCTGAGATAAGTACTACTTGCATTCCTTGTTTTCTGAAATAATTTATTTAGAGTAGTTGTTTTTTTATTTTATATTTTGCTCTAAGCAGCCTTTTAAACTTGCTGAAGTAGAAAGTAGTAAAGGAAATGTAAATTATGTTGTACAAAAGTTTATGTTTACATGATAATTTCTTCGGATTTTCTAGTAGAAAGTCATTAGCATATCTAACTCCTTGGGGAAATAATAAATGCATACTTGTAAGTACACTGCACATGTCTTGGAATGCTGTACTACTAATTTGCCTGTACACTTTTTGTGCTTGTAATTAGTATTCCTTTCACTATGCACTTCCTAAATGATGTTAATTGGCTTTATAAAACTTCAACATACGTGCTTTTTGTTAAGCACAAAGTAAACTTCGAAAATTTTTATTTTCACATCAGGTCCAGATGTCCAAAAATAAGTACTGTCTTTTAACGTACAATATATTCAGAACATAATTAAATTGCAGATACAGTTCATCACCACAGCATAGCATAAATATGACTAAGGCATCATTCTTCCAAGATGTATCAGTATCATTAGTGCTCTCCATTTCAGTAATTTGAATAATGAAGTTTAATTTGTCTCCAGTCATTACATATAATTTATGAGAGCAGAATGAAGCAGTGTTGTGTTTAAAAGTTTGAAAGTTACTTTGGAAGTAATTCTCACAGCATGCGATTCGGTAGAAAATGCGTGCCGCAATCAAAGGGTTAGCATGAAATTGTATTATTTACTACAACAGAGATGATTTATTTAGAAAGAGTTTGTCAAATGACTAAAGGCCTAATTTGTTTATCCTTCTTGATGCCTCTGTACCCTAGTTGCTATCGGAAATCTCACAGGTGTGTAAGTGATTGCATATTTAGGAATAAAATATAAAAAATGGATCATTGACTGATAGGTTAACCACTTAACGACCGCCCACTGTAAAAATAAGTAGGCAGAATGGCACCGACAGGCAGAATCACGTATATCTACGTGACTGCCTTTGTATAGTTGGGGGGTCCAATCGGACCCCCCTTCTTTACAGTGTGCGGCCGTTATTCGTTTGGGAGCGATCAGGGATGAGGGGACGGCCGTTCGATTCCGGCCACCCCCTCTCGATCGCTCCCAGCGAATCGAATCCTTCCCCTGCCTGTGTAATGCACAGGAGAAGATGCAGGTTAGTGCACAAAACACTACACTGACACCAGGACACATAGGCACATAAATCGCCCCCCCAGGCCACCCCAGATCACCCCCCAGATCACCCCCCAGCCCCCAGCCACAGTGTCACTGATTGCAGTGACCATTTATTTACTGATCACTGCAATCAGTGACATTTGTGACTGTAATAGTGTCACTAAAGTTAGTTTTAGGTCCAGTGTAGCCCCCTAATCCCCCCCTAATAAAGGTTTAACCCCCTGATCGCCCCCCAGATAACCCTTTCACCCCCTAGCACCGCCGTCGCTAAGCAATCATTTTTCTGATCGCTGTCTTAGCGTTGGTGATGCCGATCGGTAGCCAGTTATTTTTTTTAGGTTCGCCGCAGGTTTTTATAGCGTCGGGTACCCCCATATATTACCTAATAAAGGTTTAACCCCCTTGATCACCCCCCAGATAACCCTTTCACCCCCTATCACCACTGTCACTAAGCGATCATTTTTCTGATCGCTGTCTTAGCGTCGGTGATGCAGATCGGTAGCCACAATTTTTTTTTAGGTTCGCCGCAGGTTTTTATAGCGTCAGGTACCCCCATATATTACCTAATAAAGGTTTAACCCCCTTGATCGCCCCCCAGGTAATCCTTTCACCCCCTATCACCACTGTCGCTAAGCGATCGTTTTTCTGATCGCTGGCTTAGCGTTGGTGATGCCGATCGGTAGCCAGTAATTTTTTTTAGGTTCGCCGCAGGTTTTTATAGCGTCGGGTACCCCCATATATTACCTAATAAAGGTTTAACCCCCTTGATCGCCCCCCAGGTAACCCTTTCACCCCCTATCACCACTGTCGCTAAGCGATAGTTTTTCTGATCGCTGTCTTAGGCCCCTTTCACACTGGGGCATATTTCATGCGGTTTAGCGCTAATAATAGCGCTATTATACCGCATGAAAAATTCCTGCCCTGTGGCCTTCAATGTGAAAGCCCGAAGGCTTTCACACTGAAGCGGTGCGCTAGCAGGACCGCTCCAAAAGTCCTGCTAGCCGCTTCTTTACAGCGGTAAAGGAGCGGTGTGTTCACCGCTCCTTTACCACGGGTGCCCTATTGCCGCGGTTTGCGGGCGGTATTAACCCTTTTTCGGTCGCTAGCGGGGGTTAAATTCACCCCCCTAGCGACCGCATACCGCGGTAAGAGCGACGGTATAGCAGCGCTGCAAATCGCGCTGCTATACCGCCACTGCTCCTGCCCGCCCCAGTGTGAAAGGGGCCTTAGTGTCGGTGATGCCGATCGGTAGCCAGTAATTTTTTTTAGGTTCGCCGCAGGTTTTTATAGCGTCAAGTACCCCCATATATTATCTAATAAAGGTTTAACCCCCTTGATCGCTCCCCAGGTAACCCTTTCACCCCCTATCACCACTGTCGCTAAGCGATCATTTTTCTGATCGCTGTCTTAGTGTCGGTGATGCAGATCGGTAGCCAGTATGTTTTTTTTAGGTTCGCTGCAGGTTTTTATAGCGTCAGGTACCCCCATATATTACCTAATAAAGGTTTAACCCCCTTGATCGCCCCCCAGGTAACCCTTTCACCCCCTATCACCACTGTCGCTAAGCGATCGTTTTTATGATCGTTGTCTTAGTGTCGGTGATGCCGATAGGTAGCCAGTAATTTTTTTTTAGGTTCGCCGTCAGGTTTTTATATAGCGTCAGGTACCCCCATATATTACCTAATAAAGGTTTTAACCCCCTAATTGCCCCTAGTTAACCCTTTCACCAGTAATCACCATATAAGTGTTACGGGTGACGCTGGTTAGTTAGTTTGTTTTTTATAGTGTCAGGGCACCCGCCGTATATAACCCAATAAAGGTTTAACCCCCTGATCGCCCGGCGGGTGATATCAATTAGGTTTTAGCGTCAGAGAGGGTCTGCGTCACACCCCAGGCAGCGTCAGGTTAGTGCCAGTAGCACTAACACCCACGCATGAAGCATACACCCCCCTTAGTGGTATAGTATCTGAACAGATCAATATCTGATCTGATCAGATCTATACTAGCATCCCCAGCAGTTTAGGGTTCCCAAAAACGCAGTGTTAGCGGGATCAGCCCAGATACCTGCTAGCACCTGTGTTTTGCCCCTCTGTCCAGCCCAGGCCACCCAAGTGCTGTATCGATCGATCACTGTCACTTGCAAAACACAACACACATAACTGCATAACTGTGATTTCACCACCACAGTTAAAATTAAGCATATATGCATATATGCCGAAGCATTGGGGCAGCAGGGGCGGAGGAGCGGAGGAGTGATTTTGCTCCTAATGCCACGTACATACGGTCGAAATTCCGACGGAGGCTTGCCCGTGGAAAAGTCTGACCATGTGTACGCGGCATAACTTTTGCGGGAAGATGCCCCCATGCTTCGGCATATATAAATGGTGCATGTATGCCCATCATTAGAAGTGGGTGGATGAAGGGCGGTATTCTAATGGTGGGCATACCCACCGATCAATCTTTTTTTTTCATTCAGCCAACAGGCTGCATGAAAAAAAAGATTACAATACATGTCCAACAAGGACCAGCAACGTACTGGTATGTTGCTGGACTTTGAATGTTTATACCAGAATGATGCATGCGGGTTTAGGTATCATCTTGGTATCATTCTTTTCAGCCAGCGGCCGGCTTTCATGTAAAAGCAATCCTAGTGGCTAATTAGCCTCTGGACTGCTTTTACAAGCAGTGGGAGGGAATGTCCCCCCCCCCGGATATAAAAAGCGCCATTGGGAAATTGGGAAAGCATTTTATCACACCGATCTTGGTGTGGTCAGATGCTTTGAGGGCAGAGGAAAGATCTAGGGTCCAATGGACACCAGTTTTTTCAAAAAAAGAGTACCTGTCACTACCTATTGCTATCATAGGGGATATTTACATTCCCTGAGATAACAATAAAAATGATAAAAAAATAAATAAATATGGAAGCAACAGTTTAAAAATAAAATAAAAAAGCAAAATTAATAATAAAAAAAAAAAGCACCCCTGTCCTGCCCTGCTCTTGCCCAATGGCGAACGCAAGCGTCGGTCTGGCGTCATATGTAAACAGCAATTGCACCATGCATGTGAGGTATCACCGCGAAGGTCAGATCGAGGGCAGTCATTTTAGCAGTAGACCTCCTCTGTAAATCTAACGGCGTAACCTGTAAAGGCTTTTAAAGGCTTTTAAAAATGTATGTAGTTTGTCGCCAATGCACGTTTGTGCGAAATTTTAAAGCTTGTCGTGTTTGGTATCTATGTACTTGGCCTAAGATCATCTTTTTTATTTCATCAAACATTTGGGCAATATAGTGTGTTTTAGTGCATTAAAATTAAAAAAAGTGTATTTTTTCCCCAAAAAATGCGTTCGAAAAATCGCTGCGCAAATATTGTGTAGAAAAAAAAAATGCAACACCCACCATTTTAATCTGTAGGGCCTTTGCTTTAAAAATATATATAATGTTTGGGGGTTCAACATAATTTTCTTGCAAAAAAAAAAATGTTTTCATGTAAACAAAAAGTGTCAAAAAGGGATTTGTCTTCAAGTGGTTAGAAGAGTGGATGTAAGCTTCCTAATGCTGTGTATAAAATGCCAGAACAGTTCAAAACCCCCCCAAATGACCCCATTTTGGAAAGTAGACACCCCAAGCTATATACTGAGAGGCATGTCGAGTCCATGGAATATTTTATATGTTGACACAAGTTGCGGAAAAAAGACCATTTATTTTTTATTTTTTTGCACAAAGTTGTCACTAAATGATATATTGCTCAAACATGTCATGGGCATATGTGGAATTACACCCCAAAATACATTCTGTTGCTTCTCCTGAGTACGGGGATACCACATGTGTGAGACTTTTTGGGAGTCTAGCCGCGTACGGGACCCCAAAACCAAGCACCGCCTTCAGGCTTTCTAAGGGTGTAAATTTTTGATTTCACTTCTCACTGCCTATCACAGTATCGGAGGCCATGGAATGCCCAGATGGCACAAAACCACCCCCAAATGACCCCATTTTGGAAAGTAGACACCCCAAGCTATTTGCTGAGAGGTATGGTGAGTATTTTGTAGATCTCGCTTTTTGTCACAAAGTTTTGAAAATTGAAAAAAAAAAAATTTCCTTTCTTCATTTTCAAAAACAAATGAGAGCTGTAAAATACTCACCATGCCTCTCAGCAAATAGCTTGGGGTGTCTACTTTCCAAAATGGGGTCATTTGGGGGGGTTTTGTGCTATTTTGGCATTTTATGGCCTTCGAAACTGTGATAGGTAGTGAGGAGTGAAATCAAAAATTTGTGCCTAGAAATCCTGAAGACGATGCTTGGATTTCGGGGTCCCGTACGCGGCTAGGCTCCCAAAAAGTCCCACACATGTGGTATCCCCGTACTCAGGAGAAGCAGCAAAATTTATTTTGGGGTGTAATTCCATATATAACCATGGCATGTGTAAGCAATATATCATTTAGTGACAACTTTTTGTAATTTTTTATTATTTTTTTGTCATTATTCAATCACTTGGGACAAAAAAAAATATTCAATGGGCTCAACAGGCCTCTCAGCAATTTCCTTGGGGTGTCTACTTTCTAAAATGGGGTCATTTGGGGGGGGTTTGTGCTATTTTGGCATTTTATGGCCTTCGAAACTGTGATAGGTAGTGAGGAGTGAAATCAAAAATTTGCGCCCTTAGAAATCCTGAAGGCGGTGCTTGGTTTTCGGGGGCCCGTACGCGGCTAGGCTCCCAAAAAGTCCCACACATGTGGTATCCCCGTACTCAGGAGAAGCAGCAAAATGTATTTTGGGGTGCAATTCCACATATAACCATGGCATGTGTGAGCAATATATCATTTAGTGACAACTTTTTGTAATTATTATTTTTTTTTTTTTAGTCATTATTTAATCACTTGAGACAAAAAAAAAATATTCAATGGGCTCAACATGCCTCTCAGAAATTTCCTTGGGGTGTCTACTTTCCAAAATTGGGTCATTTGGGGGGGTTTTGTACTGCCCTGCCATTTTAGCACCTCAAGAAATTAGATAAGCAGTCATAAATTAAAAGCTGTGTAAATTCCAGAAAATGTACCCTAGTTTGTAGACGCTATTACTTTTGCGCAAACCAATAAATATATGCTTATTGAATTTTTTTTTACTAAAGACATGTGGCTGAATACATTTTGGCCTAAATGTATGACTAAAATTGAGTTTATTTGATTTTTCTTATAACAAAAAATAGAAAATATATATTTTTTTCAAACTTTTCGGTCTTTTTCCATTTATATCGCAAAAAATAAAAATCGCAGAGGCAATCAAATACCATTAAAAGAAAGCTCTATTTGTGGGAAGAAAAGGACACAAATTTTGTTTCGGTACAACATTGCATGTCTGCACAATTTACAGTTAAAGCAGCGCAGTGCAAAATTCTGAAAACAGCTCTGGTCCTTTAGCTACAAAATTGGACGGGGCTTAAGTGGTTAAAGGATATTTAAAGTCAAATTTGTGTTTTGTTTCAGATGGATGGAAGAGTTTGAACCCCTGTCAGGTGCTGCCACTAGGCTGATTCACTCCACTTGTCCTAATTACCACTGTCATCAAGACTGAAAGTGCGAGAAAATCCAACATTTTGAATTGTCACCTGAAATAGGAAATATTTTATTTGGGACAATTATAGTGGTGACCACTGTCCAAGGCTGGATTTACACCTAGGCGTTGCAGTAAAACACGTTACCACAATGCACAGCAACACACAGTATTAATTTATTCCAAATGGCAACCCAACATGGCTGTATTGTAGCACACCACCACCACACAAAGTAATGCACTTCCGTGTGAGGTGGTGCAATGCATTGCTAAAAATGGTTTATGTCCATTCTGACACTTTGGGTTTCTTTCATATGAATTGGCTGCCTTATTGCAACACAAGTTTAAAGGTTGACAGCAGCCAAATGTAGTAAGGAAAATCTACAAAATAATCCTAAAATGGCCACAAAGTCCTTAGAGCAGCTCCTCCACAGAGAAATATCTGAAATACAGCAGAAGAACACAAGAGGGTGCTTCTATGTTCAGCGGAAAACGAATTTATTAATAAAAGAGTAAATATCCACTCAAATGTGTATGAAGAATAAGGTGCATGTCATGTAACCCAAAAGTTGTCATCTGTGGTTCCAGGCAGCGTAGAAGGACATCCAGCTAAGCAGAACACAAAACTGCTGTGGAGAGTGTAAGCCAAGGCTTGGAAGACGAACTGTCAAAAGTTTGGTAGTGTGGGTGGGAACCTCAACAGTGACGTCAGACACATGGCTATGCATTACAAGGCGGTAACCTATCTTTCTCAAAACTGCCTATCTATGCATCCACCTCCTCTTTACCTGCTGGTAATGGTATTCACCCCTCAAGCATTGGTTTCAGGGGCAGGCAGTCTCCACTCAAATTCATCCCAAAGGTGTTCTATCAAGTTGAGGTCAGGACTCTTTGTGCACTGGTTGGAACATGCCATCCCCAAACTGGTCCCACATATTTGGGAGCATGTAATTGTCCAAAATGTCTTGGTAGGCTGATTCCTTAACAGGGTTGTAAACCCTCGTTTTTTTTCACCTTAAAGCATCCCATGCATTAAGGTGAAAAAACTTCTGACACTGACCAGACCAGCCCCCCCCCCCCCGTTTTACTTACCTGAGCCTGTTCGTTCCCACTGTGGAGACACGCTCTACCTCTCTGCCCGTTCTCTCGGCTTTTGATTGGATAGATTGATAGCAGCGCAGCCATTGACTCCCGAGGGGCAAGGCCGAGTCTCACTTTCTGTGTGAATACACACAGAAGCAGGATGGGAGAGCGCACCCGCATGGGTGTCTATCAAGGAGAGCGCTTCTCTGAGGTGGACACCCATTGCAGGAAGGAGCTAACAGCGCTTCCGGCGGACCCCAGAATAGATGGATCGAGGCCACTCTGTGCAAAGTGAACTGCAAAGTGGAGGTAAGTATGACATGTTTGTTATTTTTAAAAAAAACAAGGATTTACAACCCCTTTAAGATTTCCCTTCACTGGAACTAAGGGGTCAAGCCCAACCCCTGAAAAACAACCCCACACCATAAACCCCACTTCAGCCAAATGATTTGGACCAGTGCACAGAGCATGGTCCATAAAGACATAGATTTTATTGGGATTTTATGTGATAGACCAACACAAAGTGGCACATAATTGTGAAGAAGAAATAAATGGTTTTCAAATTCAAATTTTTGCAAATAAATATCTGAAAAGTGTGGCTTGCATTTGTATTCAGCCCCATTTACTCTGATACCCCCAACTAAATACTAGTGGAGCCAATTGCCTTCAGAAGTCACCTAATTAGTAAATAGAGTCCACCTGTTTGTAATTTAATCTCAGTATAAATACATCTGTTCTGTAAAGCCCTCAGAGGTTTGTTAGATAACCTTAATGAACAAACAGCATCATGAAGGCCAAGGAACACACCGGACAGGTCAAGGATAAAGTTGTAGATGGAAGTTTAAAGCAGGGTTAGGTTATAAAAAAATATCCCATGCTTTGAACATCTCACGGAGCACTGTTCAATCCATCATCCGAAAATGGAAAGATTATGGCACAACTGCAAACCTACCAAGACATGGCTGTCCATCTAACAGGCCAGGCAAGGAGAGCATTAATCAGTGAAGCAGCTAAGAGGCCCATGGTAACTCTGGATTCTGGAAGAGCTGCAGAGATCCACAGCTCAGTTGGGAGAATCTGTCCACAGAAAAGCTATTAGTCGTGCACTCCACAAATCTGGCCTTTATGGAAGAGTGACAAGAAGAAAGTTATTGTTGAAATAAATCCATAAGAAGTCCCATTATCAGTTTGTGAGAAGCCATGTGGGGGACGCAGCAAACATTTGGATAAGATGAGACCAAAATTGAAATTTTTGGCTTAAAAGCAAAACGCTGTGTGTGGGGGAAAACTAACACTGCACATCACCCTTAATCACACCATCCCCCATGGTGGTGGCAGCATCATGTTGTGGGGATGCTTTTCTTCAGTAGGGACAGGGAAGCTGGTCAGAGTTGATGGGAAGATGGATGGAGCCAAATACAAGGCAATCTTAGAAGAAAACCTGGCCCGGCTTTGGAGGCGTGGATCTCCTCTCTGCATCTGCCCGGTCACCCATCCACGGCCCTGCCACGGCCAAGGGTGCTGCCAAGTACTGCCTGCCTGAAATGTGTTATCCTGAGGCCCAGCGTCTCCAATCTGCTGCCTCTGACACACTGCTCTAGGCCTTCCCCACACTGGCACTGCCTTACTTCCTCACATCCTTACTACTGTGCCCCTGCCTGTGTGTCTGCTGTGTGGGGGTAGGCTGCTGGTGCACATTGACTGCCTGTACACCTTGTGGAAGGCAGGGACTTGAGGCCTACGGCCAGCTTGGGTCGCATCTAGCCATCCACTAGCCACCCATCCGGGCATGATCGATTGACCTTTATAGTGGTCTCCCTGGATAAAATACCTGATGTCCTCCTCCAAAAAAAAAAAAGGGAAGGGGTACTCTAAAACCAATAATACCGACACTCCGGACCGGCTGCTACCGCCCACCACCCCGCAAACGGATCCCATACTGATCGGTCGGCTTCGGGCCCTGGTGGGCGATCTAGAAATGGAGCCTGGCAAGTCTCAGATGGCGGAGCGGTCAGCCTCACTGTCTCCAGACAGTACAGCTATGATCCTTGCTGCGATTGAGCAAAGTAGGACCTTGCTGCTGGTGCACATTGACCATCTTGCTGAGGAGTGCAACTTAATACGGAATGACCTCGACAAAATAAGAGAGAGAATGGCCGAAATGGAAACCAGAGTGTCAGCCACCGAAGATCTTACAGCCACCGATGCCGCCTCCATCGCTGAGTTGCAGCGCACAATACAGTCCCGTGTTGCAAAATCTGACGATGCTGAAAACAGATACAGGCGCAATAATATCAGGGTCCTGGGCCTACCTGAGAGAGAAGAGGGGGATCGCCCTGCTGAATTTGCAAAGGAGTTCTTTAAAACTCTCCTGGGCCTTACGGATGTCCCACCAACTTACGTGGTTGAAAGGGCTCACCGGGTGCCCGCTGGCCGTGCCATCCCAGGGAATTTCCCCCGCCCGTTTCTGGTCTGCTTTCTCAACTATAGGGACAGGGACAGGATCCTTTCTGAAGCCCAGACACATCCCAATCTAAGATATGGCAACTCCTCGGTTCTTCTTTTCCCCGACTTCTCGGCTGACTTGCAGAGAAAGAGGAAATCCTTCAATGATGTTCACAGATGATTCAGAGATAAGAACATAAAATACAGCATGCTTTACCCCAGCCACCTGCGGGTCCAACACGACGGGGCAATACATTTTTTTGACAACCCTGCGGATGCAGATGACTGGCTGACCACCCTACAATAAAGGATTCTGCTTATAATTCTACCTGTTGCACGGATCGTTCATATCCTTGTTCAATCCATCCTACACACCTTTGGCTAATGGCAGAGCAACTGCAAATGCACTTCTACACGTGACTCACAGTTGACCCTCACGGTTTGTTGTTTTCTGAGAAGAGATAGACCTGGTGCTCTCCATTTTCTTGGAGGTACTGCAACACCGTTCCAGACTGCCCAGTCCTTCTTGCTGTGATTAGATACACGTCCCCCACTATTGCCTACTGTTATTGGTTGAACACGAGCTGTGGTCATCCCAGGAATTTAGCGAAGTTATTGACCCGCTATTCTCCACTCACCTGGAGGGACTTTAAAATAGCCATAGTTGAGCCTGCAGCTTCAGTTCAGTGCTGCTGAGGACTGTAGTGTGGCCTAGTTCTTAGGTTACCACTTTACAATGTTGTGTTCAGTTTTGGGTATAGACCGGCTTCGGCCCATCCCCAGTGTTTTTGGGGGGTGCCCGGTACCGGTAGGAAAGCACGCAGTACTTGGGAAGTTGTATTGTTTTCTATATGTTATGTGTGGTTGGCTCTGGCTCTAAAAACACTCATCAAGTGGGACTCAGTTGGGACTCATTCACCCTGAAGTTATCAATTCTCCCCTGGGATCCTGGCGTCACGTGATCAAGGAACAATGTCAGTGATATCATGAAATGTCAGAGGCCTCCACTCCATATTTTAAAGGGCACTGATGTTCCAGTATGTCAAGGCGCACAACCCGCAGGTACTGATCCTACAGGAGACCCACTTGATGGGTGGCAAACTGATGGCCTTTAAAAAGCCCTGGGTTCAGAGAACTTTTCATGCCACGTATTCAACGTATGCCAGGGGGTCTCAATCCTGATAAATAAATCCTACCCATGTAAAATTGAGGCGGTCCATACAGACCCCCATGGCAGATTTGTAATTGTGGTATTGATGGCCTGGCAGCAAAGGTATATTATTGTAGGAGTTTATATCCCACCACCTTTCAAACCGGAAGTGTTGTACACTATTTTGGAGAGGATTACCCCGTACTGTCCAGCTAAATTGTTAATCCTAGGAGACTTCCACAACACCCTCTCCCCTGATCTTGACCGGCCCACGCCATCACAGTCCTCTACTGGGGACCTGCTGGGGTAGACACACTCGGAAGGGGTTACTGAGGTGTGAAGGTGGTTACATCCCCAGACTAATGCATACTCGTGTTTTTCTACCTCATATAAAACCTCCTTCATAAATTATTACGCGTTTGCAAATCACCTTATGTTAACTGACATAGTGGAGGCAACATACCTACCTAGCAGGCTTTCTGATCACTCCCCCCTCAAGATCATTATGCGGACCCGAGAAAAACACAGCGGCTCCATGTGGCCCCTTGGGGCCCACTGGATCTCACATGACGAGATATCAGGGCAGACCTCACAAACCGTGAATTTTGGGAACATAACGCGGGGTCATCCTCTCCTCCCACAGTATGGGATGCCTTAAAGGCGTTCACTTGAGGACACTATATGTCAGCGATTAAGGCGGTAAAGGTAAATCAACAAGCCAGCACAACACGGTTGGAAGGGGAGATTGGGGAGGCATCAGCCACTTACGGGTCTGACCCCTTAGTCTCCAATTTCGAACGGCTGCAATCCACCAAAAGAGATCTCCAACTCCATCTCACGAAAGTCACTCATCTAGAGTTATTCCACACCAAACAAAGATTCTTTGAGCCGGGTGATAGAATGGTAGACTGCTAGCAGTGATGTCCCATCACAACACCCCTGTGACTCTGATCCCCGAATTGGTTTCTCCTACAGGTGAGTCTATTACATCCCAGGAGGGTATCCTGATGGAGTTTCAGGCCTTTTATCAGACACTATACAGTACCACGCTCCCTCTGGATATGACTCCTGACGAGCTGGCGCCTCTCCCGGACCCCCTGGCTCTGGGGTGGCTCTCAGATGAGAAGAAGTCCCATCTGGTCAAGCCTATCACTGCAGAGGAAGTCCATGCTATTATTAACACATTGGCAACTGAGAAGGCCCCGGGCCCTCATGGTCTACCCGTAAATTTTACCGGTCTCATGCGGATCTCCTGGCCCCCCTGCTGGCAGACCTGTATACCCAATGTCTGGAGGGGGGAGCACTCCCACCCTCCATGGCAGATGCGCACATTATTCTAATCCTTAAGCCCAATAAAGATCCCAAACAGTGCGCCTCATACAGGCCCATAGCGCTTCTCAACACTGATTTCAATATGTTATCTAAATTAATTACTGTTAGACTCAACCCACTTCTGTCCTCCATTATAGACACAGACCAAACTGGGTTCATGGCCCATAAATCAAAGGACATTAACCTCCACAGACTATTCACCAACTTACATGCCATACATGACAATTTGGGCACTAGAACGGTTGCCTCCTTCGATATCGAAAAGGCATTCGATTCGATCAAATGGCTATTTCTCTGGGAAACCCTGCGGAGGATGGTATTTCCGTTGGTTTTTATTGCCTGGCTGCAAACTATATACAAATCTCCGAAGGCGGCCATCAGACTGGGGGGTGACGTCTCTCCCCCATTCCCGCTGTCCAGGGGTACCAGGCAGGGCCCTCTCTCTCGAGCACTGTTTGCAATAGCTATGGAACCAGTGGCGGAGGCAATGCGGGTCTCACCCCACATAATAGGTTTAAAAATAGCGTGGCTGGAGGAGAGGATAGCTCTGTACGCGGACGACCTCCTACTCTTTCTGAACGACGCGGACTCCTCCCTTAGAGGAGCGCTGCGAGTATTGACTGATTTCTCTAAAATAACGGGAATACGGGTGAAATGGAAAAAATCCCAGTTGCTAGCTATTGACCCTGAGGCAAAAAGACTGGCCCGCCGGCTCTCCAGCTGCAATGGGTAGACAAAATGGTGTACTTGGGGGTGCGCGTCTCGAGAGACGCATCCAGCTTTATCCCCCTTAAACTAGAGCCGGTGGTCCAAGGAGTTAAGGCCAAATTAAAAGCCTGGGAGAACCTTCCTCTATCCTTATTAGGCCACATTAACTTAATTAAAATGAAAATCATACCTAAATTTACCTACCTATTCCATAATTCCCCACAATGGATACCTTGCTTATTTTTTACGAAATTGAACCAAATTTTCTCCTCCTTCCTCTGGGGCCCAAACCCCCCCAGATTTAAACTGTCCACACTAATGCGTCCGGTGTCGCAGGGGGGTTTGGCGTTTCTGGACTGCCAGAAATATTTTCTGGCAGCCCAGCTGGTAACGGCAGTTTGGTGGCTAGTGCCAGACGTGTCCATCTCAGCGGCAGTTCTGGAGTTGGCGGTGGTCCGTTCTGTGGAGGCCCTAACACATTTACCCCTTTGAGGTCCCAAAGCTCCGTACGATTTGACCACCTCCATGCACACGACTCTAAAGGCCTGGAGGGCGGGACTGGGACTTGAGAAGTTCCCACAGAATGCAGTTTCCCCACATTCCCCCCCTGTGGAACAACCCTACCTTACCCCATTTTTACTCACTACCAGACCCCAAAATATGGGCCATATGTGGTATTAAACTGTTATCTGGCCTCACCACCGGCACGACTATACACCCCCTCAATCATCTAGTATCCCACAACAATGTGCCCCCCTTGCATCTATTTCGCTATATGCAACTGTCTCATGCGTTTAAAGCCCAAATAATACCCAACGACACGCAAATAGTGCAATCTGATCTGGAGAGGGTCATTAGATATGAATGCGCCAGGAAACCGACCTCGGTCCTCTATGCACATCTCCTTAGAGTCTCCTCTCCATATCTGTCAAAGCTCCATCAGCGATGGACACAGGACATACCAGGACTGGACTCTGAGGATTGGGAGGACATGTGGGACTTCCCCTTCAAAATCCTGGTCTCACTTCGAAACCGTCTCCTACAATACAAAATACTACACCGGGCATATATTACCCCATATAGATTGCATAAAATTAGAACCTCCCTGTCCTCGGAGTGTTGGAGATCCGGGCAACTTTATACACATCTTCTGGTCCTGCCCAGAAATTAAGGAGGACTACTGGTCACAAGTACTATCAGTAATACAGGAAGTGGTGGGAATAGATATAGCCCTGACCCCGCAGATATGTCTTCTAGGCTTAGTAGAAGAATTAGCCCCCAGGATAGCGGAAAGAACTCTGATAGGACTCCTGATATTCTATGCCAGGGAAATTATCACTCTCTGCTGGAAAAAATGTGTCCCGCCGTCCATATTGTTATGGAAAACACATGTCAATAAAGTACTACCACTCTATAAGGAAACCTATCAAAATAGAGTATGCCCCAAAAAATACGATAGAGTGTGGGCCAAATGGCTATCGGAGGCCTCCACGGCAACCGCAGACTGATTGAGCATGTACATAATACCACTCTACGGGTGGATGTGATTTTGATACATTGGGTGATTTCTTTTTCTTTTTTTCTTTTTTGTATTGTAATCTCTGATATGGGTTTATTGGATATCTATTATTGTCCCTTGGGCCTCGACTGAAAGACTTGATCCTTAGACATTTCAATTGAGCAGGAGCCAATACACCACAAGGTTGTTTGTTCTTTTCTTGTGGACGTGCTACAGCTGTATGTTACTAATGATGGAAGCAGCCCAATTGCCGGCTGGCACTGACCCCTGTGTGGGTCTAGTCCCAATGCTGTGGCAGGTCTACTGTTGTTTGTTTGTATTTCTTATACTCAATAAAAATATTTTCCCCAAAAAAAGTGAATAAATAAAAACTTGCAAAAATCTGCAGAAACTAATCCATAACAATGTTTAGGTGGCTGCTAGCAGTAATGTGCATTCCCACACCCTATGTATATATATATAATTGAAATGTGACACTGCTGCACCTACCTTAATACCTCTATAAGTGCATGCTAATTAGCACTGGGTAACACTCCAAACTGTAACGTATATATAATAAATATTGATCGACTTATGAACTAATACTACTACAATAATCATCAAACAAATTAAATATAAATAAAAGCCCTTAGTGTCCAAATAAATGTATTCTTGTTATCTTCCACCTATAGTGAACCAACAAAATCATATGTGCTGTGAATCCTACCACCGTTCACTTATGCACTCACCTTTTGTAGTGGACCTGCACAATTTCAGGTCAAATAACACCTTTCCCACTCTGCGCTTGTTGTAAATCCCACTTGGATATGTTCATATTTCAATTTCCTCCTCCACTCTCCACTTTATATATGAAATACCACATCCAGTTAAAATAGGTGAATTATTGTAGGAATGGGATTTTAAAGGCGCAAAAATGCATAATATAGAAAGATAAAAATCATCCAATATAGAATACAATTAATTGAAAGTGCAGACTTGTGACAATTTCTCTACATATGTTTCGCCAATTGATTTGGCAGCCACATCTTTCCCAGGATTGAATGAATCCATCAGTTACAAATCGTTCCTCTAATTTAGTTTGTTTAATCTATAGTCATTATGCAAAAGTTCCTCTTGATCTGTTATAATTTGGGTCACAATTTGTTAGCCCACCTTCTTATGGGCTCTATTGATTGAATATTATGTAAACCCTTTTATGGCTGAAGCCTCGTACACACGACCGAGTTTCTCGTCGTAAAAAACACGTCGTTTTTTTCGACGAGATTCTTGTTAACCTTGTCGATTTTCTCGTCAAGCTTTCCATGCGTACACACTGACATTTCCCAATTTCCTCGTTGTTCTCCGTGGTCACGTCCAGCACGTACGACGGCACTATAAAGGGGAAGATCTTTTTTCTTGGCGCCACCCCTTGGGCTGCTTTTGCTGATCTCGTGTTACCGCGTGTGAAGTAAAAGTTTGGGAAGAGAGGATTCGCGCTTTTCAGTCTTCGTACTTTTCAGATCGTTTTCTGCGGTTCAGTTTGTGCTTGTGGGTTCATATCTTGACTTTCAGGGCGTCTAGGCAGGTCGTATCTGTTTTACAGTGCGTTCTTGCCTGTTCGTTTCTGTTTTTCAGTTCGTTATTCATAGGCCTTGCTGTTCTAAAGTGCGTTCTGTTCTGTACGTTCTGATAAGACGACCGTTTCCTAGCCATGTCGCCTGGACGTTCTCGTCGTCGAGTTCGTGCTGTGCGTGCGCTTGGTGTTGGTCTGCTTGTTTTGGACCAAGACCAGTCCATGAATGGTGTGAGGAGGAGTTCATGGACCAAGAATTGGTTGCTCCAGTGGGACCAAATCTGCCATATGCCTCTGCTGCGGGAGATCGTCGAGAATAATCCTGAGGACTACAGGAATTTTCTGCGGATGTCTGACCCCGTTTTTCAGGAACTGTTGGCTTTGGTGTCCCCCTATATTACCAGGAAGGACACCGTTATGCGGGAAGCCATCAGTGCTGAGCAGAGGCTCATCGCCACGTTACGTTATCTGGCGACAGGGAGAAGTCTTCAGGACTTGAAGTTCACGACAGGCATTTCCCCCCAGGCTCTGGGCCTCATAATCCCAGACACCTGTTCTGCCATTATACAAGTCCTGCAGGAGGACTATATTAGGGTAAGTTTTCTCCATTAACATCACATTTTATGTATTACATGTATGCTAATGTATTGTATTTCTTTCATCCTTCCCTAATTACCATGATTGTAATATGCTGAGAATGTCCCATTTGTCCTCATGCATGCTGGAAGCTTTAGATTGCCCCTTTTTTCTCCTCCATGCATATTTCCCTTCACTAACCTTTCCAGCAGGGGCGCCTGTTGCTCCAAATGTTTGGGGGTTCAAACCCCAATTTAGGAAATAAACTTCCTCCTTTTTTGCTCTGGTGCCTATTAAACGCCCCCATTTGTTCCCTCCAATGCAGCCATTTTGTTCCCTCTAATGCAGCCATTTTGTACCCTCCAATGCAGCCAGTTCCCCCCCAGCCCTGCACTTACCTTCTTGTGGTCAGCGCCATCCTTCTTCTGTCCTTGATGTCTTCTCCTTCCCTTGATGTTGCATCAGCCAATCATGTTACCATTAAACAGACTTGGTGAACATGATTGGCAGAGCAGCCTGTCAGTGTTTACCCAAGGAATGCCCCCCCCTGCGTCCCCTATTTAACTTTTCTGCAGCCAATTACATCCCTCAGGCTGTAATGTGCAAGACAATTTTCCTTACTGTTTCTGATATGCAATTTTAAGCCCATAAATGCCGCAGTTCTTCATATGTCGGTCGCTTAACAGGGGGCCATCCACCTGAATAGTGGGCGGCATAGACAATACATAGGTTAATGCAAGGCATGAACCTATGTATTGTTCTGAGTGACGGGCACAGGAGAGAGGGGGCAGTGCTCCAACGCCCACTCTGGACGCACCGCCACTGCAATGCTATCCTGTGGCCAAACACATCTACCCCCCCTCCCCATTATAATTTATTAATGGACCATCATAGGGGGTGATGAATATGATACATGAGCCTTCCATTATACTTATTTAAAACACCTTAATAAACGTAGTCTTTGCTTGATGTTGGCCTCTAATGTATTTTCTTAGAATATACTTATAATGTTTGATTTGTGTATTCTAATATTTTTTCATCTTGTTTGACTCCACAGCTTCCTTCCACGCCACAGGAATGGCAGACTGTGGCATCGGAGTTTGCCACGCGGTGGGACTTCCCCAACTGCGGTGGTGCTATAGATGGGAAGCACGTCCACATCGTGCCGCCACCCCGTTCTGGGTCCTACTACTTCAATTACAAGGGGTTTCATAGCATTGTGCTGATGGCGGTGGTGTCAGCATGGTATGAATTCCTCTATGTTGATGTAGGGAAGAATGGCCGGATGTCCGATGGGGGATCCTTCATCCAGACGGAGTTTGCCCTCCGTCTCCAGAGTGACGACCTTGCATTGCCACCGGATGCAGGGAATATTGAAGGACTCCCCTTTGTTTTTTTGGCTGATGAAGCCTTCGGGCTCGGACCACATCTTATGAGGCCATTTCCTCAGAGGACCCTGACCCCAGAGAAGAGGGTGTTCAATTACCAGCTGGCCAGGGGCCGAAGAGTCGTTGAAAATGCCTTTGGCATAATGGCCAGCCGGTTCCGCCTTTTTATGACTCCCATCCACTTGGCGGACTACAAAATAAACTATGTAGTGTTATGCTGCTGTGTGCTACACAATTTTCTTTGCCACAAATCTAATTCATATATAGCCTCAGTTTTGCCTGAGGCTGGACTTTCCCCTGATAATCCCCTGCCGGGCCTGGAATCTGCCCGTGCTGGCTTGCCCCCCCAAAATGCCCGTGAGGTTCGGGACAAATACATGGACTATTTCACGGGTAGGGGGGCAATTCCTATGCCAGGCTATGTCTAAAGATTCCTGGAGAACGATCCAAATAAAAATCTTGTTTAAACTTCTAACTTTTGTTGGTTTCCTGTCTCCTAGTTTGTCTTAGTGCATTTGTAGTGCCAAGTGTATTTTCCTTTAGTAAATACCAACCATTTCAATATGTAACCTTTAAAAATGTACCAAATAAGGTTAGAGAAGCTACACGTTGTTTGTGTTCAAATCTTTTACTATGTGCAAATTCACACACCTTTTTTTTGTTTTTTAACATTTTTTGTTTGCCTGGCCACAAACCGGCAATTATTTTCTTAGGAAAATACAAAAACAACAGTTGCATTCCAAATATTACAAAATTGGATACCTCAGAGCAATCTGAGACATTCACTTACACAAACTATATGTCTCTATGTGCCCGTCCTAATATGGGGTCCTGCCACCTCTTGCCCAGCCAAAAATTGAATATGCACACAATTGGGATTATTTTCCTATAGGGATTTTAGACTCCTGATCCCTATTGTCAACATGTGCTATCTGCCATCAGGGGTGATCAATGGACGTGTTTTGGGGGTGCAACCCCTTCCTCAGTTCACCTACTTTAGATACGAGGAAGGGGTTGCACCCCCAAAAGACGTACATGGATATCCCCTGATGGCAGATAGCACATGTTGACACACTGTGTGCAGATTCAATTTTTGGCTGGTTTGATTGTCAAAAAGTTTTTTAAAAGTTGAAGAATAAACATGAACAAAAGGGGGTTGGGATGCCTTATTGAATTCTCCCCAAAACATCGAGAATGTCTTTAAATGTTTGATCCATCACATGAATTATTTCTTTCATTTTGTCCAGTTCCGTGCTACATTCCATCACTTGCTAGATGAGGCGGAGGGCACTGTCAGCAGAGAAACCTGTACTATCCTTCACCCCAACATTCACATCCCCTAAAAACAAAATAAAAAGGTATTATAACTCTGCAGGCCTACCTCTCTTACCTGAAGCTGTGGTGTCAGATACTGACCTGTTGTGGTGACCAGTTCCACAACGTCATCCACCTCTCCTTCCTGCACTTCTCCTTCCTCCACCTCAACTTCCTCTACATCCTTCGTTTGTGGGTCTTTGGGAGTTTGGGGTTGTTGTGAAGCTGTGGGGTTCTTGTGCTCCCTGGAGTGTCCTCCTCCCAGTCTTCTCTCCCCTATGAGAATCAAACAAAAGGTAGAGTTATCACACAGAAAATCTCTATGTAAAAAAAAAAAACAGGCTAAATTGCTTGGAAGTGGGGTACAAGTGTGTGTTTGGGCGGAAGTTAAAGATGAATGCATTATTTCTGACCAAGAATATGCTTAGTATTCACCTTTGTCTGTCATTTTTTAGACATGTAGGCAACAGAAAAATTCTCTGATGCACCTGTGTGGGACACCCAAAAAAGGCGGGTCTGGTGGCCCACACTATAGTGCTCCAAAGTACAGATGTGGAAGCAGCTGCTGAGTGTCCTCTCCTTTACACTGACAAAAGTTTGCATTTCATTCTCTTTACAAACACATCATCTAGCCTAAAACTTTGTGCCCCAAATTTCACAAAAAAAGGCAGATGTCTAATTACTTTTGTGGCTGTAAAATAAGCCAAAACAGCGGATAGTGGCCGAACGAAGTGTCTGTAACGTAACGAACGATTACTGTGCCCAACCAAGTTCAAAATATAACATTTTGTAAGGGAGTCCAATAAGAAAAAAAAAAAAAACAGCAACATGTCAGTTTAGAAAAGGATTAATAGCAGAAAAGTGTACATTTTACTTACTTTTTGCGAGCATTCTCTTAATGCTCCTTAACTGCTCTGGCTCCCTCAGTTTGAGGTCTGACCACCTCTTTCTGAGCTGCTCATTTGAGCGTTTCACCCCGAAATTCGTCTTCAGACTCTTCACGGCTTTAGTGAGGATTTTGGCCTTCCTTCTATTTGGTTTGCTATACGGCCCATGCTTTGCGTCATAATCAGACTTGAGCAAGATGTCCACCATCTCCGCCATCTCGGCAAAAGACATATTCGATGCCTTGAATCTCCTCCTTGATCGTGACGTTTCCTCGTTCTCCGGGCTTGTCTCCTCCTCGTTAGTTGCTGAATTATCAGACACCTGCTGTAACTCCGCCATATCTGTCTGCGCGCCGAAAGAGAAGGGGCGGGGAAAAGATGTTAGTTAGAACGTAATGGGCGGGCGACGTGTGCGGAGCGACGTGTTCGTATTTTGACGCATGCGTGGTGTGTATATAGCAAACACACATGTGACTATAGTACGTTCAGTGTGCGGAGAGAGGAGTTCAAGTGACGGACGTGCGAACGAAGGTATGTGATTTTGAGACTGTGCCAAATTGTTGGCCTATACTGTTTTGAGAATGTTGTAGGATATATATGGTGACTACGATGTTAAGGAGGTTAGACTGTTTGCCTCACATTAGTTATATATTATTTCTTAAACTTGCAGATACAATATGAATGTCTTTATTAGCGACAAAGAGTTCCTGGCGGAATTTATTGACCGGGTAAGGGAGCTGCCCACTCTGTGGGAGACGAAAAACCCCATCCATAAAAAAAGAGGGGTGAGAAAAGCAGCGCTGGAGAAGCTGCTCCCATTTGTGCAGACCAAGGTGCCCACAGCCACAGCAAAACAAGTGGACACTAAAATTGGGAGCTTGAGAGGCACCTACAGGACTGAACGCTCTAAGGTCCTGGCTTCTCAGAGGTCAGGAGCAGCAGCAGGTGATGTGTATGTCCCGATTTTGTGGTACTACAGCAGGATGTCCTTCCTGGATGACCACATTGAGGCAAGGCCATCACTCTCCACTCTTCCCCCCAGACTTCCCTGCAGCCAACCTGAGCCTTCCCTGGAGCAAGAGGAGGCAGCCATCCTGGATGATCCTGATTTGGCCATCTGGAGCCAGGTATAGTATTAAATGAAAATGTATTGGGATAAAATTAATGTTTGACAAATATGTCAAGATGAGAAACATACAATATTTTGGGTTCCACAAGTGAAATCAAGATCTCTAGACATTAGTCTGCACTTAATTGGGTGCTATATAGTCAATCTGATGTAGGTGTAAATTAGAAAAAATGATTTCTGGATTTACATTCTAATTGCTTCAATCATGTTTATAAAGTTTGATGCAAAGATTAAACCAACATATTAAACTATGTCCCTTTTTCATACACAGGATGAAATCAGCCAGGAGGAGGGTCTGGAAACTGTCAGGGAGGAGGAGGAAGGGCCCAGTGGCAGCCAGGAGGAGGCAGGGCCCACTGTGAGCCAGGAGGAGGCAGGGCCCAGTGGCAGCCAGGAGGTGGCAGGGCCCAGTGGCAGCCAGGAGGTGGCAGGGCAAAGGAGAAGCACCAGATCCCAGGTGCCTCCCATCCGGCTTCCCAAAAGAGGCAGGAGGGACAGGACCACCAGTGAGGCAGCAATGGCCCTTATTAAAGAGGCCCATGCCACCCTCAAAGAGCCCACATCCCCTGAAGAGGCCATTGCCGGCCTAGTGGAGGCAAAGTTCCAGGTGATGAGCATGGAGCAACGCCTCCTATGCGAGCCCCTGCTCATCACCTTGCTCAACAAGGGGGTGATGGAAAAAATTACCCCCAATACCGCCATTTGTGAGGTGGCACAACTGTCCCAACCTCAACCTCCTCCTCCACCTCCACATTCTTCTTCTGCCCCACCCCCTTCTCCTCCACCTCCACCTTGTTCTTCTGCGCCACCCCCTTCTCCTCCACCTCCACCTTGTTCTTCTGCACCACCCCCTTCTCCTTCACCTCCTCCTCCTGACAGGAGTACCCCTCCAGTGGCCCAGCCTCCAGCCAAACGAAGAAGGAAGGCTGCAGGGAAGGCTTCAGGAAAGGTTGCAGGGAAGGTTGCCAGGAAGACGAGGAAGTGATGGCCTTGCTTCATTGTGGTCGGACAGAAGGCATCCTGTTGTAGTACCACACACTTGGGACATATATATCACCTGCTGCTGTTCCTGACCTCTGGGAGGCCAGCATCAGATTGTGTTCAGAAATGTTGGCCTTCTCAAGCTCCCAATTTTAGTGTCCACACAGGGTTGCTGTGTGCTCTGGGGTCCCTGGGATGCACAAATGGCAGCAGCTTCTCCAGCGCTGCCTTCTCTTTATTTTAGTTCAAACATGAATAAATGTTATTTTTCTTTAAGTTCATACTTGACTATGTGTATTTGTAAAAATGTAAAATCTAGCTTTGGAGTAAGCAGATACATTTGACTGACAAAAAAAGGGACAGATAACAACCCCCCAAAAAAATAACTAGATCGTATTTCCCAAAAAAGGGTGTAAAATTTACATAATATATATTAAAAGATTCTATGGGAGATCACTACCAAAACATTGCGAAATTACAAATAACATCAGTTAGAAAAATATCTAATTTCTTGTTCATACATCACGGGACACAGAGCAGCATAGTCATTACTATGTGGGTTATATAGATTACCTTCAGGTGCTGGCACTGGCAACTTCCAAAACAGGAAGTACCCTCCCCTATATAAGCCCCTCCCATCCGGGAGTACCTCAGTTTTTTGCCAGTGTCTAAGGTGTTGGCCAAGGTTAACATGTATTCATCTGGGCTTGTGTACAGGTTCTCTGGGCCTTAGCAAGCTATTCCGGATCCGACCAAAAAAGCTTCATAGCTAAACGGTCGGTACCCGGGCCTTGCAGAGAAGAGCAGGGTTTTGCCTGTAATGCCTCTCTTAGGAGGGCTGGACCCTGGGATCCAGAGCTCTGGTCATACCCAAAACCAAGAGGCTATCTGTGCAGGGTGCTATACAGGTCCAGGGGAGTGGAATCCTTGGGAACCCGGTCCCTGAAGGTCTAGTACAATGCCTGCCGTGAGAGGTGAAGTTTGGGCTTCTGTGGACCAAACAAAGTCCTGCGGCGGGGAAAAGGTAAGTGGGGGCCCCTCAGGAACTTGGTTCTATTGAGGGGACCCCCAAGCCTAATATGTCTTTCTGCCTGTTACCTAAAGGGTATTCCCGCTAATAGCTGTATATGCCTAAGAAATCCTAGAAATGTTTTTTCATAAGGGAAGTTTTAAAAAAACTGTAAACCTGGAAATGTTTTTTCATAAAGGAGGTTTAAAAAAAAAAAAAAAAAAAAGACAAAGGTGCGGTACCTGTGTTTGTCCACTAGAGGCCGCTGTGGAACGTCTTTTTTCTTGGGACTATTCCTTCCATGGTGAAAGTCCAGGCAGATGAGTGAGCTCTCTATCAGGGAAGCTGCATTCCTCTGTCATGCTGCCAAGTAGTTTCCTTCCATCCCCGAGTCCTGGTGAAACAGGGACCCTGGCTCCTCTCCCTACATGGCGCCAAGAGCGCACACGTGCACGCGCGCGCGCGCACACATGCTTTCCTTTTATAAGGTTTAGCTTAAAAAAAGGGGGCGGAGCCTGGCGGATGACGCGCTCTGTGCGCCCAGCGCTTCTGCGCATGTGCGGGCGTCCCAGCAAGATAAAAGGACTCAGTCCACGCTGCTTGCTATGGACACAGAGCATGAAAAGGAGCTGGTAGCATGGTATAGGGGCTTACAGCGGGCGGTTGATACAGGCATCCCCAGAAAGACGCATTAGTAGACACCCACTGATGTACATAGCAGCAAATTGCATTAGACTATTTCAGTAAGGGGTGTATTGCGGCTGGAATACCTCAGCTTTGAACTAAGGAATATGCCGCCTAAAAAACTCCGAGATATACCTCTCAGGAAGTGTAGGGGGTCTCCATCGGGCTCTGAGGATCTGGAGCAGTCATCTGCACCCTCCTCCCCTGAGAAATCAGAGGTTAATACCCATAAGGAACCCCCGGGAGTGCCAGGTACTGCGGCTGTCCTCAGTCCACCTGCTCCTGCATATATAACAGAGGAGGTTTTTTCCTCAACTCTGGAGGGATTGGAGCAGAGATTGGCAGCATTGATCGCTTCTTCTCTACAGGAAAGAAAGCGCGCCAGATCTCCATCACCTCCATTAGAGTGCCTGTTAGCAGAGCAACAGTCCCAGGAAGGGACCGACCTACCTGAAGGGGATCAGGAGGAGGTTAGCTCTGTTTTTGAGGAATCGACAGTAGATGAACCATTTTCAGCATCGCAGACTGAAAGATTGTGGGTCCAGACCCTAACTGACATGGTTCGATCTGCATTTAAAATGCCTCTTGTTGAACCATCAACTACTGCTGTCTCCTCATTGGGGTCGCTAAAAGCTCCCCAGGTTAATTGCTCCTTTCCAATACATCCATTATTGGAAGGACTTATATACCAGGACTGGGAACATCCTGATAAACTATTTGTTCCGCCTAAAAGGTTTCCGGTGATCTATCCCATGGAGGAAAAGTTCACCCAGAGATGGAATGTTCCTACGGTGGATGCAGCCATCTCTTCTGTGAACAAATCACTGACATGTCCAGTAGATAATGTTCAAATGTTCAAAGATCCAGTGGATAAAAAATTGGAATCTTTATTAAAATCTGCTTTTTCCACAGCAGGGGCTGTTACACAGCCAGCAGTGGCAGCTATTGGGGTCTGCCAAGCTTTAAAGGATCAAATGAAAATGGTCCTGAGGGATTTGCCAGACCAGCAGGCCCAGGCTCTGGCTGATCTGCCTAGAGCATTATGCTTTGCGGTTGACGCCATCAAGGATTCTATCCATCAGGCCTCCCGCCTCACGCTGTCTTTGGTACATATGCGTAGGCTTCTGTGGCTCAAAAACTGGTCTGCTGAAGCTCCCTGTAAGAAGCTCTTAGTTAGCTTCCCATTTCATGGGGAACGCCTTTTTGGCGAAGACCTGGATAAGTATATCCAGAAGATTTCCAGTGGTAAAAGTACTCTCTTACCGAGTAAAAAGAGGTCTAGGGGTCCATCTTTTAAGAGGACTACCTCTCCTATCCCTGCGACGTCTGCTACTAAGCAGTTCCGACGGCCTCCTCGGTCAAACTCAGGAGGTAAAAATCAGGGACAGCCACAATGTAATAAAAAGCCCTGGATCCGAAGAGGTACTAAACCAGCCTCCAAGTCAAGCCTATGAAGGGCTGCCCCCACTCAAACGGGTGGGGGGAAGACTTCAGTTGTTCGCAGAGACCTGGCGGGAGACGATCAAAGACAGATGGGTGCTCTCCGCAGTAACTCTGGGATACAAGTTGGAGTTAAAAGAGTCTCCTCCGTCCCATTTTATGTGGTCAGGCATGCCAAGAGACCCTCTAAAAAGAGGGTCTCTCCTATTGGCGTTAGAACAACTATTGCTCCAAGGAGTAATTATGGAGGTTCCTATGGAAGAGTGGGGGTTGGGTTTCTACTCAAACCTTTTCACAGTCCCGAAGCCAAACGGGGACATAAGACCCATATTGGACCTAAAGAGTCTAAACAAATTTCTAAACGTCCGGTCTTTCCGGATGGAGTCGATCCGATCGGTCACCGCTGCCCTACAAGGGGAGGAATGGTTAGCCTCGATCGACATCAAAGATGCTTACTTGCATGTTCCCATCTTTCCAGGTCATCAAAAATTCCTACGCTTTGCAGTAGAAGGGCGCCATTTTCAGTTCAGAGCCTTACCATTCGGTCTGGCCACAGCACCACGAGTGTTCACAAAAATTCTGGCCCCACTGTTGGCCGATCTAAGAACACGGGGTGTAACGATAATGGCATACCTAGACGACCTGTTGTTGATGGACCACTCAGTTGCCAAGCTAGAAGTGGTAATTGTCGATACAATCAAGTATCTAGAGTCTCACGGTTGGGTCATCAACCTGGACAAGTCAGCCCTACAGCCAGTGAAAAACCTGGTATATCTAGGGCTACGGCTGGATTCAGACCAGAGGAAGATTTTCTTACCTCTAGACAAGGTATCCTCTTTGAGGGCCTTGGTCCGTCTGCTTTGTGCAAAAAGACAGCCGTCCATACGCCTGTGCATGAGGCTGCTAGGAAAGATGGTAGCATCATTCGAAGCTGTACCATACGCCCAATTCCACTCAAGGAATTTACAAAGGGCCATATTGTCAGCATGGAACGGAAAAGTTCAGGCTCTAGACTTCCCGATGGCTTTGTCCCCTTCCGTTCGGAAGAGTCTCTGCTGGTGGTTGATCCCCCAGAATCTCCAGAAGGGAAAACCCTTCAGCCCGATATCTTGGAAGGTGGTCACTACAGATGCCAGCCTTATAGGCTGGGGGGCAGTACTGGAGCAATGGTCTCTCCAGGGCAGATGGTCAAATGTAGTAAAAACCCTGCCCATCAATCTCTTAGAGATACGAGCAGCCCGGTACGCCCTAGTAACCTGGACATCCAGACTCCAAGGGTCCCCTGTCAGAATTCAATCAGACAATGCCACAGCAGTGGCATATATCAATCATCAGGGAGGCACCAGGAGTCGTGCAGCCCAGAGGGAAGTAAGTCACATCCTGGAATGGGCAGAAAAGCATGTCCCATGTATATCAGCTGTCTTCATTCCAGGGGTGGAGAATTGGAAGGCGGACTTTCTGAGTCGCCAACAGTTATGCCCAGGGGAATGGTCCCTTCATCCCGAGGTCTTCCGAGCAATATGTCAGCGGTGGGGAACACCGGATGTAGATCTGCTAGCATCCAGATTCAACGCAAAGGTGGACAGATTTGTCTCCCGGACAAGGGATCCCCTCGCTTGCGGCTCGGATGCTCTGGTGTTCCCTTGGGATCAGTTCAGACTGATATATGCATTCCCTCCGCTACAATTGTTGCCTCGACTCCTTCGCAGAGTCAGGTTGGAGAAGAAGCCGGTGATCCTGGTGGCTCCAGCGTGGCCCCGAAGGGCCTGGTACGCGGAGATCATCAAAATGTCTGTGGGGAGTCCTTGGACCCTTCCACGTCGTCCGGACCTGCTTTCGCAAGGACCGATATACCACCCTTCCTTACTAACTCTAAGTTTAACGGCCTGGCTATTGAATCCCACATCCTAAAGAAGAGAGGTCTCTCTAACTCTGTGGTATCAACTATAATCAATGCCAGGAAGCCTGTATCCAGGCAGATCTACTATAGAGTTTGGAAGGCGTACATCACTTGGTGCGAGGCCAGAAAATGGCATCCACGTAAGTACGTTATAGGCAGAATTCTGGACTTCCTGCAGTGGGCTGTAGACAGGAAGTTTGCCTTAAGTACTATCAAGGGCCAGGTTTCGGCCTTGTCAATACTATTTCAAAGGCCCCTGGCTATGCATTCACTTGTCAAATCCTTTATGCAAGGTGTGACTCGTATTATTCCACCGATTAAGGCTCCCATATGCCCATGGGATCTAAATTTGGTTCTGTCGGTTCTGCAGAAGCAGCCATTTGAACCTTTGCGGCACATTTCCTTGGTTCTACTCACCAGGAAATTGATATTTTTAGTAGCCATATGCTCGGCTAGAAGAGTGTCGGAATTAGCCGCCATGTCCTGTAAAGAGCCATATCTGGTTATCCATAAGGACAGAGTAGTATTACGTCCTCACCCAGCCTTTCTTCCTAAGGTGGTATCGAGGTTTCACTTGAACCAGGATGTGGTTCTTCCTTCTTTTTTCCCCAAACCAAGCTCGGTAGAGGAAAAGTTATTGCATTCTTTGGATGTAGTAAGAGCAGTTAAAGCTTATCTAGAAGCCACTGCTCAGATTCGTAGAACGGATTCTTTGTTTGTTCTGCCGGAAGGCCCCAGAAAGGGTCAGGCAGCATCAAAATCTACTTTAGCCAAGTGGATTCGACAGGTCATAATACAAGCCTATGGCTTGAGAAGTAGACCGCCTCCGTTCAAAGTTAGGGCGCACTCCACGAGAGCAGTTGGAACTTCATGGGCAGTGCATCACCAGGCCTCCCTGGCGCAAATTTGTAAGGCCGCAACATGGTCTTCAGTACACACGTTTACTAGGTTCTACCAGGTGGACGTTAGAAGTCAGGAGGATGTCGCCTTTGGGCGCAGTGTGTTGCAGGCCGCAAAAGATCCTCATGCCTGATGGCGCCCAGCTTATGTATGGTGTATCCCCCCCCTCATGTGGCATTGCTTTGGGACGTCCCACATAGTAATGACTATGCTGCTCTGTGTCCCGTGATGTATGAACAAGAAAGTAGGATTTTTAAAACAGCTTACCTGTAAAATCCTTTTCTTGGAGTACATCACGGGACACAGAGCTCCCACCCCTCTTTTGGGGACACGTATTGCTTTGCTACAAAACTGAGGTACTCCCGGATGGGAGGGGCTTATATAGGGGAGGGTACTTCCTGTTTTGGAAGTTGCCAGTGCCAGCACCTGAAGGTAATCTATATAACCCACATAGTAATGACTATGCTGCTCTGTGTCCCGTGATGTACTCCAAGAAAAGGATTTTACAGGTAAGCTGTTTTAAAAATCCTACTTTTTTAATATTCCTAAAAACTTGCACGATATAATACACATAAATCTTCTTAAGAGCAGCATGAAAAAGGTTAAAAAAAGATAGTCATAACTCTGTGTGAATATCAGCAGCAAAAGAAGTTCATTCGTTTGGATTAATGTAACATTCTAACGATGATCTCAATGCACAACATTTAAACGATGCAAAAATTTGGAGCGTGACGAATGTGCTATCTCCATTACGAAGGCTTGTTTTACCAGAAGATGCGCTCCCGTCTCATAGTTGCTTGTGAGCATGCGCGCTTTTGGAAGAGTCGTAAAAGCATACACACGAACCATTTTCTCGTCACAAAACAGGCCGACGAGAAACACGACGAGGAAATCTGGAATCCTGACGAGAAAATAGAGAGCAGGTTCTCTATTTTCTCGTCGAGATTCACAGCAATTTTCTCGTCGTAAAACCATACACACGAATGGTTTTCTCGACAAAAAAGCTCACGCGGCACTTTTCTTGCCGGTTTTGGACGAGAAACTCGGTCGTGTGTACGAGGCTTGAGACTCGAGTTTTGTGACCTGTGGAATTTATTTGGATATACCTTTTGTTTTTGCCTTGTTATAGAAGCCACTACTATATTAATGATAAATTTCTGTTTACTTTGAATTACATTTTGGAATTTGTTATAGACCACATTCAATAATATCTGTTTAAATTGTATCCCTATCTTTTGGATCAGGTGACCGCACAGACGCCCAGGGCGTTTTTCTATTGTTGCCCTATTGGGCATAAATGGATAACGCCATGCGTCCTTCCACTTTGACCTGTCTATTTCCTCTCTATTTATAGATGTGGAGATATTAGCTCACAACAACATCTGATGTTTTGTTTCCAGCGGCGAATCTTTTTCCATGTCAGTGTGGCTTTGCTTTGCAATAGTCCGCTGCGTTTGTATGATGATAGTGTTTCAGGCCCACAGAGGGTATGGAAGCATCACTTACGGTTGCGCCTGTAAACACACAGTGTCACTTCCGGTTCCCAGAATACAGCGTCATTTCCGGAGCGACTGGACATGCGGTCGGACGTAACTGAAAGCGTCCGCTCCCGCTCATTTGTTTGGCGCCAATTTGGCGGACAATAGGATGGGAGGAGGCCTGTACTTAAACCCCTTGCCAGACGATTTTCATTACGGCCCGGACGTCAAAGGGGAAAGACATATGTGAAGGAAGCTGCCTTATCTGGTGAATATTAACAACAAATTTTGGAGTGCCCCCTTTTCCTTTTCCTTTTTTATGTGATTGTTGCTGACTGGTTTCTTCCTATTTTTCTCAGATCTTGGTGGCATATCTGAGAATAGGGGAACAATCTTGAAATCCTTCTTGGATCCTCTTTGTCCATGTCTGAACCTTTTATCTAGCCAGAAAAAACCATACAGGTTGGTTCTGTGAATTTTCCCCTTTTTTGGGGTTTCTTTCTGGGCGTGCCCTGTTTTTGATTTGCCTTATTTTGACAGATCTTGGTTGGAGCTTCAGAATACTTGGAAGAGCATCAGTTATTAGCTTTATCCTTTTGTCATCAATCTAAAGGTACAAAATATGCAATACCAACCCCCGCAGCACCTCAATCCCTTTTTTTTTTCCTTCCCACCCCCTCTTTTTTTATTGGACTTTTAGGTTTTCCACACTATTAATTTGGCTTTTTCATACCCTCAGACATCCCAAACGGATCCAGGATCTGGCCTTCAAATGGGCTCTACATTTATCTACCGGCCTCTGTGGTATACCAGATGATCCAATTTCAGATAGGGTTCTCTTTGATCTCCTGGCTTCTTATCCATCTAATGGTGATTGATTTCACCTACAGGTAATTGTCTAATTCCACATTGGTCTTTTATTCTTGTCCCATCCTATAGGGTATATGAATCTCTATTGTAGTCTATTTATTCACCTTGTACATTTTTTGATGTGTATGTGTTTTTTGATATTATGTTTTTCTATTTCTAGTAAACAATGTGTAGCACACCCCCGTAGGAGCTGCTGGTTTAATTTTGGGCCTGCACGTTACCTCAGTATTCGTTGTCTAGGGGAAGAAAGTCTGTAGAAACTCCAATGTCCACACAAGATGTAAAACCTTAAACAGTTAGGTTTTATTTTCCTTTTTTTGCATAAACATATAGAAGGGTGAAGGGAAAGGGTAGGTACAGGCACACGGTACAGATCACTGGGGATAGAACTTCTCAAAAATACAGTCTCTCACCACTCTCCCTGGAGTGGGTATTGCTCACCCGCATAGACCCCTCTCACCTAGCCTAGCAGCCGGTATGATGCACGAACGATAAGTCAGGACCAGTCTCTGTCACAGACTGGCGGTGCACAGAATTTGGATAATCCAGGATCCTCTGCCACAGGACTCAACACCCGAACTTCCAGCCAAGCAGTCAAGAGCCTTTAAGCCGACCCGGCAGACTGCATAGTAACTTTGGTTGTGGTGTATATTCCAATAGAATTACCAGGCCCTCCTCAAGACACCAGCCTTCTGCTTGGTCTTTTCCAGGACAGGTCCTCCCCTGGTTTCCTCCATTGAGTGGCTTCCTGCCTCAGGACGGACAGCAAAAGAGCAGCTTCAAAGTGCAGACCCAGTCAGCATAACTGGGCCTGCCTGTTGGAGTTGCGGCCTCGGACCAGCATGGTTCCGAGGCCAAGAATTACACAATACACCCCTCATGCTAGGAGGGCCGTGAGGGGACGAAGACCCCAAAAGATGGCGTCTGCCTCTTAAGTACCCTTCCCCAGGATGCTCAGGTACCCAATACACTTTGGCTTGTCAATCTTCCACATTGGCCTGAGGTGGTAACGCCACCTACAGGCAACAATGGGAAGTTTTCCCAGCACAGCCATAGCCGGAACAGAGGCTAATTTAACATCAATTATTTACATCTGAGCCTAGCTATTGACTCAGATACCCTCTAAATTGAAACATAGCGCCCAGTCATTGGGAGCAGGGTGCTACATACTCCCCCTTCTACATAAAAACACTGTCCCCAGTGTCTGGAAAAAAAAACTCCTCAAGCCTGAGGATTTGGCACATGAACCAATGGGGAAAGGGAGAAAGGAAAGAAACAAAATATGAAAATTTGTCGAAGACGAATAAGAGATAGGAAAGTGAGAAAGATCACAAAAAAAAGGAGAAAATACACCTTCTACAATAAAGATCCTCAACCTTTCTTTCCATGTACTCACTGATAAAGGGTCATTTCTACTTAGCAGAGGCCTGAAGTTTACTCCCTCTGCCAGTCCCAATCCTTTTACTAAGTTCAAGTACCTAAATAGGTTCATAAGGGGCTTGACAGTAAAAGGCTTCTACCAAATGGAAATAACCACAAGTTTATTTCCAATAGGGCAGATCCCAGTTCCCGCCCCACCTTGAATGATGGTGATGATTCCACCCTAGCTATTCTTAATTAATTAACGGTGGAGAATGGTGCAGGCTATGATAAAACATTTCTGCTGTTCACACAGTATCCCGCTCATGTCCAACATACCGCTTTCTGCCCGAAATTGGCATTTAATCCCATACATGCCAAAGGTGCATTCCTAGAAACATTTCATCAGGTGGTACATGCTGATCTTATGACTGTGTAGAGGTAAACCCTCCAAGAATTGCATTGAATTCAGTAGCATCTTCAAGAAAATCACATAGATGTGAATAGGCCTTAAGGCACATTGCCTTTTTCTTTGTTGGTACAGTGTTGGGCAATGTCGCCCAACCCTACTGGTGTTAAGAAGCCATAAGTGAATGAAAAATGTTCCCAATGGGACACAAACAGCAAAAATAACTTTGCAGGAGTTTTAACCATGCCCTACCTATTCCAAAACTAAAAATAAACATTTTTGGCTTAAAATACACTTTAATCATAAGGAAGAGGTTATCTACTAAATGTATAGGGTGAAACTGCTAACATATTCTGCTGAAAATACTTGTTTATTGGCTACAATGCTGATTAAATGGTTTCAGGACTTTAGGAGCCTCTAACTTAGACTATGCAGATGCAGATAAAAATTTCTGACTTCACATGCAGCGTAATCCGGGTTAGGGACACAAAAGACTTGATTTGCTAAAAGGTGAAGTGATGTGAAGTGCACCAAAGATAGTGAAGTGGACAAAAATATCCAATCACATGAAAGATAGAGCATTTTTATATGTTTAGAATGAGCATGCACTTCTTTGGAGATTACCTCAGCTCACACTTTAAAGAATTCCTTAACAGTGGAAGTTACCCAAAAAAAGTCAAGAAAGGGGCAGAGCACTAATCATCAGTAGGGATGAGCTTCGTGTTCGAGTGGCGCGTCATGGCCCATAATTCACTGCAGATACGCAGTGCATTGCTGGCTGATGATTGGCCAAGCATGCACTATGACCCGCATGCTTTGGCCAATCACAGCGCGGTAATAACAGAGAGCTGTAATTGGCCAAAGCCAGGGTGGCTTTGGCCAATCATGGCTCAGAGGAGTAGGTACACGCCCCACACTATATAAGGCCGCCTGGAAGTCGGCTTTGTGTAGTGTGTTGGCGTTTGTGAAAGAGAGAGTTACAGAGAGAGAGACAGTGTAATTTTATATTGAGTTAGATAGAGCAGGCAGGCGAGTCAGTTAGCTGCTGTTACAGTGTGTAGAGGATATATATGCATCCTATGTGTTGTATATATATTTATACACTGTATTTAGTTTAGCTAGATCCATTACTGCTGTTCTCTATACTGTGACAGGCAGGCAGGTGATTGTGCTAGCTGCAGCAGAGTTTCACTTAGTGTACTGTGTGCTTTGCATAGCGTTCACCTAAAGCTTACCTGAATACAGTTAGTGGTGTTCTCATAATAAAACCACAGGCAGAGTGCTGCATTAATTTCATGTAGTGTACTGCAGTACTTCTGTCCTTTGCAGAGCGTTCACTTAAAGGAACCTGAATAAAATTTGTGGTGTTCTCGTATGAAAACCACAGGCAGAGAGCTGCTAGTATTTTCAGTTCGTGTACTGTGTCCTCTGCACAGTGTTCACCTAAAACTAACTGAAGACCTTTGCTGCTTTTCTCATACTAATACCACAGCAGGCAGTGGAGTCTGATAGCTGCATTATATATATATACAGATATATATATACAGTATATATATATATATATATATATATATATATAAATATACATCCCACCTTTGTGTAGCTACATCTCACTGCAGGCACTGAGGAAGGCAGTCACGAGACAATAAAGGAGGGCAAGCAGGCTCTGTGTCTAGAGGCAACAGTGCTGGTCGTGGACACGGTGCATCCTCATCAGCACGTAGCCGTGGGATACGCTTGTCCTTCTTTTCGGCAGCTGGCCATGTTGAGCTGCAACATGCCCATGATTTAGTAGAGTGGATGACAAAGCCGTCCTTATCCTCCTCATCCTCTCTCACCCAGCAAAGCAGCTGCCAAAGCGGCCTCTTCCCTCGGCTCAATGGCATCAGTCACTCGTTCCCTAGCCCCACCATGTCCTCCTGAGGAGTCCCCTGAACTGTTTGACCACAGTGTTGGGTACATGCTCCAGGAGGATGCCCAGCGTTTTGAAGGGTCCGATGATGGAACCCAGCTAGAGGAAGGCAGTAACGTGAGCCCAGAGAGAGGGGATAGTAACGTGAGCCCAGAGAGAGGGGGTGCCCAACAAGGACAGCTATCTGGCAGTCATGTTCCCCCAGCTGCAGCATACTGCCAGATTTGCTCCAGTGATGAGGAGGAAAGGGATGATGAGGTCACTGACTCCACATGGGTGCCTGATAGGAGAGAGGAGGAGGAGGCACATCTACAACGAGGCAGGATGGCCTCCAGGGGCCAGCTTAAGGGCAGCACACTGACTGCATCACACCGCAGAGCTCCGCATGTGCAGGGCACTGCTGTCTCTGCGCGTTATTCCAAAAGTTCTTTGGTGTGGGCCTTTTTTCAGACGTGTGCAGCAGATCGCACCGTTGCCATTAGCAACATATGTCTGAAGCGTATCTCACGTGGCCAAAACATCAGCAACTTGGGCACCACGTGCTTGACCAGACATATGTCGACCTGCCATGCAGTCCGCTGGCAGGCGTGCCTAAAAGACCCACACCAAAGAACAAAGCGGACCTCTCCTTGCTACTCATCTGCTGGGATCTCCAACCCCACTATACCTTCAGTCCTCTCTGAAACCTGCACTGAGAGGAATGAAGGCGTAGAATTAGGTGTGTCACAGTCACAGCCAAGTACTTGCGGGCAATTTCCTTTCAGTACACCGACGTCCGATTGTACCAGGCAAATTTCCCTGCCCCAGCTGCTGCACCACCGAAAGAAGTTCACTCCCAGCCATCCACATGCCCAGCGGTTGAATGCTAGCTTGGCTAAATTGCTAGCACTTCAACTGCTGTTTTTTCCGTTGGAAGACTCTGCCCCCTTCTGTGAGTTTGTTAAATGTGCGGTTCCACAGTGGCAGGTTTCCAAACGCCACTTTTTCTCACGGAAGGCAATTCCGGCTCTCTACCGGCATGTGGAAGGCAATGTCTTGGCCTCGCTGGACAGGGCGGTCAGTGGTAAGGTGCATATTACCGCTGACTCATGGTCCAGCAGGCATGGACAGGGACGTTACCTATCTTTCACGGCGCATTGGGTGGCTCTGCTGGCAGCTGGGAAGGATGCAGAACAAGGGGCAGTAGTGTTGGAGGTTGTTCCGCCACCACGCCTCCAAAATGTTACTACTGGTGATTCTGACACACCTCCTTCCTCCACCCCCTCCTCTTCTTCTTCCTCCATGGCTCCTACCTGTGCTTTGTCCTCGGAACCAGCGGTGCTCTGTAGGCGTTCAAGGGGCTACGCAAGTACGCAGGCAAAAAGATACCATGCGGTGCTTGAGCTGGTGTGCTTGGGGGACAGGAGCCACACTGGGGCAGAGATTCTGTCAGCTCTGCAGGGGCAGGCTCAGAGGTGGTTGACGCCACGCCAGCTTAAACCGACAATGGCACCAACCTCCTCTCCGCTCTCCGACAGGGACAACTGACCCATGTGCCCTGTTTTGCTCACGTCCTTAATTTGGTGGTTCAGCGGTTCTTGGGCAGGTACCCGGGCTTACAGGAGGTCCTGAAGCAGGCCAGGAAATTCTGTGGGCATTTCCGCCGGTCATATAATGCCAGTGCTCAGCTGGCTGACCTGCAAAAGGATTATAACCTGCCCAAGAACCGCCTAATTTGTGACATGCCCACCAGGTGGAACTCTACGTTGGCCATGCTGCAGCGGCTGCACACGCAGCAGAGGGCCATCAATGAGTATCTGTTGCAATATGGCACCTGGACAGGGTCAGGGGAGCTTGGATTTTTTTCCCCACGCCAGTGAGCCATGATTAGGGATGCATGCAGTGTCCTGGCACCATTTAAGGAGGCCACGAAGATGGTGAGCAGGGACAGTGCATGCATCAGTGACACTGTCCCTCTTGTCCACCTGTTGGAGCACACGCTGCGTGGAATAATGGACAGGGCACTTGAGGCAGAACAGAGGCAGGAAGAAGAGGACTTCCTTACCTCTCAAGGCCCCCTTTATCCAGACAGTGTTCCTGCTGGCCCAGCTATCACACCGGAAGAGGACGAGGAGGAGGAGGAGGATTATTGTGTCAGCATGTAGGTGGAGCCTAGCACTCAGCATCAGCAGCAGTCTTCAAGGGATCAATTACAGTCCCAAGACACCCATGGACTTGTACGTGGCTGGGAGGAGGTGGCTGCGAATCATGTCGTCCTCAGTGACCCAGAGGACTCTGCACCGAATGCCTCCGCAAACCTACGCTGCATGGCATCCCTGATCATACATACTAGGATCCTAGTATTCGTGCGATCAAGGAGAGGGATCATTACTGGCTGGCAACCCTCCTTGATCCACGTTACAAGGGTAAGGTTGCGGACCTTATCTTGCCATCGCAGAGGGAGCAGAGGATGAAGCATCTTCGGGAGGCCTTGCAGAAAGGTCTGTGCAACGCGTTCCCAGAGACTGGGAGGTTACAAATTCCTGGTCCTGGACATCGTGTTGCTGAGGCTCCGGTCAGTCAAAGAAGGAGCAGTGGAGAAGGTGGCCGTCTGACCGATGCGTTCAGACAATTTTTTAGTATGCAGCCCCAAGGTATGATCGCTTCCAGCAACCATCGCCAGCGTCTGGTTTACATGGTTAGGAATACCTAGGGGCAAGATCAGACTTGGACACCTTTCCCACCAAAAATCCTCTGGGTTACTGGGTCTTGAGGATGGATCACTGGCCAGAGCTTGCACAGTATGCAATTGAGGTACTGGCCTGTCCTGCATCCAGCATTCTTTCGGAACGCACATTCAGTGCTGCTGGAGGCTTTGTAACCGATCACAGGGTGCGCCTGTCCACCGACTTGGTTGATCGACTGACCTTCATAAAAATTAATCAGTCTTGGATCACCACCAGCTACCAAGGACCTGATGCTGATGTAACCGAATAATTTTTTGGGAAATTTCAGATCCCTTCAAGACTGCCTATGCTAATACTGAGTTACTATCCTGTTATGCTGAGTGACTATCCTCTTCCTCCTCAATAATCATGCTGATAGCTTGAAAGAACATTTTTGGTTCTGGAACCACCACCAGTGGCTAAGGCCCAATTTTTCAGCCCCTGTTTAACAGGGGCGTGTATTTAATATTTTTGATGCAATGCTTTGCAGCAGGGCTCATTGCTGTGCTCCAACTACAGTATCTGTGAGGGGTTGCAGTGTTGTGGCACCAGCACCAGTGCATAAGGCACAATTTTTCAGCCACTGTTTAACAGGGGCGTGTATTTACAATTTTTGATGCAATGCTTTGCAGCAGGGCTCATTGCTGTGCTCCAACTACAGTACCTGTGAGGGGTTGCAGTGTTGTGGAACCAACACCAGTGCCTAAGGCCCAATTTTTCTGCCCCTGTTTAACAGGGGCGTGTAATTACAATTTTTGATGCAATACTTTGCAACAGGGCTCAATGCTGCGCTCCAAGTACAGTATCTGTGAGGGGTTGCAGTGTTATGGCACCAGTGCCTAAGGCACAATTTTTATGCCCCTGTTCAACAGTGGCATGTAATTACAATTCTTGATCTTATAATTCACAGCAGGGCCCATTCCTGCGGCCACCAAGAGTAACTGTGAGGGCTTACAGTGTTGTGGCACCAGCACCACCACCACCACCAAAGGCCCAATTTTTCCTACCACTGTTCAACAATGTCATGTAATTACAATTCTTGATCTAATATTTAACAGCTGGGCCCATTCCTGCGCCCACCAAGAGTAACTGTGAGGGCTTACAGTGTTGTGGCAAAACCACCACCACCAAAGGCCCAATTTTTCTGCCCGTGTTCAACAGGGGCATGTGATTACAATTCTTGATCTAATATTTCACAGCTGGGCCCATTCCTGCGCCCACCAAGAGTAACTGTGAGGACTTACAGTGTTGTGGCACTAGCACCACCACCACCACCAAAGGCCCAATTTTTCCTACCATTGTTCAACAATGTCATGTAATTACAATTCTTGATCTAATATTTAACAGCTGGGTCCATTCCTGCGCCCACCAACAGTAACTGTGAGGGCTTACAGTGTTGTGGCAACACCATCACCAAAAGCCCAATTTTTCTGCCCCTGTTCAACAGGGGCATGTAATTACAATTCTTGATCTAATGATTTAGAGCAGGGCCCATTCCTGCGCCCACCAAGAGTAACTGTGAGGGCTTACAGTGTTGTGGCAACACCACCACCACCACCACCAAAAGCCCAATTTTTCTGCCCCTGTTCAACAGGGGCATGTAATTACAATTCTTGATCTAATGATTCACAGCAGGGCCCATTCCTGCGCCCACCAAGAGTAACTGTGAGGGCTTACAGTGTTGTGGCAACACCAACACCTAAGGGCCAAATTTCTGCAGAGTAAATATGGCAGACCTCTACTTTCAAACATCCAACTTGTTACAAACGACTCCTACTTGCAAACGGAAGGAGACAACAGGAAGTGAGAGGAAATCCACCCCTAGGAAGGGAAATTCTCTCCTGTAAGAGTTAATATGGGAAAAATGTGTCTCCTCTCCACTGATGCGTTATCACTAATCCTTGTTTCAATAAAAAAAAACTAATATTCAAAAAACATTTGTCATTGGGACGGAAAGTGAGGTGAAATATTCTGAACAGGTGCACAGACACCAAAACAAATGTTACAGGGGTGATAACCCTTCCCTATGTTTTCCAAAAAGCTTAAAAATAGTTTTTTTTGGCTGGAGATATATTTAAAAAATTTACCTGTTCAAAATTATAAACAGATTCTACTTAAGAACAAACCTACAG
Organism: Rana muscosa; assembly: GCA_029206835.1. NCBI lineage: Eukaryota > Metazoa > Chordata > Amphibia > Anura > Ranidae > Rana > Rana muscosa. The sequence continues at coordinate 229,861,154 of CM055117.1, read as the reverse complement.
TCCTTGTTTGCACTGCCTGTATATTGCTGTTCAGAGTATATAGGGCCTTTTTTAAATTTGGGTGCAGGCTTCCCCTTAATATCCATACAAGACTCAAAGGGGCTGGTAGTGGGCTGGGGGTGGGGGGGTGGGGGGGTACCCATGCCATTTTTCTAAATGATTTTCATCCATATTGCCGGGACCAGACATTACATTAAAGCCACAAGTTTTAAATGACTTTTTTTCCTTTAGAAATGTCATTTTGTGCTGGGACAGTTCTAAACACGGGAAACACGTGCCACTTTACAGGCATACTTTAGACACCCCCGGGTATGATATTTAAAGGAATATTTCACTTTTTTTTTCACTTTATGCATCATTAAAATCACTGCTCCCGAAAAAACGTCAGTTTTTAAAACTTATTTTTGCATTGATACATGTCCCCTGGGGCAGGACCTGGGTCCCCAAACTTTTTAGGACAATAACTTGCATATTAGCCATTATATTTAGCACTTTTGATTCCGAACGTTCGCGTCCATTCAATTCAATAGGGATCTAAAGTTTGCGCAAACTTTCGCAGGTTCTGGTGCGAACCGAACCGGGGGGTGTTCGGCTCATCCCTAGTCATCAGTATTGCCTGTTGCAAATAATCTTTTCCTCATTACTGAATGGCAAAGCCCTGTCCTGCACCATTCCATCTTTGTAGAGAAATATTCTTTACTTCCTCATGTCAGAGCTGTCCCTAGTGATCTGGTGTAATGATCACTAAGTAGCAGGAGAAGTTCATAAAGAATGAATGAAGCAAAAACAGAAAGATTTTTGCACTGCAGGTCTTAAGTTTCAGCTCATCATTAGATTTACCTGTTTAATATAAAACATTGATTTTATACCCCTAATATTAGACCACAATGTTGCAAAACTTTCTAGATCATTTCATGTAAATTAATTTTATATGAGTTATTTTACCAGCATAGAAACCTATGTGACCTCTGCCCCCCTAAAAAAAGCCACAGTGCGTCGGCATCAGATAAGGCAAAGCAAGTATTATTTTTTCATAAGTACTGTAATGCAGCGTACACACGATCGGAATTTCCAACAACAAATGTTCGATGTGAGCTTTTGGTCGGATATTCCGACCGTGTATAGGCTCCATCGGACATTTGCTGTCGGAATTTCCGACAACAAATGTTTGAGAGCTGGTTCTCAATTTTTCCGACAACAAAAGTTGTTGTCGGAAATTCCAATCGTGTGTATCCAATTCCGACACACAAACATTCTACGCATGCTCGGAAACAATTTGAAGCATGCTCGGAATCATTGAACTTAATTTTTCTCGGCTCGTCGTAGTGTTGTACGTCACCGTGTTCTGAACGTTCGGAATTTCCGAGCAACATTTGTGCGACTGTGTGTGTGCAAGACAAGTTTGAGCCAACATCCGTCGGAAAAAAATCCACGGTTTTGTTGTCGGAAATTCCGATCGTGTGTACGCGGCATTAGTCTTCATAGTTATATTTAGAAAACTGACTACCCAGGTTTCTGCATAAGCCCAAATCTGACTGGTTGTTTTTAAAATAATCCTTTCCTTTCCACAAGCATATTGAAGTGTATCTCAAGTCTTCTTCCTGAACCCCTTTCCCATTCTCAACAATATTAAATTAAAAAAAATTTTAACATTTTTTTTATCTGGCCCTGCCCTATGCTGTCATTTTTGCCTACACAAGATAGGCATGTACCTGCTTTTTGGGATATGCATAAGCAGAGACTCATAGCGCCCAGTGGGTTGGCCTGGTACTAGTCATCAGGGGCTGGCTGCCTGAACTAGGAGGCATCAGCCAGGTACTAGATGGCATCAGAGGGAAATATGGTACCATGAGGCACAGGCTGCAGCACCTGAACTGCAGATTGCAGCAGGACAATAATGGGTTTACTAGGTAGGTAAGTAGCTGAATTGAAAAGTGGGTGGGAATTCAGGCCGGCCTAAAAGAATGACAGGGATCCAAGAAAGCGCTAATCCTGTCCTCCCTTTTTTTTTTCTTTCTGTATTGTTTTTTGTCTTTTTTTTTACTTGTAACAGGTTTCTCATGTAGTTCATTAAGTTGAATTATAAAGAAATAAGAGATACAACGAGCACCCTTGTTAGGGTATGTCACAACTCTAGTATCTTAAGACATTTTGTAAACGGAAATGCTTATCTCATGTAAACAATATTTTGACTTGAAAATTTGATATGTACAATTTTCAATAAAAATTATTGGAAAAGAAAAGTGGGTGGGAGGATGAAGTTCCCCTTTAACCTAGTAGTACCTTTATAATCTGCTCCATCAGCTTATTTAAGCACATACCTTCTTTTTTTTTACAACAAAAATGTTCCTTTATTGAGGCACAAAAAGTTAAGCATAATACATCAATTGTCCAAAATGGACCCAATCAAAACACAGGAAAAAAAGTAGAATCAGTACATATGGAAATCCGGTAAATATGCATATAACATATTTTCACATGTTCTGGACCTGCCCTAAAATTGCTAGATATTGGGCTAAAGTCGTGGACACTATGAATGGCCGCCTCCAACTGTCACTTCCTGTGTCCCCCGAGCTAGCGCTCCTGGGCATTCAGGACGATGATCAGAGACCTCGATACACCAAACTACTCATCACCTACCTCTTCTTTTATGCCAAGAGGGAAATTATCTTGCGTTGGAGCGCTTCTTCCGCCCCGGCGGTGGAATCATGGGAGAAATCCGTGACTGCCGTGCTGCCACTATATAAATTAACGTATATTAACAGGAACTGTCCAAAAGAATTTGTCAAGATATGGCTGCCTTGGACAGCGTAGTGGGGAGAGGCCTTCTGGTATAGACCCTGGAGGGTGGGGGTGTAATCCTGGTTTTGGCTCCGGTTTTGATAGGATTGAAGGGGGTTCGGATGTCTTTACCCAATGCATGCAGCATAAGTAGGCAATGCTGCCATGCAAATTTTGACTTTTTGTCAAAAGTCAACTGCTAACCACTCCCCCTGGCTTCTGCACTTGCATAGATCAGGGACACATGGTTGTCACAAGAAAGGGAAGAGGTGTCTTTGATGTGTGGGCTGTGATTAACAGCTTGGCTTCACATTGTGCATTCTTTGCAAGAGGCAAGATGAGAACCCAGTGGGAGAATAATTTGGTCTCAGGGGACAAACTGAAACAAGGTTTTGGTTCAGTCATTATGTGATAATTATTAGTTGTTTATCATTTGAATAGTTCCTATTTGGCTGTGGATTCTGTAAACATTGTCAAAACTGGGCACACATAATCCCAGAAGGCTCAGCTCTAGGTCTCTGCAATACAACAGTACAATACAATAATAACAAGTACAATACAAGTGCTTCAGTAAAATACAACAATAACTTGTCGCCCCCAAGTTATTACACATCTACAGCCATGCAATTTAACATTTCTTTTTATTAAAACTTATACTGTTTCTCACTCAAACAACATTTTACAGTATATATGTAATATCTTTGTTGGATCTATGTTGCTTTTGGTTACAGTAATCATTTTAAATCTATTGCTTTATCATCAACATAAATTAAAGTAGTTTATTAGAATTTATATTGCAAGACAGTCACATATTATGAAATAGTTGCAGTATTTGTGAAAGCCATGAAGCCCCCTACCGAGCTCCAGCCTGTTGGAAGACTATGCTAATTACTACAGGAAATGAAAGTTCTTCCTCGTGTATCTTTGAAAGACATTAACTCAAAATTTGGCATTGATTGAAACGCCAAGATCAGTGTTGCATTATGTGCAAGTGTCTTCTGAATGGAGAAAATGAGCACATATGATTTCCTAGATTAATCTGCATGAAGAAACATTAGAATCATTTGATGATGACGGGATGTAAATGCTGCAGGTGTAAGGATGGTGGCCGCCTGGTGGTTACTTTTGGAAATGCATCATTTTTGTTCTCAACACACCAAAATGAATAATCCCTGACACTTGTTCGGTTAAAGCATGAGGTTAAACGAATAATGTGGGCTGCCACTGCTGAACTTTGTATCTGTTAAGCTGATCCAAAAGCTTTAATGCCTTCTGAATCGGCGCCCCGGTGTATAGATAAAAACCTGAATTCCCACTGAATTTACTAGCTGCTTGACTGTTACAAATAAAATTATGATTTTTCAAAGATCCAGAATGGTAGCGTCTGTATTTCTCTTAGCATATGTTTATTTTAAGGTACTGTTAAACATGTTACACTTGCTGTGTTACCAAAATAAGATACTTATATATATATATATATATATATATATATATATATATATATATATATATATTTATTTATTTTTATTTATTTTTTTCTAGATAGAAAAGGAAAGGGTGAAGATTTCTGTTAAGTTTTTATTGCTGTATGTGTCCTTGTGGGAAAGATTCCCCCTCTGCCTCTGATCTATTGGGCATCTTGGATCTAATTGCTTGCTGGAATGCCACCTAATGAGCCCTTTCACACAGGTGCGCAGGCCACATTAGCAGTAAAGTGCCGCTAGTTTTAGTGGCGCTTTACTGGCGTTGTGCAGGTGGGAGCGGGGCGATTTTAACCCCAAAGAAGGGGTTAACAATGGGTTAAAAGTTCCCGCAAAGCGTCTTCGGCAGCGCTGCCCATTGATTTTAATGGCAGGGACGGTTTAGGAGCCGTGTATACTCCAGCACTGCCCCAAAGATGCTGCTTGCAGGACTTTTTTTTCAATCCTGCAAACGCACCACCCCAGTGTGAAAGCACTTGGGCTTTCACACTGGGGAGGCTTGAGAAACGCTTTTCAGGCACTTTACAGGCACTATTTTAGCGCTAAAACACCTGAAAAGCGCCTTCAGTGTGAAAGGGGTCATTCTGGCATTGGCTTTGCTTTTGACTAGGTCCTTGTGCAACCCTTTTGCTTAAATGGTCTGCTCTCGATACCCCCAGCAATTAACTTTGGCAACTCACATTGACCACTCCCAAGGTCTAGTCTAGAACTACTTCCTGTTAAGGTCTGATTATTTCAAAACAGTATTAAACCCAAAGGCCCCTTTCACACAGGACGGACTTCGGTTGCAATCCGCTTGCTCAGCAGGGGAATCTGTCCGCTGATCCCCACTGAGCAGGCGGATGACAGGTCCGTGTCTGCTCCTATTATGCAGAGCGGACATGGGCACAGGCTGCACTCCTCTATGTGCAGTCAGACCACCTGTCTGTTTACACCCAACTGCCATCTGATCTGATCCGCTGGACGGAAGGCGAACGGGTCCCCACCCATCTATTTTATGTGGATTAGATTGGATGTAGGCTGTTGTAAAGAGACACATGTCTGTTTACACCCGCTGCTCCATAGAGAAGAATGGATGTTCCAATCGGGTCTGCAAATGTTTAATTTATTGCAGCCTACCAATTCTTATTTGTGATGGCTCCATTCATTTTCTATTTTAGGCTTTCTTTCTTTTATTTTCATCTGGTGATCCAGCCAGCAACTCTGTTAAAACCTTTCTCCCAAATGGAAAAAAAATGTTTTCTGTAACTGATTATAAAGCAGGGGTCTCAAAACGTTTCACTCCGAGGGCCATATTGTGCATTTTTCACATATTCGCGGACCGCCAAAAAAATCAGTTATTGTGTAAATGAATCTGCAGCAGAATAAAATAGAATCTGACAGGCTGACGACAGTAGAGCTTGATGATGCACCTGTATCCTCCTCCCGCACCTAAAAGCCGTAGCTAAACATCCAGTGTGCACAAGGCCTTACATCTGTGTTTCCATCACACACACCTTCATACATTTGGTCCCCATCAGACCTCCCACAGCACATTTGTGTCCTCATCAGAGTCCCCCTGCATATTTGTGTCCCCCTTAGAGCCCCCTTCCATATTTGTGTCCCCATCATAGCCCCTACATATTTGTGCCCCAATAAGAACCTCCTGTATATTTGTGTCCTCATCAGAGCCCCCTGACACATTTGTGTCCCTATAAGAGCCCCCTTCCACATTTGTGTCCCCATCAGTGCCCCACCGCATATTTGTGTCCCCATCGAAGCCCCCTGCATATTTGTGTCCCCATCAGAGCCCCCTTGCATATTTGTGTCCCCATCAGAGCCCCCATGCTTATTTGTGTTTATTATTATTTTTCTAAATAAGGCTAGTTATCTGTCACAGGGTTTTTGCAGGTGCCTCCCATCTCCATGTGCCAATGGGTCCAGTACCCATTAGGTCCAATTAAGGTCTGAATTGATTGACCTTGCATACAGTATGGCGGATAAATATATTACTTTTATTGTTAATGTACTGTAAGTCCTATGTTTTTTTTTACATTCACAGCTTCTTTTTTTTTTAAAAGAGAAGTATGGGTTTCCTTTTTTTTGCTTACATCTATTCTATGTGAGCTGCTGATATCTATAAACCCTCCCAGCCCTCTCAGAAGTACCCCCATTCTGTTAAAATCGCGATAAATACCTGTGGGAGGTTCTACAGTCTTTCATACAGCATCATCCAGACAATGGTGTGAATATAGAGTCTGAATCCACCCCCTTTCCTGTCATTTTGCTTGATTGATGTCGGCTCTCCTCCCTCTGCTTGTTTCTGTGACTTCACAGAGCGTAGCTGCTCTCCCCTCCCTTCTCCCTCCTCCCTCCTCTCCCTCCCTATCTATCAGCACAGACACGTCTCTTAGGGGAGGAGGGACAGAGGCAAGGGGTGTGTTGGTGTGTTGGTGGAGATGTTCACACCCCCTGAGAACTTTTCAAACTGAAAGTGGACCGTTTTTGCCAGCTGAAGGAAAGTTCATGTGCACATGCTGTAAAAACTAAAAGAGGTAGGAAAAAAAGATTAGCTGATATGTGACTAATGTGATATGTACTAGTTATTTAACCCATCCCATACTTCTTCTTTAAATGTATTTGTTGTTTTTTTTACAAAATAACAATACAGTAGTCAAGTAGTCATATAAGCATGCGGTTGAGTGATAACGACACAGTACAGAACAAAGATGATCTGCACGAGAATGTCCAACGGGGGGGTGGAAAGGAGTGGGAAAGTGAAGTGAACCCAAGACGATTTTACATCATCAGAGCTGTCAAGGAGCTTGGATAGTATAGCAGAAGGTGGCTTTATTGTGTTGTATGAGTTTGGTTTGAGACTTATGCAGGCCTAGGTTGGGGGCATCCAAGGATCCAAATAGTAATAGGAGGATGTTTTTGTGAGGGCAGAGTCCTGTGATTGTCGCTACAAAAAGTTCTACTTGGTTCCAGAATCGTAGGATATGAGGGCAGGACCAGAGCCTGTGTAGAAGAGAAGGCTTGTTTAAGTTACACAGCGGGCACTTGGATCAATCTGGGAGGTCTTTAGAATTCAGATGAGGTATGTAGGCCCGGTGTAAAGTTTTATACTGTTGTTCATGCTAGAATTCATTTGTTACGAAAGCACATGTAATATTGTATCCTGCAAGGATTGTGTTCAGAGACTCTGAGGATTTAAGTTCCTTATTCCATGCAGTAGAGGTGGTGGAGTGGGCAATAGGCTTGAAAAGAGACTTCAAAGGTTTAAAAAGTTCTGAGATTTTTTGGTGATTCTGCTCCAGAAATGTGTCCAGTATAGAGGATTTAAAGCGTAGGTTTCTTGCGGGACACATATTAGTCACAAAACTTGTTGCTTGATGGATGTAGAATAGATGGGTGAGCAGCTGAAACATGTGTAAAATCTGGGAGGAAGGGAGAGGTTTCCCTGAGGAGGCATCAAACAGCTGAGAAAACCTGAGCAGCCCCTGTGATGCCCATATGGAGAACGTTGGGTGAGGCTGCGCTTGTGGGAACAGAGGATGGCCACTAATAGGGAGATGGCTTGACATAAGGGGAGAAATTCACAATTTTTTCCTAATCTCTCTCCAGGCCACCGCTGTGTCCCGAATGAGTAGGTTGTGTTTTAGATGGGAGGGGATCAGTCTGGTCCCACAGTGCAACAATGAGGTTAGACCATAGGGGCAGGACATCTGTGACTCTAGATCATAGTTGGAATATCTGGATAGCCGTGTTGACCAGTCTAACCCTACTTTTAGGAGACAGGTTGGTTAGATTAGCTCTTCCTTCTTATTTAGGGAGGAAAAGTTTCTGCATATATATACACGGGTTTTACGGCCCTTCCAGAGAAAGATGGTTTAAGTATTATATTGTTTTTAGAGATTCAGTAATAAGGGGATCGTCTGGAGAGGGTAATCAATTTGGGAAGCTTACCATCTTATATAAATGGCATCTGCCAAATAGAGAGAGGGGGAGACCTGGCCAGCTTTCTAGCTCCGCAATGATTTTGTGAATGATAGGGAGGAAGTTGAGTTGATAAAGTGAGGAAGGTGTCTCACCTATTTTTATCCCCAAATATGTGATGTGAGTTTTGGCAATTGGGAAGATTGATTCAGAGGCCCTGGGGGGGGAAAGATTGAAGTGGAAGAGTAGGAATCTAGAAAGGGATTCAACCACCAAGTTAAATAGGAGGGTGGAGAGGGGGCACCCCTGTCTAGTGCCTTTATGACGGAGTATGTTGTTGGAAATGTGTCCCGCCGCGATCACATTAGCAGATGGAGCAGAGTACATGGCGTGGATGAGATGCATAAAAGGGTCTGTAAAGCCAAATCTTGATAGGACCATATTCATCCAGTAAAAACTGATGTTGTCAATTGCCTTTTCGACATTGAGCGTGACTATGGCAGTTTCACCCATTAGACTGGCCATAGCCATTACCAGGACTGTCAAGACTTTCCTGATATTAGATGTGGCAGACCTTCCTTGGGTGAAACTTGTTTGTGAAGGTTGAATGAGGGAGGGCATTATAGGTGCAAGTCTGTTTGCCAGGATTTTGGAAAGAAGTTTGGAGTCTAGATTCAGCACAGGGAGATCGGGCGGTAGGAGCCTTAGTCAGTGAGGTCCTTGCCCTTATTGGGGATTAGCTAAATGTGAGCTTGAAGGCCTGAGGGTAAAAATGGGTTCCCATCTAATATTGTTTGGTAAACTGACATGAGGGTGGGTGCTATGGCATCTATGGACAATTTGTAGAAATCAGAAGTGTATCCATCGGGGCCTGGCGCTTTACCTGGGGAGAGCGATTTGATTGCGCCAGTAATTTCTTCAAGAGATACTGGGGCATTCAAATGTGAAAAAAGTGTATTATTTATAGTGGGGAGTGGGACTCTGTCTAGGAAAGACGTGGCAGTGTTCTCATTGATGGGGTCAGGGTCATAGAGTGATGCATAGAATTTTTGTAAGATAGAATTGATTATTTTAGGAGAGGTGACAAGGTTACCGGAGTTGTCCTTAAGGGCTGCTATGTGTGTGGGGGTGTAGGGGGTTGTCCCTTACACAGCCTGGCCAGGAGTTTGCATGATTTGTTTCCATATTTATGATAGCTAAGATCTAGCAGTGATTTGTGAATTCTTTCCTGAGCCTCAGCCATCAGATCAAATAGTTTTTTGGCCTTTAGCCATATATCTCTATTTTTTGTGAATTATTTTGTGCTAGGTTGCCTTGAGCCAAGCGTAGCCAATTCTTTGGATATTTTTTACTTGTTCTAGTTAGATTGACTGAAATCGGCGCATGATCTGAAATGGCTATGTCGTGAATGCAGGTGTAAGAGAAGTCCGGCTAACAGACACGCATCTGCGCACAAGCACGGCACACCAGTGTGTGTACAAAGAGGGACTTGTATTGGCGAATGCGCGGGCGCGCGTGCATGTGCACGTATGGGCGCAAAGTAAGCCTATTTAAACTGAACCCTGACACATGAACATTGCTGAGTGGTCTTTCAGCTAGTGCCTGTTTACCTGATCTGTTCCAGCTTCCTGTGTCTTGACCCTGCTTCATCTGAACCTTCTCCTTGACCTCCGCCTGCCTACCTGATCCCGGCTTGTGTTTGACTTCGCTTCTGTCTAATGTTCCTGTACCTTGCTGCCCGTCTGTGTACTAAACCCGGCCTGTGTCCCGCCTCTGCCTCTCGTCTCGGTACCTGCTCTGTCCTGCTGTTGATGACCTCCTGGCTTACGTCCCGGCTACACCTCCATCTGCTGACCCAGCGATACAGAGCTCCAGTTCTCAGAGCCTGCCCAGCGCTCTTCAGCCACCTGGTTTCTGCCAAGGCCCAGCCAGCGCCATCCACTGCATCGGCCCTCGTGCCACTCTGTGTCCTTCACTCCCTGTCATCACTACCAGGGGTGTTGGACAGGAGGTGCAAGAGAAGCCCCCTCTCCAGCTCAATCTCCACCAGGTACGTAACAGCAGGGATCAGAAGCATGTTCGAGGAGGAGGGGGTTCAGGAAGGTGTAATCTATTCTAGACAGTAAGTTGTCGGGGGGGGAGAAAGTTTATCCTTTTCCCTCTGGATGAGTTAGTCTCCAGAGGTCTGTTAGTTGGAGACCATCGGATAAGTGCGTTAAGTGTGTTGGAAAGTTCAAGGGGTTTGGAGCTGCATGGAACCTGCTGATTTATATTCCTGTATGTCTAGAACGGAATTGAAATCCCCAGCTACAAATAAGGGGAGGTGGAGATGCAGAGCCAGACTGGAAGCTGTTTCAGATGGCAAAGGATCGCCATACATTTGTTGGACGAGCGTAGCCCTTTAACATTCCAAGAGACGACTTTCATAGGGTGTTGAGCTATGGGGGGTGTTTTGTTTGCAAGTTGGGGATCGTTTGCGGGAATAGTAAGTGCTGAGATGAATGCGCGGCTAGGGTATCACTATAATACCAGGGAGTGAGTGGTAGATGAAGGTGTCTTAGATGGGGGTTGAGAGTGGAAATCAAGATATAAACAGTCTAAATAGATGCAAATAGAGTAACATACCCAGTAAAGCCTGCACTTCGCTTTTTTCCACACATGTAACCTTTGCCAACGAACAGCATTGCCAGGAGATGCTGCAGCCCACGCTCACCGACCACAAAGCAAACCTCCATCTTTATATGCAAGAGAGGCAAATGAACCGTAGGGGTAAACTTGTAAGAACATGTGGGCTCCAGGTTAAGCCAAATAGACCATCCCTCAGTAAGGTTGTGTGTGCCTATAAAACAAAAATCAAACAGTAAACCAGTAAAGGGTAACTTAGACTAACGAAACCAGCAATCATAGATGACAAGTTAGGCTCAATGAGCATATTGGAAACATCAGAAGAGGGTTCAAGGGGCACTCTGTATCTAGACACTATAGGGATGTCCATAATAGGGACCCTAGTGGGACGTCCTTTTTGGCCATAGACAAGTTGAAAAGCCACTGGAGGGGGGGCCCTAAGAGGCGTGCGATATCCAAACTCGAAATGAGTTGGATATACAGGATCAAATGCCTTAGACCATTTGGGTTGAATGTTGATATCGAAATCAATGCATTCATAGATAACGCATGATTTGGAACCCCACTAAATCATTTTCCCAATTATTTTTATATCTCTTGTTGAGATTGGGATGTTTCCTTGTTGCTATCGGGGGATGGGTGAACACTTTCCCTTCCCTGGCACTGGAGATACGTCTCTACCTTTTTATCATAACTTTTTATTTATGATGTATAGTGAGGTTAGAATTTAATATACTTTTAAGTGTTGAATCTGTTATCCTTTCGCTTCACGGGAATTAGATTATGGGTTGTGACCCCTCCCTTTACCATGAGTGTGAGGCTATCGGGTTTTGTTTATTTTCCACCTTCCGGACTCTGACACGGAAACGAGGCGTGGATACGCCATGACTTTATCGTCATGGCGACAGATCCCGGAATGAGACGAGGAGACGCCGTGGCTATATTGCCATGACGACAGATACGGGAGTGAGACGTGGATGCGTCATGACCTTATTGTCATTACGACTGACAGGAAAGCGAGGCGTGGAACGCGCCTCGCTATTATTTATAGAGTGACACTTCAGTGCGTCGCCCGTGCCCTTTGAGAACGTTTTTAGTAAACGAAACTAGTCAGGGCGGTGCAACGCACTGACGTCACTATCACGTGACCCCGCTAGCACGGGCGAACGCCACATTGTATGCCGGCAATTTTAAACTTTGTTTGTTTTTTATTTTTATATTTTGTACTGCTGTTTTATCTGTATACCTCTACTTTTTGGGAATAAATATACCTCGAGGTATTACACTACTGGAGTCCTTTTCCCTTTTCTTTCATGGTTCCTACACCAACTTGAAAGTTCAGTTTTTTCCTGGTTTGGAGTGATCATTCGCAGCACCTGCAGTAAAAGGATCAGCACAACTGAGGCTAAGAACCTACACTGTTATCATCGTTTTGCGAAATCAGGTGGATCAACTCCTGTACCCCGCAGAGGGTGTTATCTGCATGCCTGCTAGACCTTGTCATAGTGGAGGTCCATCATTTCTGGTAACGTACCCATCTTTTACCTATTTACTCACCGCGGTGGATGTGGTCTTCTTCGACATCTGTGGATTCTTTGGGACTCATCTCCTTACACCATCATCCTCCCCTTTGATTACACCTTTCTAAGTTCCTTTTTTTCTTCCCCCTCTTTCCAGCGTGAAGGAAACATTTCTATATGTGGTGGACATTATTTTTTGCTATTTTGTGTTTTTCCAGTTATTTAAGGACTTTTTTTCAATATTCATATTTATTTGCACATTATTGCTGCTTAGCCTCTGGTTAGCTTATTATTCAATCTGATGGTCTGATCGGCCCTCAGCAATCAGTGTTTATTTATGTTTGCACGTTTTCATTATATTTATACTTCACTGAGAGGAATATTTATGTTGGGACTATTTTTACAGGTGTTACTTGATACTATTCATTCAGTGTCACCTGTGTAGTCTATCTAGTTTTGTAAGATTTTTAGGGGCGCGACATTTTTTATATTTATAAAGCTATCGCACTTGGCCAGTATAATTTCTGTTTAAAAAAAGGGCTAAGGAAGGCAGTTTGGTCATTTTGCATTTTGCGTTAACGCATCCTGTTGAGGCCAGATGAGTCAGAGAGACAAAGCTTTTTAACCGGGTCTTTTCTCAGGCTACGTTGGTCTCTCGGAGCAGCCAAGCAAGAAGGTGTTTGGGGAATGGAGGTATCCATCGGGATGTGGAGGTACGCTTGCGGGTATTGTATTGCTTCCTCAGGGTAGGAGAAGGTTTTGGAGTCACTGGACAGATCTGTGAGGCAAAGTATTGCCAGGTAGGCCAGAGTAAATTTCACCCCTTTTTGGTAGAAAGCAGCGCATATGGGTTGAAATGCTTTGCATCTCCGGGAAACATCTTGGGAATAGTCTGCAAATAGTAGTATTTTGTGGCCGTCCAGCTGTAAAGATTTAGAATTTCTGAACGATTTTAGAATGTTTATTCTGTTAGCATAGTTCAAAAAGCGAACAATGACAGGTCTTGGAGTGTGCCTGTCATTTGAGGGTGCTCCCAGCCGGTGAGCCCTCTCAACTATACATGGCGCTGATATTCCCAGGGCGCCCGGAATGTGTGAGGCACAGATGTCGTGTAAAGATTCTGCATTAATCGATTCTAGGAGGCCAATAACTTTGAGATTATTACGTCTGGAGCGGTTCTCCAGGTCATCTAGCTTGTCAAGTATGAATTGCTGTGCCTGCTTTGATTGCTGATCAGCTGCGAATGAGGATTGGACTTCATCCTCCAGGTCAGACATGCGGAATTCTAGCTCAGATAGCCTCTTAGCTTGGTCTCCCAGCTCTTTCCTAAGCTGGGTTATCCCTGCAGCTACTGCCCTGTCTACCACTGCTGTTATGGTGGGAGACAGCAGAGCGGCAACAACTTGTGCCAGGATCGCATATTGGTCTTCAGAAGGGAGAGGAGCGGTGGCCGCACGTAGTGCAGAGTCTGCTGCTGTGGCAGGTGGCATTGCTGGGACATCCACCTCATCCGCCATGTTAGCTGTGTGGGAGCCTGGCGGGAAGAGTTCAGAGTGGGAGACTGCAGCAGCACCGGATGGTCCGTGGACCAGGAATTTGTCCATTTGGTGCGGCCGCTAAGACAGAGAGAGGGGGGACCGAGGATCGCTCATTTCCTGTGGGCGTTGTGTGCCATTTTTTTATGGGATTCGTCCCAGAGGCGCCGTTCTGTACTTCCTCACATGTGGCGCCTGAACTGGAAGTCCTCACAGCTTTGGATGATTACACTTTATTATGTCCAGGGCATTTATGATGTTATTGTGTATTAATATATAGATCTTGTAGTTCCACTGTTGTCCCTTAGAAAGAGTTACTTGAAATGTGTTAAAAAGGGTAAAATCTCATCATTTTCTCCATCCATTGACTATCACATAAAGTATATATGCAATATATAGGAATTTGTTTAATTTTATACATATCCTAATATTGAGTTTTTAAAATATTGTACTTATGAGAATGATTAAATTTTTGTTTGATCAGCCAATGACTTTTACATTTTTTTATTCTTATATAAACAAAGGTTAATTTGTTTTTATACATTTGTGTGCTTTTGTATTGGTGCCCTCAAATTTTTGTGTCACTATTTGCATTTTATATGTTATATATTGGGATGTTGCCACTTGATTTGGATTCAGGCCACACCTTATATTCTGTGTATTCAGCCTGGGTTCACACTCTTGCGATGCGGGAACCAGCGTGATTCCAGTGCCGGTTCCCGCATCGCATCTCCCCCACAGGCAGTTCACACTGCCATCTGCAAACCGCTGCGGGTGTCAATACAAAGTTAATGACACCCCCAGATGGGTTCAAAGATCGCAGTATGAACTGTGGATTCGGACAGGAATCGGATTGCATGGGTGTGAACACCCATGTGATCCGATTCCTGTGCAGCAAAAAAAAGTCCCTGCACCTTTTTTGTGTGAATCCAATGCGAGTTCAGCCATACAACTGTATGGCTGAATTGGCATTGCACAGACATCGCATGTGATCTGCACCAGCAATGCAGTGCAAATCACATGCAATGTCTGTGTTTGCATATGTGTGAACCCAGGCTCAATGGGGAAAAACAGTTGGGAAGCTGGGTTTCTTATGAACCCAGTTATACAATGCTAGAGGGTGTGGGAAGGACTACACAGGGCTTCTACATCATTCCCTTAACAGTCTGCAGATGAAGCAATGTATTGACAATCTATAAGGGTGTGTTGACAGAGCTAGGCATGGCTATTTACTAATAAGGGGTATCAATGGTGCCGACATCTGAACAGCTACAATAGCAACAAGGATGACAATTCTGCACAATGATTTCAATGATATGAAAGCAAGTCACTGTCCATTGATTCTATTGCAAGATCAATAGGTATTTTTTAAATGTTCCAGGGGTTATTTAGAAAAACAGAGGGGCCAAAAACAGCTTTGGCCAGTCTACATCACATATGTGATTTTGTATTTGACCATAATTCTTTATAAATGTCAATTTTTTCATGGTATTTCTTTCTGACTTTTTCTTTGTCTTTTCCATTTTGTCGTCTTAGATGAAATCATGTGTGCAGGGTGACAAGTCTCAGAAACAAATTCTAAACATTGTTTCCTAAGAGTTAAAAATATACACATACTGTATGTTTAATGCTGTGTCAAAATGCACTTTTTCCATATATTAGTAGCACTATTTTGCTGTCATACTATAAAATAAATTTTTCAAGTCTTGGACATGTTGAACCTGCATATAATTTGCAAAAAAAAAAAAAACAATAAATTAATATTTACATATTTTTATCAAGTGATTTTGAACATCTGGACTGAGGTTAATAAGGTATGTAAGAAGAAGGCAGCCTATAAGAAGGTGAAATATTGTTCAGGTCAGAATATATAGAATTCAGACAGCTGTGGAATAACTAATGAGGGTATATAAAATATATCCGGGGCATGCTATAATTATAGCACAGTGTGAAGTAGTTAAGAACATGTAAATGTAGCTATTATCAGATAAATGTTGACAAAGGAGGTAATAATATTCATAATATAAAATTCCTATGTCCATAGGCATAGATAGTATTTATTAGGCAGGTAGCAGACTTTGCAAAACAATCAGGTTTTTAACCATAAACAATAAATCTACAGAATATTAAAACCGTTTTAGTCCCTAAAATATATTATATTTTTGAAAAGTAGTCTACTAATAGCATAGAATCTAATTTTATAATATAATTATATATTTACCATACTCTGGTGCTGCAAAAAAAAAGTTGTCACCAAAGTACAACATCAAGATGGGCCTGAAGCAAAAATAGAAGAACCAAATAAGAGTAGGACCTACAGTATATGACCCAGGTTAGATGAAGAGTCAGGTACCCGAAAGGTTAAATAGTGAAGAAGCAGGCTACATAGAGGTCACATACCTGTGTAGCGGGTATTTGAATTTAGGGGAGGCATCTGGGTGGTAGTGTAACCCAGATGCACTGATTGTTAGGGAATCTGAGACCTTTTTGTGGTTCTTGGAGGACTCTGAGATCGAGGAGGCCGGTGAGCGGAACTTCTCCGGAAAGTCTGGCGCAGCATTTGCTGGTGACGGAGAGGCCTCCGGTAACTCTCTTGGACGGAGGTCTTCCCTCTGACAGGGGATATGATAGCGAAGGTAATTCATGCTATTGTTCTATATAGTCCGTGGCAGTGACTATACATCATAACCATTGGTGACACCACAGTGGTTAGCTCTACTTAAAGGATTGTGCCTTGACCTACTCCCCACAAGTACTGAAGTGTTCTCTGGGTCTCAACCTGTCTGTGCTGTATGACTATTTATTGCTGGAAGAGAATAAATATGAGTTGGACCTTTTCAGTGTGTGGAACTCTGTTTACTAGGAGCAAAGGGAGTCATTTCGAAGAAAGGATTTGACTCTAGGACACACACACAAAACCCGATAGTTCTGGCTGTCACCTCCAGTCTCTCTGGAGGACATGGGCCGTGGTGTATCGCATCCCTCCCCCCCAGTACTAAACCCCTAGACAAGACCAACAAGCCGAGAATGAGAAGGGGTGAGAGGGGTGAGGTCGCTACATGTGGGGGCATCGTGTCCGGGATGTGTATTGTGTCTGAATTTGATCTTTGCTGCCCGGAGGAGTTCCGAGTAGGTCGGCCATATTGGCCAACGCGCCACGAGGCACACCATAGCTGCGCAGTCCGTGGGCGGGAAGAAGAGAAAGCCCACGAACAAATGCAGAGTGTGGGAGGAGTCTGGCCATGTGGAAGGACACACGTGGGGATTCCGGCGCGAAGGGGTCAGTGTGCATTGGAGCAGCAGCCAGTCAGGATGACCTCAAGTACTCCGTGGATTTCTGTTCCTTTGACTTCCTTTGCTGCTCCGATCACAGATACAGGATTAAGACTAAGGCCCCGGGGCGGTTGGCTCTGTATACCTGCAGAGACATAGAGGCCCTCGGTGTCATCTGTCCCGGCTGTTCGGGACTGGTGGTGCAGTTGAAGCCGTTCGGGCGATGTGAGGTCTGCAAAGAGTTCCTCTTCGAGGTGGAGCCATCCACAGAAAGGCCTCGCGCCTTCCACCTCAACTACCTCACAGGTACTGCCACTCCGGAGGGAGAGATCGATGCCTATGCGTTTCCTGCGCGCACTGACCAGGGCGAAGTGACTGCCCCAAAGGAGATTGAGAGAGAAAAATCCGAGGATGCTGCCTCGGTCACCACAAGCTCCCTGCTCCCACCGCCGAAGAGGAAAGTTGGCCTGGTGATGGCATCCTGTGGTCGTGGAAGAGCTTCGCCCCGTCGTTTGCCTGGCCTGGATGGATCCGGAGGGAAGAGCCCTGGACATCCCTGTTCTTCAAAAGGCCCAGGTGAGCCAGGGGTTGGGACTGTGTGTGTGGTTGGAGGTGTCGGGAGCCCACGGTCGGTGGAACCCATCGAGGGGGGTGATTCCGTGTCTACGGGGAATTACCTGCCCGCAGGGTGTTATGACACCTCCGACCTAGAGTCACTATCTGATGCCGGTGATGATGAGGAGATAGATGAAATCTTCCACAAGAAGGGATGGGACAAGATGAAGTTACCCTCGTCCAGTGTCACAAGGGACCCACCTATGTCCATTGGGGATAGTACACCCCGGGTGGAGGCCTCGGAGCCTAGGGAAGAATCTGGTCCCCTGCCTACACCCTCGCTTCTTGAATCATCGAGTGTTTCACCTGCTCCTGTTGTGGGAGTGCAACGCGTATCACTGCGGGCTCCTTGGCCCAAGTCTGCCGAGGTGGTTGGAGTACCTCGACATCCTGAGTCAATCGTTCTGCCTGGAGAAGGAGACCGTGCCACAATGCCACCCTTGGCAAGGCTGCAGCGTCTCTTTTGTTAGAAGGTTGCCCGAGAATATGGGTGGGAATACCCATATCTACCCCGAGAATTGTTTTATGAGGTGGAAGTTTTTCGGCAGCGGTGGTATGATGATTTCGTCTGGACAAAGCTTAAGGTACCTCACGCACGCCGATACCTCTCGTGTTCCCCTACAGTTACCAGAAAATTCAAGGACTGTAAGGCGGAGTGGATGTTGGGAAGGCACATCCATGCTGACAGGGTGGTTATCTGTCGGAACGATGGAGGGAACAGTGAGTACAACGTGGAGGCTTTTGACAAGCATTTGAAGCCTTTGTTCCTGCCACATCCAAAGTTTTATTTATAGGAGAAAAAGACTCCTTTATATTCCTTTTTTTTTCTATTTGCTGCTGAACTTTCCAGAGTATTTGCTGGAACACAGGGACTGTGCCTTACATTTTGGGTATTTTGCTCTTTAGAGAAATGGGAGCTGTTATGGTTGCTTTGTTCTCCTTCTTTTTCCTTTCATCAAGAAAAGAAATCAGTGACTTTGGGGCATAGCTAGTATAGGGTCACAGTACAGAGAAGAGAGAAAAGTTCATCTGGATTTGCTAAGTGTCTTGACCGGGGCATTGCCACCAGGTGGCGGTGTTGCACAACGATTGTGTTTTTCTGTACACTATACACCATGATCATTGGAGCGAGTGGGTTTCTCCTTGGATAGACCCATTCCTTCCAAGAAAACATATACATTGTGTTAGGATGTGTGTTTTCTTTTCTTTTCCCTCTGCAGGAGACTCGTCTGTCAAGGCTGCTGAGAATGGGGTGGTTCTTAGATAGCGGGGGGGGGGGGGAATTTCAATGTGTAAAGTCATTTAAAGTTTTTTTTTATACCATGTTCATTGTTTTATATTCCAGTTTCCCTTTCCCGTTTTAGGTCCTGGCACAATTCATGACTAAATTGTGAGGTTGGATTCTATGTGTAGTTTGGTCTCTGGGTCGAACTTATGTTATCACTCTTTGGGAGACATGGGTTTGCACCAGACACTGGGGACCAGTGTCAAATCACCAGGGGGAGAGTGTAGCGGGTATTTGAATTTAGGGGAGGCATCTGGGTGGTAGTGTAACCCAGATGCACTGATTGTTAGGGAATCTGAGACCTTTTTGTGGTTCTTGGAGGACTCTGGTGGTGTGAGGTTCCCTGCGGCCTGCAGGTGGCGCTGTCGCCCTGGGCCGGAGCTGAACACTCACCGCAAGACTGCATCCCCTTTTGTCCTTTCCTGGCGCTGGTACAGCAGGGCGGGGAACCTGCTGTGATGCAAAGGGAGAGAAGATAAAAGGGGCGGATGCCCTGACCTTGGGGTTCAGAGTCGGAGGACGCAGCCGCGCCCAGGCACCTCCAGCCTGGGTGCTGTCTTTCCAGAGTTCCGGGCCCAGGGGCCCTTGACCTGGCTGGAGCGGGAGATGGAGTCCATCCCAGGCACCTTTAGCCTGGGGTGAGGTACTAATGCGGAAGCCTGGGACTCAGTACCTTTGACTGAGTTCCGCGAGGGTGGAGGAATCCAAGGGGGCCCTAACGCCTTGGGTGCCCGTGTCTGAGATCGAGGAGGCCGGCGAGCGGAACTTCTCCGGAAAGTCTGGCGCAGCATTTGCTGGTGACGGAGAGGCCTCCGGTAACTCTCTTGAACGGATGTCTTCCCTCTGACAGGGGCTGTGATAGCGAAGGTAATTCATGCTATTGTTCTATATAGTCGTGGCAGTGACTATACATCATAACCATTAGTGACACCACAGTGGTTAGCTCTACTTAAAGGATTGTGCGTTGACCTACTCCCCACAAATACTGAAGTGTTCTCTGGGTCTCAACCTGTCTGTGCTGTATGACTATTTATTGCTGGAAGGGAATAAATACGAGTTGGACCTTTTCAGTGTGTGGAACTCTGGTTACTAGGAGCAAAGGGAGTCATTTCGAAGAAAGGATTTGACTCTAGGACACACACACAAAACCCGATAGTTCTGGCTTTCACCTCCAGTCTCTCTGGAGGACATGGGCCGTGGTGTATCGCATCCCTCCCCCTAGTACTAAACCACTAGACAAGACCAACAAGCCGAGAATGAGAAGGGGTGAGAGGGGTGAGGTCGCTACACCTGATTGGTTGGGGGTTCTAAGAGGGAGGAGTAAGATGAGTCCAGTTGGAAAACTGCAGACAATGAAAGAGCTTTGAGAGAGATCTTCCCTCTTGAAGGAAAAGAGGAGAGAAAATGTCTTGAGTTAGTTTGAGCAGCTTCAGCTGGCTGCTGATGCTAATTGCGAGGATACACACTGGACAGAGCTCTGCATATGTAAACAATGCAGAGCTCCATTTTGTCAGCCGGGATGTACTGGATTTCCAGCACATCCCTTAGGCACACATTTAACCCTTTGTTTGCCCTGGATGTTTAAGCCTTTCCCAGCCAGTGTCATTAATACAGTGACAGTGCATATTTTTAGCATTGATCACTGTATTAGTGTCACTGGTTCCCACAAAGTGTTAGTTAGGTGTCCGATTGTCCGTTGCAATATCGCAGTCCCGCTATAAGTCGCTGAGCCCCGCCATTGCTAGTATACATTTTTTTATTCCAGTATACTGTATATAGTATAATTTGATGACGCTATAACTTTTGCGCAAACCAACAATCAATATACGCTTCTTTGGATTTTTGTTTAACAAAAATATGTAGCAGAATACATATTGGCCCAAATTTTTGAAGAAATTCGATTTTTTTTTTAATTTTCCATTGGATATGTTTTATAGTAAAAAGTTAAAAATATTGTTTTTTGTTTTCAAAATTTTCATTTTTTTTTTGTTTATAGCACAGTGGTGAAAGAAAGCTCTATTTGTAGGGGAAAAAAATAGACATAAATGTAATTTATGTACAGCATTGCATGACCATGCAATCGTCAGTTAACCACTTTCCGAATGACGACTACAGTGTGGGCTTCCAGTGTCGGGAGGGTGTCAATAGTAAGTAAACAGAAGCCTTTTACCGGCTTTTTTTCTCCTTGCAATCAGCTAGTAACCGGATTCTGTTACTGGGACCTCGGTCCCGATCTGTGCTGCTAATCAGTACACATGAGTGCCATCTATCAGTGCCCACCAGTGCCACCTTTCAATGCCAATCAGTGTCCACCAGTGTCACTTTTCAGTGCCCATCAGTGCCACCTTTTAGTTCCAATCAGTGCCCAAAAGTGCCACCATTGTCACCTTTTAGTGCCAATCAGCACCCACCAGTGCCACCTTTCAATACCATCACTGCCACCTAGCAGTGCTGCAAATCAGTGCCCATCAGTTCCTCAGTATCAGTGTCACCTACCAGTGTCGCCTACCAGTGCCTATGAGTGCCACCTATCAGTGCTCATCAGTGCCACCTATCAGTCTATCAGAGCTCAACGGTGTTACCTATCAGTGCCCATCAGTGCCTCCTCATCAGTGCCCACCAGTGCTGCCTCATCAGTGCAGCCTCATCAGTGCCGCCTCATCAATGCCTATCAGTGCAGCCTATCAGTGTACATCAGTGCTGCTTATCATTGTCCATTAGTGCAGCCTATCAGTGCCCATCAGTGCAGCCTATCAGCACACATCAGTGAAGGAGAAAAATTACCTGTTTGCAAAACTTTATAACAAACGTGTTTTTTTGCTTCTTAATAAAATAAAAAACCCAGTGGTGATTAAATACCACCAAAAGAAAGCTCTATTTGTGTGAAAAAAAATTATTAAACTTGTGTTTGGGTACAGTGTTGCATGACCGCGCAATTGTCATTCAAAGTGCAACAGCACTGAAAGCTGAAAATTGGCCTGGGCAGGAAGGGAGTTTAACCTCCCTGGCGGTAAACCCGAGTCGGGCTCTGGGTGAGATTTTGGTACCATTAGCAGTAACCCCTAGCCAGACTTGGGCTGCATCGCAGTATCCAGGGAGAGTTACCTTGTCCCCTGGATCCTGCGATGTCTCCCCGCTGTGTCTGTGAGCCGTGTCTCGCTCGATTCACACTGCCGAGTGCCGAGCTCCGTTTCCTGCGACGTTGCGACGCACGGGGACAGAGTTTGACGCCAAATTCAAAAAGTGAAAAACACA
This sequence comes from Rana muscosa, assembly GCA_029206835.1. Lineage (NCBI taxonomy): Eukaryota > Metazoa > Chordata > Amphibia > Anura > Ranidae > Rana > Rana muscosa. Next base: position 229,838,866 of record CM055117.1, on the reverse strand, counting down.
GTATAGATACAGTATACTGTAATCTTACTGATTACAGTACTGTATCAAATAATTACACATCCCCTTTGTCCCTAGTGGTCTGTCGAGTGCCCTGCATGCAGTTTTATATTATAAAAACTGTTCTTTCTGCCTGGAAACTGGAGATTGTCCATAGCAACCAAAAAGTGTCCCTTTATGTCAAAAGTAATTATAGACCAGCTAGAAAACAGCGATAATAAATTAGAATCATTTGCAGAATTGAGCAAAAGCGATTTGTGGGGAAATTTGTCATCAAAAACTAAATCTAATCACAGCGACAATTCTGCAACTGAGCAAATTTCAGTGTTTTTGATTTGATTACATTATTGAATAATTTTTATTATTATTATATTATTATTTGTTATAATTATTTATAGTTATTTATTATATTATAATTTATGATTTTGTGTTTCAAACTTTATCATACCCAGGATGTCAACTAGACTCTGGTTTGGACATATTTAACCCCTTAACGACCGCTCACTGTACATATACGTCGGCAGAATGGCACGGACAGGCAAACTCACGTACCTGTACGTGTCTGCCTTCGTATGGGTGGGGGTCCAATCGGACCCCCCTCCGGTACAGTGAGCGGCCAGGATCGCTTCAGGAGCGATCCGTGATGAGGGGGCCACCATTCGTTTCTGGCCACCCCCTCGCGATCGCTCCTGGCGAATGAAAAGCTTCCTCTGCATGTGTAATGTTTACACAGGCAGGAGGAAGTGATGTCTTCTCTCCTGCGGCGCTCACATATACCGAGCGCCGTGGAGAGAAGACACAGAGGTTAGTGCACTAAACAGCACACTAACACCAGCACACATAGGCACACAATCGCCCCCCCAGGCCCCCCAGACACCCCCAGATCACCCCCCAGCCCCCAGTCACAGTGTCACTGATTGCAGTGACCATTTATTTACTGATCACTGCAATCAGTGACATTTGTGACTGTAAAAGTGTCAGGGCAGTTAGTTTTAGGTCCAGTGTAGCCCCCTAACCCCCCCTAATAAAGGTTTAACCCCTTGATCGTCCCCCAGGTAACCCTTTCACCCTCTAGCACCGCTGTCACTAAGCAATCGTTTTTCTGATCGCTGTCTTAGTGTCGGTGGTGCCGATAGGTAGCCAGTTATTTTTTTTAGGTTCGCCGCAGGTTTTTATAGCGTCAGGTACCCCCATATATTACCTAATAAAGGTTTAACCCCTTGATTGCCCCCCCAGGTAACCCTTTCACCCCCTTTTGCCAGTGTCACTAAGCAATCATTTTTCTGATCGCTGTATTAGTGTCGGTGGTGCCGATAGGTAGCCAGTTATTTTTCTTAGGTTCGCCGCAGGTTTTTATAGCGTCAGGTACCCCCATATATTATCTAATAAAGGTTTTAACCCCCTGATTGCCCCTAGTTAACCCTTTCACCAGTGATCACCGTATAAGTGTTACTGGTGACACTGGTTAGCCAGTTAGTTATTTTGTTATTTAGGTTCCCCGTCAGGTTTTTATATAGCGTCAGGTACCCCCATATATTACCTAATAAAGGTTTACCCCCTGATTGCCCCTAGTTAACCCTTTCACCAGTGATCACCATATAAGTGTTACGGGTGATGCTGGTTAGTTAGTTTGCTTTTTATAGTGTCAGGGCACCCGCCGTATATAACCCAATAAAGGTTTAACCCCCTGATCGCCCGGCGGGTGATATCAATTAGGTTTTAGCGTCAGAGAGGGTCTGCGTCACACCCCAGTCAGCGTCAGCTTAGTGCCAGTAACGCTAACACCCACGCGTGAAGCATACACCTCCCTTAGTGGTATAGTATCTGAACAGATCAATATCTGATCAGATCTATACTAGCGTCCCCAGCAGTTTAGGGTTCCCAAAAATGCAGTGTTAGTGGGATCAGCCCAGATACCTGCTAGCACCTGCGTTTTGCCCCTCCGTCCAGCCCAGGCCACCCAAGTGCAGTATCGATCGATCACTGTCACTTACAAAACACAACACACATAACTGCAGCGTTCGCAGAGACAGGCCTGATCCCTGCGACTCCAGTGCTGTAGGAGGTGATTTCACCACCACAGTAAAAAAAAAAAGCATATATGCCGAAGCATGGGGGCAGAGGAGCGATTTTGCTCCTAATGCCGCGTACATACGGTCAAAATTCCGACGGAGGCTTGCCCGTGGAAAAGTCTGACGTGTGTGCGTGGCATAACTTTTGCGGGAGGATGCCCCCATGCTACGGCATATATAAATGGTGCATGTATGCCCATCATTAGAAGTGGGTGGATGAAGGGAGGTATTCTAATGGTGGGCATACCCACCGATCAATCTCTTTTTTCGTTCAGCCAACAGGCTGCATTAAAAAAAAAGATTACAATACATGTCCAACAAGGACCAGCAACGTACTGGTATGCTGCTGGACTTTGAATGGTTATACCAGATTGATGCCTGCGGGTTTAGGTATCATCTTGGTATCATTCTTTTCAGCCAGCGGCCGGCTTTCATGTAAAAGCAATCCTAGCGGCTAATTAGCCTCTGGACTGCTTTTACAAGCAGTGGGAGGGAATGTCCCCCCCCGGATATAAAAAGCGCCATTGGGAAATTGGGAAAGCATTTTATCACACCGATCCTGGTGTGGTCAGATGCTTTGAGGGCATAGGAAGGATCTAGTGTCTAATAGACCCCAGTTTTTTCAAAAAAAGAGTACCTGTCACTACCTATTGCTATCATAGGGGAGACGACAATAAAAATGATAAAAAAAAATATGGAAGGAACAGTTTAAAAATAAAATAAAAAAAGCAAAATTAATAATAAAAAAAAAATCACCCCTGTCCCGCCCTGCTCTTGCGCAATGGCGAACGCAAGCGTCGGTCTGGTGTCATATGTAAACAGCAATTGCATCATGCATGTGAGGTATCACCGCAAAGGTCAGATCGAGGGCAGTCATTTTAGCAGTAGACCTCCTCTGTAAATCTAACGTGGTAACCTGTAAAGGCTTTTAAAGGCTTTTAAAAATGTATGTAGTTTGTCGCCAATGCGCGTTTGTGAGAAATTTTAAAGCATGTCGTGTTCGGTATCTATGTACTCGGCCTAAGATCATCTTTTTTATTTCATCAAACATTTGGGCAATATAGTGTGTTTTAGTGCATTAAAATTAAAAAAAGTGTATTTTTTCCCCAAAAAATGCGTTTGAAAAATCGCTGTGCAAATACTGTGTGGGAAAAAAAATGCAACACCCACCATTTTAATCTGTAGGGCCTTTGCTTTAAAAAAATATATAATGTTTGGGGGTTCAACATAATTTTCTTGCAAAAAAAAAAAATGTTTTCATGTAAACAAAAAGTGTCAGAAAGGGCTTTGTCTTCAAGTGGTTAGAAGAGTGGATGTAAGCTTCCTAATGTTGTGTATAAAATGCCAGGACAGTTCAAACCTCCCCCAAATGACCCCATTTTGGAAAGTAGACACCCCAAGCTATATACTGAGAGGCATGTCGAGTCCATGGAATATTTTATATGTTGACACAAGTTGCGGAAAAAAGACAATTTTTTTTTTTTTTTTTGCACAAAGTTGTCACTAAATGATATATTGCTCAAACATGCCATGGGCATATGTAGAATTACACCCCAAAATACATTCTGTTGCTTCTCCTGAGTACGGGGATACGACATGTGTGAGACTTTTTGGGAGCCTAGCCGCGTACGGGACCCCAAAATCCAAGCACCGCCTTCAGGCTTTCTAAGGGTGTAAATTTTTGATTTCACTCCTCACTGCCTATCACGGTTTCGGAGGCCATGGAATGCCCAGATGGCACAAAACCCCCCCCAAATGACCCAATTTTGGAAAGTAGACACCCCAAGCTATTTGCTGAGAGGTATGGTGAGCATTTTGCAGATCTCGCTTTTTGTCACAAAGTTTTGAAAATTGAAAAAAAAAAAAAATTATTTTCTTTCTTCATTTTCAAAAACAAATGAGAGCTGTAAAATACTCACCATGCCTCTCAGCAAATAGCTTGTGGTGTCTACTTTCCAAAATTGGGTAATTTGGGGGGGTTTTGTGCTATTTTGGCATTTTATGGCCTTCGAAACTGTGATAGGCAGTGAGGAGTGAAATCAAAAATTTGTGCCCTTAGAAATCCTGAAGGCGGTGCTTGGTTTCGGGGTCCCGTACGCGGCTTGGCTCCTAAAAAGTCCCACACATATGGTATCCCCGTACTCAGGAGAAGCAGCAAAATGTATTTTGGGGTGCAATTCCACATATAACCATGGCATGTGTGAGCAATATATCATTTAGTGACAACTTTTTGTAATTTTTTTTTTTTTGTCATTATTCAATCACTTGGGACAAAAAAAAATATATTCAATGGGCTCAACATGCCTCTCAGCAATTTCCTTGGGGTGTCTACTTACCAAAATGGGGTCATTTGGGGGGGTTTTGTACTGCCCTGCCATTTTAGCACCTCAAGAAATGAGATAGGCAGTTATAAATTAAAAGCTGTGTAAATTCCAGAAAATGTACCCTAGTCTGTAGACGCTATAACTTTTGCACAAACCAATAAATATACGCTTATTGACATTTTTTTTACTAAAGACATGTGTCTGAATACATTTTGGCCTAAATGTATGACTAAAATTGAGTTTATTCAATTTTTCTTATAACAAAAAGTAGAAAATATCTTTTTTTTTTTTATTTTCTGTATTTTTCCGTTTATATCGCAAAAAAAAAAAATCGCAGAGGCAATCAAATACCATTAAAAGAAAGCTCTATTTGTGGGAAGAAAAGAACACAAATTTCGTTTGGGTACAACATTGCATGTCCGCACAATTTCCAGTTAAAGCAGCGCAGTGCCAAATTGTGAAAACACCTCTGGTCATTAAGCTGCGTATTGGTCCGGTCCTTAAGTGGTTAAGTGAGTTATTCCTAAGAATTGCAGGCCTACAATATAAAACACCAAATTTCCATGCAAAATAATTGTACCGCTTTTAGCACCTAAAATCTGACAGAATCATACCGCCAGGGAGGTTAAGTGCCCAGTAGGCAAGTGGTTAACCACTTCCCGACTGGCTCATGTACATTTATGATGGCAGGTTGGCTCCCCTGTGCGAATCGCCATACCTGTACGTCAGCTCCTTTAAGAATCATAGCAGGTGCCCGCTGCACAGTGGGGGACCCGATACACATGGCCAGCGGGCGCGATATCCGCCGGCCATCCACGATCGTGGGCACGAGAGCCAGAATTGGGATTTTGACAGGAGAGGAGAGTCAGATTGTCTGTTCCTACTAATTAGGAACAGCGATCTGTCTCCTCCTCCAGTCACTACACTGCCCCCACAGTTAAAAAACACTCGCGAAGGGAACACATTTAACCCCTTGATTTCCCCCTAGTGTCAACCCCTTCCTTGCCAGTGACATTTAAACAGTAATCAGTGCATTTTTATAGCACTGATCGCTGTATTAAATTCAATAGTTCCAAAAATGTGTCAAAAGTGTCCGATCTGTCACCGCGATGTCGCAGTCCCGCTAAAAATTGCAGATTGCCGCCATTACTAGTAAAAAAAATAATAATAATAAAAATGCCATAAATCTTTCCCCTATTTTGTAGACGCTCTAACTTTTGTGCAAAACAATTAACCACTTAAGCCCCGGACCATTTCGGGCCATTAGGACCAGGCCTGTTTTTGGGATTCGGCACTGCGCTGCTTTAACTGTAAATTGTGCGGACATGCAATGTTGTACCCAAATGAAATTTGCGTCCTTTTCTTCCCACAAATAGAGCTTTCTTTTAATGGTATTTGATTGCCTCTGTGATTTTTATTTTTTGCGATATAAACAGAAAAAGACCGAAAATTTTGAAAAAAAATTATATTTTCTACTTTTTGTTATAAGAAAAATCGAATAAACTCAATTTTAGTCATACATTTAGGCCAAAATGTATTCAGCCACATGTCTTTAGTAAAAAAAATGTCAATAAGCGTATATTTATTGGTTTGCGCAAAAGTTATAGCGTTTACAAACTAGGGTACATTTTCTGAAATTTACACAGCTTTAAATTTATGACTGCCTATCTCATTTCTTGAGGTGCTAAAATGGCAGGGCAGTACAAAACCCCCCCAAATGACCCCATTTTGGAAAGTAGACACCCCAAGGAAATTGCTGAGAGGCATGTTGAGCCCATTGAATATTTTTTTTTTTTGTCCCAAGTGATTGAATAATGACAAAAAAAAAATTACAAAAAGTTGTCACTAAATGATATATTGCTCACACATGCCATGGTTATATGTGGAATTGCACCCCAAAATACATTCTGCTGCTTCTCCTGAGTACGGGGATACCACATGTGTGGGACTTTTTAGGAGCCTAGCCACGTACGGGACCCCGGAAACCAAGCACCGCCTTCAGGATTTCTAAGGGCGCAAATTTTTGATTTCACTCCTCACTACCTATCACAGTTTCGAAGGCCATAAAATGCCAAAATAGCACAAAACCCCCCAAATGACCCCATTTTGGAAAGTAGACACCCCAAGCTATTTACTGAGAGGCATGTTCAGTCCATGGAATATTTTATATTTTGCCACAAGTTGCGGGAATATGACAAACTTTTTTTTTTTTGCACAAAGTTGTCACTAAATGATATATTGCTCACACATGCCATGGGCATATGTGAAATTACACCCCAAAATACATTCTGCTGCTTCTCCTGAGTATGGGGATACCACATGTGTGGGACTTTTTGGGAGCCTAGCCGCGTACGGGACCCCAAAAACCAAGCACCGCCTTCAAGGTTTCTAAGGGCATAAATTTTTGATTTCACTCCTCACTACCTATCACAGTTTTGAAGGCCATAAAATGCCAAGATGGCACAAAACCCCCCCAAATGACCCCATTTTGGAAAGTAGACACCCCAAGCTATTTGCTGAGAGGCATGTTGACCCCATTGAATATTTTTTTTTTTTGTCCCAAATGATTGAATAATGACAAAAAGAAAAAAAAAAATTTACAAAAAGTTGTCACTAAATGATATATTACTCACACATTCCATGGTTATATGTGGAATTGCACCCCAAAATACATTCTGCTGCTTTTCCTGAGTACGGGGATACCACATGTGTGGGACTTTTTGGGAGCCTAGCCGCGTACAGGGCCCCAAAAACCAAGCACTGCGAACGCTGCAGTTATGTGTGTTGTGTTTGGTAAGTGACAGTGATCGATCGATACTGCACTTGGGTGGGCTGGGCTGGGCTGGGCGGAGGGGCTAAACGCAGGCGCTAGCAAGTATCTGGGCTGATCCCGCTAACACTGCATTTTTGGGAACCCTAAACCGCTGGGGATGCTAGTATAGATCTGATCAGATCTGATCAGATACTATACCACTAAGGGGGGTGTATGCTTTGCGCGTGGGTGTTAGCGTTACTGTCACTAACCTAACACTGCCTGGGGCGACGCAGACCCTCTCTGGCGCTAAAACCTAATTGATCTCACCCGCCGGGCGATCAGGGGGGTTAAACCTTTATTGGGTTATATACGGCGGGTGCCCTGATGCTATAAAAAGCAAACTAATCAACCAGCGTCACCCGTAACCTTTATATGGTGATCACTGGTGAAAGGGTTAACTAGGGGCAATCAGGGGGTTAAAACCTTTATTAGGTTAAATATGGGGGTACCTGACACTGTATAAAAACCTGACGGGTTACCTAAATAACGAAATAACTTACTGGCTAACCAGTGACACCAGTGATGCTTATACGGCGATCACTGGTGAAAGGGTTAACTCTAGGGGCAATCAGGGGGTTAAAATAATATAAGGGGGTCTAAAACACCAGCGACACGAATACAGCGATCGGAAAAACAATCGCTTAGTGACGCTGAAGTTAGGGGGTGAAAGGGTTACCTGGGGGGTGATCAAGGGGTTAAACCTTTATTAGGGGGGGGGTTAGGGGGCTACCCTGGACCTAAAGGGGCCTAATCCTAACTGCCCTGCAACTTTTTACAATCACAGATGACACTAAATGCAGTGATCAGTAAAATAAATGATCACTGCAATCAGTGACACTGTGATTGGGGGCTTTGGGGTGACCTGGGGGGTGATCTGGGGGTGACTGGGGGGTGATTTGTGTGCCTATGTGTACCTATGTGTCAGTGGACTGTTGGTGCACTAACCTGCTTCTTCTCTGCTCGGCGCCGGGAACGAAAAGACCGCGGCGAGGGAGATGACATCACTTCCTCCAGCCTTGTTTACATCACATGGCGGAGGAAGCATTGGCCGGGAGCGATCGCGAGGGGGGGGCGGAATCGAGCGCCCCCCCCTCATGCCTGATCGCTCCCGAACACTTAACGGCCGCTCACTGCAGTGAAGGGGGGTCCGGATGGACCCCCCAACTGCACAAAGGCGATCACGTAGATCTACGTGATTCTGCCTGTCCGTGCCATTCTGCCGACGTAAATCGGCGGTGGGCGGTCGTTAAGTGGTTAATATACGTTTATTGCGATTTTTTTTATACCAGATTTTTTTTTTTATTAAAAGAAATCGATATTAATTATAGCAAAATGTCACAAATATTTTTTTTTTTTTTTAATTGTCGCCATTTTGACAGCTTATTTGCAAGTTATTGGTCATACAAAGGGTGTGGGGGTCCGGGTACTGCCCTGAGGGACATGTACCAATGTAAAAATAACTTTTAAAAAAGATTGTTTTTAAAGGAGCAGTGATTTTAACCACTTCAATACAGGGCTTTTATACCACCTCAATACCGGGCCTATTTCTGGCACTTCTCTCCTACATGTACAAATCTTCATTCTTTTGCTAGAAAATTACTCAGAACCCCCAAACATTATATATTTTTTTTTAGCAGACACCCTAGGGAATAAAATGACGGTAATTGCAACTTTTTATTTTGCATGGTATTTGTGCAATAATTTTTCAAACGCCTTTTTCTTTGGAAAAAAATGGTTTCATGAATTAAAAAACAACAAAACAGTAAAGTTAGCCCAATTTTTTTGTAAAGTATGAAATATGAAGTTACGCCGAGTAAATAGATACCTAACATGTCACGCTTTAAAATTGGAATTTCCCCATACTGTACGTACATCCTCATAAGTTATGTGTTCTCTTTGTAGATAGGCTCTGGCTGCATTGTGTTCCAGTGTACATTCTAGTGGCCATTGTGGAAGGAAAAGTTAAGTCTCCACATTCAATGGAATGATGCACAATGCTGAGCAGGTGAAATGGAAAGATCTCACAAGGGGCCATCTTGGGTTTGGGCAAGCACTGTCCCAGTGGCCATCTTGGAGCTGGGCAAAACTCCCTGGAAGTTATCTTGGAAATGGACGAAGTGCAAGAAGTTGGAGGCCTGCAGAAGTGTAGAGGAAAATGGTGTAAAGAGCAAGTGAAGTAAGTAAAGAGGTAGGGCATCCATGGGCTATGATTGCATTCCATCACGCCCAAAGTGGCAATCCCTGCATGAAGGTTCTTATAGGTAAGGGTCATAAGACATGTAGGTATTTTGCGACTAAAAGAGCACATTCAGGCACTAACAGGCCTCTCTCTCAGGTAAAGATTACAGTCCTACTGACTGATAGAAATCCAGTCAGTTAAAGTTATGGAGATTGCAAACTCCAGCATTATGGCCTGAAAAATGTGTCAGGACTGCTTTAAAGAGGCAGACTGAAGCTCTCCTGCCCACTATGCTCAATCTCAAAGAATTGCTGTGAACCCTGAGTGAAGCTGCCTTTACAAGATAAATACTCTGCCAAGATTGCCTTAAAGAGATAGACAGAAACTATTCTGCCCACTATTCATGGTAGCAAAGAATTTCTGTGAGCCTTGGGTGAAGCTGCCTTTACAAGACAAAGAATATGTCAAGACTGCCTCAAATGGGTAGACAGAAATACTCCTGCCCACTATTCATAGCTGCAAAGAATTGCCGTGAGCCCTGGGTGAAGCTGCCTTTTACAGGACAAAGACTGTGTCAAGATTGCTTTAAAGGGGTAAACAGAAGCTCTCCTGCTCACTGCATGGAGTTACCATAGTCAAGTTATTGCAAATAACTCAAGCTGCTTCACAATACTGTTGCTACCAACTGTATAAAGTCTCCCACAGAAGGGAGCGGGCCAGCATCTTCTGGAAAGGAAGAGCAGAAATAATAAACTGGTACTTTATGTTCAGCCTGAGGCTAAGTTTACCATGAGCGGAGAAGAAACAAATGAGCCTGAGGGCTCTAGGTAAGGTAGGCTACAGTATTTCCTTGGTCAGAGGAAGTAGCCTGCATGGCCTTTGTGGGACAGAGTCTCTTTGAGACAGCCCAAGGACAACCGCATTCTGAGGTGAGGCTGCTGAAGTTGAACACCTGTCAGGTGTCACCTGTCCAGTGGAAGGAGCCTAGCGTATAGATTGCAAGGTCTTTTTCTCCCTCTAATTGTTATTAAACGTCTTTTCTCCACTTGTGGACCCCACATATCCTCCGAAGGTTTATGAGTCAAGGTGTTTTGCCCCAGTTCAGCATGCGGTTGTCTTGGGCTGACTCTTTATAGGTACTCACATAGTTACTCCAGAATGCAAAACCATGATCTTTATAGTGTTACTACAGGCTTTCCTTTCTAATCTTTCCTTGGATCTTGATTTAAAAAATTATATCTTGAAAATCCATCTTTAACATGTATGTAAAGGCAAAACTATTGTTGATGTTGTTGTTGTTTTCCATATGATAGAGAATAGTTAAACACTTGTCAGGTTATTTTTTGTTGCCTGTGTCTGTCAGGGCAGATTTACTTACACCTCCTGTCCTGAAAACACAACAGGAAATGAGAGGAAATCTCTCCAAAGTGAACAGAATTCCCATATCTAAAAGTTGTAATAGGAACATTTGTCCCTATTGGAGGGTTTACCCTTCCCTCTTGCGCTGTTGACAACTCTAAAACTTTGGATTTCCCATCACTTTCTGTGTCTGTGACAGTGGTCATTCCTGTCTCTGTACAGTTCCTATGATCAGCTTCATTTAGTGACCAAAATAAAATAAAAAATTCTCATTAAGGCATTTTTAAAACTATACCTCACTTTGACCACTAGATAGAGCTGACTATCACAGGAATTGATCTATTACAGAATATATGAGTGCAAGTTGTCCAGCCTGTCCAAATGTTTGTGATATTCATCGAAGGGATGTTTTATAAACAGACTCCAAAGTGCAAATGAGGGTCCTTAAATACTGAATAGCACACATCTAGGGTGATGTTAAGCCCTCTACTTCGTACTGTGCCTAAGACTGGAAGGTAAATGTGATCCCAGCCAAAGAACACTTTATTTTCTAAAGTGCTGTATATCATAAACATTTGCCAGTGAAAAAATAAAACTTGTTTTCACATTCTTTTCATTCTTCAGCTTTTTTATAGCCACCTCCTGTCTAAATGCATGCACTCCAACACCAGCTGCATTGACATTTTAGGGTTGGTTTTCTGGTGATGACAACAATGCACCATGCCCATGCAATGTGTGATGAAACTTCCCCTTGTAGTTCCAATCAGAGGCCCATGTGGTAGCGTGACAATATAAGAGCAGGATTGGGAGACAAGATTGAACAATTGAACAAGGACCTTCGATGCAGGATAACCAAGTAGTCTTTTGGTAACAATTGCATATTTAACTATATTGAAAATTTTTAAATTACGTTACTTTGTTAAAGCTTATATGAGATGTTAGTAATTAGGTTTACATATACTTTAACCACTTCCCGCCCAGTCAATAGGAGACTGACGTCCGGGAAGTGGTTCTGTTATCCACACTGGACGTCTATTGACGTCCTGCAGGATAACAGCCGCCACGCGCCCGGGGGGGCGCGCATCGCAGCGATCGGTGGAGCGGTGTGTCAGTCTGACACACCCCTACACTGATCTCGGTAAAGAGCCAAAGGCGCTGGGCCCCGGGCCATTGCTGCAGCTCCCAGGTCTCCATACCCAGGCGGACAGGAACGGTGAGGTAGTACCTCACCCCAGGCTAAAGGTGCCTGAGGTGGAACTGGAACACAACCTCCAGGCCAAGGGCACCCGGAGATAAGCCACACGCACTCCCAGGCTGAAGGTGCCTGGGGGTGGACCCCGATCAGGAGAAGTCTGCCCCTTTTATATCCTCTCCCGGCATGCACAGCAGGTTCCCGATCCTGCTGTACGGCTGCCGAGAGGGGTCACAAAAGGCACAGCACTGTATTGGCGGTTCAACCCCGGCCTACCATGGCAGCGCCACCCATAGGCCACAGGGAACTACACACCAACACTATCCCCTGAGGACAAAAATGGTCCATAACTCCTAACAATCCAAGGTGTCTGAGCCTAATTACCACTCAGACACTTCCCTTAAATTGAACACCCCGCTACACATGGTAAAGCCAGGTAAATCCAACATCACAATTTTACTTGGCTCCACCAAGAATTAATACATGTGGTGTATTACCTATTCGTTTTTAACTTAGCTTTGTCTTAAAAATGAAGTAAAAGATTTGTTCCTATTTTTCCTAATTGCCCATGAATAGATCAAAAGCTACCCCACAATGCTTCATTAAAACATTCAATCAGCATGGCCCTTAAATTAATGAATTAAAAACAATCTTCCACATGTGACTCAAAACATCAGCTAATGCAAAGTATAATTATTAATTTGTTCAGTGGAGCAACAATTCAGAAGAAAGGTCAATTAGCTCTGTTTTACAGTGATATGAACATCCTTTTATGAAACTATTTTTATACATCAGCACAGTGTCACAGGTTTCAAATTGCATTGATGTCTGAAGAACATTTCTAGCAGAAAAAAAAATTCTGTAGACTTTACTGTTCTCTAAATGTCCTTTGTCGGCATGAATTAAGTTAGAACTGATGGAGTGGATCAGTAGAGTAGGAGAATAGTGATATAACCTCTTACAGGACCAGAAAGTCTCAATAATTTCCTTCACAAGGTATTTCATTAGAGATAAATGCTGGACAATTTGCATCTAGAATTGGGAATACTTTGACTACGGCTGTATAATGAAATGAGACATATGCCTATTTAATTTCACTCACAAAAGAATTCTGAAGAGCTGGAACATTTGAAAGGCAAAGCAGAATGTCTATGACTGTCAAGCTTATAACCAAAACATCCTAAATAAAGAGCATTACACTGTCAATACAGTTACATTGATAGTATAAATTTAAAATGGCTGTCCTGCTTTAAAACTCAAATAACCGTGTCTCTCTATTTACCAGTGTAGCCATGCCCCTGTAGGGGTTGCTGAATATAGTGGTTCACCTGTCACCCTGCCCAGCCAGACATCCATCTATCAGACACTCAGAGACACAGAACAGTCCATAGGCTTTGTTTTGGTTTTTTTTATTGAGGGGATTTAACTTGGATGGGAAATGGAAAATTATGGTATGCCCAGGAACATTCAGTACAATTGTATTGGGACTTCTATATACTGTACATTCCAGTATACACACTCCAGTCTTCTCTCCCACACAAACTCTTGCTTAAGACCTCTTATCCTTTACTCCTCCAGCACTTCACTTGCTGCATACCGTCACTCCTCCAGCACTTTCCTTTCTGCAGACTGTTACTCCAATTAGCACTTCCCTTGCTGCAGATTGTTCCTCCTCCAGACTAACTAGCACCACATGGTTAGGCCTGACACTAATTCATTCGGATGAAACATGTCAGGCTGGCCGAAACAAGCACGCTGAGAGCCGCGGATATTTATATAATTTTTATGCCTTGATGATCGTTACTTCCTGTAAGTAGAATACAATAAAAACTTTTTGTCCTTTTACCTTATGGGCTTCACTATGCTAGTTTTTTCTCTCATTTGGTAAACATTTCCTGTTGAGGATTGCATATTATCTCCATCTCTAACCGAGTTTTGGATGCCGTTTTGGATGTGGGGGAAGCTGAACATTCCTGGTTGTGATCCATCAAGCTTGGACAGCTGTGTCTATCATTGACCCTCTGCAATTATACCTACTACGCCTATATATGTTTGCCTTCTGGTAAGCAGTTTGTGAACACAATTGGTGTGGTGTGCTTTTGTTTTGCACACTGAAGTTTTGGTGGTGGTTTCCTATCAGTTTCCACAATCATCTTATTTGCTGATTTTTCACCTGGACTGTTTTTTATCGATTTATATTGATTTTACTAAGTGCTGCACTTTGGACCATTACACTGACACTAATTCAGCCAAGCCTCAGTGAACTGCCTTTTGCGGGCGCGGACCCCGAGCCACTGTGGTGTAGAAATTGTTCAGGTGCTAACTGTCCTCTATTCAGCTTCCAATCCCAGATAGCTCTCATCAGGCCCTGCCAGCCAGCCTGGCTGCAAAGTTCCCTCTCCACTGCCCTTCCCACAGTCCTCTCTCCTGGTTCTGCACCCATCTCAAACTGTAATCTCCCCGTTCTCCCAGGCGTGCCTCCCCAGTCCTAACGACTGTGCTTTACTCACCAGCCCTCTTGGGTGCGACCAGTAGTCCTACCTGGAGTCTTTTAGCAGTGTTCTCTACTGCTGTCTTTTCTTTGCTCTCTCATGTGCCTCTCTTTCCAGGATCTCTTCACTCCTCCTGGATGCACCTTAGCCCCAGCCCAGGGTCCCCCCCCCCCAGACTGGGGAGCTCCCCGTGGGACCCGACAGCCTCCACACCCTCTCACTCCAGCTCTTCCACCCGACAACACCTCCCCAGCTGGGCTGACCCCAGGTATTTAAGGAAGCCCGTCCCCTGCCAATCAAATTTGGGGATTGGTCAAGGCTCCTGAAAATACCCCAGGCAGCTCCACTTCTCCTCTCCTTCTAGAACCTTCTAGAAAGAAAAGGGAGGGGACGGTGATGTTACCTGTGAGTCACCAAGCCCTGCCCCGAGCCACTCCCAGCCCAGAATAAAAACAAACAGGCCTAGCCACCAGCTAGGCCAGCCTACATTTTCCTACTCTGTTAGAAAAATCCTCACTCTACCACCTACCTAACTAGAGGGTGCTACACCAGTTTTTATTTTTTTAGGTTCCAAAGTGAACTTAAAATTTGCTAATTAAAGAAGTTTGGGCTGTATAAAAAAAACAAAAACAAACATGAGCGCTGATTATTCAGTTCTCAGTCGGCTCGGAGCAGGAAGCAGTGACTGTCTGTCACTGCTCTCCGTTCTGCTCCCCCAGTGCTCACTGGAGTGCCAGGCTGGAGATGGGTGGATGCAGATGGCTTCAGTCAAACAATGAGAGGTGGAAACACCTATCATCCCATCAATTGGGCAGCTGGGTGGATACCGACAATATTGTCGGAGATCCTTCCAGAGTATAGAGCAGCTCAGTGGGATCAGCTAATAATAGCATGTAATAGCCCGGCTCTAGGTCACAGAAGAGAGAAAGTAAATATACTCCTGTGGCATGCAAGAGAAGTATGGCCAAAATAGCTTAGTCCATACTTCTCTTTTCAGCACAAAATAACATGTTTACTTTATAGTTTCCCCCACCCACCCCGAATGCACTGCCAATCCTTACTTCCCCTCCGCTCCTCTTATAACTCCAAGAAAAGTTATGTTTATGGGTACTCTCACCAATTAATTAAAATTATTAGAGAATAAAAAGTTTGAAAAAAATATATGTATTGGAAATAAATATGTATTGCAACTTTTTTGATACGTTGTACACAGAGGGGCATCCTCGGGTTGTGCTGATGGATCCATGTGGTGTTTATGTCCATCTGAACTCATGCAGCATGTGTTTGATATCATATGCACCATTACCAAGGTAACAGGGCTCTATTGTGAGTTCTGAATATTTCCAGGTTGCCTGAGCAGTGCCTGGCATCACGACGTCATGGCACAGTGTGCCATTGCATCATGATGTCATCACACGTGTGCACGTAACATTATCACGTTGGTGAATTTTTTTTTGCACCAAAACACCCTAAGATGAGAGGTGACTATGGCCATGGATGGGGGTATATAAGGGTGGCATGCTCTCAGTCTTATTGTGCTATACTGGTGGAAGGCAGCAGAGGCTTCTGAGGACATTTTTTATCCATCAACGGATGACAATGTGGTAGCTTTTCTTTATTCTTGGGGAGTATATAATAAGGTTAGCTTAGCAAATTGAGGGGCCAATGGTACCGATATGGCAGGGAACATATATTTATATACCCTGGAAGTGCATATGACTATCGCTAAGGTTTTGAGGAAGGATTTGTTAAATGTTTCCCCCATAGCCTATTTGCTAACTAGCTTGCCTAATAAATGTCATGAAAGACAGAAGTTGTCAGACAAACCTGATTTCTTTTTATGAAGAGGTAAGTAAGACCTTGGACAGAGGGGTGGCTGTGGACGTGGTATACTTGGATTTTGCAAAAGCGTTCGATACAGTTCCCCACACACGGCTCATGTGCAAGGTAAAGTCTACAGGATTGGAAATATCAGTTTGTAAATGGATAGAAAACTGTCTAAAAGACAGAATTCAGAGAGTAGTGGTTAATGATTCTTACTCTGAATGGTCCAAGGTTATCAGTGGTGTACCCCAAGGTTCAGTGCTGGGACCCTTACTTTTTAATATGTTTATAAATGATATTGGGTCTGAGATCAAAAGTAACATTTCTGTCTTTGCAGATGACACCAAGCTCTGCAGTGGAATAACGTCCTTACAGGATGTCGCCAATTTACAAGCCAACCTCAATGCTCTGTCTAATTGGGCGACTATGTGGCAGATGAGGTTTAATGTTGATAAATGTAAAGTTATGCACTTGGGGGCTAAGAATATGAATGCATCATACATACTAGGGGGAGTAAAACTGGGGGGATCCGTAGTGGAGAAGGATCTGGGGGTTTTGGTAGATCATAAGCTCAATAATGGCATGCAATGGCATGCAATGCCAAGCTGCGGTTTCCAAAGCGAGCAAAGTCCTTTCTTGTATTAAGAGAGGTATGGTCTCCAGAGAGAGAGATATCATTTTGCCCCTGTTCAAATCATTAGTAAGACCACATCTGGAATATACAGTTCAGTTTTGGGCCCCAGTTCTCAAAAAGGATATTGGGGAACTGGAGAAAGTGCAGAGAAGGGCAACCAAACTGATAAGAGGCATGGAGGAGCTCAGCTATGAGGAAAGATTAGAGGAACTGAATTTATCCACTCTTGAGAAGAGGAGATTAAGGGGGGATATGATCAACATGTACAAATATATAAGGGGTCCATATAGTGAACTTGGTGTTGAATATTCACTTTACAGTCAACACAAAGGACAAGGGGGCACTCTTTGCGTCTAGAGGAAAAGAGATTTCACCTCCAAATACGGAAAGGTTTCTTCACAGTAAGAGCTGTGAAAATGTGGAATAGACTCCCTGCAGAGGTGGTTCTGGCCAGCTCAGTAGATTGCTTTAAGAAGGGCCTGGATTCTTTCTTAAATGTACATAATATAACTGGGTACTGACATTTATAGGTAAAGTTGATCCGGGGAATATCCGATTGCCTCTCGGGGGATCAGGAAGGAATTTTTTCCCCTGCTGTAGCAAATTGGATCATGCTCTGCTGGGGTATTTTGCCTTCCTCTGGATCAACTGTGGGTATAGAATTAGGTATAAGGGATTGTACGATATATATATATATATATATATATATATATATATTTTTATGGTTGAACTGGGTGGACTTGTGTCTTTTTTCAACCTGACTAAATATGTAACTATGTAACTATGTAACTATGTAGAATTTTGAGAACTTAATGTTCCCTTAACTAGTAGGCTATTAATATACAGTATATGTGTAACTAAATGAGTGACAGGATCACTTAGTGCTCCTGCTCCTCATTCCAGCATCTGGCTGTTGCATTCCCCCTGTCTGTGTTCACCTGCAAGGTGACTGATCTGGTCAGTCACCTGATATAAGCAAACCAAACACTCTATCCCTTGCTTGTGATAGAGACAGCGTTACATGCATTTTAACTGATCAAGCCTCCCGTTTGTCTGCCCTGCTTTGCTGTTGGATTTCCCTGTGTATGACCTGGATCGGATATTGGACTATTCCCTGAACTCAGCGTGCCTTTTACCTAGACTGTCATAGAACCACGCTACAGTATCTGTCTGCTAAACTGCAAGTAGTCTGTTGTTTTCTCTGTTCGCATCTGCCCTGGTGTGGTGGCCAGGCACTATAACATTGTGTATAAGTCCTGGGGGCAACCAAGTACTGGTTGGCCTTCTTTCCTTAAGGGAAAGGGGGCTGCTATAGGTGAAGCACACAGTAGCTGGCTATAGTGTCTGACCACATGCATTAAGGTAGACGTGACATTCGTGACAATGAGGTTGTATTTGACTATATTGAATATGATTTAATGATTTTTAGTTGTAGTGGGAATGTATTTTGAATAGAGCTGTCCGCCTGGTCATCTTGTGCCAAGTTTCTACTCCCTTTTTGGATTAAGGCTCAACACCTGGATCCTCCCATTTCTGATGCCTTTTCTGTTTTTCCTTTTAATGGTGGTTATACAAATGAATATTTTGTTGTCCGTAGGTAGGTTGTACTTTTTGTGCCAATGTGGCTATGAAATGGTAATTGGAAGCAAAGCCTGTCTATTCATGTTACAGATTAAGAAAATTTATTGTTCTTCCTTGAGAAGCAGGTGTTGACCAGTGAAATACATTGAAAGTGAATGTGGAGACCTCATTTTGTTGGTTATAACCATGCTGTAAGTAATAATGTTTATGATAGATAACATCTATTATATATGGAGGATGTAATAGCAATCTCATCAACATGTGTTGATATTTTTAATTGTCATAATAACATTGTGGATATTTCTTATATAAATTATTAGTATCTTTGGTACCTCTAAAATCCTAATAGTTTTTCTTTCTGGGGAGAATTTGTTAAGCTGTATTAAAGTGGAGTTCCACCCTAAAAAAAAAAAATCACAAAAAACCTGCAAAAAAATAGAGAAAAAAAATTACTCACCAGACAAAAAGGTTGCTATGCGGAAGTCCCTAATCTGCCTCTTCCTTATCCGCAGCTGGTCTTCTTCCACATCCTCCTCACCTTGTCTTCTGGTGAATGGGGCGCGCTGCCTTCTGGGAACTGTGTGTATCCCAGAGAGCAAGCCGCATATTCAGAAAACAATGCGAGACTCGCGCATGCGCAGTAGGAAACGGGCAGTGAAGCCGCACGGCTTCCCTGCCTGTTTCCCTTACTGAGGATGGCGGAACCGGGAGCTGCCAGGATCATGGGATCAGCCTCAGGGGAGCTGACATCGCGGGCGAGTAGGACAGGTAAGTGTTTGTAGTTGCTGACTTTAAAAAAAAAATTGCGGGTGGAACCCCCCTTTAAGCTGTATTGTAATTATATGTACATATATACATATATGTATGTATTGTATTGTAATTATACTGTCTGCCCTTATGTTGTACTGCGCTGCATAAACTGTCAGAGCTAAATAAATCCTGTAATAATAATAATATCGACGTATGTGGTATCGGTAAGAAGGATATTTAAGAATTTTACTACCCTACCCCTTCTTTTCTTTTCACTATGTGGTTTACTATTTCTAAACATTATATAGAAGTCTCACTAATGGCATATCATTTTAATTTACAGACTTTCATTTAATTGTGTGGTACATATGAGGATGTAGCAATTAGATACATTTTAAGCTGGGAAACATTACAGGAAAGTGCACTTAATCAATTTTTTTTTGTATTTTACTCCCAATAAAAACCAAGAAAAAACAATTGCATATCAAAATCTACTTGCAAATGTAAGCCCTATCTGTTACTCCAAAAATATGTAAAATATGCCAGGGCAGTCTACAAAACCTGAAAAACATATTGTGCAGAACCTAGACCGAAACCGGGAAAAAAAAATAAAAAAACTCTCTGGGACCCAAGGGGATTTGGGCAGATTTTTTTATTTTCTTCCCTTTTATTGGTTTACCTAGATGGACTTGTGTCTTTTTTCAACCAAACTAACTATCTACGTATATAATCGAGTATAAGCCGAGATTTTCAGCCCTTTTTTTTAGGCTGAAAGTGCCCCCCTCGGCTTATACATCTGCCTACCTAATCGGCGTGTCATGCAGACAGACGGCGGCCATTCCAGTGTTCAAAAGCTGCGCCTCCTCGTCTGTGATAGGCGGAACACTCAATTTCCCAGCAGCCAGTGTTCCGCCTATCACGGACATCCTCTCATCCTCGTCCGTGTTGTGAGGATGAGCGGATGTCTGTGATAGGCGGAACACGGAAATCTGGGAAATTGAGTGTTTCACCTATCACAGACGAGGAGGAGGTGCGGCTTTTGAATTATGGAATGACCGCCGTATGTTTTTATGACACGCTGATTGGTGGATGCAGAGCGGCACAGAGAATGCAAAACGGCACACGGAGGCTGCAGATGGACACACGGAGGCTGCAGATCGGCACACGGAGGCATGCACAGGACACAGGTAGGCTGCAATGGACACAGGGAGGTACACAGGACACAGTGAGATAGGCAGATCTGCACAGGTAGGCATGCACAGGACACATGGAGGTATGCAATAGACACAGTGAGGTATGCAGCTGCAGATGGGCATTGTTGACCCTCTTTTCCACTTACAGTAGCTGCTGCATTTCTCACCCTTGGCTTATATTCGAGTCAATACGTTTTCCCATTTTTTTGTGGTAAATTAGGGGCCTCTGCTTATATTCGGGTCGGCTTATACTCGAGTATATAAGGTATGTAACTATGTAATTCTTTTCCAGAATTAGTTTCTCTCTAAAAACATATATTTTTTCTACGGAAAGGTCAATTGCATAGTTTGCCTGTGCTAATCTGGTCAGATAATTTGGGGCCTGTTTAAACATTGGCAATCTTCCAAGATTATTCTGGGATATTAAATAGGCTAATGAGACAAAATAATTTTAATGAGGTCATTTGAATTAAATTTTGAAAGTAATCGAGAGATTACGCTTCTGTAAATATGATCACTATTATTTACTCCAATTAGCATTAACATAATATTCCTATTTCCTTCCATTATATCTGAGTATCCTGTTTATATTTAGCAATCTGATTACTTTTGTTTTTAGATGCCTGTACTTACTTAGCACGGTGGAGTACAACTGGTAACCTTATCATATCTACCACTAAGGATAAGGGGGAGTATCTACTGCACCCTATTTCCCATGGTTTCTACAAGACAATTCGTTAATTTACATAGATGCCTTACAACAATCTACACATTTTGAAGTATGTAAAGTATGTGGTTAACGGACGTGTTTATCTTTATATAAACTAGCACTAATCAATCTTTCCCACCGTTTCTAAGATGACATACATTACCTTCCCTCCTCTACCCCAACTGCTTGCTTACTTTTGTATCACAGTGGCAATCTCTCCTATGTTTACCTCCTCTTTGCATAAATCCTCCTAAGTAATGGCTGCTCCTACACACTTACACTTGAATGGGCCATATACGGAGGATCTCTAATAATCTCAGTCCTATTTATGTCACTGGACTGAGGATTTTTTTTGCAAAAAGGAGGTAAGTATTGTAAAATGCAAACCACTATAATAGGGAGGTAAGAAAGTAGCTGGAGTGAGGGAGATATACGGGGATAGATTAGCACAGGTTAGTTTAAAAGGAGTGAGGGTTCAGTGGGTTGGTTTTAATTTGCATATATATAAACCTGTCCTTCAAATCAGGATCAGGAAAAGTGAACATAGACTTTAATGAAGGTACTGCATTCAGATACATCCAGTAAACAAAGTTCTCAATATCTTCTGGCAACCTTACCCCTTTGGACTACAGATTCACGTAAAAAGGTACATGTGAGGGATTCGGCCCTAGATTTCTTCAGAAATGGGAAAGAAATCCGAGCCTCAGGCCTCGTACACACGACCGATTTTCTCGTCGTAAACAGTCAAGAAAAGTGCCGCGAGAGTTTTTTTGTCTAGAAAAACGTTCGTGTGTATGGTTTTACGACGAGAAACTTGACGAGAATCTCGACGAGAAAATAGAGAACCTGCTCTCTATTTTCTCGTCAGGATTCCAGATTTCCTCGTCGTGTTTCTCGTCGGCCTGTTTTGTGACGAGAAAATGGTTCGTGTGTATGCTTTTACGACTCTTCCAAAAGCGCGCATGCTCACAAGCAACTATGAGACGGGAGCGCATCTTCTGGTAAAACAAGCCTTCATAATGGAGAGAGCACATTCGTCACGCTCATAAATATTTCATCGTTTAAATGTTCTGCATTGAATTCTTCGTTAGAATGTTACATTAATCAAAACGAGAGACCTTCTTTTGCTGCTGATATTCACACAGAGTTCTGCCTTATTTTTAACCTTTTTCATGCTGCTCTTTATAAGATTTATGTGTATTATATCGTGCAAGTTTTTAGGAATAATTTAAATGGTTAGATTTTTCAAAATGATGTTAATTATAATTTCTCAATGTTTTGATAGCGATCTCACATTTAATTTTCTAATCTATATTTTTAAAATTTCACACCATGTTTTTGAGCTAATCAGATTTAGTTATTCTTTTGGGGGGGTGATATCTGTGCCTTTTATTGTCAGTCAAATGTATCTGCTTACTCCAAAGCTTTTTTTTATTATTTAAAAATACACATAGTCAAGTATGAACTTAAACAAAAAACACATTTATTCATGTTTATAAATTAAATAAAGAGAAGGCAGCGCTGGAGAAGCTGCTGCCATTTGTGCATCCCAGGGACCCCAGAGCACACACCAACCCTGTGTGGACACTAAAATTGGGAGCTTGAGAAGGCCCACATTTCAGAACACAATCTGATGCTGGCCTCCCAGAGGTCAGGAACAGCAGCAGGTGAGATATATGTCCCAAGTGTGTGGTACTACAACAGGCTGCCTTCTGTCCGACCAGTGCAACCACAATGAAGCAAGGCCATCACTTCCTCTTCTTCCTGGCAACCTTCCCTGCAGCCTTTCCTGAAGCCTTTCCTGAAGCCTTTCCTGCAGCCTTTCCTGCAGCCTTCCTTCTTCGTTTAGCTGGAGGCTGGCCCACTGGAGGGGTACTCCTGTCAGGAGGAGGAGGTGGAGGTGTAGCAGAAGGGGGTGGGGCAGAAGAAGAAGGTGGAGGTGTAGCAGAAGGGGGTGGGGCAGAAGGTGGAGGTGTAGCAGAAGGGGGTGGGGCAGAAGGTGGAGGTGTAGCAGAAGGGGGTGGGGCAGAAGGTGGAGGTGTAGCAGAAGGGGGTGGGGCAGAAGGTGGAGGTGTAGCAGAAGGGGGTGGGGCAGAAGGTGGAGGGGTAGCAGAAGGGGGTGGGGCAGAAGAGGAAGGTGGAGGTGGAGGTTGAGGTTGGGTCAGTTGGGCCACCTCACATATGGCGGTATTGGGGGTAATTTGCTCCATCACCCCCTTGTTGAGCAAGGTGATGAGCAGGGGTTCGCATAGGAGGCGTTGCTCCATGCTCATCACCTTGAACTTAGCCTCCACTAGGCCGGCAATGGCCTCTTCAGGGGATGTGGGCTCCTTGAGGGTGGCATGGGCCTCTTTAATAAGGGCCATTGCTGCGTCACTGGTGGTCCTGTCCCTCCTGCCTCTTTTGTGAAGCCTGATGGGAGGCACCTGGGATCTGGTGCTTCTCCTTTGCCCTGCCACCTCCTGTCTGCCACTGGGCCCTGCCACCTCCTGGCTGCCACTGGGCCCTGCCACCTCCTGGCTGGTACTGGGCCCTGCCACCTCCTGGCTGCCACTGGGCCCTGCCACCTCCTGGCTGGTACTGGGCCCTGCCACCTCCTGGCTGCCACTGGGCCCTTCCTCCTCCTGCCTGACAGTTTCCAGACCCTCCTCCTGGCTGATTTCATCCTGTGTATGAAAAAGAAACATAGTTTAATATGTTGGTTTAATCTTTGCCTCAAACTTTGTAATCCTGATGGAAGCAATTAGAATGTAAATGCATAAATCCTTGCTTTAAATTTACCACTACATCAGCTTGACTATTTACCACACAATTAAGTGCAGAATAATGTCTACAGATCATGATTTCACTTGTGGAATACAAAATAATGTATGTTTCTCATCCTGACATATTTGGGAAACATTAATTTTATCCCACTACATTTTCAGTTAATACTATACCTGGCTCCAGATGGACAAATCAGGATCATCCAGGATGGCTGCCTCCTCTTGCTCCAGAGAAGGCTCAGGTTGGCTGCAGGGAAGTCTGGGGGGAAGAGTGGAGAGTGATGGCCTTGGCTCAATGTGGTCATCCAGGAAGGACATCCTGCTGTAGTACCACAAAACCGGGACATAAACATCATCTGCTGCTGCTCCTGACCTCTGAGAAGCCAGCACCTTAGAGCGTTCAGTCCTGTAGGTACCTCTCAAGCTCCCAATTTTAGTGTCCACTTGTTTTGCTGTGGCTGTGGGCACCTTGGTATGCACAAATGGGAGCAGCTTCTCCAGCGCTGCTTTTCTCACCCCTTTTTTTTTATGGATGGGGTTTTTGGTCTCCCACAGAGCCGGCAGCTCCCTTACCCGGTCAATAAATTCCGCCAGGAACTCTTTGTCGCTAATAAAGACATTCATATTGTATCTGCAAGTAAAATAATTTATATTTAAATAATGTGAGGCAAACAGTCTAACCTCCTTCACATCCTAGTCACCATATATATCCTCCACCAATCTCAAGACAGTATAGGCCCACAATTTTTACAAGTCTCACAAAATCACATACCTTCGTTCGCACGTCCGTCACTTGAACTCCTCTCTCCGCACACCGAACGTACTATAGTCACATGTGTGTTTGCTATATACACACCACGCATGCGTCCAAATTCGAACACGTCGCTCCGCACACGTCGCCCGCCCATGACGTTCTAACTAACATCTTTTCCCCGCCCCTTCTCTTTCGGCGCGCAGACAGATATGGCGGAGTTACAGCAGGTGTCTGATAATTCCGCAACTAGCGAGGAGACAAGCCCGGAGACCGAGGACACGTCACGATCAAGGAGGAGATTCAAGGCATCGAATATGTCTTTGGCGGAGATGGCGGAGATGGTGGACATCTTGGTCAAGGCTGATTATGATGCCAAGCATGGGCCGTATAGCAAACCACATAGAAGGAAGGCCAAAATCCTCACTAAAGTTGTGAAGAGTCTGAGGGCGAAGTTCGGGGTGAAACGCTCAAATGAGCAGCTCAGAAAGAGGTGGTCAGACCTCAAACTGAGGGAGCCAGACCAGTTGAGGAGCATAAAGAGGATGCTCGCTAAAAGTAAGTAAAATGACGACCTTTCTGCTATTAATCTTTTTAGAAACTGACTTTTTTTTTTTTTTTTTCATATTGGACTCCCTTCCAAAATGTAATATTTTGAACTAGGTTGGGCACAGTAA
Organism: Rana muscosa; assembly: GCA_029206835.1. Lineage (NCBI taxonomy): Eukaryota > Metazoa > Chordata > Amphibia > Anura > Ranidae > Rana > Rana muscosa. The sequence goes on along the minus strand of CM055117.1, from coordinate 229,813,552 downwards.
TCGTTCGTTACGTTACCGACACTTCGTTCGGCCACTATCCGCGGTTTTGGCTTATTTAAGACCCCCAAAAGTAATTAGACATCTGCCATTTTTGATCAAGTATTGTGGCTAATTTTTAAGTCTAGATGATGTGTTTGTAAGGAGAATGAAATGCAAACTTTAATCAGTGTAAAGGAGAGGACACTCAGCAGCTGCTTCCACATCTGTACTTTGGAGCACTATAGTGTGGGCCACCAGACCCGTCTTTTTTGGGTGTCCCACACAGGTGCATCAGAGTTTATTTGTGGTGCCTCCATGTCCAAAAAATTACATCCAAATGTGAATACTAAACATATTTGGGGTCATAAATAATGCATTTTTCTTTAAATTCCGCACAAACACACACTTGTACCCCACTTCCAAACAATTTAGCCTGTTTTAAGTTTAAAAATGAGATTTTTACAGTGTGATAAATAGACCTTTGGTTTTATTCTCATAGGGGAGAGAAGACTGGGAGGAGGACACTCCAGGGAGCACATGCACCCCACAACTTCCAAGCAACCCCAAACTCCCAAAGATCCACAACCGAAAGATGTGCAGGAAGTTGAGGTGGAGGAAGGAGAAGTGCAGGAAGGAGAGGTGGATGACGTTGTGGATCTGGTCACCACAACAGGTCAGTATCTGACACCACAGCTTAAGGTAAGCGAGGTAGGCCTGCAGAGTTTTATTAATTTTTTTTTATGGTTTTTAGGGGATGGAAATGTTGTGAAGGATAGCACACCGTTCTCTGCTGACAGTGCCCTCCGCCTCATCCAGCAAGTGATGGAATGTAGCACGGAACTGGACCTAATTAAACAAAGAATCCATGTGATGGAACAAACATTTAAAGACATTCTCGATGTTTTGGGGAGAATTCAATAAGCCATCCAAACACATTTGTTTTTACATGTTTGTTTTTATATTTTTACTAATTTTTTGAGTAACAAAGCAGCCAAAAATTGAATATGCACACAGTGTGTGAACATGTGCTATCTGCCATCAGGGGATATCCATGTACGTCTTTTGTGGGTGCAACCCCTTCCTCGTATCAAAAGTCGGTGAACTGAGGAAGGGGATGCACCCCCAAAACACGTCCATTGATCACCCCTGATGCCAGATAGCACATGTTGACAATAGGGATCAGGATTGTAAACTTCCTATTTGCAAAAAATAAAAAATGTGTGCATATTGAATTTTTGGCTGGGCAAGGGGTGGCAGGACCCCATATTAGGACGGGCACATAGAGACATAGTTTGTGTAACTGAATGTCTCAGATTGCTCAGAGGTATCCAATGTTGTCATTTTAGAAATGCAAGTGGTATTTCTGTATTTTCATAAGCCAAAATTTGCCGGGTTGTGGCCAGGCCAACCCCAAAGTAAAAAAAAAAAAAAAAGTGCAGAGAGTAAAATATTTGACCACAAACAACGTGTAGCTTCTTTTTATAATACTCTCTAAGCTTATTTGGTTCTTTTGTAAGGTAACATAGTGAAATTGGTTGTTATTTACTAAAGTAAAATACACTTGCCACTACAAATGCACAAAGACAAACTAGGAGACAGGAAAGAACAAATAATTAAAGGTTTAAACAAGATTTTTATTGGGATACTTAGACATAGGCTGGCATAGGAATTGCCCCCCTACCCGTGAAATACTCCATGTATTTGTCCCGAACCACACGGGCATTTTGGGGGGGCAAGCCAAGACGGGCAGATTCCAGGCCCGGAAGGGGATTTGCAGGGGAAAGTCCAGCCTCTGGCAAAACTGAGGCCATATACGAATTAGATTTTTGGCTCAGAAAGTTGTGTAGCACACAGCAGCATAACACTACATAGTTTATTTTGTAGTCCGCCAAGTGGATGGAAGTCATAAAAAGGCGGAACCGGCTGGCCATTATGCCGAAGGCATTTTCAACGACTCTTCGGGCCCTGGCCAGCCGGTAATTGAACACACTCTTCTCTGGGGTCAGGGTCCTCTGTGGAAATGGCCTCATAAGATGCCGTCCGAGTCCGAAGGCTTCATTAGCCAAGAAAACAAAGGGGAGTCCTTCAATATTCCCTGCATCCGGTGGCAATGCAAGGTCGTCACTCTGGAGACGGAGGGCAAACTCCGTCTGGATGAAGGATCCCCCATCGGACATCCGGCCATTCTTCCCTACATCAACATAGAGGAATTCATACCGTGCTGACACCACCACCATCAGCACAATGCTATGAAACCCCTTGTAGTTGTAGTAGTAGGACCCAGAACGGGGTGGCGGCACGATGCGGACGTGCTTCCCGTCTATGGCACCACCGCAGTTGGGGAAGTCCCACCGCGTGGCAAACTCCGATGCCACAGTCTGCCATTCCTGTGGCGTGGAAGGAAGCTGTGGAGTGAAACAAGATGAAATAATATTAGAAAAACAAAGGCATACATTACAAGCAAATTCTAAACCAAAAAATTAGAGACCAACATCAATCTAATTATACGTTTATTAAGGTGTGTAAAAAAAGTATAATGGAAGGCTCATTTATCATATTCATCACCACCTCTGATGGGCCATTACTAAATTATTTTGGGGGGGGGGGAGATGTGTTTGGCCACAGGATAGCATTGCAGTGGCGGTGCGTCCAGAGTGGGCGCTGGAGCACTGTCCCCTCTCTCCTGTGCCCATCACTCAGAACAATACATAGGTTCATGCGTTGCATGAACCTATGTATTGTCTATGCCGCACACTATTCAGGTGGATGGCCTCTTGTAAAGCGACCGACATATGAATAATTGCGTCATTTAGGGGGTTAAAATTGCAGAGCAGAAACAGGTATTAAAAAAGTCTTGCAAATTACAACCTGAGGGATGTAATTGGCTTCCTCAAAGAAAAATCGGGGACGCAAGGAGGGGGCATTCCTTGTGTAAACACTGACAGGCTGCTCTGGCAATCATGTTCACCAAGTCTGTTTAATGGTAACATGATTGGCTGATGCAACATGAAGGGAAGGAGAAGACATCAAGGACAGAAGAAGGATGGCGCTGACCACAAGAAGGTAAGTGCAGGGCTGGGGGGAAACTGGCTGCATTAGAGGGGACTAAATGGCTGCATTGGAGGGGACAACTGGGGGCGTTTATTAGGCAACAGAGCAAAAAAGGAGGAAGTTTATTTCCGAAATTGGGGTTGGAACCCCCCAACATTTGGAGCAACAGGCGCCCCTGCTGGAAAAGTTAGTGAGGGGAAATATTTAGGGAGGATAAAAAAGGGGCAATCTAAAGCTTCCAACATGCATGGGGACAAAGGGGACATTCTCAGCATATTACAATCATGGTAATTAGGGAAGGATGAAAGAAATACAATACATTAGCATACATGTAATACATAAAATGTGATGTTAAGGGAGAAAACTTACCCTAATATAGTCCTCCTGCAGGACTTGTATAATAGCAGAACAGGTGTCTGGGATTATGAGGCCCAGAGCCTGGGGGGAGATGCCTGTGGTGAACTTCAAGTCCTGAAGACTTCTCCCTGTCGCCAGGTAACGCAACGTGGCGATGAGCCTCTGCTCAGCACTGATGGCTTCCCGCATAACGGTGTCCTTCCTGGTAATATAGGGGGACACCAAAGCCAACAGTTCCTGAAAAACGGGGTCAGACATCCTCAGAAAATTCCTGTAGTCCTCAGGATTATTCTCGACGATCTCCCGCAGCAGAGGCATGTGGCAGAATTGGTCCCGCTGGAGCAACCAATTCTTGGTCCATGAACTCCTCCTCACACCATTCATGGACTGGTCTTGGTCCAAAACAAGCAGACCAACACCAAGCGCACGCACAGCACGAACTCTACGACGAGAACGTCCAGGCGACATGGCTAGGAAACGGTCGTCTAATCAGAACGTACAGAACAGAACGCACTTTAGAACAGCAAGGCCTATGAATAACGAACTGAAATTCAGAAACGAACAGGCAATAACGCACTGTAAAACAGATACGACCTGCCTAGACGCCCTGAAAGTCAAGATACGAACCCACAAGCACAAACTGAACCGCAGAAAACGATCTGAAAAGTACGAAGACTGAAAAGCGCGAATCGTCTCTTCCCAAACTTTTACTTCACACGCGGTAACACGAGATCAGCAAAAGCAGCCCAAGGGGTGGCGCCAAGAAAAAAGATCTTCCCCTTTATAGTGCCGTCGTACGTGCTGGACGTGAGCGCAGAGAACCACGAGGAAATTGGAAAATGACAGTGTGTACGCATAGAAAGCTTGACGAGAAAATCGACAAGCTTAACAAGAATCTCGTCGAAAAAAACGACGTGTTTTTTACGACGAGAAAATCGGTCGTGTGTACGAGGCCTCACACTTTCCGCTGAGCAGCGAGACCATGTCCTCTTTCTTGCTCACTACTCCTTGGTGGCCAGTAAATACCAAGTACTGAGCTATAATGTCCCCATGCGTTGGTATAAGGTCCTATCTCTCCTGAAGAAAATCTACCCTGACGTGGTGAACACCTGTTGGTGTTGTGGAGAGTAGACATGTGCGGTTCATTTAGTTCCAAATTAATATTCAGACACATTTTTTGTTATTCGGAGATTAAGATATATCCGAATATCCAAGTTACAATATAAACAAATTTTACCAAATTCTCCGAATTATGTAACGAAATTCATCCGAATTTCAGAAATTCAGACTAAAATTTGAATCCAATTTTACATCCAGTCGAATTCTAACTACACATAATGCTGAAATCAAAGACTGTGTGTGTTACTGGAGTACCATTTCAAAATAATGCTGTTTTTGTTAAGCCAGAGGTGATTTAAAGATGCATTGTAATCATTTGATGAAGATTTTTGGCAAGGATTTTTGAAAGAATCATAAGATCAGTATTGATCAAGGATATTGGATGGAATGATTCACAATACCTGGATTCCGTATTGGACTTGGGGATCAGTACAATCAGGGCCTCCCGCATAGAGGCAGGAAATTCTTTCTCTTCTAGGATATATTAATAGAGGGTTGAGAAATGAGGAACTACAATGTGCGTTTCATATGCTGCCAATTCGTTTTTGTACTTGAACAGGAGCTTCATTACTATCCAGGGGCACAGTAGATGACTAACTTCCTGCACAGCCATTTCCATCTGGCACCCCAAATCCACAGCTCTTAGCAAAGTAAGTGTATCTGGCTCCATAAGCAGCCTTGCCCTCAGTTTTGATGTGTAGTATTTTCAATGAGTTTGTGTCTAATAATTCAATTTTTTTAAGGGTCCAAATCTGCAGGGTGCTGCTAATTGTCTTAGGTCAGTAACAGAGTGGCAAATATATTCTCCCTCACTCAATCTGTGAAGCCACCAAAGCATTTGTGGCTGGTTTAAAAAACTGTTCCAGGACATGTGCTTCGGTCCCATCACAGAAGCAGAAAATGAAATTTCTGGGTACGTTTTGTACACCATGTGAGTACAGAAAGCCTCCAGGTTGCCATATTGCATTGTATTTTACAGAAAATGACAGCTCTGCAGATTGAAATGAAAAGGAAATGTTTAATAACATTCAAATACTGCATAGCTCATGCAGCAATTGTATATGCCATATTATTTTTATTTGTTTTTTTTTTCCAAGAAAGAGGAGGCATAAGAAAGAATTGATAGAGGACAGAGTAAAATTAAGAAGAAATTAAGAAAAATAGTAGCAATTGTGAAAGTTTTTTGGGGAATTTTTGTTTCCCCTATATTTTTGGAAAAATAGGAATTTCCCTGCCCCATTGCCATTGCTTTAATTAGATTGGGTATCTGCAATCTCTGTTACTGGACAGATGAATTGGATATGAACCATAACATAGCAGACGTTCCATCATAAAGACTCCAGCTTTCTTTGTTTCCTAAGGATTAGAGCTGAGCAAACACCTGGATGTTCGGGTTCGATGGGTTCGGCCGAACTTCGGAAAAAAGTTTGAGTTCGGGACCGAACTTGACCCGAACTTGACCCCGAACCCGAACCCCATTGAAGTCAATGGGGACCCGAACTTCTGAGGACTAAAATGGCTCTAAAAAAGTAATGAAAAGGGCTAGAGGGCTGCAAGTGGCAGTCAAATATTGTTAAGATCATGGCAAGTGCTCTGAAAGCAAATGTGGATAGGGAAATAACTTAAAATAACATTTAAAAAAATAATATGCTGGAGGCCCCCTTCTCAGCAGAAGAGGTACAGGAAGTCATTAAGAACCTCAAAAACTCAACGGCACGATGCCACACATATGGTGGGAATGCCCCAGAATACGCCCTTTCTGGAAAAAATATTTTTCAATTTAATGGATAAGCTAGTGGTAAAATAAAATACTTTTAAATGAAAAAAAAAATTAAATTATAATCTTGATCTAGGAGGACGAGGTCCATATGGAGTAGGAGGTTGAGGTGGCGGTGGATGTGGCTGTTTAGGTGGAAGCGGCGGTGGAGGAGGACGAGGTAGCCAACACTGGTTCAAAAATACAACAATGGCTGGGTAAGGCCGGTGATGTGTCGAATTCTGTCCCCCGTCGGATAGTGTCCGCCCTGTACTGTAGGACAAGGGGATTTCGAAAATCTCCGAAGACGAACGGCGCCTGCGCGGTGAGTCCAGGTTCAAGCCACACCATCCGAGGTCCAAGCCGAGTCAAGCGAGGCCGTGCCCGAAGCGTGGCGAGCGAACCGAGCCCATGAGGGGCCCTATTACTATGTTCTACCGTATGTCCACTTGGATGGTGGGGCTTGAACCTGCACTCACGGCGCAGGCGCCGTTCATCTTCGGAGATTTTGTGAATCTCCTTGTCCTCCGTACTGTGCAAGCACTGCACCTGCGCAGTGTGCTGGACACTATCCGATGGCCAGACAGTTTTTGTCAGAACACCGGTATACATGTCTATTCTGCACAAGGTACGGACAAGTCCTGTGGTATCCATGCCTGGTTCATTTTAATGAACGTGAGCTTGTCCACATTGGCTCTGGACAGGCGGCTGCGCTTGTCTGTGATAACGCCCCCTGCCGTGCTAAATACACGTTCAGATAATACACTGGCTGCAGGGCAGGCCAGCACCTCCAAGGCGTAAAGGGCAAGCTCAGGCCATGTGCCCAATTTGGAGACCCAGAAGTTGAAGGGGGCAGGCCCGTCATTCAGTACGTGTAGGCGTGTGCACACATACTGCTCCACCATGTTGGTGAAATGCTGCCTCCTGCTAAGATGTTCCATCTCAGCTGGTGGTGCTGGTTGTTGTGGCGTGCTGACAAAGCTTTTCCACATTTCAGCCATGTAACCCTGCCTTCTGAGGTGCTGGCGGTGCCCCGGCTGCATTGGCGATCTCTTCCTCCTCCACTGCCTTCGCCTTGTGCTTCCACCGTACCCCCGCTGTCAGGTGGGAATGCCACCAGCAGCGCGTCTACCAGCGTGCGCTTGTACTCCCGCATCTTACGATCCCGCTCCAGTGAGGGAATTAAGGACGGTACATTGTCCTTGTAATGGGGATCCAGCAGGGTGGGCACCCAGTAATCAGCACCAGTTAGAATGTGGGCAACTCGGCGGTCGTTGCGGTGACACTGCAGCATGTAATCGCTCATGTGTGCCAGGCTGCCCAGAGGCAATGAAAACTGTCCTCTGTGGGAGGTGTATCGTCTGTGTCCTCTGTATCCCCCCAACCACGAACCAGTGATGGCCATGAGCTGGTCTGGGTGCCACCCTGCTGTGAACATGGTTCCTCCTCCTCCATATCCTCCTCATCCTCCACCTCGTCATCCTCCACAACTGTGCCCTTGCTGCCGGACAATTGTGTACCTGGTGTTTGTTGGTGCAGGAACCCACCATTGTAGCCACTTGTGAAAGACTGCCCTGAAAGCCTTTGACATTATCCCGGTTCCTCCTCTTCCTCCTCCTCCTCCTCCTCCTCCTACTCCTCCTGTGCCACATCCTCTTCCATCATCGCCCGAAGCGTTTTTTCAAGGAGGCATAGAACTTGGATAGTAACGCTGAGAATGGCGTCATCGGCACTGGCCATGTTGGTGGAGTACAGCGCAACAAGGCACACAGGTCTCGCATGGAGGCCCAGTAATTGGTGGTGAAGTGGTGCTGTTCCGCAGAGCAACTCACGCGTGATTGCTGCAGCTGCAACTCCACTATCGCCTGCTGCTGCTCGCACAGTCTGGCCAGCATGTGCTAGGTGGAGTTCCACCTTGTGGGCACGTGACATATGAGGCGGTGAGCGGGATGGCCGAAGTTACGCTGCAGCGCTGACAGGCAAGCAGCAGCAGGGTGAGAACACCGGAAGTTCGCACAGACGGCCCGCACTTTCTGCAGCAGCTCTGGCATATTGGGGTAGTTTTTCAGGAACCTCTGGACCACCAAGTTCAGCACATGCGCCAGGCAAGGGATGTGTGTCAAACCCAGAGCTGCTACGAGATTTCGCCCATTATCGCACCACCAGGCCGGGCTTGAGGCTCACTGCCACCAACCACTCATCGGTCTGTTGTTCCATGTCCCTCCACAACTCCTGCGCGTGTGGGGGTTTTCCCCCAAACAGGAAAGTTTTAAAACTGCCTGCTGTCGTTTACCCCTGGCTGTGCTGAAGTTGGTGGTAAATGTGTTACGCTGACCAGATGAGGAGGCGGTAGAGGATGAGGAAGCGGAGTAGGAGGAGTTAGCAACAGGAGGCAAACTGAAGCGCCCTGCAATCCTCGGTGGTGGAAGGACATGCGCCAAACTGCTATCTGCCTCAGGCCCAGCCACCACTGCATTTACCCAGTGTGCTGTTAGGGAGATATTATGTCCCTGACCGTGCTTACTGGTCCACGCATCCGTAGTTAGGTGTACCTTGCCACAGATGGCGTTGCGCAGTGCACACCTGATTTTGTCCCCCACCTGGTTGTGCAGGGAAGGGATGGCTCGCCTGGAAAAGTAGTGGCGGCTGGGCACGACGTACTGTAGGACAGCCAATGCCATCGGGCTTTTAAAACTCTGCGTCTCCACCAGACGGAATGACAGCATTTCAAAGGCGAGGAATTTTGAAATGCTGGCATTCAGGGCCAGGGATCAAGGGTGGCTAGGGGGGGTACTTCCTCTTCCACTCCAGTGTTTGGGAGATAGAGAGCTGAACGCTTCCATGGGACATTGTGGAGATGGTTGGTGACCCAGGTGGTAGTGTTGCTGGCAGATGCTCTGTTTGCAGGTTGGTAGGTGCTACTGTCACTACAGAGGTGGATGAAGAGACCGAGACTGCAGCAGAAGAGGAAGCAGGAGGAGCCAGAGACCTTTCTTTTTTTTTGAAGTGTCTACTCAACTGCAGCTCATGCTTTGCACTTAGATGCCTGGTCATGCAGGTTGTGCTCAGGTTGAGAACGTTTATGCCTCGCTTCAGGCTCTGATTGCACAGCGTGCAAACCACTTGTGTCTTGTCATTAGCACATTGTCTGAAGAACTGCCACGCTAGTGAACTCCTTGGACCTGGCTTTGGTGTGCTTGGTCCCTTGCTGTGTTGGGCAGTAGCAGATGTACTGTCTAGGGGACAGACGCTACGCTTTTGCACCCTGCTCCCTCTTCTGCTGTACTGGTGGCTCTGTGCGACCACCGCCTCTTCCTCCAAACTACACTGGTCACCTGCATAACGTTGATTCCATGTGGGGTCGAGGACCTCATCGTCCTCCACATCATCTTCTACCCAGTCTTCACCCCTGTCGTCTTTGTCGGTCTGCACAATTGCGAAAGCAGCAGCAGTTGGCACCTGTGTTTCGTCATCATCCGAGACGTGCTGCGATGGTCCTCCCATGTACTCATCATGAAACATAAGTGGTTGGGCATCGGTGCACTCAATCTCTTCCACTTCTGGGGCAGGGCTAGGTGGATGGCCCTGGGAAACCCTGCTAACAGAGTCATCGAAAAGCAGAAGAGACTGCTGCATGATTTGGGGCTCAGACTGCTTGGCTGATTTGCAAGGGGGTGAGGTGAAAGACTGATGGACATCGGCTGCAGGTGCCAACTCTGATCTTTCATCAGAAGACTGGATGGGAGACAATGTGAAGGAACCAGAGGCACTGTCAGCAACCCAATCTACTATCGCCTGTACTTGTCCTGGCCTCAACATTCGTACAGCCTCATTAGGCGTGACAAAATACCGCTGCAGGCTCTGTCGCCTACTCGCACCTGAGGAAGGTGTTTCACTTGTGCGTGTAGCTGGCACAGATCAACCACGTCCTCTCCCTGCAACAGGAGCTCCACCAGCAGCACCACGATCGGGGCCACGTCCCTTTGACGTTCTCCTTGTATTTTTCAAATTTAGGATCTTGCCCTAAATGGGTGTTTTTGGAACAGCAGAATACACCCACAGTATGTAAACAGTGTATCTCACATCTACAGAACTGCAGAAAATGCTATTCAAAAAAAAATTTTTTGTCCTAAAATTATTTTTTTAGAATAGCACAATAGAAGAAAAATATATAAATTGTTTATCTCACACACCTCCAGATATGCAGAAAACACTGCAAAATATTTTTTGTGGCCCTAAATGGGTGTTTTTGGAAGAGCAGAATACACCCACAGTATGTAAACAGTGTATCTCACACCTACAGAACTGCAGAAAATGCTATTCAAAAAAAATGTTTTTACCCTAATTTTTTATTTTTTTTGAATAGCACAATAGAAGAAAAATATATAAATTGCAAATCTCACACCTGCATAAATGCAGAAAACACTGCAATTTTTTTTTCCTTAAATGGGTGTTTTTGGAAGCCCAGAATACACCCACAGTATGTAAACGGTGTATCTCACACCTACAGAACTGCAGAAAATGCTATTAAGAAAAAAATGTTTTTGTCCTAAAATAATTTTTTTAGAATAGCACAATAGAAGAAAAATATATAAATTGTTTATCTCACACACCTCCATATATGCACAAAACACTGCAAAATATTTTTTGGGGCCCTAAATGGCTGTCTTTGGAAGAGCAGAATACACCCACAGTATGTAAACAGTGTATCTCACACCTACAGAACTGCAGAAAATGCTATTAAAAAAAAATGTTTTTGTCCTAAAATATTTTTTTTAGAATAGCACAATAGAAGAAAAATATATAAATTGTTTATCTCACACACCTCCAGATATGCAGAAAACACTGCAAAATATTTTTTGTGGCCCTAAATGGGTGTTTTTGGAAGAGCAGAATACACCCACAGTATGTAAACAGTGTATCTCACACCTACAGAACTGCAGAAAATGCTATTCCCCCAAAAAAAAATTTGTCCTAAAATTCATATACAGAACCGTATACATCTACTTTTCCTTCTCTACTAGTTCATTTCCATCACCTTACCCATCTATCATGATTATACATATACATATACATTCTATTTTGGTTACTTATATATTTTACTCTCCACATATACCCTGTATTTTTGGGCTGAAGGAGTATTAATTAATGACTTCTCATTTTCCTTCTTTCTTCCTTTTCTTTCTTTTCCTCTTTTTCTTTTCCTGCCCATTCCCTCCCTCTCGTGACACCCCCCCCCTCCCTCCACCCCTCCCAAAAAATAAAAAAAAGAGGGAAGGAGATGGAGGGATTTTATTTCTCTATTTCCTCATCTACAAGGTTATACCTCCATTCATAACAATAAAGTTATTCTTCAGCTGTCCCATCTAATAGTCTCTTCCCCTCCTCCGAGTACATAAACAAATTCCAACTCCTCCATATTTGATTGTACTGATCTTTCTTATTTTGAGCTGAAAGTACCAAGTCCTCCATAGCCCCTATCTCTCTTACTCTATGGAGCCACGCTCTAATAGAGGGAGGTCTAGGGTCGCTCCACTGCAAGGCAATCCTGGCTTTGGCTGTGTTAATCATATGACTCAATCCAGAATTTGCGTGCAGTGGAGGAGAAAGAAGGCCGGGTCATCTAATATCTGAGCATCTGTAAAGTTCCGCATTATTCTCTGGATCTCCACCCAGTATTGTCTTACTTTTCTACAGGCCCAAAATATATGTAACAATGTCCCTCGTTCTTCCCCGCACCTCCAACATCTATCTAAGATCTCCATCGAGAATTTATGGAGTCGTACTGGAGTGTAGTACCATTGCATCAGGAGTTTATAGTTAGATTCCTTATACAATAATTCTACCTATATCACTCACATAACACAGGATTACCAGAGTATTATGGGTCTAAAAGGAGGGAGCACAATAGAGGTTAGTTTCTTTCAGAAGGGGAGAGAGAAATCACTGCTTTAACTCATTCAGCTGTGTGTGTAAATTCCAGCACAAGCTATTTAGCATTGTAAAAAAAAAGGCTTTTTTTTTAACAGAGGGGAACCTGGGCAACAAGAAAATTAAAATAAGGGTCCATTTACTGACGTATGAAAACATAAACTGTGCTCTTTTTCATGGTTATCTGACATGGAAAAATGAATAGTCCTAACCAAAATTAAGAAAATATACACAAATCCACTATATATTCCCTATAGCAAAAGCACATTTTGAGTTTCAGTTTTTATTTTTTCTGCACATACTTATTTGGTGTATAATAAGTTAAAACAAAATGTAAAAATACCACTGCTGGGAAAAGAGAGCAGGCAAGGAGCCTGCTGAGTCGGGGAGTCAAGTAAGCAATGCAGCTTCTTCAACCAGTGCTGGAATAAGGACATTTCTTTCTCCCAATGACCTGGAAGGCTGCAAGCTTGATGGGCTAGGGAGAAGTCCTGGACACACTTCCGTTGCATGAGACTTGATCGTCAGAGGAAGCTCAGCTTCCAATCAATATTTGGGAACTATGAGTATTTCAGTTGTCTCTTCAATGAAAGGTCACCTGACCTGGATTCAGTCAGATAATGCCAAGTGAATGGTCTACATCAATCATCAGGGAGGTATTAAAAGTAGCGCAGCTCAAAGAGAAGCAAACCCAATTCTGGCTTAGGCAGAACACCACGTGCAACATTGACTGCATGCACATCCCAGGTGTTCAAGATTGAAAGGCTGACTTCTTCCATCTTCAATGCCTGGATTCCAAAAAATGGCCCTGCCCCCCACCCCAAAGCACCTTGTCCCCATGTGGATGCGGCAAGGGCCTCTTCCCGACAACCCTGGGCGGTAGTTGTAGGGGACTGTGGGCAGGAGGCTTATCAGAATCTGGATGCCCCTTTAACAAGGGGGCCTCAGATCCTGGCCCCTTCCCTATGTAAACCTGGGTTCATGATTGGTCAGTGACATGACAAGGGGGCGGTACCACCAGGTCACGTCACCCTTACCTATTTAACAACTGTCAAACAGCAGAGCAGGCATTCAGTGTCCGGTGGGAGAGATTGTTTTTTAATAAGGGAATTGTCAAATACTGTCTCCTGTCTTTATTTTTGACACTGTTTTGGTGAATGAGTAGGGTTGCAATGTACCCCATACTCATTCACATAGGGGGACTGGGATCTGGGGGCCCCCTTGTAAAAAGGGGGCTTCCAGATTCCAGTAAGCCCCCTGCCCACAGACCCCTACAAACACCGCCCAGGGTTGTCAGGAAGAGGCCCCTTGTCCCCCATCAACATGGGGACAAGGTGCTTTGGGGTGGGGGGCAGAGCCCCCCTGCCCCAAAGCACCCCCTATGTTGAGAGCATGTGGAATGGTATGGTTAAGGAGGGGGGTGAGCTCCCTCGTCCTCCCCTTTCCTGATCTGCTAGGCTGCATGCTCAGGTAAAGGTCTGGTATAGATTTGGGGTGTGGGGTTCCCCTTAAAATGCATACCTGAATCAAAGAGCCTGGTATGGATGGGGTGGCACCACGAGTTGTTTTTTTCACTTTTTTTCTTTTGCTGGTAATATTTTTTTTTTCATTCAGCTGGGGAAGCCCGTTGATGACTCATCCATTTTTAAGGACGCAGCTGCCGGCTTTTCAGGTCCACTCCTTAACAACCAGCCATGCACTATGCAGTGCACAGGGCATTGTGGGATGCTTGGTGGGCGAACATTCTGCCGAGCTCCCCGCAGATCCAGGTGTTCGCAGAATGGGCGAACAGGCAATGTTTGAGCCAAACTATTGCTCGGCTAAAACTGTTTTTGTCCTAAAATTATTTTTTTAGAATAGCACAATAGAAGAAAAATATATAAATTGTTTATCTCACACACCTCCAGATATGCAGAAAATACTGCAAAATATTTTTTGTGGCCCTAAATGGGTGTTTTTGGAAGAGCAGAATACACCCACAGTATGTAAACGGTGTATATCACACCTACAGAACTGCAGAAAATGCTATTCAAAAAAAAAATGTTTTTGTCCTAAAATTATTTTTTTAGAATAGCACAATAGAAGAAAGATATATAAATCGTTTATCTCACACACCTCCAAACATGCAGAAAATACTGCAAATTTTTTTTTGTTGTTGCCCTAAATGGGTGTTTTTGGAAGAGCAGAATACACACACAGTATGTACAGGGTGTATCTCAATGTAACATATGCAGTGCTGGTGCACTGAGCTTGCAGATAAAAGTTAGATTTTCTCTGGCACTGGGCTCATGGCAGTGTAAAAAGACTGTGCACTGCAACCCAACCAGGTAAATCTATGCAGATCGCTGAGTTATTTGATCTCTGAATCTGGACTCCTAGATAAATCTCTCTCCCTGAAAGCAGCAACAGGAACCTTGCCCTACACTGCCTCTATCTTTTCTCTCAGTAGATTGCAGATTCAGGACTAACTCCTATCATTTCATTTTCTCCCTCACAGCAACAGCAGCCAGAATCCTTTCCCTATACTGTCTAAAGCAGAGTGACGTGCTGTGCTGTGTGCCTCTAGCTTATATAGAGGCTGGGTCACATGCTGCACTGGCCAATCACAGCCATGCCATTAGTAGGCATGGCTGTGATGGCTTCTAAGGGCACACCAGTTAAACAAAAGTTTATTGGCTGCCCTGTAGCTTTTAGAAATGCGCCATTATATCGCCGAACATTGGACCCGAACCCGAACATACAGTCAATTGTTCCGGTTCGGGACCCAAAAATCCAAAAGTCCGGTACGAACCCGAACTTTACAGTTCGGGTTCTCTCAACCCTACTCAGGATTCATTTTAACATTTTGACAACATATAAATATAAATTCCAATTGGCAAAACATGAACATTCACTTTATTTGTCATCATATTTGTATATTTTTAGACCAATGGGTTTTTAAAAATGTATCCATATACAAAAATTTTAACATGAATGATTAAATACTAGCATTGTCAGATAGCCAAAGCTACAATACTCTTTATTTTGTCTAATGACTAATATAAACTCCCATGAAATAATGACTAATTTAAGTTCAAGCTAAACTTTTCTTTTGATATTGTCTGTATAGGTTTTTTCCCTTTCAGTTCTAGTTAAAGCAATCATAATATATATGATTGCTTGTGACGCAAAGCACCTCCATAAATCTGACACTTTCCACTTCAGTCAATTTAATTAGTAGAAAATATTCATCAATATCCATTAAATTAGCACCGCTTGTTCAATGTCTGCCTTAATTAAAAGAACTGTGAATTCTGAGGGTCAGGGTCAACTCAGATATCTGTCTATACTTTAAGTTAATTGGTTGCATGTAACTTTTTTATTTGGTTTAATCTATTTGCGTAGCATACTATATATTTTTGCTAAAACATGTATGGCTAATCTTAATAGGGCACCTGGATTAAGTTACTCTTAAAATGAGGGTTAGGGTTAAATAAATAAAAATTATAATATGTTTTTTACCTCTTTTCTGTATGTACTGTATATGCAGTCTTTGTTTTACAAATAAATATTTTAAAGTAGTCTAATCAGCTTTTTTAAATTTAATAAACCCCGTCACCACCACCGATAGTAACCCAGACAGCAAGCAAAACAGCTGCAAGTTTGAAAATGACTTGCAAAGCTATTGCTAGACTTTCCAGGCTTCACAAGTTTGTTGCACAATTGCAGCAAGTCCGCATTGCATGACTCCAGATCAACTTTCTTTACACACATTCTGCAAGTCTGCTGCAAGTTCTGGTTCAGTTATGTTGTACAATAGTCATCCCACCACAGGGGTCACTGTGACTTGCAGAGCTCTTGCTGTAGACTCACCACTACAACTTTTCTCTTGCTAGAGACTTGCCACACAAATTTGCTACAAATTGGAAAAGTGTCAACTAGAACTTGTGCTTCAAGTGCTTTGCAAGTGTACAACGTGCCAGTGAAAATGTGCAGCAAGTTAACAAGACTAAGGCCACGTACACACGACCGGTTTTCTCTGAAAACAACGACAAGAAAACGGCCGGGAGAGTTTTCTTGCCGAGAAAACCGGCTGTGTGTACGTGGGTTTCAGTTTTCTCGTCGAGAAAACTGGCCAGATTCCCCGACGAGAAAAAAGACGACCTGCGGTCTTTTTTCTCGTCGAGAATCTCGTCGGCCTGTTTCTCGACGAGAAGCCAGAGTGTGTGTACACTTACCTGCCGCCATGGAAACCCACGCATGCTCGAAATGACTTAGACGCAAGCGTGGTAGCTTACTAGGCATAGGCATAGGGTGTAGCAAGATGGCGGCGACGGCATCGAATGTGACGAGCGCACGCTCGTCATAGTCAATGACATCACCGCTTGCGTGCCATTCAAAAGAACGGCGGTTCTTTTGAATCGTACGTGTGTACACTCGGCCGGGACAAGTTTCTTGTCAACAATCTCATCAGGAAAAACAACGTTTTTTTCCTGACGAGAATCTCGGCCGTTTGTACAGGGCTTAACAATTGAACACTGCCACAAATGTGTGGCAAGTTATCCTTGCTATCTGAGATGGCTCCAATGTTCATTTCAGAAACGTCAAACCTGAAGGCCAGATTTGATCAGAAAATGTTGTATTATTTAAAAATCTAAACAATCCAATGTAACAGCAAAATGCTAATGAACTCTAATGAGCAGTAAAGCCTTGAATAGACTACTATTTTTTTTTTTTAAACCCACAGATCAGGTCGGAGCCACTGTACTAACAATCCAATGTTAGTACAGGGATCTCCTCTGCTGTACTATTGTGTTTTGACAGGAGACGCCTTTCCGCCAGACCCTTCATGCCAGCGCTTTCAGCCACTGTCTGAGAGTGCTGATCGGCAGCCTGTTGGAAGACCATTTTCGGTCATGACCCTCCGACAAAAGCTTCTGTTGGACCAGCTGCCACACACACAGACCGAATGTTAGCCAGTCAATGTCGCCCAACATTCGGCCTGTGTGTATATTCACTTTATTTCTTGCTCCAGCCCCTGAATGGTGGTGGGTCCTCAACATACCCACATACAATAAGGAACTGCTCATCCTGCATTGTACATAATGACATGGTCAAGGGGACAGCAAAAAGGAACCGCTTTGTTTAACCAGGAAAGAAGTATGTGGGAGCAGGGCAAATAATTCTGCCTATGCAATGCCTCTTGACCAATTAAGTTGACTTTATCAAGCTGTTCTTATTAATTCATGAAGTGTGAAGAAAATGTTTGTTCTTAATTCATATACTTGAGTAAGCATATGCATGTTATTATGTTAGTGCTGAATAACATCTCAGTGGCATATTTCTGGCCTTGTTGCTTTGCATTTGTGTATTTATATGTTTTAACTCTTTTTATTATTTTCATTCTTCAAATTGTCACGTAAAGTTCATCTTTCAGCTGAGCCTGATGTTGTTCTGCCACTCCTCTGTTTCAGATACTGTAGGTTAATTTGTAATTTACCTTTTTTTATTTTTTTTTATTTAATCTTTCTTTATTTTATCAAAAATAGAGGAACAAATATCAACAGACATTTTATCACATCCATCATATACAGAACCGTATACATCTACTTTTCCTTCTCTACTAGTTCATTTCCATCACCTTACCCATCTATCGTGATTATACATATACATATACATTCTATTTTGGTTACTTATATATTTTACTCTCCACATATACCCTGTATTTTTGGGCTGAAGGAGTATTAATTAATGACTTCTCATTTTCCTTCTTTCTTCCTTTTCTTTCTTTTCCTCTTTTTCTTTTCCTGCCCATTCCCTCCCTCTCGTGACACCCCCCCCCCCTCCACCCCTCCCAAAAAATAAAAAAAAGAGGGAAGGAGATAGAGGGATTTTATTTCTCTATTTCCTCATCTACAAGGTTATACCTCCATTCATAACAATAAAGTTATTCTTCAGCTGTCCCATCTAATAGTCTCTTCCCCTCCTCCGAGTACATAAACAAATTCCAACTCCTCCATATTTGATCGTACTGATCTTTCTTATTTTGAGCTGAAAGTACCAAGTCCTCCATAGCCCCTATCTCTCTTACTCTATGGAGCCACGCTCTAATAGAGGGAGGTCTAGGGTCGCTCCACTGCAAGGCAATCCTGGCTTTGGCTGCATTAATCATATGACTCAATCCAGAATTTGCGTGCAGTGGAGGAGAAAGAAGGCCGGGTCATCTAATATCTGAGCATCTGTAAAGTTCCGCATTATTCTCTGGATCTCCACCCAGTATTGTCTTACTTTTCTACAGGCCCAAAATATATGTAACAATGTCCCTCGTTCTTCCCCGCACCTCCAACATCTATCTAAGATCTCCATCGAGAATTTATGGAGTCGTACTGGAGTGTAGTACCATTGCATCAGGAGTTTATAGTTAGATTCCTTATACAATAATTCTACCTATATCACTCACATAACACAGGATTACCAGAGTATTATGGGTCTAAAAGGAGGGAGCACAATAGAGGTTAGTTTCTTTCAGAAGGGGAGAGAGAAATCACTGCTTTAACTCATTCAGTTGTGTGTGTAAATTCCAGCACAAGCTATTTAGCATTGTAAAAAAAAAAAAGGCTTTTTTTTAACAGAGGGGAACCTGGACAACAAGAAAATTAAAATAAGGGTCCATTTACTGACGTATGAAAACATAAACTGTGCTCTTTTTCATGGTTATCTGACATGGAAAAATGAATAGTCCTAACCAAAATTAAGAAAATATACTCAAATCCACTATATATTCCCTATAGCAAAAGCACATTTTGAGTTTGAGTTTTTATTTTTTTCTGCACATACTTATTTGGTGTATAATAAGTTAAAACAAAATGTAAAAATACCACTGCTGGGAAAAGAGAGCAGGCAAGGAGCCTGCTGAGTCGGGGAGTCAAGTAAGCAATGCAGCTTCTTCAACCAGTGCTGGAATAAGGACATTTCTTTCTCCCAATGACCTGGAAGGCTGCAAGCTTGATGGGCTAGGGAGAAGTCCTGGACACACTTCCGTTGCATGAGACTTGATCGTCAGAGGAAGCTCAGCTTCCAATCAATATTTGGGAACTATGAGTATTTCAGTTGTCTCTTCAATGAAAGGTCACCTGACCTGGATTCAGTCAGACAATGCCAAGTGAATGGTCTACATCAATCATCAGGGAGGTATTAAAAGTAGCGCAGCTCAAAGAGAAGCAAACCCAATTCTGGCTTAGGCAGAACACCACGTGCAACATTGACTGCATGCACATCCCAGGTGTTCAAGATTGAAAGGCTGACTTCTTCCATCTTCAATGCCTGGATTCCAAAAAATGGCCCTGCCCCCCACCCCAAAGCACCTTGTCCCCATGTGGATGCGGCAAGGGCCTCTTCCCGACAACCCTGGGCGGTAGTTGTAGGGGACTGTGGGCAGGAGGCTTATCAGAATCTGGATGCCCCTTTAACAAGGGGGCCTCAGATCCTGGCCCCTTCCCTATGTAAACCTGGGTTCATGATTGGTCAGTGACATGACAAGGGGGCGGTACCACCAGGTCACGTCACCCTTACCTATTTAACAACTGTCAAACGGCAGAGCAGGCATTCGGTGTCCGGTGGGAGAGATTGTTTTTTAATAAGGGAATTGTCAAATACTGTCTCCTGTCTTTATTTTTGACACTGTTTTGGGGAATGAGAAGGGTTGCAATGTACCCCATACTCATTCACATAGGGATCTGGGGGCCCCCTTGTAAAAAGGGGGCTTCCAGATTCCAGAAAGCCCCCTGCCCACAGACCCCTACAAACACCGCCCAGGGTTGTCAGGAAGAGGCCCCTTGTCCCCCATCAACATGGGGACAAGGTGCTTTGGGGTGGGGGGCAGAGCCCCCCTGCCCCAAAGCACCCCCCTATGTTGAGAGCATGTGGAATGGTATGGTTAAGGAGGGGGGTGAGCTCCCTCGTCCTCCCCTTTCCTGATCTGCTAGGCTGCATGCTCAGGTAAGGGTCTGGTATCGATTTGGGGTGTGGGGTTCCCCTTAAAATGCATACCTGAATCAAAGAGCCTGGTATGGATGGGGTGGCACCACGAGTTGTTTTTTTCACTTTTTTCTTTTGCCGGTAATGTTTTTTTTTTTCATTCAGCTGGGGAAGCCCGTTGATGACTGATGACTCATCCATTTTTAAGGACGCAGCTGCCGGCTTTTCAGGTCCACTCCTTAACAACCAGCCATGCACTATGCAGTGCACAGGGCATTGTGGGATGCTCGGTGGGCAAACATTCTGCCAAGCTCTCCGCAGATCCAGGTGTTCGCAGAATGGGCGAACAGGCAATGTTTGAGCCAAACTATTGCTCGGCTAAAACTGTTTGCCCAACTCTATTTATGTGTAATGCTTTGCTAAGTATGTCTGGATGGTGGCTGAAGATATTAAAAATGTTAGCACTATACCTGACACAAGCTTTATCTGAATACATGGTGTTTTTTGAATGGAGAATGGGAGATATGAGTAAACTATGAGATCCCCTCTCATCCATTTACAGAATGCTTTGTATTGTGAAAACAATACAAATGAAAGTGAAAATAATATAAGA
Source organism: Rana muscosa (assembly GCA_029206835.1). Classification (NCBI taxonomy): domain Eukaryota; kingdom Metazoa; phylum Chordata; class Amphibia; order Anura; family Ranidae; genus Rana; species Rana muscosa. The sequence goes on along the minus strand of CM055117.1, from coordinate 229,792,790 downwards.
CATTTTGTGAACGGATATAGTGGAGAGCAAGCAACCCACTGTTGTCACTGTACAAGAGCCAGAACTGTAAATCGAAGTGAGCAAAGTTCATAGTTAATGCTAGTATCTGGCAGAGAAAAGTAGAACTACAGTGGAACCTTGGTTTAAGAGCATAATTCATTCCAGAAGCATGCTAGTAACCCAAATCATTCTTATATCAAAGTGACTTTTCCCCTAGGAAATAATGGAAACTCAGATAATTTGTTCCAGAACCATTTATTCATATAAAAATTATTACGGCAAAACAAAATACAGTAAAAAAATGTACTGTAAACATAAAACAAATTAAACTGCACTTCAAAATACAGTACTGTACAGTATAAAGTGTACTGTAAAAATAAAACAGTAATTAACCTGCACTTTGAAAAAGAATTGTGACTGGTGAGAGGGAGATGAGAAAGAGGAGAGGAGGAAGGTGGTTATTGTGCAGGACGTCCTTCACTAGCTTTAACAAGGAACCTATCCAATGACACTTGCTTTTGTCTCCTTTTGAGAATTTGGCGGAAATGTGACATTGCATTGTCGTTAAACAGATTTATCGCTCGCACTGCTACAGCCTTATTCGGGTGGTGCTTTTCTACAAAAGTTTGCACTGTTTCCCACATTGTACACATCTCCATAATCTCATTTGAAGTGATGGATTCCTCTGCCGTTTTATCCTCTTCAGACGAGATCTCCTTCATAACCTTTTGCTGTTGCTCGCGATGCAGATCCATCAGTTCATCGGTGGTCAGCTCCTGGGCATGTTCGTCCACCAGCTCTTGAATGTTCTCCTCATTCACCTCCAGTCCCATAATCTGCCCCAAGGACACAATGGGGCTGATTTACGAAACGTTTGCACTATTCCCCATTTACTATAGTGTTCTCGGCGCACGGGAGGAGGCGCTCAGTGCGCCACTATGGACCTGACGCACGGCATCTTCAAATAAAAATATAAAGAAGTTGGAAGTGCCAATATAATGGGGTGATGTGCGGCGATGTGAGGAAGTTTAGTGACAACTGCCCAAGTAACAAATATGCCCAAAATAGAATGAGAAAGTAACTTTTTCTGAACCAGCCTGCTGCGCCGGCAAGTACGTTTAGAACTGCGAGGGATCTTTTTATGCTCTGCGCGGCAATTTTAATCGTTCAAATGCACCGGTTCACTGCGCCGGCAAAATCTTAGTAAATGTCAAGTCACGTAAATGCATTTGCATAAGTTGAACAGGCGCACCTCCTAAACTTGCCGTTATTTAACAGTCCGACAGCAAAATGACATTTCTAAAGGGGAAAAAAATGCATTTAAAAGCACTCGCGGCTATAATGAATTGTCGGCTCCCGGCAATATAGAGAAAAGTCATTGAAAGTCTTTGAAAAAAAAAATGCGTGGGGGTTCCCCCAAATTCCATTACTAGGCCCTTCAGGTCTGGTATGGATATTAAGGGGAACTCCGCGCCAATTCTTTTAAAATAAATGACGTGCGGGTCCACCTCAAAATCCGTACCAGGCCCTTCGGGTCTGGTATGGATTTTAAGGGAAACCCCCGCGCCAAACTTAAAAAAAAATGGCGTGGTGGTCCCCCTAAAAATCCACACCAGACCCTTATCCGAGCACACAACCTGGCAGGCCGCAGGAAAAGAGGGGGGGATGAGAGTGCGGCCCCCCCTCCCTCCTGAACCGTACCAGGCCACATGCCCTCAACATTGGGAGGATGCTTTGGGGTCTGTGACCCCAAAGCACTATGTCCCCATCTTGATGGGGACAAGGGCCTCATCCCCACAACCCTTGCCGGTGGTTGTGGGGGTCTGCGGGCAGGGGGCTTATCGGAATCTGGAAGCTCCCTTTAACAAAGGGGACCCCCAGATCCCGCCCCCCCTATGTGAAATGGTAATGGGGTACAAATGTACCCCTACCATTTCACAAAGAAAGTGTCAAAAATGTTAAAAATTACAATAGTCGGTTTTTGACAATTCCTTTATTAATGTCTTCTCCTTTCTTCCATCTTCTTCCATCTTTTTCTTCCACCTTCTTCTTCCATCTTCTTCTTTTCTCCAATCAAGTTTCTTCCTCCATCTTGTTCTTCATCTTCCTTCTTCCTTCGGTGTTCTCGTCCGCATCTTGCTCCGGCTTCTTGTTCCCTTCTTCTTTCTCCGGCCGATCTGCTTGAATTCGAGCTTCCCGCTGTGTGATGCTTCAGTTCTTCAGTTCTCCTCTGGGTCCGCTGCCACCCAGTGACCCCGCCCCTCTCTGACACCACGGGGAAAGTCTCAGTGAAATCCATGTGCGTCACAGACCCCAAAGCATCCTCCCATGTTGAGGGCATGTGGCCTGGTATGGTTCAGGAGGGGGGGCACTCTCTCGTCCCCACTCTTGTCCTGCGGCCTGCCAGGTTGCGTGCTTGGATAAGGGTCTGGTGTGGATTTTTAGGGGGACCCCACGCCATTTTTTTTTTAATTTGGCGCGGGGGTCCCCTTAAAATCCATACCAGACCTAAAGGGCCTGGTACGGATTTTGAGGGGAACCCCCACGCCATTTTTTTTTTATTTTGCGCAGAGTTCCCCTTAATATGCATACCAGACCTGAAGAGCCTGGTAATGGAATTTGGGGGAACCCCCACGCATTTTTTTCAAAGACTTTCAATGACTTTTATCTGTATTGACGGGAACCAGCAATTCATTACAGCCGCGAGTACTTTTAAATGACTATTATTTTACTTTAGAAATGTCATTTTGCTCTCAAACTGTTATAAACATGGAAAACATGTGCTACTTTACAGGCGTACTATAGACACCCCCAGGTATGATATTTAGGGCCAGTTCACACCGGATGCAGTGCAGTGCGTTTTTTTGATGCATGGAAAATGCAAAGAAAGTTGATCACATTAATGCCAATGGCATAGTTCACACCACTGCAGTCCGTTCCAGTGCGTTTCAGAAAGGAAAAAAAAAATTGGTCATGCTGCATTTTTTATGTACAGAACTGGACCACAGTAAAACACATATGGAACGTACCAAAAACGCACTGGAACGCACCTAAGGGCCAGTTCACACCAGACACACTTCCGTTCAGTTTTGTGCACACTTTTTCTGCACTAAAAATGCATGCACAGTGTTTTCCATGTATTCCAATGGCTCTTGTTGGCTCTAGTTCACACCATACAGTCAGTTTACGGTGCAGAAACTGACCGGAAACTGACTGCATGGTGTAAGCTAGAGCCAACTAGAGCCATTGGAATACATGGAAAATACTGTGCATGCATTTTGTGCAGAAAAAAAGCACACGGAACTGCGTCTGGTGTGAACTGGCCCTAAATGCACCAAAAACGCACTGCAGCACACTTGTCCTAAGTGAAAAGAGGGGGAAAAAGCACTGGACTGCATCAAAAACGCACCAAAACGCATCAAAAATGCACTGGAACGCGTCAAAAACGCGCATGCAGAAAAGCACCTGGAACGCATCCAGACTGCGTTTCTATGGTGTGAACTGGCCCTTAGGCTACCCGAATGCGTTTTGCAGCGTTCCAGTACAGTCCATTGCAGGTAAATTGCAGCATGTTCTACTTTTTTTGTGGAACTGGAACACACTGGAACAAACACTGCCATTTAGAACCATATAACCAACTTTCCATGCATTTTTGATGCATAAAAAACAAAATGCACTGCATGTGGTATGAAATGGCCCTTAAGCAATTTGGCATATTTAAAGGCACTTCTCCTTGTTTTGTTTTTGATGTTGTCCAAATTGGTGACATTGATATATGTCCCTTAGGGTGGGACCTGGGCCCCCATTTTAAGGCCAATAATTAGAAGAAAAGCCAGCCAAGTGGGGACTAGCAAAATTAACAAGTCAGTTCCCATAGACTGCAATGGTATTTGTTGTATAACTTTTGCCCATGTTAGGCTCTTTGTTTGCCCCCGGACCTGGGGGTAATTGTCCCGTCTCTAATTTTGTAGCATGCTGGATGATGTGCTTAATTTTGGACGGGGGGGGGGGGGGTATTTTCTGCTAGCTGCATTTGTGTTGGTCTGAACATGCCCAGGGACTTTTTTTTGGTGCTTTTTGTGTGTGAACAGCACCTGGATATTTCTGGGCATGCTCAGAGAGAGTGTGTTTTTTGGGTTACTAATTGAAGGACATCCTTAACAGGTGTACCCACTTTGAAGTTCAGTCTCTACATTGAGTGAACTTGCATTTTGGGTGTTTCATGGACTGTGCATGTGTTTTCAATTGCCTCATTAGCACACAAACCTGTTATATAAAGCTTGCAGATAGCATTCTCTCCCTTGCCCTGAAAAGAGGCAAGATTGTGTGTGAATGTGGCTGGCCGGCCGGCAAAAAGTAAATTTTGGTGTCCTTATCAAGTTTGTAACACATGCATTTTATTTGTTATGTCTTTGAAAAACAGATGTTTGTTTTACTTTTGTTGATTGTTTTTTTTTTGTGTGGGGGATATGTTCCCCTGAAATTAATTTGATGTTGCTAATGTGTGTCGCTTGTTCACTTTGATTTAATTGTCTGTGCTGCATTATTTTGCTAAATCTTTCTCAAGATGTGACTAATGTTTCAAATCTACCTTCATGTCTTTTTTATTTATTAATTTTTTTGCTTCCCTTTTTTTTTCCAAGTCCTGTTTTGTTGACCAATAAAATTTGATGCAAAGTTTGATGTTTGTTTCTTTGTTTTCTATGCAACAAATGTGACAGCTGTAGCTTAACTATGCTTATTGGCATGTCAAAACAAAACCGGTGTGATTTGTCTAACCTGGTGCCTTCATGGTAGCATATGCATGTATTGTGTGCTGCCATGGATAGTCACCAGGAAATAAAAAATACAGAGCGGTAAGTATTCAATTTTCCTTTCTACTGCAGTGGTTCTCAGTCTCAGTCCTCAAGTACCCCCAACAGAACATGTTTTGTGAATTTATCTCATCGAGAATTGCTGTCCAAAATACCAAACCGTTGACTGTGATTTAAAGCACATGTGCAAGATGAAGGAAAACCTGCAAACATGGCCTGTTGGGGGTACTTGAGAAGCACTGATTTAGAGCACTGCATTTAAAAATAGCTCAAGGCAATACGATTCTAATTGTGGGCATTTTGAGGGAAACCAAGTAAGTGTTAGAACCTCTGCCTTTTTTTTTTTTTTTTTGGTTGGGCTTTGTGTCCCTTTTAGTAAAATTGGCTTCACTTCCTGTCACATAGCTAAACAGGAAGTGAAGGTAAATCCCTACCAATGTCTTTTCTTGGGGACACACAGATCAATCTAACTAGTGTCCCCATTAAGCAAATTCCACTCTAGCACTTTGTTGTGTACCCCCAAATCATTAGGTAGTTTGGGGTTTAGTAAAGGCAAATCCACTCTGCAGTACATGTGTAGTTGCTGAAAATCTGAGGGGAAGCACTGGTGATTGTAACATCCAATCATGTAAAAGCAAAGATGGTGTTTTTTTTGTTTCTTTGCATGTCCCCCTCGGATATCCAGCAAGTGCACTTGTAGTGCAAAGTGGATTTGCCTTTAGTAAATAAACCCCAAAGTACCTAATAATTTGGCGTTAACCCAGCAAAATGCTGGAGTGCAAGCTACATAATGGGGAAAGTATTTAGATTGACCTGTGTGTCCCCATGGAAAGACATTGGTAGGGATTTACCCTCACTTCCTGTGTGGCTATGTGACAGGAAGTGAATCATTTGGAAGGATAAAGTGGCCAAATTTGGGAGTTGTCTTCACCCTATCAGGGGTGCAGACATCCCCAAAAACTGTCTAGACTTCTAATCCCTCTGCACTCTATCCCCAAGAAAAAATAAGAAAAAGGATTCCATTTAGTTTAACTTTTTAAAGATATATTCCTAAATTGAATTGTGATGCATGCCAATGGCCCATTTAGACCCTTTTTAACCACTTGAGATCAGCGCTATAACTGATGGACGGCCACAGCACGGTCCTCAATTGCCGGGAGTCCGTCAATAGACGTCCTCCCCTTCGCGCGCGTGCGCTGTGGTCACCGAGTCACTGAGACTCGGGAGATGACAGATCCGAGTAAGGGGCCGATCCCTGCCCCTTACCATGTGATCAGCTGTCAGCCAATGACAGCTGATTACGTGATGTAAACAAAAGCTCGGTAATGGTTTTTGTTTTCTCCTTGTGCTGACAGCGTGAGCATAAAAAAAGGCAATCACCGACTTATGTGCAAGGGACATCGGGCCTGAAGAGGAAGAGGCAATTCTGTGTCATCTGTGACAATCAGTAGCCCCTGCCAGTGCCACCTATCAATGCCCACCATTGGTGCCAATCAGTGCCACCTAGCAGTGCCACTTCTCAATGCCCACCAGTGCCAACTAGCAATGCCACCTCTCAGTGCCCACCCTTGCCACCTCATCAGTGCCCATCAGTGCAGCCTCATCAGTGTACATCGATGAAGGAGAAACACTTTCGAACTAAATATTAACCACTTCCCTACCGCCCACCGTCAAATGACGTCCTTGACTTTGTGCAGTGACATCTGAATGATGCCTGCAGTTGCAGGCATCATTCAGATATCATTCTTTTCAGCCAGCGATTCTGTTTACGATAAAAACGATCGTAGCGGCAGTTCCGCCGCCTGATCGTTCTTATAGGCGGTGGGAGGGGACGTTACCCCCCTCCCACCGCCATCCGGTGCTTCTCCGGGCTCTCCCGTGCCATCGGGGGCCCAGAGAAAGAATTGGCCGGCACCAGGTGGGAAGCATAGAGATGACTGGTGACCGTCGGAGGCCCGGGCACGACGTTATGACGTCACGCTGGGTTCCTGTATGTAAACAAAGCCATGATCTCGGCTGTCAGCATGAGATCGGTGAATTTTTTTTACCGTCTCATGCTTTCCAGCCTGGAGGAGAGATGTGGGGTCTTATTGACCCCGCATCTCTCCATAAAGAGGACCTGTCACAATAGATTCCTATTACAAGCGATGTTTACATTCCTTGTAATAGGAATAAAAGTGATCAAAAAAACAAAAAAGTAAAAAAAAAGTGTAAAAAAAAATATGTAAAAAACAAAAAAAATTAAAATTAAAACGTCCCTGTCCCCGGTAGCTCGCACTCAGAAGCGAACACACACGTAAGTCCCGCCCACATATGTAAACGCCATTAAAACCACACATGTGAGGTATTGCTGTGCGCGTTAGAATGAGTGAAACAATTCTAGCACTAGACCTCCTCTGTAATGCGAAAATGGTAACGTGTAAAAAAAATTAAAGCATCGCCTGTGGAGATTTTTAAGTACTGAAGTTTGGTGTTATTCCATGAGTGTGCACAATTTTAAAGCGTGACATGTTAGGTATCTATTTACTCAGCATAACAACATCTTTCACATTATGCCAAAAAATTGGGCTAACTTTACTGTTTTGTATTTTTTTTAATTCATGAAACCATTTTTTTCCCAAAAAAAAGGCATTTGAAAATTTATTGCGCAAATACCGAGCGAGATAAAAATCTGCAATGACCGCCATTTTATTTCCTAGGGTGTCTGCTAAAAAAACATATATAATGTTTGGGGTTCTAAGTAATTTTATAGCCATAAAATTATGAATTTTACATGAAGGAGAGAAGTGCCAGAATAGGCCCGGTGCTGACGTGGTTAAAATATCCAAATTTCTTTTTTTTAGTCGGTCTTTTGTATTCATAGAAAGAAAAAAAATGCAGAGGTGATCAAATAGCACCAAAAGAAAGCTCTATTTGTGTGCAAAAAATTATTAAATTTCCTGATGGCTCCATGTCAGCACAGCTGGGTGAGGCTCCGCCCACCCCCACGTGATCAGGACTTAACTATAAATTTTTCACTCACCTCAACCTCAGCGTTCTTCTCTTTTCCTCCTACGTGCAGGACGGAGGTGTGCTCCTCTACCTAGCCGGTCTAAATGGCTGGCGGACCGTCCATACGTGTGGATGAAGCTGGACGAAGTCCCTGGTGTCTAGTCTAAATGACCATAATCCAGGGAGCCCCGCTGCTGGTCCTCGGGGCGGCTTTATCATGGCTAACAGCCGTGTCTGGGGTTTGCTTGGTCCAAACAAGATGGACAGCGGTTGTGGCAGAGTACTCCCCCATGCACGCGCACCCGCGCTGTGCCAACGTCGACGGTCGGATGATGGAGGTTGGGTGAGCTAAATGTTTTGTATCCAATGTATGCTGCATTACTGGACAGGGAGTACTCTGCATAACAGATACACAAAGTAACACTTTGTCTGTTCACACATGGATATAATCTGTTGGAGGCTGCTCATGTTTTGCTTACTGTCATGCCACTATGCCAAACCCCTCCAAAGACCAGCATTTTGCAGAGAAGGTATGTGGAGCACACCTGAAAAATGTCTACTGAATCCAGCCATGGCCTTTGGAGACATGGGATATCCTTGTATTTTTCTATGTGGTCTTGGTCTTCCTTAAAAAGAAAAAAAAAAAAAAGAAGAAAAAAGAGTTTGGAGAAGCATGTTTTTGATGTCTACAATTCCCTTGGTTTGTGTACACTGCAGATGGTTGTAATTTTGTTACAAATTCCTACCTTTGTGTTGCTGTTCTGAAACAAACATTTTCATTATAACCTGATTCCCAGGATTAGATCCTAGCCAAATTAACCTCCATCTGGTTAACAGGGCTGTAGATGGAAGCTTCAGCCTCCCTCTAGCTGTGTTTAACCCCTCAGGGTTTGTTACTAAGCAATCTATTTACTGCATTTAACCATTTTTTTCCCTAGTCCAGGGTCGCACTGGGTTGCGGGAATAAAGCTGTGCTATTCAGCTTTGTCTCCCGCTGGTCAGTCTCGGTTCCGGTCGCAATTTTCAGAGACATCTGTGCAAGTCTCTGTGCGGATGTCAATATAGGTCGCAACCCGAAATCGCAAGGTAGTACAAAACTGCCTTTATTGAAGTTGTCTTGGCGCCGCTGATGCAGCGTGCCACCGATTAGGGTGGTGCGATTGCCGCATATTATTTTCATACGATTTGACTGGTCGGTTCGCATGCTAAAAACGCACCAGTGTGATCCGGGTCTATGGGTTGGTTTGCTGAATGGTGTACAAGCCCTGTGGTGAGGTTATCTATTAGTGTTTACCAATCTCAGAACGAACATGCTTCAGGCCCTTCAATAAGAAGACATGGATGAACATGAAGGAGCAGTCTCATGACTTTCCCAAGCAAACATCCCTCCTCAAGCTCTATAAGAAGAATACACGGATGGGCATGACAGTATTTATCCCACTGGCTTAAACAGCCAGAGAGGAGGGTGACACCTAAAAGGTGTTACACCCAATGAACAAATTGCCAATACGCTCTAAAGGGGTGTTCCTGGCTTACCCTGTGAAAGGGTCATCTGCTCTGACAATGAGAAGCTGCCTGTCCACACCAGGTGAAACAGTAAATTTTCAGAATTTCTGGATGAGCATGACAGTATGTATCCCACTGGCGGCTGGAACAGCCAGGGAGGAGGGTGACACCTAAAAGGTGTTACACCCAATAAACAAATTGCCAATACGCTCTAAAGGGGTGTTTTCGGCTCACCCTGTAAAAGGGGTCATCTGCTCTGACAATGAGAAGCTGCCTGTCCACACCAGGGGAAGCTGCGCATGTTCCAAATTTCCGGATGAGCATGACAGTATGTATCCCACTGGCTTAAACAGCCAGGGAGGAGGGTGACACCTGAAAGGTGTTACACCCAATAAACAAATTGCCAATACACTCTAAAGGGGTGTTTTCGGCTCACCATATGAAAGGGTTATCTGCTCTGATAATGAGAAGCCGCCTGTCCATACCAGGTGAAGCAGCCCATTCTCCAAACTTCCGGATGGACATGACTGCACACAGTCTGCTTTATCAAGCAACCAAGGATATGGATGACGGCGCGTAACAGGTGGTCGCACTGATGAAACATGTGGTCAATACGCTCTAAAGGAGTGTTTCCACTCACCCTGTGAATTCTCCAAGCCTTCCCAAGCAAACAATCCGCTTCAGATTCTTCCATAAAGAAACAGACGGCAAGGAGGCTACCTAATTCAAGCAACCTAGGATAAAGATGACGACACCTAACCAGTTGTCACAATTAAGCAGATGGTCAAGACACTCTGAAGGAATGACTAGATTCTTCTCATATGGGGACCATCTGTTTGGCAATGTCCAGCCTTCTTTCAGGGCCTTCTTGGTCCAATCAACTCTCTCCAGTCTCTTCTGAACAGGAGAAAGAGGACGACCTGTGTCCAGATTGCTAAGGTTGGTGAAATGCCTGTGTATAGAGGTGAAACTTTGGAAGTATTTTAAATACCTCCAAAAGACGGCTGGATGTTGAATGGATCAAGTGCTTGTTCGTCAAGATTGGAGGATATTGTCATAGCAGGATGTCAAAGTTACGCCCTTTGGAACGAATAGAGGTCCAGGGGTTGGGACCACCCGCTGGTTAGTATGTGTCCCTTGTGGGATCGGCCATTCACATGACCTTACCATCGGAAGGTGCGACCCTCAAGGACAAACGCGCTCACTGCATTTTTTTCTTAATCGCAGAAGAGCAAGCCTAAATTAAATAGGGGCCAGTCTAGCCTCCTGCCTCAAGATGAAGGTCTACTGAGTTAAAGAAGACCGAAAACTCAAGAGTTACTGTCCACGCTCACGCTCACGCCAGAGAGCATAGCTCCTGCGCTTTTCTGGATGGGAGTCCAGGAAAGACAAGGAAGCAAATGCTTAGTCCAAGAAGTCAATAAGAACTTCCATGTCAGGATGCTCTCTGTTATTTTGGGTTGGGCCACCCATACATGCCCCAGGGGCACCATGTGGTTCTTCTGTGAACATAGGGACGGCTTGTGGATGGACGCGTGGTCCCCTAAGGAAAGCATTTTGGGCCATATTTGGAGATCTTTCATCCTTCACGTCTCAGATTGAGCCATAGAAATCGCCTCGCCTCAGTAGCTCGGACGATCTGGTGGTACAGGCAGATACCAGCCAGTTTAGGGGAGCCCTTCTTCAGTAACAATGAGCTCAGGACCAATGGTCTTTTGTCAAGGATCCAAGACTCCGTCTTGGAGTTGAAGGCAACCTTTTCAGGCTCTTAGCCTTCAGTCATCTCATCCAGAGTAAGCCTGTCCTGGGAAAGTTGGACAGCACAACGACTGTGGCCTACATCTGGAAACAAGACTCAGTCTCTCACTTCTGAAGTTTTCTCTAATTCTAGAATTCACCCAAGTCAATCCTCCCAACGATTTGTGACCTATGTACCTGGTCGGAAGAATCTTCAGACGATCTATTTGTCCAGGTCAAGTCTGACGACAATGGATGATCCAGACTACTGCGAGTCTTTCGAGAACTAACAGAGATTGGTGTTTTGTCTGCCAGAGGTAGACCGCTTACATTCCCAGTCGGCACTGAGTCACTGAAGTTCCATTCCAGGGCCCAGGAGCCGCAAGCGCTCGGAGTGGAGGTGCTGACCACAGAATGGATCGGCAAGACTGCTGATGCCTTTTTCAGCTGCTCCCTCTGATTCTCAGCTTCCAGCTAAGGCTGGGGCGAGGGAAGGTGACAGTTTTGGTACCCGCTACTCATCCTGATGAGTGTCAAGGAGTGACGCCCTCTGCCTGGTAGATCAAATCTTCTCCAGTCCCATTCATCCAGCATCCGACAGGCTCAGGCTGATGGCCTGGGTCGAGAGAGGCAGAGCCTAATGGATGTCTAATGCTCTGTGAAGATTTGAACAGTTCTACGAAACGAGAAAGGTTAGCGCTAACCACGCCTATAGTAGAACAGGACATATATGCCCAGTATATTCGCTGATCAAGATTTTACACTGGACTCTTCAGAAGCCTGCTTCGGATGTCTACAGGCATGGCTTGATTTAATTCTATACGCAAGCATGCTATAGAAATGCATTTTGGCTATCGCTGTCTTCACCGGCATTCAGCAAGCTTCCAACGCTTAATTATACAGTTTTTCAAGATTCAATTTGGTTGAAACTCCAAACTTGTTTCCGGAATGAGATATACCAATGCTGATGGATGTTATTTCATCGGATGCCTTCAATTACCCTGTGGTACTTTCTCGGTGAAACTGATTTACTGGTGGCAATTACATCAGCATTGGTGTCCTTGGGTTTAAAGAACCCATACTCGCATACTTCCCAGACAGAATGGTGCTCATGCCAATGCTCTAATATGTGCCTGAACTGACCTTTAGAGTTCATATCACACAAGAGGTTTTCCCTCCTACGTTCCCTTTGGGGAGTACTCAAAAAGTTAGCCCATCGGATGTGGGCTAAGCGCTAAAATATTTAATCAAGGCGACTCCTGCCATCAGGAGCTCTGTACATCTGTTTGTCCTTTTCAGGTGGAACACATTATAATCTTGCTGGGAGCCGTAAAATCATTATCTCTTGGTTGATAACCTCATCTCCTTGGCCTGCAGGTTGTAAGGCTGGCTGTGCCAGGAGAGTCATGGCATTCTCACTAGAAAGGTCCAGACCTTGAGGGTGACAGCAGGCCGGGTGTCTCAAACTATCCGTAATACAAAATATTCATATTCATGACAGTTGGGTTTGTCAGAGGCATTATGGTTTCTGTTACCGTTGTAGTCAGAATTGGAGTGTGTAGCATTATCCCTCCCCTGTTTTGACTAGGTAATTCCCAGCTGTGCTGACATGGAGCCATCAGGAAAACGGAAAATTTAATTCAAATACTTACCGTAATTTTCCTTTTCTGACGAGCTCCATGTCAGCACAGAACCCGCCCAGTTAAGTAGTAATAGTTACGAAACGCTGAGGTTGAGGTGAGTGAAAAATGTATAGTTAAGTCCTGATCACGTGGGAGTGGGCGGAGCCTAACCCAGCTGTGCTGACATGGAGCTCGTCAGGAAAGGAAAATTACGGTAAGTATTTGAATTAAATTTTCCGTTTTTCATTGGGTTACAGTGTTGTATGAGCGCGCAATTGTCATTCAAAGTGCATCAGCGCTGAAAGTTGAAAATTGGTCTGGGCATGAAGGGGGTTTAAGTGGCCAGTAAGCAAGTGGTTAATATAAGGCTACATGCACACGGACGTTTTTCCAGCCGCTTGTTTGAATGTTTTTTGCAGCTTAAAAAGCCTTTCCATGTTAGCCTATGGCCTCCTGGCCACCATGGCGTTTTTGAGCTGTAAATGGCATAGCCGTTTTTAGGCCCCATGTACACGGGACACTGGTGCAAAGTCTTCAGAACTAAGGTTGAAAACAGCGTTTTGTCACGTTTGCATGCTGCGTTTTACCGCATTTGCTTCTATAAGTGTTTAGTTAGTTAACATTAGGGATGAGCCGAACACCCCCCAGTTCGGTTCGCACCAGAACCTGCGAACAGAAAGAAAGTTTGCGAGAACTTTAGAACCCTATTAAATACAATGGACTCGAACGTTCAAAATCAAAAGTGCTAATTATAAAGGCTAATATGCAAGTTATTGTCCTAAAAAGTGTTTGGAGACCCGGGTCCTGCCCCAGGGGACATGTATCAATGCAAAAAAAGTTTTAAAAACTGACGTTTTTTCGGGAGCAGTGATTTTAATAATGCTTAAAGTGAAACAATAAAAGTTAAATATTCCTTTCAATTTCGTACCTAGGGTGTGTGTATAGTATGCCTGTAAAGTCGCACTTGTTTCCCGTGTGTAGAACTGTCCCTGCACAAAGTGTCATTTCTGAAGGAAAAAAAGTAATTTAAAACTCACTCGCGGCTATAATGAATTGTCGGCTCCCAGCAATACATAGAAAAGTCATTGGTAAAAAAAAAAAAAAAATGCGTGGGGGTCCCCCCAAATTCAATTACCAGACCCTTCAGGTCTGGTATTGATATTAAGGGGAACCCTGCCGCAAATTAAAAAAAAATGCGTAGGGTTCCCCCAAATATCCATACCAGGCCCTTCAGGTCTGGTATGGATTTTAAGGGGAACTCCACCCCAAATAAAAAAAAATGGCGTGGAGTTCCCCCAAAAATCCATACCAGACCCTTTATCCGAGCACGCAGCCTGGCAGGCCGCAGGAAAAGGGGGGGGGGGACGAGAGAGCGTCCCCCCTCCTGAACTGTACCAGGCCACATGCCCTCAACATGCAGAGGATGTCCCCATGTTGATGGGGACAAGGGCCTCATCCCCACAACCCTTGCCCGGTGGTTGTGGGGGTCTGCGGGCAGGGGGCTTATCGGAATCTGGAAGACCCCTTTAACAAAGGGACCCCCAGATCCTGGCCCCCAACCCTATATGAATGATTATGGGGTACATGGTACCCCTACCCATTCACCTGGTGGCAAAAAAAGTCAATAAAAAAACACAACACAGGTTTTTAAAGTAATTTATTAGGCAGCTCCGGGGGTCTTCTTCCGACTTCGGGGGTCTTCTTACAACTTCGGGGGTCTTCTTACAACTTCTGGGGTCTTCTTCTGACTTCGGGGGTCTCTTCTTCTGCTCTCCAGTGTCGTCTCCGCGCTCTCTGGTTCTTCTCCCGCTCTCCGGTGCCTTCTCCACGATCTCCAGTTCTTTCTGCCTTCTGCCGGGCGCCCCGCTATCTTCTTCCAGCTCTTTTGCTAGCGGGGTCCCGGTCTTCATCGTCGTCTTCTTCCCTCTTCTCTCCGCCGGATGTTGCCTCGTCGCTGTCTGCCGCTACAATGCTGTGTGCGTGGAGCGCAACGACTTATATTGGCATGGGGCGTGGTCACCGGGTGATGCCACCCGGTGACTCCGCCCCCCTATGACGTTACAGTCCCATCATTCCCCGGGACTGTGACGTCATACGGGGGGGTCACCGGGTGGCATGCCAATATAAGTCGTTGCGCTCCGCGCACACAGTATTGTAGTGGCAAACAGCGACGAGGCAACATCCGGCGGAGAGAAGAGGGAAGAAGACGACGATGAAGACCGGGACCCCGCTAGCAAAAGAGCTGGAAGAAGATAGCGGGGCGCCCGGCAGAAGGCAGAAAGAACCGGAGATCGTGGAGAAGGCACCGGAGAGCAGGAGAAGAACAAGAGAGCGCGGAGACGACACCGGAGAGCATAAGAAGAGACCCCCAAAGTTGGAAGAAGACCCCCGAAGTTGGAAGAAGACCCCCGAAGTCAGAAAAAACCCCGGAGCTGCCTAATAAATTACTTTAAAAACCTGTGTTGTGTTTTTTTATTGACTTTTTTGCTACCAGTTGAATGGGTAGGGGTACAATGTACCCCATACTCATTCACATAGGGTGGGGGCCCGGGTTCTGGGGGCCCCCTTATTGAAGGGGGCTCCCAGATTCTGATAAGCCCCCCGCCCGCAGACCCCGACAACCAACGGCCAGGGTTGTTGGGAAGAGGCCCTTGTCCCCATCAACATGGGGCAGGGTGCTTTTGGGGAGCGCAGGCCGCCCCCTGCCCCAAAGCACCAAACCCCCCCATGTTGAGGACATGCGGCCTGGTACGGTTCAGGAGGGGGGGCGCTCGCCCTTTCCTGACCTGCCGGGCTGCGTGCTCAGATAAGGGTCTGGTATGGTCTGCTATGGATTTTGGGGGGACCCCCACGCCGTTTTTTCGGCGTTGGGGGGGTTTCCCCTTAAAATCCATACCAGACCTAAGGGCCTGGTATGCTCCTGGAGGGCCGGTTCTTTATTTAAAATTTGGCCTGTAGTTCCCCTTCATGATTCATACCAAACACAGGGGACAGCGAGCGCGAGGCTTGCAGTACCTTGTCGCCGAGAACATTCTCGGGCAGGTACTTCAAGTCGCCTCCAGGACACGACTTGAGCGTCTGCTTCACGCATAAGTTGTGTCCAAGTTGCCTCGCAAAGTCGCGCTGCCCCTGCACACGAGTCGCCCCCGCAAGTCGGATCTTGATCCGACTTCCCGGGTGACCTCTGTTCAAATCAATGGGCTCCCATAGGGAACCATTCATTTTGAATAGAGATTCAAGCTCCGCTGACATTTTTATTTATTATAGCAGTGCGCCGCCGGTTCATGAGCCCAATTAAGGATTTATCCAGCGCACCAATTAAGGTATGAACCGGCGCAGCGCACTGTTGTTAGTAAATCACCCCCAATGTCATTAACAACTGGCGGCTCCTGTTCCTGAGCAAAACCCTCAATGTCATGTCCAAGAACACAATCATATAGTACAACAAAAATGGCGCTCAGGGTGAAGAAAAGTGGTAATAATAGTAATTGCTGCAGCAGCTGCGCAAGGAAGTGCTACAACTTCAAACGTGAAAAAATATATTGGTTATAGTGCAGCGCTGGCAGCTCACGTAATAAGCTAGATGAATATGATAGGAATTGACTACTATACATGATTATAAGTAAAAATATAGGTTAGTGACCACAGTTCAGTGTGATACCAGAAAACCAAGAAAAAAATAGTTAATCAAATACAAAAAATAATAAATAAATACGTGCTTCAAGTACAACAAACAAATCGGTAATCTTCAATGAGTAAACGGATCCCCTTTCAGAGACCCTGCTCAATATAATGTGAATTGGTGACCACAAATCAATGTGATAGCAAGAAAATGAAAACAGCAAAAAATATAGTTCATCAAATTAAAACTATTAAAGCTGCAGGTGCTGGGTGCAGCAGATAAATGTAGATGTAAAATCTTCAATGAGTATGCTGATCCCCCTTCAGAGACCCTACACACCGGAAGAAGAGGATCCACAGCTTCTCAATCTGGGATCATACGGGCATGAAACAGTATCTATGGCTTTCCCTGAAGCAGTTACTTGATAGATGCTTGGATGAAGGAGGATAGTAGTTTCCACCGATAAAAAAGCACACACAAAGGGGCACAATAGTGAAGTACTGCTGGGCAATAAGCAAATGGCGCTGGTAAGACGCTACTTACAAAATGTAAGGCAGAAGCAGGCAATCAGAGACAACACTTCCGTGAACGCCGCTCGTGTAGCGTGCGCTCTGGACATCCATTGATGACGCCCTGGAGGAGGGGCAAAACGCATTGACGTAGCTTTTGGTTTGCGGCAAACCTGTGACGCAAGTTCCTGCCAACATTATTGTTTTTTTGCTTTAGGTGTCTATAAATCCCGACTACACACCATTATGTCCTGGATTAGTATTTGTGCACTTGCACTGATGAAATGAGGAGATTCTTCTTCCACAACCAGCACATCACCTAAAATAAAAAAACACACCATGTATTATAAATATGCAGGCATACATATATTACCTGAATCTGTGGTCTCAGACACTGACCTGTTGTTGTGACAATTTCAACTACTTCATCCAACTCTCCTTCCTCCACATCCTCGGGTTGTGGTGTGCTGAGTTCCCATTCTTCATGAGGTGTGGGGTTCCTGGTGTCCTCAGAGTCTTTTCTCCCCTATGAGAATGAAACAAAAGGTATACTTAGCACACAGATATTTGAGGCCAGAAACATGAATATGAAACATTGCCTTGAAGTGTGGTACAATTGTCTGTTTTTGCAGAGATCCAAGCTGAAGACATGATTTTTTTCCTTACCAAAACTGAAATACTTACCTTTTTTGAAAAAAGTTTCACACATGGAGACACCCCAAGTATCCACTGGAGCACCTGTGTGGGACACCCTAAAAAGGTTGTTCTGGTGTCCCACACTAGTGCTCCTGAGTCCAGATTTGTAATCAGCTGCTGAGTGTCCTCTCCTTACATTACACTGAATCAAGTTTGCATTTCATTCTAGTTACAAACACATCTAGACAACAATGTACTAAACATCTTTTAATACAAATTAGCATTAGCAAAAACATTGTATTTAATGGGCAAACTAACAATGTTTACTGCGACCGATTACAGTGCCCACAAACCTGAAAGTTGCCATTTTTAACTGTACAACAGTAAAGAAAAGCACATGGAGCAACATGCAAGTAATAATAATAATAGGAACACAGGAGAAATACTTACTTTTTAGAAGCAGTTTTCTGATCCTTCTGTACTGATCGTGCTCCCTCAATTTCAGGTCTGACCAGCGTTTCCTCAATTGCTCCTTGGATCGTCGTACCCCAAAATTCCTGTGCAGACTTCTCACAACTTTAGACATGATCTTGGCCTTTCTCACATTAGGGTTGGAGTACGGTCCATACTTCCCATCATAGTCGGTCCTCTTCAAGATGTCCACCTTCTCTGCCATCTCTACAAAGGACATATTTGAGGCCTTATATCTCCTCCTGGATCGTGACGTTTCTGGCTCCGGGCTTTCCTCCTCGTTACTGGAATTACGCACCTGCTGTTTCTCCGCCATGTCCTCTCCCACTGCGCGCCGAAAGAGAAGGAATGGGGAATATACTAGAAAGAACGTCAGGGGCGGGCGACGCGGGCGGAGTTTCACGCATGCGCAGTGTATATAAAGCGTAACACGCGTACGTTGGACGTACGATCTGTGAGTGAAGGAAGTGCCGATCGTGAGAACAAAGGTAACATTTTAACTTGGGGCATCAGTGGCCTATACTGCTTCTAGATTGAGGCCTATATTGTGATAAGATTATGAGAGTTTAGCCTGACATTAGTATTTTTCTCTTGTGTTTTGTCTTGCAGAAATAATGAATCCGTTCAAAAAGCCTGAGTTTATGAGCCACTTTATCAATATGTACAGGGAGCTGCCCAGTTTGTGGCAAGTCAAACATAAATTATATCATAACAGACCAGCTAGGAAGGCAGCGCTGGAGAAACTGTTGGAATTTGTGAAGACGGAGGTCCCCAACGCAGACATCGACTTTTTGGACAGGAAAATTGGTAGCTTAAGAAGCACATACAAGAAGGAGCATAATAAGGTCCTGGCATCCCAGAGGTCAGGAGCAGCAGCAGAGGACGTGTATGTACCCAGTCTGTGGTACTACAACAAAATGCATTTTCTGGAAGACCAGACTGAAGTGAGGCCATCACTTTCCACACTTCTGCCCCCCCTTCCTTCCAACCCAGCTGAGGCTTCTGTGGACGAACCTGGGCCTTCCATCCAGGAAGAAGTGGAGGAGCCCAGCTTGAGCCAGGTATAGTATTTTTCTACATATTTATTGCCCTAAAATTAATGATGTTAACTAGATGTTATTATTGATAACAAATTAATGATTGAACAAAAAGTGTTTTACATATCAATAGACAGTAGTGACCAAAAATGATTGGGACAAGAATGAAAAATGCTGGGGTCAGAATGATAGTCTTTTCTATTTATTAACATTCAATTTGCAACAGTCATGAGCTCAAAATTGTGTGTGATTGATAAACCGAAAACCGAAAACTAAAACTATGTCCCTTTTTTATACACAGGATAGCCTCAGCCAGGATGAGGGTCTGAAAAGTGGCAGCCAGGAGGTAGCCGGGCCCAGTGGCCTGACCCAATCCCTCCCCTCCGCCTTCAACCCAAAAGGCCCAGGAAGTGGAGGAACGTGGATGAGACAGCACTTGCCCTCATTTGGGATGCTCATGCGACCTTGAGAGACCCCCCCCAGCATTCAAGAGGGCTATGCCTACATAGTAGCAGAGAAAATGCAGCAGATGGAGGAGGGCCAATGCCTCCTCTGTGAGAACATCATTTTACAGACCCTAAATAAGGGGTTGTTGGGCCAACTGACTGAAAATACACACCTTTCTGAGTTTGTCCATCCTCCTCCACCTCCTGCCACAACTCGATGAGCAAAGCCACAGCGTGGAGGGAAGAGTGGAAGTAAGACAAGAAAGTGATGGCCTGGGTTCAGTCTGGTCTGACAGAAGATGCTGGCTGTGTAGTACTACAGCCTGGGGACAAATACTGTATGTCATCTGCTGATGTTCCTGATCTCTCGAAGTCCAGGACAAGATTGTGCTCCCTATTGTATGGACTCCTCAGGCTACCAATTTTCTTTTTCAAATAGTTGATATCTGCCCTGGGGTCCAAAGGCTTCGCAAATTTCACCAGTTTCTCCAGCGTTGCCTTCCCTCTTTCTTTTGTTATGACCCAGAATAAATGGTAATTTTTTTTCAGAAAATACTTGCCTATGTGTTTTTCATAAAAAAGGACAGTTTGTTTGTGAGTAGGCAGGTACATTTCAAAAATACAATGTCAAATTAATAAGGGACACCAACACCAACCTCCTTGAGGTTAAAAAATATGAGATAATAATGTTGTTGTTGTAACTCGACACACAAAAAAAAAAATGAGGGAGATCATTAGAAAATAATTTTAAAATAATCAAAAAAAAGGAGATCTTGATTTACATAAAAAAAAAGGAAAAAAAAATCACTATAAAAAATAATTCCGACGTACTTGATTCTGAGCATGTGTGTTTTTTTGCGGTCGGAATTGCATACAGACGAACTGAATTTCCGATAGGAACTTTTTCAGTTGAAAAAATAGAGAAGCGGCGAGAATTCCGACAGCAAAAGTCTGATGGAGCATACATACGGTCGGAATTTCCGACCAAAAGCTCACATCGGACTTTTGCTGGCAGAATTTCCGACCGTGTGTACGCGGCATAAGGCTTGTTAGTCAGACTCATATTATTGAAGCAATAGTTATGAGTATAATTATGTTTCAGTTAAGCCTCATACACGTGATCGGACTTCCATCAGACTTTTCTGTGGATTTCTGTCCGAAGGGTGCTGGCCGTGAACTTGTTCTGCATACACACGGCAGAACATTTTCAGCCAACTTTCACCAAATCACGTGGTTTTTCAGCTCTTTACCGCCACCCTTTGGTCAACTTCTGCTATTGTTGTCTGATCTTTAGCATTGGTTCTGAGCATGCGTGTTTGTACTTTGGACTTAAGTCCGATGGACTTGTGTACACACGATCGGATTATCCTCAATCAGACATTTGTTGTTGAAAAGTTTGAGAGCATTCACAGCGAACATTTGTCCGATGAAAAAGCAAAAATTTGTCCGATGGAGCATACACACGCTCGGATTGTCCAATAAAACAGGTCCGTTGGACGTTTGTTGTCAAAAAGTCAGATCGTGTGTATGGGCCTTTACAATTAGTTTAGCTTTTAATTTACATAATAGAAAAAAAACAGTTTCTTACAGAACTAAAAGGAGGCTTCCTCTGTCAGGGTTTCATGACAATTTAGCTGTCATTTACAGTATGGCTCTAATGCGAAAATGCAAAGTAAAAAAAAAAACTGAATCTGTTCATTAAAATGGTGTTAAATGAAAACAGTGTAATATTTGACTTAATCCATACTGAAGGTTTGGAAAAACTTTATGTTTTTTTGTCATCATCTTACCAGTCCAGGAGATAGATGTTACAGGTTTGGCCTTCAGTTTTTATTCTGACTTGTCACACAGGAAAAAAAAAAATATTAAGGCTTTGTCAAATCTAATTCTGAATTGTTCAGAATAATAAGCTGGAGGAAATGAGTCAACCTAGATAAGGGGACATAGAGAACACACTTAAGCCCTGTACACACGATCGGTTTTACCGATGAAAACAGTCCGATGGACTTTTTTCATTGGACAAACCGATCGTGTATGGGACCCATCGGTCTTTTTTCCATCGGTTTTAAAAAATAGAACATGTTTTAAATTTTTCCGATGGATCAAAAACCGATAGCAAATTCCGATCGTCTATGGGCAAGTCCATCGGATAAAAAACCCACGCAAGCTCAGAATCAAGTCGACGCATGCTCAGAAGCATTCAACTTCATTTTTCTCGGCTCATCGGAGTGTTTTACGTCACCGCGTTTGGAACGGTCGGTTTTTTGACTGATGGTGTGTAGGCAAGACTGATGGAAGTCAGCTTCATCGGATTTCCGATGGACGAAACCATCGGATTAGAATCCATAGGATATCCGATCGTGTGTACAGGGCTTAAAAGTGGTATTAAACTCAGAAACAAAAATATATTACGGTATATAGCAGTTTACAAATCCTTAAAGTGTTACTAAACCCACAACAGTAAAATCAGTCTGTATCTGCAGTAAAGCATGCTTGTTATACTCACTGTGAAACCTAAGGGGTTACTCTTCTGCTTTGTGTAAAAAGGATTTTTGATTCTGTCTTCTCTGATCCTCCCCTTCTTCCACAGCCCCCAAATCATCTCCTAATAGAACAGAGTCTTGGGGGCAAGCTGCAGATTCTCAGTTGGATGTGTATTGCTAGAGAGGTTTTTTTCTCTTGGGAGAGTGCATGTGATCAGCACAGGGCCAATCAGCACTGTCAAAAGAGAGGGTCAGAGGACCTGCAGCCTCATAGGATAACCAGGTAAGAATGAAAACTCATCCTACAAGCTTTAACCAGACACTGATAGAAGTCACAAGACTGCTCTATACTGCTGATGAGAAAAGGTATTCAGCCGTTTATATTTACTAAAATTATTGCATTTCCATGTTCTGTGTACTATGGGAGACTGACTATAGTGAATGCAGGGTCCTGGGTTTAGTAACAATTTAAAGGGTTTGTAAAGGTAAAAAAAATAAAAACAAAACAAAAACAAACATGTCTATACTTACCTAGTCCCTGCAATGGAATCGCACAGAGCTGCCAGAAACCTCCTCTTTTCAGGTCCCCCGCTGGCACTCCTGGCCCCTCCTCTCTGTCCAGTGCCCCCATGGGAAGCAGCTTCCCATGGGGCACTCGTACGTGCTCACACCCGAGTCCCTCTTCTGCGTCAATTGACACAGGCAGAGGGACTCAGCCCCGCCCCCTGCTCCGTCATCACTGGCTTTGATTGACAGCACTGGGAGCCAATGGCTCCCAGTGCCCCAGCAAAGCCAGCGAGAAGTGAGGGGAGAAAGGATCTGCTGACATGCATGGTGCTGGATCGAAAGGGGTCTCAGGTAAGTAAAGGCGGGGGTGAGGGGGGGATACTGACACCTAAACATTTTCCACCCTAATGCAAGGAATGCATTAAGGTAAAAAATGTTTAGACTTTACAACCCCTTAGGTCTTTTTTTCCTGTATTTTCACCTGGGGATTCAGCCAACAAGTCTGCTATTTTTCAACTTCCTTTAACAGACCAAGCTGTCCAGTAAATGTGGCAGCTAGAGAGTTGAGATAAACCACTTAACACTGGCAGAGTTACTTACAATGGCCAGCTTTTATTCATGTATATTCCAAATAGAAACAAACTGTTTAGTAACTGATTTAAAAGGCATAACGGTATATGCTAGAGCATCTAATGCCATGTACACACGACCGTTATTCATGTCATGCAAAAAAACTTGTTTTTCTCGTCGTGATTCCTCTCAAGCCTGCCTTGCATACACACGTTCATGAAAAAAAAACGCTTGAGCAAAGCGCGGTGATGTACAACATGTAGGACGGCACTATAAAGGGAAAGTTCCATTCGAATGGCGCCACCCTTTGGGCTGCATTTGCTGATCCTCGTGTTAGTAAAGTTTGGTGAGAGACGATTTGCACCTTTCAGCCTCGTGCTCTCCAGTCCGTTACAACGTGATGAATTTGCTATCCCCATTCTGAACGCTAGTTTTACCAGAACGAGCACTCCCGTCTCATACTTGTATCTGAGCATGCGCGTTTTTTTTCCCCTCGTAAAAGCGTACACACGACCGTTTTTCACGACGTGAAAAAGAACGATGTGAAAAACGACGAGAAAAAATAGAGCAGGTTCTAATTTTTTTTCGGGCAGTTTTCTCGTCGAGAAAAATGCAATGGAGCATACACACGGCCGTTTTTTATGACCAATCTAAAAAATTGCATTTTTCTCGTCATGAAAAACGGTCGTGTGTACGCGGCATTACACTAAATTCTCGCCAGATTGACAATGTTGCTCCCCATTGGTGTCTCCAGCGGCGTGAAGTCACCCTAAGACTAGGTCCACACTTGTGCAGGTTGTCAGAAACATTGACGCATCTCAGCATAGTGCCTACAAATATGTCAGAATGTATTTATGGAAATATGCAAATCTATGATTTGGGAGATTTTCATCACCTACAATATCAAGAAATTCTAAGTTCTTTATATCCGTGCTAGTTTGAAGACAAGTAACACAAATGAATATTGCTTAAAATATTATATATATTTATTAACTAAAGATACAGTGCAAAATGACTATCAGGTATATTTTGTGATAAAACAAATGAATGTTATACTTCTACAATCAATGATGGTTAATGTTTAGGTAAGATTTACATACATTTCTATGCAAGCTCTATATGACAAAGTATATTCACAGTTCAATACTTAAATGATGCTTGTACATTTAAAACTTGGTAACTCTTGTGAAATGTCTTTCCGTTACCTAACGGGAGGGGTAAGCACTCTTTTGTTGAATTTAACACTATTATCTTTCTCAAAACAACCAGATCTCCTGATTACACTTCTTAAACGTGTCCAGACCAAGTGTCATATAAGGAACACGGCTTTGACAAAACAATCAAGGCTTATGTTGAATTTAGAAAGAATCCATTTTTACACATACTTCACAATAAAACCATTGTACCAACTCAGCTCTAGCTTTTTAAAGACAACCAAATTTGGGTATGTGTCTTAATATTTGGATTATCATTATTTTGTACTGTAGTTAAAAATATAGATAATTCCAAATTGCTTTGTCATATATATTTAAATGGTTTTAGTTTTGTGTATGCAAAAACAACTCCATTACCAAAGCAGGTAAATAAACAAAGAAAATACGTTACCAGGTTAAAGTTCTGTCTGTTTGAGAAGCTTCCATTATGAGTCCAACAGGACTCCTTCCAACATTCTACATGTTTGCGTTTAAGATCTCCTCAGCGAGCGTCTTCCTTCAAGAGAGATCGAGTCCCTTTCTCTCTCTCCTCCCGAGATCCCCTTTGCTATTCCCTCACACTCTGAACTTTTCCTACTTTTATCTCCCTCCAAAAAGTGGGTGTGTATCTTATTACTAGGTAACCGTTTTGGAAGGTTGTCTTAGCAACCAAATATGTGGCCATCTTGAACAATGTCATTTTTAACCTGTAGGGGCAGTGGTGTATAAGGAATAATTCCTAATGTTGGGGTCATGTAGTTCAGAAACAATTTACGACTACCCTTTGACCTAGCTTAGTAAAATACCATTGATTGTCCAACGGTGTCAAAATGTGTCAGCCATCTCGGCTCCAGATTACACGTGTGAATATTTAGGATCAATCCTACCCCCGTCCATTTGTTAATGTTTTGGGAAATTCCTTGAAACTAATCACGGGAATGTAAGTTTAAGCAGCTTCTAATGCTACCCCTCTAATATAATCTCACGTACACAACTCCCTAATACTAATCTATATATATGCATACATAGGTTTATTCATGTATTACTAGTATAGATACATTGTTAAGATAATATGAAAGAAACCATATTTAAGATATACAATACAACAGGAATTTTGAATAAACCTTTTGGTCTCGTTATACCGAGACAATACTACACAGTTTGTGTTAGCCCGTATCAGCACCCCCCTTATCTCTAAGTGTCAAACCTTTGAATTACCACCTGGGGAGGCTGGTATATTTTCTTAAGTGTTCAAAAGCTTTGAGTTTATGGTCTGGGAAAAAGATACAGAAAAACAATACCTTCTTGTGAGACAGAAAATAACTTTAAAAGATAGTGAATTTGGGTTAACCTCTTAAAGAGAAAGTAGAAACCAAAGTGGCTGTAGTATTGTTCACAGCACATCATGAGCTATGAGCTTAACTTTAGAGACAAAATGGCTGTCCTCTCGTTCACAACATACATGAATATGAACCATATGAAAAATACATAATTTGCATAATATAAAGGCCTATATGTAATTCTTTTAACCCCAAATGTTCTGACAAAGTGGTTCCTGCTGTCAGGGCCGGTAAAAGGGTGGGGCCAAGCGGGCACCCGCCCCTGGCGCTGTAGTGAGGGAGGGCGCACTCCTGGAGCCGCTCCTCACTGACAGGAGTGATCCCAATGTCAGTTTGTTCTGAGTCATTGGCTGAGGACTTCCAGGTTTTTGGTGACATCACTTCCTGGTTAGAGCTTGAAGCTTCCCCATCGTGGCTGGCAGCCATCTGTCATCCTGTTTTTGCTGGATGGTTGACTGTAGATTGGCACACTACATCTGCTTTCAGCCTGCTAACTTTCCATCGCTGCCTGGGGTTACTGCTTGGCACCATGTAAGATCTATTTGATTACTTCAATAAAGTTGACATCTTTCTCGGACATTATTGTTTTTTGTTGAACTTCCTTTTAGCCCAAGACTGTGTGCATGTGCTATTACATTTCCCATTAATACTAAAGTGTTCTGTGTTTTTTTTGACTGGAGAACCAGTGGCTGAGAGCGCTGACTGGTGTGTTCTGGCGAGAGGGCCGTCCCCCTGTCAGAACACAATAGCTCAGCAGGGAAGATCACTGTACTAACTTAGAATAGTTAGTACAGCGCCTCCTCTTGAGCGTACCAGGCTTTACTCCCCAGCCTCTGATCACTGGGTATTTTCACTAGCATTTTAATGTCTGTGAATTTAGAAAGCCAAATCATTTAAAATAAATGAAATAAAGGAATTTGCATTCTTTCATTCTTCTGAGAGCTTCAGCATTACCTTTCTTATAACAGTTTGAGTAACATCCTAATTTAGTCATGTTATGTTCCATTATTCTCATGCCATACCTTTTAGGCAAACTTTACTACCCAAGACTGTGGTAATTAAAATCTTTTGATAAACGTGGAAACTACCGGCAAGTTTATTCATATTTTTCCACTGTAATATTGAACTCCTGATATTTTTTGCACCTCTCCTGTTATCCCATAGTTGCACATCCGAGTATGCCAGCTTGATTGGAATAGTTGATGCCTCTTTTTCCAAGGAAGCCTATACAGAGAAAATAATATTGTGTGGTGTTCAAAGCAAAGTTCCACCCAAAAATGGAACCTCCGCTTTTCGGATTCCTACCCTCTTCCGGTGTCACATTTTGCACCTTTCAGGGGGAGGGAGGAGCAGATACCTGTGTAATCCAGGTATTTTCTCCCACTTCCGTGCATTGATCACCGCAGTATTCGCGGTGATCTACGCCATGTCCGGCCCCTCCTCTGTCCCCCCGCTGTCTTCTGGGAGACACACAGGTCCCAGAAGACAGCAGAGACCAGTGAGATCGTTCAACGCGACTCGTGCATGCGCAGTAGGGAACCAGGAAGTGAAGCCCTGGACAGATAAGTGTCCATGTATTAAGTCGTGACTGATGTGTTCTCTGTTTTGGTCTAGTATATTCAGGGATCCAACTGCTTATAGCTTAGTACCACCACTACTCAGTATTTTAATATGAACTTTTTTCTGTTTAATGTTTCAGAGCATAAAATACAGTTATAGAAGAGCAACATCAATTGCAAGACCGTGACAAACAATTGTGAACAGGTTAGTTAGCAAACTGAGGTATAATACGAGTCACTAACCGTTACGTGATAGAGATCCTTGCTGCGAATGCACATTGGTAGCCCAATGTGAACGTGACTATTAGGGATGAGCCGAACACCCCCCGTTCAGTTCGCGGCAGAACATGCGAATGGACCGAAAGTTTGTGTGAACATTCGAACACCGTTAAAGTCTATGGGACCCGAATGTGAAAAATCTAAAGTGCTAATTTTAAAGGCTAATATGCAAGTTATTGTCATAAAAAGTGTTTGGGGACCCAGGTCCTGCCCCAGGGGACATTTATCAATGCAAAAAAAGTTTTAAAAACTGAAGTTTTTTTGGGAGCAGTGATTTTAATAATGCTTAAAGTGAAACAATAAAAGTGAAACATTCCTTTAAATATCGTGCCTGGGGGGTGTCTATAGTATACCTGTAAAGTGGCGCGTTTTTCCCGTGTTTAGAATAGTCCCTGCACAAAATGACATTTCTAAAGGAATAAAAGTCATTTAAAAGTGCTTGCGGCTGTAATGCAATGTCGGTTCCTGGCAATATGGATGAAAATTATTGCGAAAAAACAGCATGGGTACCCCCCCTCCAAGCCATTACCAGTCCTTTTGGGTGTTGTATGGATATTAAGGGGAACCCCGCACCCAAATAAAAAAAAAAGGCGTGGGGCCCCCAGGCCCTATATAATCTAAACAGCAGTATACAGGCGGTCCCCGGGTTACAAACCCCTGTAATATTTGTTTTGCTGTCTGTGCCCCTGTTCAGAAGATTTCACCTCACTTTCTGTCCCAATGACAATTGGATTTTGAAAATTTGGGGTTATTAGGGAAACAAGGATTGGTGATAAAGCATCAGTGGAGACACCTTTTTCCCATCTTAACTCTTACAGGAGAAAATTTCCCTTCTTAGGGGTAGATTTCCTCTCACTTCCTGTTGTCTCCCTCTGTTTGTAAGTAGGAGTCGTTTGTAAGTCAGATGTTTGAAATAGGGGACCGCCTGTATATACTGTACGGCCTGCCCTATACACTGCGGAAAATTGGGCCTTAGGTGTTGGTGGTACCAGAACACTGTTGTCAGGGACATGGCCATCACAGTACTGGCAATGTTGCCCAGAACCTCAATTGATGCTCACAGAGGGTTCTGAGATGTGCACGAGCACGCGCCGCTCATCAGCGTGCATTGACGCGCACAGCGGCACACACGCACGTGCGGTACGGCGCGTGCGTGACGGCACAAGTGGCGTGACTGACGCTGGCGCCAATGGCCCTATTTAAGTCAGCCTGTGACTGCTGGATGGCGCTGGATTATCTCTTCAGTCTCCTGTGTACCTTGATCCTGTTCCTTGATCCGTGCCTATCTGTTGTGACACGGCTTGCCTTGACATCGCTTCCTGTTCTCCTAGTCTTGACCCTTGGCCTGCTTCTGGACTCTGCTTCTGCTTCCTGACCACCCGGCTTGACC
The DNA here is from genome assembly GCA_029206835.1 of Rana muscosa. Taxonomy (NCBI): domain Eukaryota; kingdom Metazoa; phylum Chordata; class Amphibia; order Anura; family Ranidae; genus Rana; species Rana muscosa. The sequence continues at coordinate 229,764,078 of CM055117.1, read as the reverse complement.
CTCGGCTTGTATCTGGACCCTGCTTGTGTATGACCTTGGCTAGCCCCTGTAACTGCTCTGGACTGACCTACCTGTGTATGACCCCCGGCCTGGCTTCTGGTATCTCCGCTCATCTGAGCACAAAGCAGCTCAGTTCTGCCTGCTGCAGCCATCCCTCAGTGGCTAAGCCCATCAGACTACAAGCAAGCACCTGGCCAACCGTGCTTCTGTGGGCACCGCGCTCCCTGTCCCCAACTCCAGGGGCGCGCTGCACTCAGCCACAAGTGGAGCCCTCTTGGAATATTGATCTCCATACTCGTTCCTGACAACTGTAAGGCCTCACAGTTACTCTTGGTGGGCGCTGGAACAGGCCCTGCTGTGAAATATTATATCAAGAATTGTAATTACATGCCCCTGTTAAACAGGGGCAGAAAAATTGGGCCTTAGGCAGTGGTGGTGGTGCCACAACACTGCAACCCCTCACAGATACTCTTGTTGAGCACAGAAACGAGCCCTGCTGTGAAATATTACAGCGAAAATTGTAATTACATGCCCCTGTTAAACAGGGGCAGAAAAATTGGGCCTTAGGCGGTGGTGGTGGTGGGGGTGGTGGCACAACACTGTAAAGCCTCACAGATACTCTTGTTGAGCGCAGGAACGAGCCCTGATGTGAAATATTAGAGCAAAAATTTTACTTACATGCCCCTGTTAAACAGGGGCAGAAAAAATTGGGCCTTAGGCAGTGGTGGTTGTGCCCTTAACCAAAAATATTATTAGAAGCTATCATCATAAAGATTGAGGAGGAATAGGATAGTCACTCAGCATAATAGGATAGTTACTCAGCATAGGCAGTCTTCAAGGGATCCCACATCCATAGAAAAATCAGTCGGTTACATCAGCATCAGATGCTTGGTAGCTGGTGATCCAAGACTGATAATTTTTTATGAATGTGAGCCGATCAACAGAGTCTGTGGACAGGCACACTCTGTGATCGGTTACAAAGCCTCCAGCAGCACTGAATGTGCGTTCAGAAAGAACGCTGGATGCAGGACAGGCCAGTAGCTCAATTGCATATTGTGCAAGCTCTGGCCAGTGGGCCATCCTCAAGACCCAATAACCCAGTGGATGTTTTGTTGGAAAGGTCTCCAAGTCTGATCTTGCCCCTAGATATTCCTGCACCATGTAATTCAGACGCTGGCGATGGTTGCTGGAACTGGTCAGACCTTGGCGCTGCGGACTGAAGAATTATCTGAAGGCATCGGTCAGCCGGCCACCTTCTCCACCGCTCTTTCTGTGATTGAACGAAGCCTCAGCAACACATTGTCCAGCACCAGGAAATTGTAACCTCCCAGGCTCTGGAAACGCATTGCACAAACCTTTCTGCAAGGCCTCCCGAAGATGTTTCATCCTCTGCTCCCTCTGCGAAGGCAGAATGAGTTCTGCAACCTTACCGTTGTAACGTGGATCAAGAAGGGTTGCCAGCCAGTAATGATCCCTCTCCTTGATACCATGAATCCTAGGGTCCTTGCGCAGGCTTTGCAGGATCACGGAGGCCATGCAGTGTAAGTTTGCAGAGGCATTCGATCCGGAGTCCTCTGGGTCACTAATGATCACATTTCCACAACCACCTCCTCCCAGCCACGTAAAACTCCATGGGTTTCTGGGGGCTGAAAACAATCCCTTGAAGACTGCTGCTAACGCTGAGTGTTATCCTCCACCTCCATACTGACACAATCCTCCTCCTCTTCCTGTGTGATCGGTGGGCCCGCAGGAATACTATCTGGATAAAGGGGGCCTTGAAAGGTAAGGAAGTCCTCCTCTTCCTGCCGCTGTTCTGCCTCAAGTGCCCTGTCCATTATTCCATGAAGCGTGTGCTCCAACAGGAAGACAACAGGGACAGTATCAATAATGCATGCACTGTCACTGCTCACCATCCTCGTGGCCTCCTCAAATGGACAGTGCATGCATCTTTGATCAGTAGCCACTGGCGTGGCAAAAAAAAGCTAAGCTCCCCTGACCCTGGCCTGGTGCCATACTCACACAGGTACTCATTGATGGCCCTCTGCTGCAAATGCAGCCGCTGCAGCATTGTCAATGTTGAGTTCCACCTGGTGGGCATGTAACAAATGAGGAGGTTCTTGGGCAGGTTGCATTCCTTTTGAATGTCAGCCAGCTGAGCACTGGGATTATATGACTGGCGGAAATTACCACAGACTTTCCTGGCCTGCCTCAGGAGATCCTGTAAGCCCGGGTACCTGCTTAAGAACTGCTGCACCACCAAATTCAGGACGTGAGCCAAACAGGGAACATAGGTCAAGTGTCCCTGTCGGAGGGCGGAGACGAGGTTGGTGCCATTGTTGCATACACCATTCCTGGCTGAAGCTGGCATGGCATCAACCACCTCTGAGCCTGCCCCTGCAGAGCTGACAGAATCTTTGCCCCAGTGTGGCTCCTGTCCCCTAAGAAGACCAACTCAAGCACCGCATGGTATCTTTTTGCCTGAGTGCTTGGGTAGCCCCTTGAATGCCTACAGAGCACCGCTGGTTCAGAGGACAAATCTGCAGAGGAAGAGGCCATAGAGGAACAAGAAGAGGAGGGGTGGAGGAGAGAGCTGTGGCAGAATCACCTCTACTAGCATTTTGGAGGCGTGGTGGCGGAACAAGCTCCAACAATACTGTACCCTGTCCTGCATCCTTCTCAGCTGCCAGCAGAGTTACCCAGTGCGCCATGAAAGAAAGGTAACGTCCCTGTCCATGCCTGCTGGACCATGAGTCAGCGGTAATATGCACCTTACTGCTGACCGCCCTGTCCAACGAGGCCAAGACATTGCCTTCCACATGCTGGTAGAGAGCCGGAATGGCCTTCCGTGAAAAGAAATGGCGTTTGGGAACCTGCTACTGAGGTACCACACATTCAACTAATTCACGAAAGGGGACAGAGTCTACCAGCTGAAAAGGCAGCAGTTGCAGTGCTAGCAATTTGGCCAAGCTAGCATTCAGACGCTGAGCATGTGGATGGCAGGGACCGAATTTCTTTTGACGGTTTAGCAACTGGGGTAGGGAAATTCGCCTGCTAAAATCTGATGTTGGTGTATCGCTAGCAGATTGCCCAAAAGTACTGGGGACACCTATTTCTACACCTTCATTCCTCTCAGTGCAGGTTTCTGAGAGGACTGGAGGTATAGTGGGGTTGGAGATCCCAGCTGATGAGGAGCAAGGAGAGGTCCACCTTGTTCATTGATGTGGGTCTTTTAAGTGCTGTTGCCAACGGACTGCATGGGAGGTCCTCATATGTCTGGTCAAGCATGTGGTGCCCAAGCGGCTGCTGTTTTGGCCACGCTTGATACGCTTCAGACATATATTGCAAACAGCAACGGTGCGATCTGCTGCACACGTGTCAAAAAAGGCCCACACCAAAAAACTTTTCAAAATATGCGGGGAGTCAGCAGCGCCCTGCACCTGCTTAGCTCTGCAGTGTGATGCAATAGGATGGCTGCCCTTAAGCTGCCCCCTGGAGGGCATCCTGCCTCGTTGGAGATGTGCCTCCTCCTCCTCCTCCTCTCTCCTATCAGGCAGTCAGTGGAGTCAGTGACCTCATCATCCCCTACCTCCATATCACTGGAGAAAACTTGGCAGTAGGCTGCAGCTGGGGGAACATGACTGCCAGTTTCTTGTCCTTCTTGGGCACCCCCTCTCTCTAGGCTCACGTTACTCCCTTCCTCAACCTGGGTACCATCATCGGAGCCTTCAAAATGCTGCGCATCCTCCTGCAGCATGTACCCGACACTGTGGTCGAATAGTTCGGGGGACTCCTCCGTGCATGATGGTGGGGCTAGGGAAGGAGTGACTGTTGACATTGAGCCAATAGAATAGGCCACTTTGGCAGCTGCATTGGCAGCCAAACTACTCTGAGCCTGGGTGACAGAGGATGAGGAGTATGAGGACGGCTTTGTTATCCATTCCACCAACTCTTCTGCATGTTGTGGCTCAATAACATGGCCAGCTGTAGAAAAAAAGGACAAGCATGCCCCACGGCCACATGCTGAGGATGCACCATGTCCATGACCAGCACTGTTGACTGTAGACACAGAGCCTGCTTGCCCTCTTTTAGTGGCCTGTGAGCGTCTGGCTCTCCTTAGTGGCCTTCCGGACATGCTGTAAATTTTGTTTACCAAAACCACACTACAATGTATTGTGTACTGTGTACACCACCAGAAAAGTAGTAGCAACTGCACTAGGGGTGCCCGGTATCTTAGAAAAAGTACACCAGGAATGGCCTGCAGTCAGATATAGGCTTGGCTACACTGGATGCAGTGGACATATATATATATATATATATATATATATATATATACACACGAGACTGTATATATATATATATATTAAATGCACTGCAGTTTACTGAATAACCTGCCTGCCTGAAGTATATTAGAAAAAATACACCAGGAATGGCCTGCAGTCAGATATAGGCTTGGCTACACTGGATGCAGCAGATATATATACTGTATATGTCAAAGAAGGTGCACAAAAAAGGCCTAAAGTGCACTTCTCAGCACCAAGGAAATAAATTAACTAGTTCTGAGACTCCACTAATAATTAATTAAAAGGGGAGTAATAATAATAATCAAACAGAGATAAAAATCCTGATATCATAATACATCAATAAAATGATACGGACATGTACAGCAGCTGTTTAAAGTATAAAATAAATCATCATCAAATACACAATTCTTAAATAAATGAATATCAAAATCTAAAACCATATAGTCCAAATGATAAAACAGCGCTAGTATTGGTTAAGTGTCCAACTCCACATGAAATGGTGAATGATGACGTAGCAAAAAAAGTCCTAAAGTGGTAAGTGCTTCTAGGAATTGGATACACAGTGCACCCTACACCAGCTCCCAGTCTTCACCAAAAGTGAGGCACTCTCCCCCTCTGGGGTTCAAACTCACCAAAAAGATGAATCAAATGAGCCTTGAAATTAAATTTCCTTTCACTCATGCCCCATACACACGATCGTTTTTCATGCCGTTAAAAATGCCATTTTAAGAAATGGCCATTAAAAATGATCGTGTGTATGCTCCAGAGCATTTTTAACGACGTGAAAAACGGCCATTAAAAATTTTGAACATGCTCTCTTTTTTCACGTTGTTTTTCATGTTGTTTTTTTTAACGACGTGAAAAACGATAGTGTGTATGCTTTCACGAAGTGAAAAAAAACGCGCATGCTCAGAAGCAACTATGAGACGGGAGCGCTCGTTTTGGTAAAGCTAGCGTTGGAAATGGAGATGGCACATTCGTCACGGTGGAATTAATAGCATCGTTTTAATGCTGCGCATTCCGTTCTGCTTTTGATAATGCTTATACAATTACGTTCTTTTGCTAATGACATTGAGAGTTATGCCAAACTTGTTTCTAAAGTAATTCCTAATTGATTTAATGATAGCAAAATTTTATTTTTAAGCCGCATCTCCCTCATAAATTCATGAATAAATGTAAATATCCCTTTTTTTTTTTTTAAGTATATATTTATAATTTTTAGTTATTTTTTGTGGCCTTTTTTTTTTTTTTGGGCTTAAATTATTCTTGTGTAAAGTTACCACACCAACCTTCAAAATTTGTCTCATTTTGCCTCATGGAGGTTTGTGTCCCTTGTTAATAACAATAATATTATTTGAGATGTCCCTGCCTGCTCCCTAGCAAACTGTCTTTTGAAATACAAATCACATAGTCAAGTATTTTAAGGCAAAATCAAAAAACCTTTATTTAGGAACATAACAAATTAAAGGGAAAGGCAGCACTGGAGAGCCTGCTTGCATTTGTGCATCCCTTTGACCCCACAACAACCATCCAAGATGTGAAAACCAAACTATAGATTAGATCAAAAACAAAAAGGAGCCCAATCTTGGCTTGAACTCCCAGAGGTCAGGAGCCACAGCAGATAAGTCATATATGTCCCCAGTCTGTGGTACTACAGCAGGCATTATTTTTTCCTCTTCCTTGTAGCCTTCTCTCCAGCCTTCTCTGCAGCCTTGGTTGGTTTCTTCCTCGGAGGCTGGGGATCAGGAGGAGAGGTTGTGGCAGGAGGAGTAGTAGGAGGAGGAGGAGGAGGTGGAGGAGTAGGGACAACCTCTGTGATGTCAGTGTACTTGGTGAGCTCCCCCAGCAATCCCTAGTTGATGACTTTTAAAAGAAGGCTCTCGCTGTAGAGCTTTTGCCGCAAGTCCATTTGGCCTAGCTTCTGCGTGAGGACTGCGGCAAAGCCCTCCTCAGCAGAGGGTGCCTCCCTGAGGGCCGCTGTTGCCTCTCTGATGAAGTCTCTTGTTTCCTCCTCCACCTGCCTACCTCTCCTTGGCCCTCGTGGTTTAACTATCAGGGGAGGCATCTGGGCTCTTGTGCTGGGCCCAGCCTCCTCCTGGGTGCCGCTGGGCCCTGCCTCCTCCTGATCCCCAACATCACCCTCTTCCTGGCTCTGCTCTGGCTGTAAAAAAAGAAAGGCACATTATGTTTTTTTTCACACCATCAATCACACACATTGTTCACCTCTAGACATTGTTGAATTGAATGTGAAAATTTATGTCATTTTCCTTGATTCCACATCCTGATTTTGTTGCCTTGTCCACATTAAATTAGACCACTACTGTATCTTGCTCTTTAACTATTTATTTTGTAGTACATTAAATACCTAACAATACTAACATCAATTTTAATTCATCAATTTTGTAAGATATAAATGTAGATATCAATACTTTACCTGGCTCCATATACCCAAATCTGCCTCCTCAAGGACCTCTTCTTGATCCTCAGAGGAAGCCAGAGCAGGGTTGCCAGGAAGGCTGGAGGGCTGGCTGCAGGGAAGGCTGGAGGGTTGGCTACAAGGAAGGCTGGATTGACCTCTGGGGGGAAGGGTGGAGAGAGATTCCCGCACTTCCAGCTGGTCATCCAGAAAAGAAAGCTTGCTGTAGTACCACAGACTGGGTTTATAAACCTTATCTGCTGCAGCACCTGACCTCTGGGACCTCAGGACCATAGTTCTCTGGGTCCTGTATGTCCCTCTGATGGTCGCAATTTTGGTTTTCACATCTTGGAGAGTTGTTGTGGGTATCTTGGTTTGCACAAATGCAAGCAGGCTCTCCAGTGCTGCTGTCCTGGCCACTTTATTTTTATTTATGCTACTTTTTGTTTGCCATAGGATAGGTAGTTCTTTCCATTTATCAATGAACTCCCCCATGAACTCCGGGTTCTTAAATGAATTCATTCTCTCTGTAAAATCAAGAAACAACAAAATACATATGTTTCAGGCAACATTCATCAAATCTGCATTTTCGACATATTTAGAAGCCCCAAATCTCCTCTGATGAAACTCAAATCCTTAAATTGTTATGTACCTTCGTCAACACGTTCGTTGCTAACTCCCTCTCCCGCCAAATGAACGTTTTTGCGACACATGGTTCTTCACTTGATATACACTGCGCATGCGTGAAACTACGCACGCTTTGCCCGCCCCTGACGTTCAATATTGTACTTTCCCCGCCCCTTCTCACTCGTCATAGTGCTTATCAACATGGCGGAGCCACAGGTGACAGAGATTACCTCGACAGAGGATGAAGTTCCTGAGGAGCCCAAATCCCGACCCAGGAGATATAAGGCATCCAACATGTCATTCGAGGAAATGGTGGAGATGGTCGCCATTTTGAAGAGGGAGGATTATGATGCCAAGCATGGTCCTTATGAAAGGCCTAATCTTGTCAAGACAAAAATTATGGGCAAAGTGGTCCAAACTCTTCGCAAGAAATTTGGGGTGTGCAGAACGAAGGAACAGCTCAGAAAACGTTGGTCTGATCTGAAGTTGCGGGAGCCCGACCAATACAAAAGAATCAAGAAAGTTTTAGGAAAAAGTAAAGTATTTATTTTCTATTTTCCCTGCTAAAGATTATTACTTGAATTATGTTGTGTATTTTTGTCTTTGATATAGTACAGTGAAAGATACCATCTTTCTGGTTCGTCCGCACAGTAAACGGACGTATTAAACCTCTTTCTCCGTACAGTTCATAAAACGATGTTTTGGGTTCATCCAGTGTGAGCACACATGTATTTAATTTTATTTGGGGGAGCAAATTTGGTAACCATTTTTTTTTTGGGATAAAATCCAAAGGACAATTTTTTGGAAAAAATAAGGATATGCATGGTAATGTTTAGGGGTGTGAATGCTCAGCAGCTGATTAAACAACAGAACGCAGTAGTACAAGTGTGGGCCAAAAGCCAAAAACCTTGAGGGTGTCACACACAGGTGATCATGTGTATATACTTTGGGGTGTTACAATGTGTCAATTTTTTTTTTTAAAAGGATATGCTATGTTTTTGGCTATGTATCCAATCATGTGTTCCGGTTGTCACTGGGGGTACATTTAAAAATGGAACACACTTCAAAATTATGTTTACCAATTATTTAATCATGCTTTAAATTTCACTCAAATATATTCACTACTAATGAAACTATACCTTTTCGTGCAATCTCCATAGGGATTCAAAAAGCTACGTCAGATGTGTCCAAAATGCCAACACCTTCAACAATACCCCCAGAACCACATGATGGAGAGGAACGTGAGGTTGTGGAAGTGGAAAGTGGCACCACAACAGGTCAGTGTCAAACCAGACAGATGCAGGTTAATAGATGTAGGCCTACATATTCTATACTACATGTTTTTTTTTTTAATTTTAAAAGCAGTTCTGGCCGAAGACCCCGATAAGTTGACACATCATAGTGCCCAGATCCTGATCCAATACCTCATGGTCTGCTGTCGTGACCTCGAAAAAATAAAGGGAGACTTGACAGAGATCAGGTAAAATACAAAGCGGCTGGAGGAAAGGCTACAAAAGATCATGGCTGTGCTTGGGCGTGTTTAATTTTTTTTAACAAAAGAAGGTTGAAGTTGCTGTGTTTTGGCAGGTTTGTTTTTGTTTTCACCTTTAGAGCCCATTCACACTGGGGCAACACGACTTCCAGCGCGATTTTATGAGGCAACTTGGACACGACTTGAGAATGAATCACAGCGCGACCTGGAGCTATTTACAAGGCAACTCCAAGTTGCCTGCAGGACAGGAGACATTCCAGTGGCCAATGAAACAAGAATCAGCTCTGTGGGAGGGAGGGGGGAGGGAGAGTTTTGCAGGAGAAATGTATGTTTTCTTCCTGGAGAGTTGCTCCTATTAAGACAGTGAGAGGCGACTCCCATTGAAATGAGTGGTTACAGGTCGCCTAGGAGTCGGATTGAAGTAGTACAGGGACCTTTTTTGAAGTCGGAGCGACTGCAGTAGTGTGCATAAGGACAGCTCCATTAACTTACATTGATTTCTTCAGCCAGCGCGACCTGAGGCGACTAGAGGCGACCTGGGGCGATTTGGAGTCGGATCCAAAGACGCCCCTGTGTGAATGGGCTCTTAAAGGACTAGTGTATGTTTATTTTTAACAAATATTTGTTAAGATATTTTGTTTATGCATGGCTGGTCATGCATTTTAAAAACCCAAAAATTAAGGGGACATCTACATTTCAAAGGAAGTTTCCCCCAAAAATAAACAATAAAGGTATTTTGATCCTCAAAAAATGTGGCTTCATTATGTAAATGTTGTGCTAAGTGAACTACTCGATGTTTTATGTTTACACTGACAATGAAGGCAAATTAAGAATGCTAAATACACATGGCAATACAAGTGCACTAGGTAAACCTAAGAGAAACATAAAACATTAGTAAATTAAAACACCAAACCAATCTTTAATCCAAAAAAATATTTATTTTGCTAAATGATAAGGTTAAAATTGTTCAGGCATTTCAATGGCCCCGCTACCCACAAAATAATCAACATATTTGTCACGGACCTCACGTCCGGTTTGGGGGGCCAAGCCTGGCCGGCCAGGTTCCAGGGCCACTAAAGTTTCATTATTCAATAAAGAGGCCTCAGGCCCACTCAAAGCCAGATAACTGGTGGAATGCACCCGTAGGAAATTATGCAGCACACAGCAAGTCATTACCACATGGTTCCATTTGTATGGGGCAAGGTGGATGGAGGTCAGGAAGAGGCGGAATCGGCTGGCCATGATGCCAAAGGCATTTTCCACCACCCTTCTGGCTCTGGCCAGCCGATAGTTGAACACCCTCCTCTCAGGGTTGAGGGTGCGTTGCGGGAATGGCCTCATCAAATGGGGTCCCAGGCCAAACGCCTCATCCGCCACAAACACAAACGGAAGTCCCTCCACATTCTGCTCCGCTGGTGGCAAGGCCAGCAGATCCAAAAGGAGCCGTTCCCCAAACTCCGTCTGGGCAAATACTCCTCCATCAGACATCCTGCCATTCTTGCCAACGTCCACATAGAGGAACTCGTAGGTGGCCGACACCACTGCCATCATCACAATCAGGGATGAGCCGAACACCCCCCTGTTCGGTTCGCACCAGAACCTGCGAACAGACAAAATGTTCGTGTAAACTTTAGAACCCTATTAAATACAATGGACTCGAACGTTCGAAATCTAAAGTGTTAATTATAAAGGCTAATATGCAAGTTATTGTCCTAAAAAGTGTTTGGGGACCCGGGTCCTGCCCCAGGGGACATGTATCAATGCAAAAAGAAGTTTTAAAAACGGCCGTTTTTTCGGGAGCAGTGATTTTAATAATGCTTAAAATGAAAAAATAAAAGTGAAATATTCCTTTAAATTTCGTACCTGGGGGGTGTGTATGATATGCATGTGAAGTGGCGCATGTTTCCCGTGCTTAGAACTGTCCCTGCAAAAAATGTCATTTTTGAAAGAAAAAAAATGCATTTAAAACTGACTCGCGGCTATTAATGAATTGTCGGCTCCCGGCAATACATACAAAAGTCATTGAGAAAAAAAAAAAAAAAAAAGCGTGGGGGTTCCCCAGAATTCAATTACCAGGCCCTTCAGATCTGGCATGGATTTTAAGGGGAACTCCACCCCAAGTTTAAAAAAAAAATGGCGTGGAGTCCCCCTAAAAATCCATACCAGACCCCTTATCCGAGCACGCAACCTGGCCGGCCGCAGGGGAAAAGGGGGGGACGAGAGAGCGGCCCCCCCTCCCTCCTGAACCGTACCAAGCCACATGCCCTCAACATGGGGAGGATGTCCCCATGTTGATGGGGACAAGGGCCTCATCCCCACAACCCTTGCCCGGTGGTTGTGGGGGTCTGCGGGCGGGGGGCTTATCGGAATCTGGAAGACCCCTTTAACAAAGGGGACCCCCAGATCCCGCCCCCCCCCCTATGTGAATTGGTAACGGGTACATTGTACCCCTACCATTTCACGAAGAAAGCGTAAAAAAAATGTTTAAAAAAACACACAAACACCTTGAAAAAGTCCTTTATTTAAAAAAATAAATAAATAAACATTCCAGCGGTGAAATCCAGTGTCCCGCGGCGATCCCGATGTCCAGCGCTGTCCTTCATTGGTTGTGCCTGAGCGGACCTGATGGGGAACTCCCTCTCAGTATTTTAAATGTATAGACCCGCCCCTTCTAAAGTTCCCCATCAGGTCCGCTCAGCGGACGAGATGCAGAACATGAGAAGGGGCGGGTCTATACATGTATTACCAAAGTGAGAGCAGTTCCCCATCAGGTCCGCCCCCTCGGTATGTCAGACCCGCCTACGTCATTGGCTTGAGCGGGGAACTTCCTTCACTATGTAAATTAAAATTTACATAGTGAAGGAAGTTCCCCGCTCTAGCCAATGACGTAGGCGGGTCCGACATACCGAGGAGGCGGACCTGATGGGGAACTGCTCTCACTTTGGTAATACATGTATAGACCCGCCCCTTCTCATGTTCCGCGTCTGGTCCGCTGAGCGGACCTGATGGGGAACTTTAGAAGGGGCGGGTCTATACATTTAAAATACTGAGAGGGAGTTCCCCATCAGGTCCGCTCAGGCACAACCAATGACGGACAGCGCTGGACATCGGGATCGCCGCGGGACACTGGATTTCACCGCTGGAATGGGTTTTTTTTTTTTTTTTTTTTAATAAAGGACTTTTTCAAGGTGTTTGTGTGTTTTTTTAAACATTTTTTTACGCTTTCTTCGTGAAATGGTAGGGGTACAATGTACCCCTTACCAATTCACATAGGGGGGGGCCGGGATCTGGGGGTCCTCTTTGTTAAAGGGGTCTTCCAGATTCCGATAAGCCCCCCGCCCGCAGACCCCCACAACCACCGGGCAAGGGTTGTGGGGATGAGGCCCTTGTCCCCATCAACATGGGGACATCCTCCCCATGTTGAGGGCATGTGGCTTGGTACGGTTCAGGAGGGAGGGGGGGCCGCTCTCTCGTCCCCCCCTTTTCCCCTGCGGCCGGCCAGGTTGCGTGCTCGGATAAGGGGTCTGGTATGGATTTTTAGGGGGACTCCACGCCATTTTTTTTTTAATTTGGGGTGGAGTTCCCCTTAAAATCCATGCCAGATCTGAAGGGCCTGGAATGGATATTTGGGGGAACCCCACGTCAATTTTTTTTTATTTGCGGCGGGGTTCCCCTTAATATCCATTCCAGACCTGAAGGGCCTGGTAATTGAATTCTGGGGAACCCCCACGCTTTTTTTTTTTTTTATCAATGACTTTTGTATGTATTGCCGGGAGCCGACAATTCATTAATAGCCGCGAGTCAGTTTTAAATGCATTTTTTTCTTTCAAAAATGACACTTTTTGCAGGGACAGTTCTAAGCACGGGAAACATGCGCCACTTTACATGCATATCATACACACCCCCCAGGTACGAAATTTAAAGGAATATTTCACTTTTATTTTTTCATTTTAAGCATTATTAAAATCACTGCTCCCGAAAAAACGGCCGTTTTTAAAACTTCTTTTTGCATTGATACATGTCCCCTGGGGCAGGACCCCGGTCCCCAAACACTTTTTAGGACAATAACTTGCATATCAGCCTTTATAATTAGCACTTTAGATTTCTCCCATAGATTTTTCGAATTTGCCGCGAACACCCCAATTTGTTCGCTGTTCGGCGAACGGGCGAACAGGCAATGTTCGAGTCGAACATGAGTTCGACTCGAACTCGAAGCTCATCCCTAATCACAATGCTGTGGAACCCCTTATAGTTGTAATAAAAGGATCCCGAATGGGGTGGTGGAACGACCCGAACATGTTTGCCGTCGATGGCTCCTCCACAGTTTGGAAAGTTCCATCGGTGGGCAAACTCGGAAGCCACATTCTGCCATTCATGTGGCGAAGAAGGGAACTGTGGAATAAAAGCAAAAATAAATTAATAATTTGGGAAAGAAACATTGAAAGCAGATTTCATTAAAACATTCAGGGCCAACATTGGTAGAAAAAGAAAAAAATATATTAGTAAGCAACAACAAACCAAGAACAAACCCTTAAAAAAAAGTTGGGGGGGGGTTGAAGATGAGTTGGGGATATCACAAATGAAGGCTGTAGCACTCTGTATGAAGTAAACCAAAAAAAAACATTCCTAGCCCAAATTTTGTGTGCGTTTTGGGTAAAGCACTACGATGGAGCATAGAATAAAATACATGGAAATGACTAGGCAAGGTAGATATGGCTCCGGGATAGCATGCTGGAGAGGTTAAGTAAGGCACATTTAAAAGGTAGGCCTCAAACCACACACTTTTACAATAAATACATGGAGAGAAAGGGGACATTCCCTGCAGCTAAGAATTATGTGAATTAGGGACTGATAATTAAGCCAAAAATAAAGTATACAACACCCCCAAAAAAAGTGAGCTTTTTAAGAAGAAAACTTACCTTAATATAGTCCTCCTGCAAAACTTGAAGGATGGCAGAACAAGTCTCTGGTATAATGATACCCAGAGCCTGGGGGGATATGCCTGTGGAGAACTTAAGGTCCTGCAGGCTTCTCCCAGTCGCCAGGTATCGCAACGTGGCAATGAGCCTCTGCTCAGCACTGATGGCTTCACGCATAACGGTGTCCTGCCTGGTAATGTAGGGGGACACCAAAGCCAACAGATGCTGAAATACGGGGTCAGACATCCTGAGAAAATTCCTGAAATCATCAGGATTATTCTCCCTGATCTCCCGCAACAAAGGCATGTGACAGAATTGGTGCCGCTGGAGCAACCAATTCTTGGTCCATGAACTCCTCCTGACCCTGCTCATGGCATGGAGTCGGGATACAGCATGAACCCCTGCACCAACTACAGCACGAACTCTACGACGAGTACGTAGCCGCAACATGGCTAGATAATGGTCGGCTGAACAGAACGAACTAGAAGAACGCACGGAAGAACAGCAAGGCCAATGAAGAACAAGCTGAAAAACAGGAACGAGCAGAGCAGACCACACTGAATAAACAGATACGAACTGACTACACGCACTGCCAAACAGATACGAACCCACAGGCACAAACTGAACTCCACAAAACGATCTTCAAAGCACGAAGACTGAAAAGCGCGAATCGTCTCTCACCAAACTTTTACTAACACGCGGTAACACGGAATTAGCAAAAGCGTCCCAAAGGGTGGCGTCATTAGAACGGAACTTCCCCTTTATAGTGCCGTCGTACGTGTTGTACATCACTGCGCTTTGCTTCATCGTTTTTTAAAATGATCGTGTGTACGCAAGACAGGCTTGAGAGGAAACATGAAAAAAAACGACGTGAAAAACGGCAAGAAAAAAAATGGCAAGAAAATCGATCGTGTGTACGCGGCATCAGACTTCCGTCATCACCTCAGAAAGCAGCAGGCGTTAATTTCCAAAAAGGGTTCATATAAGACACAAAGACACTGACATAGTGTAATCCTGCTTTAATAAATTAACCCTGTGTACAACCTCCCCGCTTCCGATATACGTACAGTTATAAGCACTTGTAAAGAGCATAAAAGATTAGAGTGTAGTCACCGCCGTCATCCGAACCCAGGAGCCGCGCTCGTGTTGCATATACGGCGTTGAAAGAACACTTCCTGGTTTGGGTCAGCTGGCGGTGGAACCCACTCGTCACTAGGTCACTTCCTGGTTATGCCATCGTAGCCACGCCCTGACGCGTTACGTCACATCCCCACTTTCACAGTCGACTGAAGGCCATGTAAATATATCAAGGAAGTAGTTGAGAGTCTTCAAATTGGGAAAGAAGAAAGTGCTGAGCCCATGGCTGCCATAATTTTATATAATATAAACTTTTTTTTGGAGGATCGCAAAATTTACTTTTTTATTCCTCAAGCATGTAAACGTGATGGTGGCTTTATAATCTGCCCCATCAGTTGCTTTGACTAGTTTTAAACATATCCCCTCCTCCAAAACTTTTTATCTAAATGGATTAAACAACACTTACAATATGCAAATTATTACTTTTTTGCCCTCTTTTCGTTTTCTTCACAGTGTTCCCATTGGGTTTCCCCCGACCCTTGGAGGGCAGCAAGGTCTATGCATCTACCCAGAGCCATAGAGATCTCAGGCAACATCCACTGCCCTCACACCACTTTTGAGCGCAGGAGATTTTGTCTGTCATTTACTCAGGAGCATCACATAGCATATGACTTGCCTATTTTGGTTTCCCAAACTGTCATATAAAATAGTTTAGCAAGGGGCCCAAACAACAGTGAGTAAGTTATGGATAGTCCGCCCCTTTGACTCATTGCTTTTGCACACCACTTCACAATCAGATCTATTTCTAAATACAAAACTGTATCAGTCAACTATAGTTGTCACCTAGCCTTTAATCTCCTTATCCGCATTCACTTACTCCAAGCATTGGAGCTTTCTGATTACCATATCTTGTAGCATCTGCTATTTACAAATACCATTTGGAATGTAATAGCTTATTGACTTTGTACAAGTAGCTCAAATGGTTTTTCTGTTATTTCCTATAAGAATTTTGAATATTACATCTTATCTTTTTTTTCTGGTAATTGGTTTTTCATACCACTGAAACCGTTAATACTTCCTTCAAGAAGCCATAAAATGTATTGTTTTTCTATTTTTTCATTAGATTGTCAGAAAGAAGAGGAGGGGAGAAGAGGAAAGAAGAGAAATTGTTTCCAGTGTGTTTGCACCAGTTTTATAATTCACCTGACAACTGAACACATTTAGATCGTAAAAGTCCTATAAATATATAAATGTATTCAGCTAGTGATTGGAAGACCCTGAAAAGGTCTTTTGAGTTAATGATGTGTATATATTCTGAACATATTGCTTTATATATTCACATGTATAATTGGCATGCTATTTTACTCTGGTTCTCTCGCATATGTGTGATAAAAATCTATACATCTATTTGTTCATATTCAAAAAAAATCCTATAAAATTGTAAAGTTTTTTTGGATGCTTACAATCCAAGGTGCATTAAAAAGTCCAAAGAAAGGACAACCACTGGTCCCTTTATCATGGCGGATCTAGGAGGGTGCTGGGGGGGGCTGCGCCCCCCCCCCAGATTACAATAGTACTCCTCCAGGCTGGCCCTCCTATGGACATAATCCCTGGCCCAATGAGCTCCTCCCCCATCCCCACACTCAGGGCTGGGATAAGGAGGGGCAGCTTGGTGCTGTGAGCTAAAATGAATGGTAATGTCCAGACAGAAGTGACAGCGGCAGAGAGTCGAAAGCCAGGGGAAGTGTGGGTTCTGCTGTGCTTTCCCCCTCCTGGTAGCATTTCTCTATGGAGGGGTATTTGTGCTGGGAAGGGTAATTTGGGAAGGGGATTTGCACTATGTGGAGGAATGGGGGGATGTGTTAGGCCCCTTTCACACGTGCGGACCGTTCAAATCCACCTGACAGTTTTTTCAGGCGGACCTGAACGAACGCTCCATACATCTCTATGGAGCGACGGATGTCAGCGGTGACATGTCTGCTGACATCCGATCTGCCCCAATCCGCTCCGCTAAATCCAGACGGATGCAAACCCTATATTTCATCCGCCTGGCGGGTCGGATCGTATGAAAACGGACAGACGGTCCGTTTTCATCCGAACCCCCATAGAGGAGAGCGGAGATCTGAAAGGTCCGTTTCTGCACAGTGTGCAGAGATGGACTAGTCATCCGCCGGCTCAGCAGGGATCAACGGATTGATCCCTGCTGAGCAAGCAGATGTCTGAAAACGGATCTGCATGTGTGAAAGGGGCCTTTAAGATGTAGGATTAAGGAGGACAGGTTCTAGGAGGGAAGATTTTTGGGGGGGGAGGATGTGTGCTAGCGGTGGGGGAGGCGGGGGAATTTGTGTTAGAAGGGAGCGGGGGGATTTGGGCTCAGAGGGGGGACTGGGGGGTTGTGCTAGGACAGGGATCTGGTGGAAGGATTTGTAGTAGAAGGGGAGATTTGGGGTGGAAAGGATTTGTGCTAGGAGGGGAGATTGGGGGGGTTGTGCTAGGAGGGAGATTGGGAGCATTTGTGCTAGGAGGGAGGGTTGGGGGGGAAAATATGTAAAGTGCCTAAAGTGCTGGTGTAAATACTTAAATAACCACAAATAAATACAGTTGCAATAAAAAGTATGTGAACCCTTTTGGAATGATATGGATTTCTGCACAAATTGTTCATAAAATGTGATCTGATCTAAGTCACAACAATAGACAATCACAGTCTGCTTAAACTAATAACACACAAAGAATTAAATTTTACCATGTTTTTAGTGAACACACCATGTAAACATTTACAGTGCAGGTTGAAAAAGTATGTGAACCCTTGGATTTAATAACTGGTTGAACCTCCTTTGGCAGCAATAACTTCAACCAAACGTTTCCTGTAGTTGCAGATCAGACGTGCACTACGGCAGGGGAGGGCTGGCCCAGGGGGCAGGGTGGCAATTGCCTCCCAAGCCACCCTAACATATGTTCAAAATGGCCGGCAGCCACTGCCCGCTACCATTTTCTTTTTTATTCTGGTCTAGGAAGTCGGGGGCATGGCCATGGCGGCCGACCACTAGCTGTTGCATTCCGCGAGTTGTAATCCGCACTCAAGCTTCTGGGGGGTGGAAAACACAGTAGCGCAGAGGAAACTACAACTCGGGACGCAGGGCTGCAGGGCTGGGTGCTGGCTGCAACTTGACCCCAGAATCAGGAGCGTTACCCCCCCCAGGAGACCGTGGCATGCAAGGACCTGCTGAGGTGAGAGACCCTGACACCCCTAGCTGACCCCCCATCTCCCCCCCATACACCCCATGTAACCTGCCCCAGTGATCAGGCTGCATTGATGGGCACTGGAGTTGGCTGCACTGATGGGCACTGGTGAGGCTGCATTGAAAAACCAAGTGGGACATGGATGGTGAGCTGATTCGGCAGTTCAATGGGCCACTTGACTGGACTTGCCCCCCAGGCCTAAGGCCGCCAGCCCTCCCCTGCACAACGGTCAGGAGTAATTCTTGACCATTCCTCTTTACAGAACTGTTTCAGTTCAGCAATATTCTTGGGATGTCTGGTGTGAATCGCTTTCTTGAGGTCATGCCACAGCATCTCAATCGGGTTGAGGTCAGGACTCTGACTGGGCCACTCCAGAAGGCGTATTTTCTTCTGTTTAAGCCATTCTGTTGTTGATTTACTTTTATGCTTTGGGACGTTGTCCTGTTCCAACACCCATCTTCTGTTGAGCTTCAGCTGGTGGACAGATGGCCTTAAGTTCTCCTGCAAAATGTCTTGATAAACTTGGGAATTCATTTTTCCTTTGATGATAGCAATCCGTCCAGGCCCTGACGCAGCAAAGCAGCCCCAAACCATGATGCCCCCACCACCATATTTCACAGTTGGGATGAGGTTTTGATGTTGGTGTGCTGTGACTCTTTTTCTCCACACATAGTGTTGTTTGTTTCTTCCAAACAACTCAACTTTGGTTTCATCTGTCCACAGAATATTTTGCCAGTACTGCTGTGGAACATCCAGGTGCTCTTGTGCAAACTGTAAACGTGCAGCAATGTTTTTTTTCGGCAGCAGTGGCTTCCTCTGTGGTATCCTCCCATGAAATCCATTCTTGTTTACTGTTTTAAGTATCGTAGATTCGCTAACAGGGATGTTAGCATATGCCAGAGACTTTTGTAAGTCTTTAGCTGACACTCTAGGATTCTTCTTCACCTTATTGGGCAGTCTGCGCTGTGCTCTTGCAGTCACCTTTACAGGACGCCCACTCCTAGGGAGAGTAGCAGCAGTGCTGAACTTTCTCCATTTATAGACAATTTGTCTTACCGTGGACTGATGAACAGCAAGGCTTTTGGAGATACTTTTATAACCCTTTCCGGCTTTATGCAAGTCAACAATTCTTAATCGTAGGTCTTCTGAAAGCTCTTTTGGCAAGGCATCATTCACATCAGGCAATGCTTCTTGTGAAAAGCAAACCCTGAACTGGTGTGTGTTTTTTAGAGGGCAGGGCAGCTGTAACCAACACCTCCAATCTCATCTCATTGATTGGACTCCAGTTGGCTGACACCTCACTCCAATTAGCTCTTGGAGATCTCATTAGTCTAGGGGTTCACATACTTTTTCCACCTGCACTGTGAATGTTTACATGGTGTGTTCAATAAAAACATAGTAACATTTAATTCTTTGTGTGTTATTAGTTTAAGCAGACTGTGATTGTCTATTTTTGCGACTTAGATGAAGATCAGATCACATTTTATGACCAATTTGTGCAGAAATCCATATCATTCCAAAAGGGTTCACATACTTTTTATTGCAACTGTAGATGATAAACGAATGATAAAAGCTGCAACCAAAAAATGTGCTCTGACACTGTGATAAAGTGAATAAAATGTGTGTAGTTGCGCTAAAATCAACCTACTATTTATAAAAATAGATCATAAAAATGCGAACAGTGAAAATAAAATTGTGTGATAAAATCCAATAATCACAAACAAATTCAATAATTCAAGATGTGTGAACAGTTCAAATTCAGGAAAAATATAGAGGAAACGTCCATAAGATGGGCTTGCCTGATATGCAGTCACTGCAAATGATTCCCTGCTGTTAGTATGCCATCCTAATTCACAGACATGCAGGTGAAGGTTTCAGGTGTTTTTCACATGGATTTCTATTTCAGTAATACTCCGTGCAGCAGAACTCTCAAAAGGAACCAGAAACAGTAAACCATAGCGCAATATGCTGTTGTTATATTGTGAATTGCGATAAGTGCCAAATAACTCTGATTTGATCAGTAGGACAAGCGCTTTGTACGATCAGATACACTCTAGAGCTCTCACAGTCTCCTGGGATCGTCACTAGGCTCCTCCCCTACTCGTTACGTCACTTGTCACGTGACTTTATCAAGGGTTGGGGGGGATTTGTCCTGGGTGGGGGGATTAGGGGGGAGAAGATTTGTGCTAGGAGGGGGGATTGGTGGTGGAGAGGATTTGTGCTTGGAGGGCGGACTGGGGGGGGGGTTTGTGCTGGGAAGGGTAATTTTTAGACATTACTTGTGTACATTCATTCATGTGACTAGTACAGGTGGGTTAATCAATCAAAAGGTTGATGGTTTGTTTGATGTTTTGATCTTGTAATTTCAATAAAGTTGTGGTCTTGCGTTCTCCAATTCAAGCAGTTTCTAAATGGTTATTTGGGCAAGGCCCCATGTCACCTCGGGCCCCACCCTGTTGGGATTAGTAATGTATGTGTAGCATGTATGCCTATGCTTCTCAGCAGTTATGGGTGAGCGTGTACATGGAATGTATATGTGTTTTACCATTTCATGTGATTCTGGTTAGCAGAAGTTTCAGCTGCCCTTGAGAAGCCACAATTAAGTGATATAAAAGGAGGGTTCTGTCAACAATCGATACCAGGGAAAGGCACTCTGGTGAGAAATGTCACAACTACTGAGCCAGTTGGAGGGTAGATCCAGTGAAGAAAAAAAGCTAGGTTTTATCAGGGTTTCGTCAAGCTACAAGCAATAAAGTTTGCTAACAGCTTGTTCAATGTGACTGTCAGCATTAGTATTAAAACTGAACTCCAGGCAGATGTAAAAGAAACAAAACAACACAGCTTTGTGTTATTTAACCACTTCCCTACCAGGCACGAAAACCCCCTTCCTGCCCAAGCCATTTTTCAGCTTTCATCGCTGTCACACTTTGAATGACAATTGCGTGGTCGTGCGACGTGGCTCCCAAACAAAATTTGCGTCCTTTTTTTCCCACAAATAGAGCTTTCTTTTGGTGGTATTTGATCACCTCTGCGGTTTTAATTTTTTGCGCTATAAACAAAAGAACAGCGTCCAGTTTGAAAAAAAACACAATATTTTTTACTTTTTGCTATAATAAATATCCATTTTTTTTTTATTCAAATTTTTCTCAGTTTAGGCCAATACGTATTCTTCTACATATTTTTGGTAAAAAAAAAAATCGCAATACGTGTATATTGATTGGTTTGCGCAAATGTTATAGCGTCTATAAAATAGGGGATAGATTTATAGCATTTTTTTAAATTTATTTTTTTACTAGTAATGGCGGCGATCTGCGATTTTTATTGTGACTGCGATATTGCGGCGGACAGATTGGACACTTTTGACACATTTTTGGGACCATTCACATTTATACAGCGATCCCTGCTATAAAAATGCATTGATTACTGTATAAATGTGACTGGCAGGGAAGGGGTTAACACTAGGGGGCGAGGAAGGGGTTAAATGTGTTTCCCTAGATGTGTTCTAACTGTGGGGGGAGGGGACTGACTGGGGGAGGTGACCGATGGTTGTCCCTATGTACAAGGGACACACCATCGGTCCCCTCTACCTGACAGGACGTGGATCTGTGTGTTTACACACACAGATCCACATTCCTGCTCTGTTACTGGGCAATCGCGGGTGCCCGGCAGCCATCGCGGCCGCCGGGCACGTGCATCGGGTCCCCAGCAACGCGGAAGGTTGCGCGAACGTGCCGCCGGCGGCTCGCGTGCGCCCCCTAGCTCCTTTTAAAGGCAGGACGTCATATGACGTCCTGTCAGAACAAGAGAGTCTTCCGCCCGCCGTCATTTGACGGTGGGCGGTAGACAACAGGTTAATGAATCATAAATGCAATTTTAACTGCAACTAGTGTAAGTACCTGAATGGGACTTGATGTTATTCTATTGCAATCCCATATAGTGAAGCAATCATGTTGGGGTACATATAAGATATACCATATATACTCGAGTATAAGCCGAGTTTTTCAGCACATTTTTTTGTGCTGAAAATCCCCCCTCGGCTTATACTCGAGTCCTCCTCTGCAGCCTAATCCCCTAGTACCTTGATCAGCGTCGTGCCGGCGTTATCATCTCTTAGCGCTGTGCCCATTTGCAGTCTTATCCCCCGGCGCTGTGATACATTCAATCTAATAGGCGGCCATGCAGTGTAACCAAGCGCCGCCTCCTCCTCCGTGATAGGCTGAACACTGACTCACTGTTGGGTAACCGAGTCAGTGTTCCATCACGGAGGAGGACACGGACGAGGAGGAGGCGACGCTTGGTTACACTACATGGCCGCCGATTAGACTGAATGTATCACAGTGCCGGGGGATAAGACTGCAAATGGGCACAGCGCCAGGAGATAACGCCGGCACGACGCTGATCAAGGTACTTGAGGCTGAGGCATGCAGAGGGGGACAGTAAGGCTGAGGCATGAGGCATGCAGATGGGCACAGTAAGGCTGAGGCATGAGGCATGCAGATGGGCACAGTAAGGCTGAGGCATGCAGATGGGCACAGTAAGGCTGAGGCATGAGACTGAGGCATGCAGATGGACACAGTGAGGCATGCAAAGTGAAGCTGCAAATGGGCATTGTTGACCCTTATTTCCACTTATAGTAACTGCTGCATTCTCACCCTAGGCTTATACTCGAGTCAATACGTTTTTCAATTTTTTTGTGGTAAAATTAGGTGCCTCGGCTTATATTCGGGTCGGCTTATACTCGAGTATATACGGTAACTGTTTTTCTTGTACAGTATATGTCCCTACAAAGAATATTCTTCTAGGAGGAGAGGACAGAGTGAATAGACAAATTACCTCATCAGTTTGTTGTTGCTCTTTTACTGTCCAGCCAGCAGGCTGGAAGTGGAGATAGGAAACCACTGTCTTTCTCCAAGTTTATAACAGTAACAGAATAAGTATAAAATTGAGTTTGGGATATATATTGTTACCTCATCTATAATTAA
Source organism: Rana muscosa (assembly GCA_029206835.1). Lineage (NCBI taxonomy): Eukaryota > Metazoa > Chordata > Amphibia > Anura > Ranidae > Rana > Rana muscosa. The sequence continues at coordinate 229,741,024 of CM055117.1, read as the reverse complement.
CACTCAAAGAAAATATATATAAGCTTGCAGACTTTACTGGTACCAAAGGACAGTAACATTATATTAATAATGCCTATGAGAATGATACAACGGAAGGTACTCATTCTGATTCATCACGTTTCACATGTCTCACTAGGGATGAGCCCGAGGGGGGTTCTAAAACTAACCGAACATATGGGGCGTTTGCGGAAAATCTGAGCGCTGCGGATCGCCCCATAATGCACTGCAAAATCGCAGTGCATTTCTGTATGATGATTGGTCAAAGCAGGCCGCAGGAAAAGGCGGGCGGACAAGAGAGTGCCCCCCCTCCTGAACCGTACCAGGCCACATGCCCTCAGCATGGGGAGGGTGTTTTGGGTCCCCACAAAACACCTTGTCCCCATGTTGATGGGGACAAGGGCCTCTTCCCCACAACCCTTGCCCGGTAGTTGTGGGGGTCTGTGGGCGGGGGCTTATCGGAATCTGGAAGCCCCCTTTAACAAGGAGACCCCCAGATCCTGCCCCCCTATGTGAATGGGTATTGGGTACATTGTACCCCTACTCATTCACCAAAAAAAAGTGTAAAAATGTCCCGCGATGTGCATCCATCTTCGATCACAGCGTCCGACGACCCGAGATTTTTTTTTTTAATAAAGGACTTGTCACAAACTGTCTCCTTTCATTTTTTAATTTTTGGTGAATGAGTAGGGGTACAATGTACCCGATACCCATTCACATAGGGAAGGGGCAGGGTCTTGTTAAAGGGGGCTTCCAGATTACGATAAGCCCCCAACCCGCAGACCCCCACAACCACTCGGCAAGGATTGTGGGGAGGAGGCCCTTGCCCCCATCAATATGGGGACAAGGTGTTTTGGGGGGACCCCAAAACACCCTTACCATGTTTAGGGCATGTGGCCTGGTATGGTTCAGGAGGGGGGATGCTCTCTCGTCCCCCTTTTCTTGCGGCCTGCCAGGTTGCATGCTCAGGTAAGGGTCTAGTATGGATTTTGGGGGAACCCCCAAGCCATTTTTTTTAACATTTTGGCTCGGGGTTCACCTTAAAAACCATACCAGACCTGAAGGGCCTGGTATGGTTTTTGGGGGGACCCCCACGCCACTTTTTTTTAAAATGCTGCCACAGGGTTCCCCTTAATATCCATACCAGACCTGAAGGGCCTGGTATGGATTTTGGTGGGACCCCCACACAATTTATTTTTTTTAAACCTGAAGGGCCTGGTATGGAGTAGGGGGGAACCCATGCCGTTTTTTTTCAATGATTTTTTATGTATATTGCCAGGATCCGACAATACATTACAGCTTCAGCGAGTTTGCAATACATTTTTATCTTTTTCCTTTAGAAATTTAATTTTGCTGTGGTAATGTTCTAAACACAGAAAAAATGTGCTACTTTACAGGCAGACTAAGGACACCCCCAAGGCATGATATTAAAAGGAATATTTCATTTTTATTGTTTTACTTTAGGCATTATTAAAATCACTGCTCCTGAAAAAAACGTCAGTTTTTAAAACTTTTTTTTGCATTCATATGTGTCCCCTGGGGCAGGACCGGATCCCCAAACATTTTTTATGGCAATAACATGCATATAAGCCTTTAAAATGATCACTTTCGATTTTTTTATGTTCGTGTTCCATTGACTTTAATGGTGTTCGCATGTTCGGACACATTTTTTGCCTGTTCGCACGTTCTGATGCAAACCGAACCGGGGGGGGGGGGGGGTGTTCGGCTCATCCCTTTGTCTCACATGTTTCTCACTTTTCACAGCTGTCTGGAAGAGAGAGAAGCAGACATTGTGGTTCTAGAAAGCAGCACACTACAGGTGAAGGTTACAATGGTGGTGGTAAGAAAAAATGAAAGGAGCACACACAGGGCAAACATTCTGGCTCTGATAAAGGCAAAGATAGCACAGTTGATGAGGGGGTAACTGGGTGATGAACAGGTGAATGAAGTGGGAGCCCTGGCCTTGGCCATATCATCTATTCATAATAGTGGTTCTACACCCCCTCAGAAAAATACACATATATCCCCCTATTCAGGATCAGTCCAACCAAAAAACTGTTCCTCGCTATTTAGACTGATATGTGTACAAGAATAAATAATGAGAATCAGTTGCAAGTCATAAATGTATCTTCCCAAACACCCGCACTAGTAGAAATTGATAGTCTGGGCTTGGGCTTGAGTTTCTGTCAAGCCTCTAGAGCTGATAGCTTCGAGATTGTTAAGGACCTAAACCCTTTTGCTCGAATATTGACATATACATATCTCTATGATGAGGAAAGAAAAAAACAAGAAAAAATATAGAACAATGGAAAGGCTTTACAGCAGGCATGTCCAAAGTCCGGCCTGCGGGCCAATCGTGGCCCGTGGCCCGCGGCCCGGTTTCGGACGGCCCGCCTGGTGATCTTGATATATATATCTTTTGTGGCCCCCAACGAATCCCCGAGCGCCGGGGCCACAAAAGATAGTATGCTGGCTGCCTTGGAGGAGAGGGACGAGTGCCGTGCATACAGAAGAGTATTTCCTGTTTACACGGCACCTGTGTAAAAGGAAGTCCCGTCTCCTGCACTGCCATCGGACAACTGTTCTGTCCATCACAGGAGGAGGACTTTCAATTAAAAAGGCCCGTCGAGAAAACAGGGGTTTCTCCTGTTTGTCTGTTGGCGCTCGTCCCGCTCCCTCCCGGTCTCCTCTGCAGGCTGCACTGACGATAATGGTGAGTCTGCATTCATGGCAATTTAGTGGGTGCTGCATTCATGGCAATTTAGTGGGTACTGCATTCATGGCAATTTAGTGGGTGCTGCATTCATGGCAATTTAGTGGGTGCTTCATTCATGGCAATACAATGGGTGCTGCAATTATGGCAATTTAGTGGGTGCTGCATTCATGGCAATACAATGGGTGCTGCATTCATGGCAATTTAGTGGGTGCTGCATTCATGGCAATTTAGTGGGTGCTGCATTCATGGCAATTTAGTGAGTGCTGCATTCATGGCAATACGGTGGTTGCTGCATTCATGGAAATACGGTGGGTGCTGCATTCATGGCAATACGGAGGGTGCTGCATTCATGGCAATTCGGTGGGTGCTGCATTCATGGCAATACGGTGAGTGCTGCATTCATTGCAATTTAGTGGGTGTTGCATTCATGGCAATACGGTGGGTGCTGCATTCATGGCAATACAGTGGGTGCTGCATTCATGGCAATACGGTGGTTGCTGCATTCATGGCAATACGGTGGGTGCTGCATTCATGGCAATATGGTGGGTGCTGCATTCATGGCAATGCGGAGGGTGCTGCATTCATGGCAACGGAGTGGGTGCTGCATTCATGGCAATACGGTGGGTGCTGCATTCATGGCAATACGGCAGGTGCTGCATTCATGGCAATACGGTGGGTGTTGCATTCATGTCAATATGGTGGGTGCTGCATTCATGGCAATATGGTGGGTGCTGCATTCATGGCAATTTAGTGGGTGCTGCATTCATGTCCCCTGGGGCAGGACCGGATCCCCAAACATTTTTTATGGCAATAACATGCATATAAGCCTTTAAAATTATCACTTTTGATTTTTTTATGTTCGTGTTCCATCGACTTTCATGGTGTTCGCATGTTCGGACACATTTTTTGCCTGTTCGCACGTTCTGATGCGAACCGAACCGGGGGGGGGGGTGTTCGGCTCATCCCTTTGTCTCACATGTTTCCCACTTTTCACAGCTGTCTGGAAGAGAGAGAAGCAGACATTGTGGTTCTAGAAAGCAGCACACTACAGGTGAAGGTTACAATGGTGGTGGTAAGAAAAAATTAAAGGAGCACACACAGGGCAAACATTCTGACTCTGATACAGGCAAAGATAGCACAGTTGATGAGGGGGTAACTGGGTGATGAACAGGTGAATGAAGTGGGAGCCCTGGCCTTGGCCATATCATCTATTCATAATAGTGGTTCTACACCCGCTCCGAAAAATACACAAATGCACACTTGCACGCCCTGGAATTCCAGAGCTATTTCTAAGGGCACTAAGGATAAAGATTTTTTATTATATCCCCCTATTCAGGATCAGTCCAACCAAAAAACTGTTCCTCGCTATTTAGATCGATATGTGTACAAGAATAAATAAATGAGAATCAGTTGCAAGTCATAAACGTATCTTCCCAAACACCCGCACTAGTAGAAATTGATAGTCTGGGCTTGGGCTTGAGTTTCTGTCAAGCCTCTAGAGCTGATAGCTTTGAGATTGTTAAGGACCTAAACCCTTTTGCTCGAAGATTGACATATACATATCTCTATGATGAGGAAAGAAAAAAACAAGAAAAAATATAGAACAATGGAAAGGCTTTACAGCAGGCATGTCCAAAGTCCGGCCCGCGGGCCAATCGTGGCCCGTGGCCCGCAGCCCGGTTTCGGACGGCCCGCCTGGTTATCTTGATATATATATCTTTTGTGGCCCCCAATGAATCCCCGAGCGCTGGGGCCACAAAAGATAGTATGCTGGCTGCCTTGGAGGAGAGGGACGAGTGCCGTGCATACAGAAGAGTGTTTCCTGTTTCCTGTTTACACGGCACCTGTGTAAAAGGAAGTCCCGTCTCCTGCACTGCCATTGGACAACTGTTTTGTCCATCACAGGAGGCGGGACTTTCAATTAAAAAGGCCTGTCGAGAAAACAGGAGTTTCTCCTGTTTGTCTGTTGGCGCTCATCCCGCCCCCTCCCGGTCTCCTCTGCAGGCTGCACTGACGATAATGGTGAGTCTGCATTCATGCCAATTTAGTGGGTGCTGCATTCATGGCAATTTAGTGGGTACTGCATTCATGGCAATTAAGTGGGTACTGCATTCATGGCAATTTAGTGGGTGCTGCATTCATGGCAATTTAGTGGGTGCTTCATTCATGGCAATACAATGGGTGCTGCAATTATGGCAATTTAGTGGGTGCTGCATTCATGGCAATACAATGGGTGCTGCATTCATGGCAATACAATGGGTGCTGCATTCATGGCAATTTAGTGGGTGCTGCATTCATGGCAATACGGTGGGTGCTGCATTCATGGAAATACAGTGGGTGATGCATTCATAGCAATACAGAGGGTGCTGCATTCATGGCAATTTGGTGGGTGCTGCATTCATGGCAATTTGGTGGGTGCTGCATTCATGGCAATTTAGTGGGTTCTGCATTCATGGCAATACGGTGAGTGCTGCATTCATGGCAGTTTAGTGGGTGCTGCATTCATGGCAATATGGTGGGTGCTGCATTCATGGCAATATGGTGGGTGCTGCATTCATGGCAATACGGTGGTTGCTGCATTCATGGCAATACGGTGGTTGCTGCATTCATGGCAATACGGTGGTTGCTGCATTCATGGCAATATGGTGGGTGCTGCATTCATGGCAATACGGAGGGTGCTGCATTCATGGCAATATGGTGGGTGCTGCATTCATGGCAATATGGTGGGTGCTGCATTCATGGCAATACGGAGGGTGCTGCATTCATGGCAATACGGTGGGTGCTGCATTCATGGCAATACGGTGGGTGCTGCATTCATGGCAATACGGTGGGTGCTGCATTCATGGCAATACGGAGGGTGCTGCATTCATGGCAATGCGGAGGGTGCTGCATTCATGGCAACGGAGTGGGTGCTGCATTCATGGCAATACGGTGGGTGCTGCATTCATGGCAATACGGCGGGTGCTGCATTCATGGCAATACGGTGGGTGCTGCATTCATGGCAATACGGTGGGTGTTGCATTCATGGCAATACGTTGGGTGCTGCATTCATGGCAATATAGTGGGTGCTGCATTCATGGCAATACGGAGGGTGCTGCATTCATGGCAATTTAGTGGGTGCTGCATTCATGGCAATACGGTGGGTGCTGCATTCATGGCAATACGGAGGGTGCTGCATTCATGGCAATACGGTAAGGCTGCAGATGGGCACTGATTAGGCTGCATTGATAGGCACTGACCCTTATTTTGCTTTACAGTTCTTTATTTAAAATAAAAAAAAAAAATCCTGAAACTTCCTTTTTTAAATTGAAGGTGCGTGTTATAAGCCGATAAATACGGTATATCCAAATAACACACCCAAGCTCATCTCTTCACCACACATGGCCACAAAGGCAAGAGAATTCTTGTTGGGCAGTGTATTAGTGCTCGGAGGAACACACTTAGACCGAATTTTAATGGTGTAACGAATGTCAGGCAAAATGGTCGGCCCTCAAGCATGTTCACTTCATCAAATCTGGTCCTCTTTGAAAAAAGTTTGGACACCCCTGCTTTACAGTAAGGGTCTTTTTGGCTCTTAAAGATCTAATGGATTTACTTGATGATGCAGCAGGCAATAATTTGATTACAAAAAAATATGAATTTAACAATCACAATGGCAGATAAAGGAGGCAATGTAGTGGTGATGGACACACAGATGTACAGAGATATGTGTCTAGATATTCTTTCTAACAAGGATTAGTATGCCAAAATTCTAGAGAATAGAGTCTTGGACTTCAATAATGATTTTGACATTATCATTAGCAATGCATATGCGAATGGAATTATTGATAGGGACATTTATGAGGCCTTACAAGTCCTCTATGCTAGGACTCCATCCTTTTATGCATTGCCGAAAACTCACAAGGATATGACAAGACCACCTGGCAACCCAATTATTTTGGGGATAGGAGCGAAGAAAGAGAAAGGAAGTCATCTAGTTGATGCATTTTTACGACCTCATGTATTGGGTCTTCCGTCATATGGACACAATGGATTTACTGAAAAAATTACATAATATTATAATACCATCAGACAGTATATTAGTCTCTATTGATGTGGAGGCTTTATACTGTAGTATTCCCCATAATTTGTGAATTTCAGTGGTAGATAATTTCCTTAATGAGATGGATATGTCGGTGAGACCCTACTGTTCCTTCATTGTGCATCTACTGTATCACATTCTTACAAAAAATGTATTCACATTTGATGGCTCACGCTACCTCTAGGTGCAGGGGATTGCGATGGGGACATGTTGTGCTCTATCGTATGCCAACTTATACCTGGGGGGGTGAGAGCGAACTGTATTCACTGATGATTCCTTGTCTGTATACCTGTCCAACAATTGATGTGGAGGCTTTATACTGTAGTATTCCCCATATTTTGTGAATTTCAGTGGTAGATAATTTCCTTAATGAGATGGATATGTCGGTGAGACCCTACAGTTCCTTCATTGTGCATCTACTGTATCACATTCTTACAAAAAATTAATTCACATTTGATGGCTCACGCTACCTCTAGGTGCAGGGGATTGCGATGGGGACATGTTGTGCTCTATCGTATGCCAACTTATACCTGGGGGGTGAGAGCGAACTGTATTCACTGATGATTCCTTGTCTGTATACCTGTCCAACAATTTATGTTGGTACAGATATATAGATGACGTATTCATGGTGTGAAACTCCAGTGAGACAGAGTTGCAGGGATTTATGAACCAATTAGCAGCTAAAGCGTTTAATTAAAAATTTACTATGCAACGTGTCAATAGCTTTCCTAAACATTAACATTTTCAAACAAGAAGATGGTACAATGGGAATGTCTTTATTTAGGAAAGCCACTGCGGGGAATACTATACTCCACGCGTCCAGTGCACACTCACAACCCCTAATGAGGAGTATACCTTATTCGCAATACTTATGTATCAAACATTTAATTAAAAATTTACTATGCAACGTGTCAATATCTTTCCTAAACATTAACATGTTCAAACAAGAAGATGGTACAATGGGCATGTCATTATTTAGGAAAGCCACTGCAGGGAATACTATACTCCACGCGTCCAGTGCACACTCACAACCCCTAATGAGGAGTATACCTTATTCGCAATACTTATGTATCAAACAAAATTGTTTGAGTACTGAGGATTTTGAAAAGGAGTCCAAGATTTGAGTTCCAGGCTGCTTCAGAGGGGGTATACTAAAACCACTCTAAAAAAAGCATATAATAAGGCATGTCAGAAAATAGACATGAAATGTTATTTGGAAATAGAACCAGCTAACATATGGACACTGTGAGAATTGTTACTACCTACTCTAGCCATCACCGTTTAGTAGAGGAAGCGATAGGTAAATATTGGCACCTCCTAACCGGTGATCCTATCTTGAAAAAATATATAAAAGAATATCCTCAACTTACATATAGAAAGGGTAGATCATTGAAAGATCAACTGGTTCTTCATAGTCACTTTCAGGAGACTTCTTCACTAACTGAGGCTAGAAAGGGCATGTACAAATGTGATAGATGTGAGTATTGCAACTGGATTCTGGAAGGACCATCTTTTGTCTTGCCGGGTAGAAGCACGCACACTATAGGACACTATGTTGATTGCCAAACCAAAGGTGTCGTATACATTGTGTTCTGTAGGTGCGGGGTATTCTATGTTGGCAAGACAATTAGGAATTTTTGGAAAAGAATATATGATCACATTTATTATATTAGGAAAAATCTTCTGTACACCCCTATAGGAAGAAATGTGGCCCTTCAACATAAACATAATACATCTATGGTTCAATTCACGGTTTTGGAAAAGGTTTTAGGAGATCCTAGAGGAGGGAATTTTATAAAAAAACTGTTGTAACTCGAGGCAAGGTGGATAGTCAATTTAAATGCCACCTCCCCGCCAGTCCTTAACGACGCCTTGAGCTACAAGCCCTTTTTGTGATAGTAAGTCCCCCACCCCAATGTCTAAAATAAAAATAATTTTTGACAGGGTTTGTTTTTTTGATATGTCTGAATTTGTAAATACAATAGATCAAGTTTGGTAATTGTGTAATTTTGAATTATTGATGTAATTTGTAGTACAAATGTTAGGTATGTGATTGTGAGAATCATCATTGTAACATGAATCGTTGCATGCTGTGCCTTTCTGGACAGTCAGCGTCTTTTTTGAACAATGAGCTAAACTGTTGGCTGTGATCCTAGGTTATGTAGAAATATTTTTAATTATTAGATTCCCATCCATGGTTAACATCTGGGGGCGGGAGGGCTGGTTTGCTCCCTGCCCGGTCAAGGAAGAGGTGTTGATGTGGTTGGAAGCATGGGTATCCCCATTTGCATGTGTGCCTCTGTTTGCAGAAGTCTCCGCTCGATTTGTTAATCTGTCCCCTTTATTATTACGCCTTGAGAGGATTATGATATATTATGGCATATTATGTGTGAGCTAAGATGCCTTTGTCCTTCGTTAGATGAGGCATCGACTTTCATCAGCGCTTTCGTCACTAAGCCTGATTTGCCTATTGCTATGCTCGGCCCCAGTGTTTAGTGCCGGATAAGATTGCCTTATATTGCACATGCGTGGACTTTCAGTTTCGCGCTTGACGCGGACTGGGAAGGTCTGCACGTGCGCAAGGCTGACCGCGGCCTTTGGTCAGACCGACTGGCCTGCCATTGGCCGTGAATCGAGTCAGGGGTGGACTCCCGAATGGGAGAGGGTGAAGCCCCCTCTGGACGAGTTTCCTTTTGGGAGGATTGCATACTAGGAGACGTCACATTAGCACACACAACACTAATTACAAATAGTGTTAATTAAGGTGTCAAAACAGCTTTATATGTGGTCTCATTTTGAAGGAGAAATGGTGGATGGTGCTTTGCAATTTCTAAAAGGTTGGTGGAGTCCATCATGGTGTGGTCATTATAGAGGATTGCTTATCTGTATTGGTTGTTTGCCCATATGGTATGTAATACTGACACATACAGTATATATTATTCTCAGATTGTTTGCTGCAGTGGGTCAGCTTAACATACAAAGAGGTACATACTTACTATTTGGCACTGAGTTGCTGTACATCTTTTGATGTGTTCCCATTGGTAATTTACTGTTTTGTTTGTGTATATCATAGCTATTTCCTCTTTACTGGCTATTTCCTCTTTACTGAATTGACAGTCCCTGTTGGACTATATCATACTTATTGTTCTAAAGCACTGGTTCTCAACCTGGGGGTCGAATGACGATTTGCCAGGGGTCACCGAATCCTGGGCTGTTCCCAAAGCCTGCACCACTCTCCCAGCTTTTTCGGGGTCGCCCAGCAGGGCTGTCCCTGAAGCCTGTGGCCACCCAGCTGGGCTGTTCCTGGAGCCCGCAGCCGCCCACTCAGCCTCTTCACATCTGCCCATTCAGTTAGGGAATGTGAAGTGGGAGGGGCTGGAGGAGACCCCATCTCCTGATTTCGACATAGGTGTCACTGTTGCGAGACACCACAAAGCTGGAGACACAGTGAATCCGGAGACAAAGTGAGTAACATTGCCTGTGATTAGAGTTGCCATTAAAAGTCCCCATTACAGTTCTCAGATCAGCAGATGACCTTGATCAAGAGCACCTAAGTTGGCTGATCAGAACTCCTCCCAGCACTGCCACTTATCCCATTCCCGCCACCCCCCCCCCCACTAAGGAGTAAGATAAGGAAAAAAAGAGAATACATTGAAGGGAGAGCAAAAGAGGGGGAGGAACAAAGAAAAAGGGAGAGAAAGAATAAGAGAACAAGAAAGATGGCTAGAAAGGGATGGGGGAAAAAAAGAAGAAATTAGGATAGAGAGAGATAAAAGGGAAAGTAAGATGAACAAAGAGAAAGAGTGGTACGTTCTAAAATGTACCAGAAGAGGTTTTAATACTGTACAAGTGGAAGGGACTCAGAGAGCGCTAAATGTCTGTGGATTAGGGGCGCAAATTACTCGTCTTGCCTTGGGTGCTGACAACCCACACTACGAAAATTTGACTGTTAGGGGTCCCCACAACTTGGGAAATTTTATCTAGGGGTCACGGCACTATATAGATTGAGAACCACTGTTCTAAAGGGATATGTTTTGCTCTTATTCCCAGGTGGTGTTTTCTCTTATCAGCTTTGTGAACAGGGGCCGCCATGGCCTCCACCCCCTATTCATGTGTCCCTCCCCTTTCAGGACGCCGTGCACATGAATTCCAGCAGTGGGGGTGTTTTTTTGAAGCATCTGATTAGAGCCAGAGGCTCTAATAGACTTCAAAATAGGGTGGGCAGAGCATTGTGCCATGAGCCCACCCAGGTGTTACAACAGCGAATGTATATTCACTTTTGCAACACTGATCCTCCTCCCGGCCAATTGGGAAGTGGGTCTGATACCCATCACCCGATTGACTAAAAGGACAGGCGATCCTATAGGACACCTAGGAGGAGAGGAGGAGAAGACACAGGAGCCGCTGCCCAATGCCCACCGGCCGCCGCAGCCTCATGTCTGCTGATGCCTCGATCCCCACCACTGCCCTATGTGTCTGCTGATGCCCCGATCCCAGCCGCTGCCCGATGTGCCCACCGATGCCCAATCCCCGCCGCTGCCTGATGTGCCTGCTGCCTAGATGGGGTAAGTGCCGGTGGACCGACAGACAGCGAGGGGTGGTTTGAGGTGCCGCGGGGGGAGTTGTTTGCTGCCCCCTAACAAAAAAAACATCAGCCGCCACTGTTTGTGAACATGAACCTAGAGGAATAACTAATTTCTGAAATAGATCTATGTCGCTGGTTACGTATTTATACTATTAACCCAGACGTTGGCAAAATCCTGGGTATTATTTATCCACCCCCAATATATATGGATGGGTGGATGAAATACCTGATGTTAATGTATGGTTTGTATGTATTGGATATTATAGGTCACATTATTCTGTATTGGATTGAACATCCTGATATTGTGATCCTTTTTCAGTACTGATTTTCTCCTCTAGGATTTATTTTCTGAGTGATTATACTCTTCTTGGGCATCTTTGTTTGAACATAAGTCCAGCCTAGTGATGAGACTAGCTTCCTAGCCAGTTGTGCTCCTTTACATAGGACAATTTAATGTCATTTTTATGTACGGTTCCACTGCACCACACGGCATATCATGGCTTTATGGCATACGGCACACCATTGGCTTTTGCCTGGCTCTGATTGGCGCATCTAAGTGGTCTAGAGGGACACAGCATGTTTGCTATATATCATGTTACATGTTATTTACTATAAATAATTGTTGTGCTTTTTTATCTCGGATAGGCCAATTTTCTTTGCAGTCAAGATATTGAGGTCCTGAGGAAGCAATGTTTGTGAAACGTGTCGACCTCTTGATATATTAGCAAGGAAATATTGCTGAAGTGTAAATATATGGCCTGCATCATCCTAAATGAGCACTGACCTTATGTTTTTATTAATATAATGCTAACATATTTTTTACTTTTTGTAATAAACATATATAATTTTTTATGCAATTTTGTGTTACTGTCCTTCTCTGGTACCAGTAAAGTTTGCAAGGTTCTATATATATTCTTTCAGTAACATAATAAGTCATCTCATCCTCCTGGATGGAAGGACTACATAAAGCTCAGAACTGGCTAAAAATAATACAAATCCTTTAGCAGGTAATAAAGCATATATACCTGAAGATGCTTAAAGTAGATGAAAACCTTAAATGAATTGCATTTAATTTTGTAATGCACTTGCTATGTTACTTAAAACTCCATTGTTATCAGTCTTGATTCTTGAACAGTTTTACAGGCTTCTCTCCTGTACTGAATTTGCCTAATCTGTTTTCACTACACACTGTGGGCTTCTACAACATGCATTAGTAGTTGCAGCAAGTTAGACAGAGGCTGCCTCATTGCCTTGCTGGAGGACAAACCGTATCATCTAGGCCTTTCTCCCCTAGCTGAATTGTCCCCGACCCTTTAATTAATTGGATTTTGGTTCTGTCAAGCATGGAGGTTAAGCATCAAATAGTGGCTTTACTTAGAGTGGTATGTTGTTTTCAGGAAGCTGTTTGCTTTTCCCAGCCATGATCCATCTGTATTGTACAGAGAAGCCAGTAATGATACCACTGCATCAAAATAAAGAATGCAGTAAAAACAGAAAGGTTTTATTTAAAAAAAAGGCATTAGTTCTTTGATCAAGAGGGAGCGATTAACCAAGAAAGGCAAAATATATGCAGCTTAAACTTCAGATTTATTTAAATACTCCTTTACACCCTAATGTTTTCTTTGTTGTAGTTCTATCGATATTCTGAAACCTCTTTTAAACCAGTTCCTATCTACATGCATGCACTCCAGAGATAGATACAAAATAATAGGGGGGCATAAAAGTATCAGTAGGAATGTGCACATACAGTACCTTTATTAAAAAATATATATTTCATTGCATTCATACAAGTGTGAAAGGAACCTAATAATTATTACTATTCAACTTCCTTAAAGCCAAATTTTACCTAAAAAATACAAAATAAGCACAAAGGACATCAGCATGTCTCCTGTGCTTCTGTCTAATTGAGTAGTAATCTTCCTCCTCCAATCAAGAGTGCCCAACTATGCCCACCCTTGCCACCCAGCTCCTCCATTATAGATGCAGTATTATAGCTTCTATGATATATACAAAGAAGAAGGGGCAATGCAACCAATGTCCCCGTGGAATTTCAAACCCTGCCCAGTGTCTTTCTTTATTGTAAATGTATGCAATAATGTAGACTCAAAATTGTAGGCACCACATTCCACATTTTAATAAACATTTTCCCAGTGTGGCCTTTTGCCACCCTGCCTTCTTTTTTTTCTCTCACTTCTTCTCCCATGTCCATCCATGTGGCTGATGTCTGTCCTTCGTACAAGCTGGCTAATAGGTGTTATATAGGTGATCATTGTGCATAATATTAGTGTTGGATAGGGATCTCTATATGATGAAGTCACTACAATGACTCTATGTTATGGTACATGGTTTAAGTGTGATCTCTTACATGTTGTTATATTTTTTTTATATTTTAGATAAATATAAACTGTAATCTTTGGGTATCTTAAAAGCCTATGTTTTTCCTTCTCTATTTTCTGTGTATTTCTTTATCAAAACCATCCAAAACTGCTATATAGCCACCCTCTAAGCTATATGTCCCTTCCGTTCTGGGCTCCGAGGAGAGAATTTCTCAATGACTTCCAGGCAGGAAGTTATATCCAACCAGCTTGTACTACAAGACAAAGGTAGGCAAGGAGAAGGGGCTGTAAGGGCCAGCTCAAAGTGAGAACAGTTGGAGCTACCACCAGAATTAGAGCACATGTGCATCAGAGGAAGTGCCCAACTGGCCCAGTTTGTTGGCTTATAAACAAAAAAAAGATGCGCAATATGGGTGAATAAATGATCTACAGTATATGAATAATATGACTTAACAGACATCTATATGTGAACTGTTCTCAGTCGATGCTTGTTACAGGTCGGTTGGAGATAGTCCTGTGACGTCATCACGCACCAGCAGGCTACCTGAAAAATAGCAGCTGTGTATTTTTAATCTTGTTTCGTTTGCTGTGCTTTTAAGATTTTTTGGGGAATAAAGCACCCATTTCTTACTGCACCATGAAGTTCTCCTCTTTTCTTTTAGATATTTAATCTTCCACCCAATGAATTATTGAGCTGAATGCTTGTCGAGTGGCAAATTAATTGATCCTCACAGAAGTATATGAACAGCTGATTGGAGGTGAGGTGAATAACCTGATATCCACCAAAGGGTTATACGGTCCGGGTGATCGCTACACGGAGGTGCCTGAGTACCAGATTGACTGACTGAGTGAACGTCCGAAGCTGACCCCTGGTAATACATGGCGAGTTTGACTCCAGTGACAGGAGTCCATCATACCTGGTAAGAGGCTATCCGGCTGTCTCTGTTACCCTGACTTCTCCTAATGTGTGCAGCTTTTGATGTGTGTGGATTATCCAACATCAGCAGGCTATTTAGAAAGTGAATGAAGATTGTTACATCCTTGATAAACTTTCGGATTCATAATATATACAGTATTTTTTCGGACTTGGTTGTCTCCAAAATAATGCATGTGTTTTAATCACTTTTTTGGGGATATTATACCTTTGTCAATAGTTTTTTCACAATTTTTTCACCCCCTTTTTTTATTATTGGATCATTAAGTATAAATATTTTTTGATAGGAATTCACGTTTTTTTCACTGAATTTAACCTATTGGTTCACATAGAGATGTCTGTTAAGTCATATTATTCATATTGATCATTTATTCACCCACATTTTTTGCACATCTTTTTTCGTTTATATGTATTGTCTATGGATTAAGTATTTAATTATTTAAAGATTGCTGCATTATTGTTGGATCACTTAAGATATGTTTTAAGTACACCACATGATTTTTGTCACATGATTTTTATCAAGTGATTGGGTGAGCGCAGAATTTATTTATTATATATATAGTTTGTTGGCTTACCTAATGACATGGGTAAACTTTCAGGTACCAACACCAATGGAGGATTATTTATTTGAATGGCAGCTTATATAGCATTGTCGACCTGCCACAAGAACTCCTTTACAAAACACATAACTGTCAGGATCAACAGGTTATTGCTTTTTTCTCAGAGAAACACTTTAATAACTCAAGGACCTGAAGCATTGAACCAGTGAAGTCTGGAAAGTTTTTCACATTTAGTCTAGGTCAGAAGCTTGGTGGGTTGTAAAGCAAGCATCAGGATGATGGTTCCTGAGTTTGCTTAAGTTAAGAAAAAGTCAGCAATTGCAGCTTTCATATTTCTATTTTCACATACTAACTTTAAATATGGAGATTTGTAGATTAGGATCTAGAGTTAACTTCATATTTCATAGCATAACAATATCCAACAACACCAGCACAGTGATAATAGATCCCTAGAAATACAATATTTGATCCCAACACCATGATATTATCTCCAAGCACCATAAAAATATCCACCGCCAGTATAATATTTCCTACCAGCAAAAATGTGTCACCTAGAAATGTACTGACTACAACACCAAAACACTCATATTAGCCAGTATTATATCTCTCCACCAGCAGCATAATAAAATCCTCTAGCAATATAAAGTTAGGACCTAATGTGTAAATATTTTTCCATTACACAATGGAAAAAATTTTTAAGCAGCTTAAGCTGGCCATACTTTCTTAAAAATCAGAGATGTATGCTTTACAAATTATTATTATACAGCGCCAACAGTGTTTGCAGCACAGTTACAATACAATAAAATACAAGAGGGTTAAGAGGGCCCTGTTCTAAAGAGCTTATAATCGAATAGGGTGGGGAACGTGGTACAAAAGATAATAACTGTGGGGTATGAGCTGATGGAAGAGTTAAAAGTTCAGTTGTTAGTTGGAGGCATAATGAGTTTTCTGGGATCGCCTAAAGGTGGCCAGAGTAGGAGATAGCTGGACAGATTGTGGCAGAGCGTTCCAGATCCCCTTTGTTTATCAGAAATGGGGAAGTACCAGAAGAATAAGAAAACTTGTCACATGATGACAGCTCATGTGATCAAACTCTTCTCCTATCAGAAGTGTTCCCTACAGGACATCAGAGGCTCCACACTACATAAAACAAAAAATTCAAGAACAGTGTGATCTAATCACTAATATGTTCAGCACTGCATGCATATTGGTATTTATTCTTTATTTTAAATAGGTCTCTTAATTATATACTTGATTATCTGTTCACAAGTGTGTGAATGATTAAAGTTGGAAGCATGAAGTGAAAAAAATCACTTGAATCTATATAAAAGAAAATAGAATCACGCTAAACCTGTGAATCAAAAGTGTAAATCATAAACTGATCAATGAAAAACACCAATGTGAAGCAAATAAGGAATCATATATGAATCATATAAATTGAGTGAGAAAATATATGTAAAAAATTCCTTAAAAAGCATATATGAAAAAACATGAAAAACGTATATAAAGTCCTTCAATGTCCAGAAAAGACTAAAAAGTCTGTGTGTATTAAATAAATATGACATCCACCCGTGCAGAGCTTAATGAATAAAGTCCATCCATATATGAAAAGACCTCTCCAAACGCTAATGGAAAAAGAAACCATGCTGAATCCACCACCACTTTAGAAGGAATCACTTCTTACCAGATATCCGTGATCCCCCGATACAGAGAATCAAGGAAAGCGTGTAGTAAAAGCACACCTTCTTTCCAAAGCGCACAAGCGCGCTCACCACTCTTCAGATCACCTCATTGACATTCAAACCCGTGGATAAATACACGTGGCACATAAAAAACATAAATGCTCCGATAGTGTAAAACCTTTAGATTTATTTAACCACTTCAATACCATGCACTTATACACCTTCCTGCCCAAGCCCATTTTGAGCTTTCAGCGCTGTCGCAATTTGAATGACAATTGCGCGGTCATGCAACACTGTACCCAAACAATTTTTTTATCATTTTGTTCCCACAAATAGAGCTCTCTTTCGGTGGTACTTGATCGCCTCTGCGATTTTTATTTTTTGCATAACAAATAAAAAAATAGTGAAAATTTTGAAAAAAAATAAGTTTTTCTTTGTTTCTGTTAATTTTTTTTGTAAATAAGTACCTTTTCTACTTCAATGATGGGCACTGATAAGGCGGCACTAACGGGCACCGATAAGGCGACACTGATGGGCACCGATGAGGTGGCACCAATGAGGTGGCACCGATGAGGTGGCACTGATGATGGGCACTGATGGGCACTGATAGGCGGCACTGATGGGCACTGATAGGCGGCACTGATGGGCACTGATATGTGGCACTGGTATGCGGCACTGATGGGCACTCATAGGCGGCACTGATGGGCACTCATAGGCGGCACTGATGGATACTTATGGGTGGCACTGATAGGTGGCACGGACGGGCACTGATAGGTGGGCACTTATGGGCACAGATGGGCATGGATGGGCACTGATAGGTGGCACTGATGGACACTGGTAGGTGGCACTGATGACTGGTGGCTGCCATTGCTGGGCATCATGCATTTTTTGTTGTGCCATTATGGTGCCAATCAGTGCCCATTTGTGGGCACTGATTGGCATATATTTTTTATCTATTTGTGCATGTGGATGGCCATGGGGGACTTACCTGGCCATCCACATGCTTGGGGCTTCCCTGGTGGTCCTGGGGGGCTTCCCTGGTGGTCCAGTGTGGGTATCCGAGGGGGGGCTGCGCTGATAAACAATCAGCGCGAACCCCCCCTGTCAGGAGAGCCGCCGATCGGCTCTCCTCTACTCACGTCTGTCAGACGCGAGTGAGGAAGAGCCGATCAACGGCTCTTCCTGTTTACATCGTGATCAGCCGTGATTGGACACGGCTGATCACGTGGTAAAAAGCCTCCGCCGGAGGCTCTTTACCGAGATCAGTGCAGCGGTGTGTCAGACTGACACACCGCTCCACCGCTCGCCGCTATGCGGGCCCCCCGGGCGCGCGCCGGCTGTTATCCTGCAGGATGTCATATGACGTCCAGTGTGGATAACACAACCACTTCCCGGACGTCAATATGCTATTGACTGGGCGGGAAGTGGTTAAAAAGTAAAACAAAGTATTGCATATAGAATCGTTACATCAGTAAAAGCCTGAAGTCTGATGTGCCAGCCGGCGCACAATCAGACAAACCCGTCCTTCTGGGTATACGAACAGTAACACGAGGTGACGTCAGCGCGTCGCTCCGGATATCTGGTAAGAAGTGATTCCTTCTAAAGTGGTGCTGAATTCAGCACGGTTTATTTTCCATTAGCGTTTGGAGAGGTCTTTTCATATATGGATGGACTTGATTCATTAAGCTCTGCACAGGTGGATGTCATATTTATTTAATATCATTCCCCATCAGCCTATTAGCCTATCAGTCCCCATCAGTGCCCATCAGTGCTGCCTATCAGTGTCACCCATAAGTACCCATCAGTGCAGCCTTTCAGTGCCCATCAGTGTCGCCTATTAGTGCCCATCAGTGCCCACCAGTGCCCACCAGTGTCACCCATGAGTGCCCACATCAGTGCTGCCTATCAAAGCCCATCAGTGCTGCATATCAGTGCCCCCCATCAGTGCCGCCTATCAGTGCCCATCAGTGCCGCTTGTCAGTGCCCATCGTCAGTGCCACCTAATTGGCGCCACCTCATCGGTGTTGCCTTATCAGTGCCCGTCAGTGCCGCCTTATCAGTGCCCATCAGTGAAGGAAAAAACATACTTATTTACAAAATTTTATTAACCGAAACAAACAAAAAAACTTTTATTTTTCAACATTTTCTGTATTTTTTTTTAATTTGTTTAGCAAAAAATAAAAACCGCAGAGGTGATCAAATACAACCAAAAGAAAGCTCTATTTGTGGGAACAAAATGATAACATTTTTGTTTGGGTACAGTGTAGCATGACCGCGCAATTGTCATTTAAACAGCGACAGCGCTGAAAGATGAAAATTGGCTTGGGCAGGAAGGTGTTTAAATGCCCTGTATGGAAGTGGTTAAAAAAAAAACATAAAAATAGAAAGCCACCCACATGGAATAAGACCAGACGTGAGCATATATAATTTTAAAAAGTTTGTATCTACAATCGACAGGGCGGATGGCAATGGATTGGATCCCTCAATGTAAGCCTGTATGTCAATCTTCTCTCTCTCTCTCAGTGCTGTGACGTCAGGCCTCGGCCAAGTTGACAATACAGGCTTACGTTGAAGGATCTTAAAATGTTTTTTGTTGTGTTAAAAACACAAAGGTGTGTGTTAATAACATAGTCATTGTCATCCTTATTCAAGGAGGCATCATAGAGGTTGGCAAAGAAGGAAAAATATATGTATATAATACAGAGAAAAAAAAATTGCAAGAAACAGAAGTGGATCAATTTTTTTTTCAATTAAAGTTATACTTCCAAAATAGGGGACTAATTAAAAATAGTTTTATTCATAAATTAAATAAACAGTAGAATGTAAAAATGTTTATTCATAATAATGAGTTATATGCCACTCATAGTTTAGTTTGAAAAATATGCAGCGGGAAAACACATGCATTACCTTGGGAATAAATTGTCATTTTTGGGGGGGTTTTGGTACCAGTACCAATACGCATTGAGGGCCTACAAAAAAAAATGTCTCCATACAAAAAATGTATTCACATCAATGTGAATGGGCCCTATATTTTATTTCGTGAAACCTAACATGGGTACAAATAGGGTTCAGATACCATTTTGTCCAATGTTGGTAGTGCTCAATAATTAGATGTTTCAGTGACCATAAGGAATAGGAGTGATCCATTAACCACCCTTTGGCCATTACAGTTGTAAGCAAAGTAATTTCATAAAAAAAAAAAAAAAAAAAGTTCAATAATTTGAATAATTCAATAGAGCTCCATCATGTCTTTTTAAGATTTTTATGGCTATACATGTAAAAGTGACCAGCTTAATATAAGCAATCTTATCAATATGTGTTACTATAGTAAAATCTATACAGGGTTAAGGCCTTTGCGTATTGTGGCTTTTTCTATCCCACTGTTTAGAAGCGGCAGTTTTTTGCTTTATATAGTGATTTTTTTGTTCGCCTTTATTGTTTTTTTGCTCATGAAAATTATTATTTTTTTCGCTTAAAATAGTATGATTTGTTAAGGCTTACAGGTGCCTATCCTTTCATACAAAGTGTACATTTTAATGATAGATCCATTTTAAAATGTGTAAGTTCCCCTAAATGATTTCAATTTATAAATAACCACCAAACTAGTTATTTTCATTTAGCATGACTGTAAACTAAAATTTCCTTTATACATAATCTGAATAAAAACACATGTTCATAAAGGCAATCGTACGCACTGCATTAAATATAGAAAGCTACTTTTAAGACGCCAGAAATATCTGATAGAAACTTCCTGTGTGAGATATGTGACTACTCTCTTTAAGTGTGACTTTTCCATCTTTAGCAGTTTCAGAATCCCATTAAGGGAATGAAGGTGCTACATTAAGTCAATAATGTAGAAGTTTAAGCTTCTAATGGGTAGGTTATCTAATAAATTGTGCACATTAAAAAAAAAAAAAAAAACATTACGGTTACACAAAAAAGGAAGACAAAGTTAATGGGTCTTTGGATTTTTCTTTAGAACAAAATGACTGATAAAAATAGCCTGAATCTGTGGATCTATAAGAAGCAGCTCTGTAAATGTACTTCGAATAAGAAGGATGCATCCTATACACACATTAAAATCTCTGAAGTTTATAGCAATTAGGGAAGAGTAAATATGCCAGTGTTCATCAAATTCTGCTTGAAATTCACGAAGCATCAAACCACATTGATGCAAAATTTTGCTCATTTTCAAAGTTGACAGCCTATTGTCAAAAAAAGGGTATGGAGAGCTTGGTACTTAGCTGGTGGCAGAGCAGTGAGCAAGCACTTGAATACAGTGGGTGGTGAATAGAAAGAGACAAAGCAGGTTATATTGTGCAATATAAATTTAAAAGAAGAGACAATAGCCACATACATTTTTCAATGGCTGGATGTTCAATAATTAGTTAGCTTGCAAAATAAGAGAGAAAAAGAGATGGGACGGATTATATTTGAGAGACACTGGCCACATATATTGCAGCGTGGCTTGAATACGCAGCTCAAGATGGCAGTAGGCCTCACCCCCAAGTATGGTGGTCTGTGTCTGACCTTGTCCAAGCTCTTTGCTCTGCAACCCTCTCCCCTATGTAAACTAGTCCAAATTTCCTAGTCTGGGTTGCACCCAAAATTCCCCCTATGCTCCAAATCCTAATGCCACCTTGCCAAAACTGCCATATTTACAGTTGTTCCCAGCTTTACATGAGTTTATGGCCTGTGTTACACTACAGTGTCAGGAACCCAGCCGCTATTATGTCACCTAGAAGGCAATTTCTGCCTTCCAGTAGCATGTGGAATGAAATAAGGCAATGAGAGGCAGAGGGGGAATATGGGGATGAGGAGTTGGATGGTTGGAGTGCTAACAGTACAAAGGAGACCATGGTACAGGTGAAGGAAATCACCCTTTTTCTAACTCAGGGGAAGAACAGAAAGTAGCAAATGGGAAGGGAGAGATTCTATGGTCAGGGAAAATGGTAGGCAGCAGTAAAAAGTTTGGCACAGAATTCTACGGCCATAGGCTGCTTGCCCTTCCTTTAATCTTCCTTCAATGTACAAACATATGAGAGCATTCTGGAGATTATACCCTATACAACCTTTTGATACATTTTATTTTTTACATATGTACAAAATTTGTATTCTTATTTTTTCCTGCTTATGCCCCATACACACGTTCGTTTTTCATGCCGTTAAAAATGCTATTTTTAAAAATGGGCATTAAAACCGATCGTGTGTATGCTCCAGAGCATTTTTAACGACGTGAAAAACGGGCATTAAAAATTTCGAACATGCTCTATTTTTTCACGTCGTTTTTCATGTCGTTTTTTTTTAACGACGTGAAAAACGATAGTGTGTATGCTTTTACGAGGTGAAAAAAATGCGCATGCTCAGAATCAAGTATGAGACGGGAGCGCACGTTCTGGTAAAACTAGCATTCGTAATGGAGATAGCACATTTGTCACGCTGTAACGGACTGAAAAGCACGAGGCTGAAAAGCGCGAATCTTCGCTCAACAAACTTTACTAACATGAAGGGTGGCGCCATCCGAATGGAACTTCCCCTTTATAGTGCCGTCGTACGTGTTGTACGTCACTGCGCATTGCTTGAACGTTTTTTAAAATGATCGTGTGTACGCAAGACAGGCTTGAGAGGAAACATGAAAAAAAACGACGAGAAAAACGTTGGTTTAAAAAATGGCATGAAAAACGATCGTGTGTACGCCGCATAAGGCAATCCCAGTCCTGGTTAGGCACACAGGCAGGAAAGGTTCAGTTGTAGCCAAAACACTAATGAGCGATCATATTCAGATACTAAATGCTATGTATATAATGTAGCAAACACTTTTTCTAAAACATGCATCTGTGCTATAAGAAAATACAATTCTCCAACATGAGTAAATAACCATGTAAAAATAAGGCTCCATGTACACTGAAGCTGATAAACTGCAGTTTATTGCGTTTTGGTGTTTTTTTAAAAAGCCCATTAACTGCACTCTATGTTAGCCTATGTGTTCATGTACACATAACGTTTTTAGCTTTAATGAGCAGTGGAGTTAATGGGCTTTTTTCTGAAAGCAAGAAATTTGCATTCAAAGTGCAGTTTTTCTGCAGAAAAAAACGCAAAACGCCGAAAAATTTTCATAAACGCTCATAAACGCTCAAATACGCTGGCCGCAAGCTTTTTTTGCGTTTTTTGGTCCATTGAAAAAAAAAAAAAGCTAAAAAACGCTACACTGAAAAACGCTAATAAAAGCAAGCTTTTTCTGCTGCTTTAACCACCTCCCTACTGGGCACTAAAACCCCCTTCCTGCCCAAGCCATTTTTCAGCCTTCAGCACAGTCACAGTTTGAATGACAATTGCGCGGTCGTGCGACGTGGCTCCCAAACAAAATTTGCGTCCTTTTTTTCCCACAAATAGAGCTTTCTTTTGGTGGTATTTAATCACCTCTGCGGTTTTTATTTTTTGCGCTATAAACAAAAGAAGAGCGTCCAGTTTGGAAAAAAAACACAATATTTTTTACTTTTTGCTATAATAAATACCCATTTTTTTTTCAATTAAAATTTTCCTCAGTTTAGGCCGATACGTATTCTTCTACATATTTTTGGTATAAAAAAAAATCGCAATAAGCGCATATTGATTGGTTTGCGCAAAAGTTATAGCGTCTACAAAATAGGGGATAGTTTTATAGCATTTTTTTATTTTTTTTTATTTTTTTATTAGTAATGGCGGCGATCTGCGATTTTTATTGTGACTGCGATATTGTGGCGGACACATCGGACACTTTTGACACATTTTTGGTACCATTTACATTTATACAGCGATCCCTGCTATAAAAATGCATTGATTACTGTATAAATGTGACTGGCAGGGAAGGGGTTAACCACTAGGGGGCGGGAAGGGGTTAAATATGTTCCCTCGATGTGTTCTAAATGTGGGGGGAGGGGACTGACTGGGCGAGGTGACCGATGGTTGTCCCTATGTACAAGGGACACACCATCAGCCTCCTCTCCCTCACAGGACGTGGATCTGTGTGTTTACACACACAGATCCACTTTCCTGCTTGGTTCCCGGGCAATCGCGGGTGCCCGGCGGCAATCGCGGCCGCCGGGCACGCGCACCGGGTCCTTGGTAACGCGGCGGGCGCGCGCACGCGCTGCCGGCGGCGCGCGCGCGATCCCCCTCCTTCTGAAGGACGTTCAGGAACGTCCACTCAGAAGGAGAGAGCACCCACCCGGCCGTATATGTACAGTGGCCGAGTGGGAAGTAGTTAAAAACAACCGTTTTTGAGCTTCTGTGTACATGGAGCCTAAGTATCCTTATTTATGTTACTGATAAAAGGTTTTGTTATACAAATAGCAATATTCAACATATGTAATATAATGTATCAATAAAGTGAATTCTGCAAAAGTCTCTGTGTCTACTTTAAGTGTTTGTAAACTTAAAAAAAAACTAAGATCCTCATTCTTTAAGATCCTGTTCCTGCTTGTGCTATGCAATTTTTCTCTTCCTAACTGGTAATAAACCTAGTTGATCCTGCCAGTTCCTGTGTCCCCCTGCCTCTGCTGACCACGATAATCATGGCTGCTGAGCCTTGATTACCATGGTCAGGTTACATGCCTTCGTCATCTGCAGCCCTTGTCTCTCCTAAATACCGTTTCTGACACGGCAGCTGTGCAATCACGTGATCCCCCTGTGCTGGCTGGCCCTGATCTGTATTATCTGCATTAGATACATGTAAAGTCAGCAAAATGTAAAAAAAAAATTACTTCAAGTCAAGTCTGGTATGGATTTTAAGGGGAACCCTGTGCCAAATTTTAAAAAAATGGCGTTGGGGCCCCCCTCAAAATTCATACCAGACCCTGTGCCAATTTAAAAAAAAATTGGCACAGGGTTCCCCTTAATATCCATACCAGACCTGAAGGGCCTGGTATGGAATTTGGGGGGAACCCCACGCAATTTGTTTTTTAATTTTGGTTCGGGGTTCCCCTTAATATTCATACCAGACCCAAAGGGCCTGGTAATGGACTGGGGGGGGGGGGACCCATGCCATTTTTTTCAATGACTTTTATCTGTATTTCCGGGTTCCGACAATTCGTTATAGCTGCGAGTAGTTACTTTTTTTCCTTTAGAAATGTAATTTTGTGCAGGGACTGTTCTAAACACAGGAAAAATTAGCCACTTTACAGGCATACTATAGACACCCCCAGGTACGAAATACGCATTAATAAATTCACTGCTCCCGAAAAACTTCAGTTTTTAAAACTTTTTTTTGTATTGATACATGTCCCCTGCGGCAGGACCCAGGTCCGCAAACACTTTTTATGACAATAACTTGCATATTAACCTTTAAAATTAGCACTTTTGATTTTTCACGTTCGTGTCCTATAGCCTTTAACGGTGTTCGCGTGTTCGAACTAATTTTTTGCCTGTTCGCATGTTCTGCTGTGAACCAAACCGTGGGGTGTTCGGCTCATCCCTAGTTGTGAGAGTGGCTTCACTTTATATTTATATTGCACAGTGATGGAGTGTATAATTCAAGAGTATTAATCACACAAGACTGGAATGTACAATTTGGAGAATTTTAAAGATACACAGATACTTTTGTAGGATTTTTTTTTTAAATATAGAAAACATTTTAGCATTCACAGACAGAAAGGTACAGATTATTAGTTATTTATTTATGTAAGTATTGTATTTTGTATCACACAAACCTGTTTTAGAGAAGGGGTGCACTACATCATTTATGTAATATTGTGTTTTTAAGTTTTTTTTGACACTTGGATATTTATCAGGGGACTGCCACCACCAGAACCCACCGGTCAGCATTCGCATTCATTGGCTGCGAGCATTGATTGGATGTCAATCAACAGAGGACAGACATTGCGGTGGGCTTCTGTCAGACAGGCTGCGGTACACACACGGGCCAAAGGTCAGGAAAATTTATCTGACCTAGATCACAGAGGACTACCCAACTCCCACTTCAGATGTTACTGATAAAATCAACAACACATACGTTAAATATGTTTAACTAAGAAAAGACAAAACATTTTATGGATATATGGGGATGTGCCTGAGTACTGTTCTCTGTGTGATATGCACTCCTGAGCTCTGCACTATCTACACTTTGCTATACATTTCATACTCGTGATCCTATATGATGGGCTATATATGACAAACTCCTGACCAATGCTATATTTTATGCCGCGTACACACGATCATTATTCACATCGGTTAAAAAAACGCCGTGAATAATGTCATTAAAAACGAGGGAACGGCTTGTTCCCCACACACGGTCGTTTTTCATGTCGTTTTTTCTCTTGTCGAGAAAAACGACCGTCTGTGGGCTCCGTGGCAGTGTTTCTGCCGCGGGAAACTCGTCGAAAAAAACGGCAAAAAGCCCACAGACGATCATTTTTCTCGTCGAAAGGAAAAAATTTTGTTTTTCTCGACGAGAAAAACGGCCGTGTGTACGCGGCATAACATTACATTCTTCTGACCAAAGTGTTAATTGTCTCAAAAGTGGTTAGTTGCTAAGTAGTCACTGACTATTTTATAATAAAACAACAATATTGGCGCTACAGGTTCAAAAAGACAGTAAATATATGAAAGTTTACCAAACAAGTCCTTTAAGCTGTGTGACGAGCTTGAATGTGAGTTGTAACAGTCCAAGAGATAACTGGGCAGCCTTACTGGGGGAGCCGAAGCCGGACTCCAAACATATGTACAAGAAATAGAACAAAAACAAATAGGCGCCACTTAGTTAAAACTGTTTTTACGAGGGAGTGTTTGAATCCTATAAGGATGAGGAAGGTGATCTGGGTGGGATTTTTATTAGACTTAAAAATCTTATGATATCTGAGAACCACACTAAATGGGATATCGCCTACCTGGAGACCTACATCAAACAAACCATGGTCCCTAGAAGTCTCCGTTGGGATGTAGCCCCCCAAAAAGGGGACACTGATTTAGAAAACTGGTTCAAATATTTCAATCAGGCAGGGTTATCTTTCCTCCGATTTTTGGTCGATGGGAAGGCTACCAAGCTAGTGAAATTAGATGAGGAGATTAAACTCATCAGAGAGAAATTGAATCCAGTTAAGGATAGTGATGAATACAGGGAAAAATCTCAAGGTTTACTTAAAACTCTTGAAAAAGAGGATAAAGATCAACGTATAAAAAAGAAAAAAAAGTATAATAGGGACCTTGCAGACTACCATGGCAATATAGTTTTTAATTGGCAGAAAAAACTATTGGAGGAGGAAGCCATTAGGAATAGTGGGGAAATGGATACCCTGGGCCCAATGGTACCAATCCCAAGCATCAAAGGCCAAGCCCCAGTGCCCTCTGGAGGCCCTAGAAGAGGTCCATTGAATAAAAATATGGGCCAACACCCCTATCCGTCACCAAGACGAGGGATGGGTGGATCCAGGGGAGGATCAATGCCATTTAACCAGGATGCCCCCCAATGGCCCTCCAGGCCAGGTCAGGTGAGTGGTTATGGCAATAGCTCTTCTTCACATCATTACGAGCCTCCGACGAGACCAAGGGGTAAGAACCCCCGAGGGGGTGGGGGTCATGGGAACCAGAGAGGGGGAGGCCCTTATATTCAACATTCAGAGAGCTGGAGGCGGGAACCCGAGTTTGGCTCTCAATCTCCCTCTTATTTCCAGAGGGAGGGAGCTTCTGGGTGGGATTATAGTGTCCCTGTCCAGAATTCCTTTTTCCCTTTGAGGGATATAGATGGGCTAAGCGGGACCCAACCATAGTCCATTGTTTCATCAATCTCAAACCGGACTCTCACTACCCCCCCGAGGCTCAGGAGGGCCGAATGGATGTAATAATTGGGGTTTTCACAAACCCGCTCAAGAGGTAAAAAGATTAGGCGAAAGAGGAGAGGAACCAGAGGGGGGAGGCGGTCGAGAACAACAAAAAAGACCCAAGGTTTAACAGGGCAGGGTATTTTTAATTTAAGCAAGCAGGTTCTAACAGAACCTGAAAAACTTCTCCTAGATCAGGGCCTTAAATTTGCGCCCCCTAAGGGTTTGGACAAATTTCACACCTACATGGACATTCATAGGTTCATTAGGAAGCTAAATATTAAAAGGTATATGGCAGGGACTACCAGTACTGAGCAGGTTGTTTCAAATAATTACGTTCATTCTGGGCTGGCTAATGCGTCCCTGTTTAACCCTCCTGGAGTTTTGGCTCCCTCCCTTAAGATTTTCAGAGATGTCCTATTAAGGGACTTGGATCAAATGGAGGTTAAAAAGGCGAGATTGAATAAGACTCTACAGGAGGGGTTGGACTCTCTTTGTGGGAATAAAGAATTGGTGATTAGACCCGCCGATAAGGGGGGAGGGATCGTTATCCTAGATAGAGAGGACTATATGCTTGAGTTGCATAAAATAGTGGACGATATCTCTACCTACACTATGTTGCCTTCTGACCCAAAGTTAAAATATGTCAGGGAATTGGAACTTCTGGTGTCTAAGGGGTTCTATGAGGGGATTCTTACCCCCAAAGAGAGGTTGTTTCTGATTCCAAAGGCCCCTCGCACACCTACCATCTACTACTTACCTAAATTGCATAAGAATCCTGTCTGCCCCCCGGGACGTCCCATAGTGAGTGGGATTGATTCCATCACGTCCCGGGTGGGCAGATATATTGATTTCTTTTTGCAGCCCTTGGTACGGAATATTCCATCATATACCAAGGATTCAAGACACGTCATGAATCTCTTGGCAGGGATTACACCCAAGGAGGGTATGTGGATGGCTACAGTGGACGTTACGTCCTTATATACCATCATCCCTCACGAGCTGGGATTTGAGGCTGTACGTTTTTATTTGGATAGAGATTCAGGTCTCCCATTCCAGCAGATTGAATTTTTGTTGGCCCTTTTGGAATTCGCTGCGGCTTCGAATTATTTTTGGTTCAATGGCAATTTTTACAGGCAGACCACCGGTGTGGCCATGGGGGCCAAGTATGCCCCAAGTCTGGCGAATCTTTTTATGGCCAGATGGGAGGAGGATGTCATCTATTCCAGGGCTAGACCCCAGGTAGCCCTTTGGGCTAGGTATATTGATGACATCCTCCTCCTATGGGATGGGTCACAAGAGGGCCTAATTGACTTTATGTCTTCTCTGAATAACAACCAGAGAAACATAGAGTTGAAATATGAGATCAGCCAGACAGAAATTCACTTTTTAGATCTACGGATAACTATTAGAGGGGATAAATTTGCAACTTCCACGTTCTTTAAAGAAACGGACAGGAACTCCTTTATTCCCGTCGGGAGTTGCCATCACCCCTCATGGCTCAGAGCGGTTCCAAAGAGCCAATATTTAAGGCTCCGTAGGAACTGCTCTGACGACCAAGAATTTTTAAAGCAGGCTGAGGTTTTGACAGGCCGGTTTCTAGAAAAGGGGTATGAGGTGGATGCCCTACAAGAATCTTTGGATTCGGTTAAGAATACCAGAAGGGATAACTTGTTGGTGGAAAGAGGACCACGAGAGGGCGGACAATTTCCACCTGGAGTACCCTTTATCACCACCTATTCCATCCAGCATAAGGCTATAAAACAGCTAATAGGAAAACATTGGCACATTGTGGCCAATGATAATGTGCTGAAAGATGTACTTCCGGATAGGCCTAGGGTGATTTTTAGAGGAGTACAATCTTTAAAAAATCGCATTGCTCCTGGGGTTATAAACCCCCCTAGTAATGGGAGGGGCTTTTTTGATCAACTCACAGGGTACTATCAATGTAGGAGATGCAGAGTGTGTGCCTTGAATTCCAACCGTGTTAGGCGAACGACCACATTTATTTCCACCGCTACAAGGCTACAGCATGTCATTAAACCCTGTATCACATGTGCCTCCACCGGTGTTGTGTATTTACTGCAGTGCCCATGTGGCCTGCAGTATGTGGGACGGACAAAACGCCCACTTCAGGTGCGACTCAATGAGCACATAACAAACATTCTAACAGGGTTTAAGAACCACTCTGTGTCAAAACATTATTTGCTCAAGCACGACAGAAACCCCTCAAATACCCTTTTCTTGGGGATAGATAAATTCAAACCTAACTGGAGGGGGAGTAATCTTGTTAGGGACATTTCTAGACTAGAAATGGCCTGGATCCACCGTTTGAAGACCTACTCGCCCTATGGGCTAAACATAGATACTGATGTGAATGCGTTTATTAATAATGCCTAGAAATATCTACTATGTAAACCCAATGTGTGATATACGGTGGAAGCCTTGTAACATTTGGGGTAATGTTCACCATTGGTGTACATAAATTTTATTAATTCTTATTAATTTTTATTATTTAAAGGTAATTATCATCACACACTGATAGTTATCTTGCACTTAAATTTGATTATAAACTCATCAAATATATTTAAATAATTCCCCTTTTTTCTCATTCTTCTTGAGATCAAATAGGGGTCTTTCTTCCTTTTGGGATTCTAATTTATGCGTTTTGGGGGAGTGGGGTTGAACATAAAATAAATGTTTAATTATTTATATGGTAATGACATTATGGGTTTTGCCATTGGATGTCTTTTCCCTTTTTTTTTTTTCTTTCTTCACATTAGTTTACACAGAATATTGCCAATATTCTTGTTTAAATAGCAATTAAAAATTAAAAATGTACAGATTAATTTCAGGTTAATGTCACTTTCTGGTTTCGCCACTAGAGGTCACCCTCACGTTGATTTTCCAAATGTGTGTAAAAATAATATTTATGCGCACTAATGTGTATATTTTTACATTTTTACATTATGCACAATTTACAACTAGTAATTATCTTTCCTTAAATTAGATATCTGTTTAATTACCGTGAGCTTACCCGTATGGGTATCTACTTCCGGGATTAATCACGGCCCAGGCCAAAAAACTAAACCATTTTCTGCCCGCAGGATAAGTCCTGTGTTTTCGTCTAGATGAGCGTTTTAGCTGCAAATAGTCCCCCTTATATGTAGGTTTGTGAAGTGGGGCAACCAGCTTTAAATATATGGGCATATTTGCCCACAACTAAGATGGCCGAACCGTGTACTTCACATTGTGGTCCGGCCTCTCTTAAGCGTGGTGCGTCTCTGTAGCGCCCACTCCTATTGAAAACGTCCATTGAATGACGAAACGCGTCTAGGAGGACGCTCAGTGACGTCACCACGTTCGAGGAGTGAGGCTTCCGACATGCCGGCCGGCATTTTACTGTTTACATGCTGATTTTACTTTGTGAGTATGACCTATATTTTTTAATAAATCTAATACCATACGGAATTACGCTATTGGCCTGCCCTTTTCTATTCCATGCTGGGTGTATGATTTGGATACTGTGTGTACGGACCATCCGAATGAGACTATTGGCTGAGGAAGGGACGTTTTGCATCACCAAAGGCTGCAGCTGGGTCAAAGGTCCAATGCCATTAACCGCTTGGCTTCTGGTAAGCTGCTCCCCCTCTCTTTGGTGGTGGATTCTTCACGGCTTGCTTTGAGTAATCACGGTGGTGTGAAGTTTGGGGTTACCCTTAATGACCTATGGACTAATTTAGATGATTGGTTAAATGCCACTGGACTATTTTGGTGTGATGCCTGATAGATTTCCATATACATTTAAATAAGCTCCGAATTCCTAATAGACTTTGGTTAAAAGTGGCGCAGTTTTTTCTTTGTTTATTGTTTGAGGTGTTGTCACACTATTTCTGCTGCCTAATGTTCAGAAGTTTTTTAACTGTTTGCTAGCGCAGTTGTTACCTTTTATATGTTATGGGTATGAAAATGTTGTTGTTTTATTTAACCATGCCCCTTTAAGCACCTCCCTCTGTCAAAGTCTTTGTAAAGGATTTTCTTTTTAAATAAAACACGTCATACTAACTTGTTCTAAGCAATGGTTTTGCACAGAGCAGCCATGATCCTTCTCTTCTCTGGTCCTCCTGCTGGCGCTCTTGGTCCCTGTTCCTTGCCAAGTGCCCCTATAGCAAGCGGCTCATGTGTGCTCCCTCCAAACCCCACTCTGTGTGCCCATAAGACACAGAGGGGCTGATTTTCAAAACGTTTGCACCATGAGTATCCGCGCAATTGCTGTTTTGGTATTTACAATACATTAGCGCCGGTAGCGCAGCCCTATTTCCCATTTACTATAGTGTTGTCGGCGGACGGGAGGAGGCACTCAGTGCGCCACTATGGACCTGGCGCACGGCATGTTAAAATCTAAATATAAAGAAGCTGGAAGTGAGAATATAATGGGGGGGATGTGGGGTGATGTGAGGAAGTGTAGTGACACCTGCCCAAATAACTAATATGCCCAAAATAGAGTGAGAAAGTAACTTTTTCAAAACCAGCCCGCTGCGCCGGCAAGTACGATTCGAGCTGCGGGAGGTTTTTTTGAGCTCAGCGCGGGAATTTTCCTTGTTTCCTTGCGCCAAGACACTGCGCCGGCAAAATCTTAGTAAATGTCAAGTCACGTAAACCAATTTGCAGAAGTTGAACAGGCGCAGCTCTGAACTTGCCAAGGCGCCTGCAAAATGAAATTTCTAAAGGAAAAAAAAAGGCAATTAAAAGCACCCGCGGCTGTAATGAATTGTCGGCTCCCGCCAATATAGAGAAAAGTCATTGAAAGTCTTTGATAACAAAAACAAAAAAGCGTGGAGGTTCCCCCCAAATTCCATTACCAGGCCCTTCAGGTCTGGATGGATATTAAGGGGAACTCCGCCGCAAATTAAATAAAAAAATGTGTGCGGTTCCCCCCAAATATCCATACCAGGCCCTTCAGATCTGGTGTGGATTTTAAGGGGAACTCCGACCCAAATGTAAAAAAAAATGGCGTGGAGTCCCCCCAAAAATCCACACCAGACCCTTATCCGAGCACGCAACCTGGCAGGCCGCAGGAAAAGAGGGGGGATGAGGGAGCGGCCCCCCCTCCCTCCTGAACCGTACCAGGCCACATGCCCTCAACATGGGGAGGATGTCCCCATGTTGATGGGGACAAGGGCCTCATCCCCACAATCCTTGCCCGGTGGTTGTGGGGGTCTGCGGGCAGGGGGCTTATCGGAATCTGGAAGACCCACCCCCTGTGTGAATTGGTAATGGGGTACAAATGTACCCCTACCATTTCACAAAGAAAGTGTAAAAAATGTTAAAAATGACAAGAGCCGGTTTTTGACAATTCCTTTATTAATGTCTTCTCCTTTCTTCCATCTTTTTCCATCTTCTTCTTTTCTTCTTTTCTCTATTCGGGTTTCTTCCTCCATCTTGTTCTTCATCTTCCTCTTCCTCTTCATCTTCATCTTCCTTCTTCCTTCGGTCTTCTCGTCTGCATCTTGCTCTGGCTTCTTCTTTCTTCTTCGGCCGCTCCATTTGAATTGGAGGTTCCCGCTGTGCGACGCATCAGTTCTTCAGTTCTCCTCTGGGTCCGCTGCCCTGTTAACATTTTTTACACTTTCTTTGTGAAATGGTAGGGGTACATTTGTACCCCATTACCATTTCATACCGGGGGGCCGGGATCTGGGGGTCCCCTTTGTTAAAGGGGTCTTCCAGATTCCAATAAGCCCACCGCCCGCAGACCCCCACAACCACCGGGCAAGGGTTTTTGGGGGGACTCCACACCATTTTTTTTGTTTGGGGTGGAGTTCCCCTTAAAATCCATACCAGATCTGAAGGGCCTGGTATGGATATTTGGGGGAACCGGACGCATTTTTTTTTAAATTTTCGGCAGAGTTCCCCTTAATATCCATTCCAGACCTGAAGGGCCTGGTAATGGAATTTGGGGGGACCCCCACGCTTTTTTTTTTTTGTTATCAAAGACTTTCAATGACTTTTATCTTTAAATAACGGGAACCAGCAATTCATTACAGCCGCGAGTACTTTTAAATTACTACTATTTTACTTTAGAAATTTAATTTTGCTCTGGAACTGTTATAAACATGGAAAACATGTGCTACTTTACAGG
This sequence comes from Rana muscosa, assembly GCA_029206835.1. NCBI lineage: Eukaryota > Metazoa > Chordata > Amphibia > Anura > Ranidae > Rana > Rana muscosa. Next base: position 229,707,201 of record CM055117.1, on the reverse strand, counting down.
CATACTATAGACTCCCCCGGGTATGATATTTAGGGCCAGTTCACACCGGATGCAGTGCAGTGCGTTTTTTTGATGCATGAAAAACGCAAAGAAAGTTGATCACAATAATGCCAATGGCATAGTTCACACCACTGCAGTCCGTTTCAGAAAGGCAAAAAAAATTGGTAATGCTGCATTTTTTAGGTACAGAACTGTACTGGACCGCAGTAAAACACATCAAAAACGCAATGGAACGTACCAAAAACGCACTGGAATGCACCGGAACGCACCTAAATGCACCAAAGACGCACTGCAACACACTTGTCCTAAGTGAAAAGAGGGGGAAAAAAACACTGGACTGCATCAAAAACGCCTCAAAAATGCACTGGAACATGTCAAATACACGCATGCAGAAAAGCACCTGGAACGCATCCAGACTGCGTTTCTATGGTGTGAACTAGGGCCAGTTCACACCATAGAAACGCAATCCGGATGCGTTCCAGGTGCTTTTCTGCATTCACGTTTTTGATGCGTTCCAGTGCATTTTTGGTACGTTTTTGATGCAGTCCAGTGTTTTTTTTTTACCCCTCTTTTTTATTAACCATAGATAAGGGCAAGTGTGTTCCAGTGCGTTTTTGGTGCATTTAGGTGCGTTTCAGTGCGTTTATGATGCGTTTTGCTGCGTTCCAGTACAGTCCAGTGCAGGTAAAATGCAGCATGTTCTACTTTTTTTGTGGAACTGGAACGCACTGGAACAAACACTGCCATTTAGAACCATATAACCAACTTTCCATGCATTTTTGATGCATAAAAAACGCAATGGACTGCATGTGGTGTGAAATGGCCCTTAAGCAATTTGGCATATTTAAAGGCACTTCTCCTTGTTTTGTTTTTGGTGTTGTCCAAATTGGTGACATTGATATATGTCCCTTAGGGTGGGACCTGGGCCCCCATTTTAAGGCCAATAACTAGAAGATAAACCAAGTGGGGACTAGCAAAATTAACATGTCAGTTCCCATAGACTGCAATGGTATTTGTTGGTGGGGGGGGGGTGATTGTCCCATCCCTAATTTTGTAGCATGCTGGATGATGTGCTTAATTTTGGACAGGGGGGGGGTATTTTTTGCTAGCTGCATTTGAGTTCTTCTGAGCATGCCCAGCCTGTTAGATTTTTTTTGGTGCTTTTTGTGTGTGAACAGCACCTGGACATTTCTGGGCATGCTCAGAGAGTGTTTTTATGGGTTAGTAATTGAAGGACATCCTTAACAGGTGTAGCCACTTTGAAGTTCAGTCTCTACATTGGGTGATCTTGCATTTTGGGTGTTCCATGGACTGTGCATGTGTTTTCAATTGCCTCATTAGCACACAAACCTAGGTTATATAAAGCTCACAGATAGCATTCTCTACCTTGCCCTGAAAAGAGGCAAGTGTGTGTGTCTGTGTCTGTGTCTGTCCGGCCGTCCGTCCGGCAAAATGTACATTTTGGTGTCCTTATCGAGTTTGTAACACATGTATTTTATTTGTTATGTCTTTGCAAAACAGATGTTTGGTTTACTTTTGTGGATTGTATTTTTTTGTGTGGGGGAAATGTTCCCCTGAAATAATTTTGATGTTGTTAATGTTTGTCGTTTGTTCACTTTGATTTAATTGTCTGTGCTGCATTATTTAGCCAAATCTTTCTCAAGATGTTGTGAGTCTGTAACTGTTTCAAATTGACCCTGTTTTAATTTTTTTTTATTTTTTTATTTTTATTATTCTTTGTTTTGTTGACCAATAAAATTTGATGCAATGTTTTGAGGTTTGTTTTGCGTTTTCTTTGCAACAAATGTGACAGCTGATTGGCATGTCAAAACAACAGGTGTGATTTGTCTACCCTGGTGCCTTCATGCTAGCATATGCATGTATTGTATTGTGCACTGCCATGGAAAATCACCAGGAAATGAAAAATACAGAGCGGTAAGTATTCAATTTTCCTTTTTTACTGCAGTGGTTCTCAGCCTCAGTCCTCAAGTACCCCCAACAGGACATGTTTTGTGAATTTATCTTATGGAGAATTGCTGTCCAAAATACCAAACCATTGACTGTGATTTAAAGCACATGTGCAAGATGAAGGAAAACCTGCAAACATGGCCTGTTGGGGGTACATGAGAAGCACTGATTTAGAGCACTGCACTTAAAAATAGCTCAAGGCAATACAATTCTAATTGTGGGCATTTTGAGGGAAACAAAGTAAGTGTTAGAACCCCTGCTTGTGTTTTTTTTTTTTGTTGTAGGTTGGGCTTTGTGTCCCCTTTTAGTAAAATTGGCTTCACTTCCTGTCACACAGCTAAACAGGAAGTGAAGGTAAAACCCTACCAATGTCTTTTCTTGGGGACACACAGATCAATCTAACTAGTGTCCCCATTAAGCAAATTGCACTCTAGCACTTTGTTGTGTACACCCCAAATCATTGGGTAGTTTGGGGTTTAGTAAAGACAAATCCACTCTGCAGTAGAAGTGTAGCTGCTGAAAACCTGAGGTATCACTGGTGATTGTAACATCCAATCATGTAAAAGCAAAGATGGTGTTTTTTTTGTTTGCTTGCATGTCTCCCTCGGATATCCAGCAAGTGCACTTGTAGTGCAAAGTAGATTTGCCTTTAGTAAATAAACCCCAAAGTCCAAAATACCTAATAATTTGGGGTGTAACCCGCAAAATGCTGGAGTGCAATGTACATAATGGGGAAAGTATTTAGATTGACCTGTGTGACCCCAAGAAAAGACATTGGTAGGGATTTCCCCTCACTTCCTGTGTGGCTATGTGACAGGAAGTGAATTATTTGGAAGGATAAAGTGGCCAAATTTAGGAGTTGTCTTCACCCTATCAGGGGTGCAGACATCCCCAAAAACTGTCTAGACTTGTAATCCCTCTGCACTCTATCCCCAAGCAAAAATAAGAAAGGATTTCATTTAGTTTAACTTTGCAAAGACACATTCCTAAGTTGAATTGTGATGCATGTCAATGGCCCATTTAGACCCTCTTTAATCACTTGAGATCAGCGCTATAACTGATCGACGGCCACAGCATGGTCCTCAATTGCCGGGAGTCCGTCAATAAACGTCCTCCACTTCGCGCGTGCGCGCTGTGGTCACCGAGTCACCGAGACTCGGGTGATGACAGATCCAAGTAAGGGGCCGATGCCTGCCCTTTACCATGTGATCAGCTGTCAGCCAATGACAGCTGATCACGTGATGTAAACAAAAGCTGGGTAATGGTTTTTGTTTTCTCCTTGTGCTGACAGCGTGAGCATAAAAAAAGCCCATCAGTGCAGTCTCATCAGTGTACATCAATGAAGGTGAAAAATTACCTTTTGTCTAAATTTTCGAAATATTAACCACTTTCCTACCGCCCACCGTCAAATGACATCCTCGGCTTTGTGCGGTGACATCTGAATGATGCCTGCAGTTGATTTGGCCGGCGCCGGATGGGAAGCATAGAGATGACTGGTGACCAGATGGTCACCAGTCATCTCTTTGACCGTCGGAGGCGCGGGCGCGACGTTATGACATCACGCCGGGTTCCCGTTTGTAAACCAAGCCGTGATCTCGGCTGTCAGCATGAGATTGGTGATTTTTTTTGACCGATCTCATGCTTTCCAGCCTGGAGGAGAGATGTGGGGTCTTATTGACCCTGCATCTCTCCATAAAGAGGACCTGTCACAATAGATTCCTATTACAAGGGATGTTTACATTCCTTGTAATAGGAATAAAAGTGATCCAAAAAACAAAAAAGTAAAAAAAATAGTAAGAAATACAAAAAAGTAAAAAACAAAAAAATAAATAATCAAAATAAAGAAAAAACGCCCATGTGCCCGGTAGCTCGCGCTCAGAAGCGCACACGTAAGTCCCGCCCACATATGTAAACGCCGTTCAAACCACACATGTGAGGTATTGCTGCGTGCGTTAGAACGAGTGCAACAATTCTAGCACTAGACCTCCTCTGTAATGAGAAAATGGTAACGTGTAAAAAAAATTAAAGCATCGCCTAGGGAGATTTTTAAGTACTGAAGTTTGGTGTCATTCCATGAGTGTGCGCAATTTTAAAGCGTGACATGTTAGGTATCTATTTACTCAGAATAACAACATATTTCACATTATCCCCTAAAATTGGGCTAACTTTACTGTTTTGTAATTTTTTTACATTCATGAAACCATTTTTTTACCAAAAAAAAGGCGTTTGAAAATTTATTGCGCAAATACCGAGCGAGATAAAAATTTGCAATGATCGCCATCTTATTCCCTAGGGTGTCTGCTAAAAAAACATATATAATGTTTGGGGTTTTGAAGTAATTTTATAGCCATAAATGTATGATTTTTACATGAAGGAGAGAAGTGCCAGAATAGGCCCAGTGCTGAAGTGGTTAAAATATAAAAAACATTTTTTTTAACTCGGTCTTTTGTATTTATAGAAAACAAAAAACCGCAGAGGTGATCAAATATCACCAAAAGAAAGCTCTATTTGTGTGCCAAAATATAATAAATTTTCATTGGGTTACAGTGTTGTATGAGAGCGCAATTGTCATTCAAAGTGCATCAGAGCTGAAATTTGAAAATTGGTCTGGGCAGGAAGGGGGTTTAAGTGGCCAGTGCACAAGTGGTTAATATAAGGCTACATGCACACGGACGTTTTTCCAGCCGCTTGTTTGAGCGTTTTTTGCAGCTTAAAAACGTCTCTCCATGTTGCCTATGGCTTCATGCCCACCATGGCGTTTTTGAGCTGTAAATGGCATAGGCGTTTTTAGGCCCCATGTACACGGGACACTGGTGCAAAGTGTTCAGAACTAAGGTTGAAAGCGGCGTTTAGAAAGGCGCGTTTTGTCGCATTTGCATGCCGCGTTTTACCACATTTGCGTCTATGTGCGTTTAGTTAGGAAACATGATAAGGAGCCGCCCTAAGCTCCAAAAACAGTATTATTAATGATTTCAGCTATTTTGTGAGACCAGAGTGAGTATCAGCAGCTGAGAGAGCAGCAGTGTAGTTGTATTTAGCGTGTCACTTGCCACATCCCTTGCCCCAAGTTGTGGATTGTCCACTTGCCACGTCAGCTGCCCCAAGTTGTGGATTGTCCACTTGCCACGTCAGCTGCCCCAAGTTGTGGATTGTTCACTTGCCACATCAGCTGCCCCAAGTTGTGGATTGTCCACTTGCCACGTCAGCTGCCCCAAGTTGTGGATTGTCCACTTGCCACGTCAGCTGCCCCAAGTTGTGGATTGTTCACTTGCCACTTCAGCTGCCCCAAGTTGTGGATTGTCCACAATGCATTGGAAGCAATTTCATTTATTTTTTGATAGATATATATATTTTTAATGGTTTTTCCTAAATTGCCATAATTTTGGAGTTTATCAATGTAAAAAAATAGGTCACCTTTAAAAACGCTTCTAAACTAAAATGTGGCTAAATGCCGGGACCGCGTCTGAAACGTGGAAATCTTTGGCGTCTGAAGGCATTTTTAGGCTTTGTGAAAAACGAGTTTAAACGCAACTGCAGATTTTTTTTGCCAGGCCAAAAACAGTGTTTTGGATGTAAGAGAATTCAATGGACCTGCATCCAAAACGCAAGTACCGCGAATTTGCGGCAATTTTTTTTTAACCTGTTTATAGCTGGTTGTTAAAGGAAATGTAAAAAAAATAAACATTGCCGGCTCTAAAAAAAAAAAAACGAGAAAAAAAACAGCGTGGGGTCCCCCCCTGGTCCATACCAGGCCCTTGGGTTTAGTATGGATTCAAATGGGACCCCCCCCATCAAATTGAAAAAAAAATGGCGTGAGGGTCCCCCTAGGATCCATGCCAGGCCCTTCAGGTCTGGTATGGATTTTAAGGGGAACCCCGCGCCAAACTTTAAAAAAAATAGCATGGGGGTCCCCCTAAAAATCCATACCAGGCCCTTCAGGTCTGGTATGGATTTTAAGGGGAACCCAGCGCCAAACGAAAAAAAAAAAGCGTGGGGTTCCCTAAATATCCACACCAAACCCGAGCACGCAACCTGGCAGGCCGCAGGGGAAGAGGAGGGGACGAGAGAGCGGCCCCACCTTCCTCCTGAACCGTACCAGGCCACATGCCCTCAACATGGGGAGGATGTCCCCATGTTGATGGGGACAAAGGCCTCTTCCCGACAACCCTGGCCGTTGGTTGTCGGGGTCTGCGGGCGGGGGGCTTATCGGAATCTGGGAGCCCCCTTTAATAAGGGGGCCCCCAGATCCCGGCCCCCCACCCTATGTGAATGAGTATGGGGTACATCGTACCCCTACCCATTCACCTGGTGGCAAAAAAGTTAATAAAAAACACAACAGGTTTTAAAGTAATTTATTAGGCAGCTCCGGGGGTCTTCCTGCTGGGCGCCCCACTATCTTCTTCCAGCTCTTTTGCTAGCGGGGTCCCGGGCTTCAGCGTCATCTTCTTCCCTCTTCTCTCCGCCCGATGTTGCCTCATCGCTGTCCACCGTTACAATGCTCTTGCCGCGGAGCGCACCCACTTATATTGGCATGGGGCGTGGTCACCGGGTGATGCCACCGCTGACCCCGCCCCCGTATGATGTCACAGTCCCGGGGAATGATGGGACTGTGACGTGCTATGGGGCGGGGTCAGCGGGTGGCATCACCCGGTGACCACGCCCCATGCCAATATAAGTAGGTGCGCTCCGCGGCAAGAGCATTGTAACGGCGGACAGCGACGAGGCAACATCGGGCGGAGAGAAGAGGGAAGAAGATGACACTGAAGCCCGGGACCCCGCTAGCAAAAGAGCTGGAAGAAGATAGCGGGGTCCCGGCAGAAGGCAGAAAGAACCGGAGATCGTGGAGAAGGCACCGGAGAGCGGGAGAAGAACCGGAGAGCGCGGAGACGACACCGGAGAACAGAACAAGAGACCCCCGAAGTCGGAAGAAGATGACGAGGAAGCCCGGGACCCCGCTAGCAAAAGAGCTGGAAGAAGATATCGGGGCGCCCGGCAGAAAGACCCCCGAAGTCGGAAGAAGACGACGAGGAAGCCCGGGACCCCGCTAGCAAAAGAGCTGGAAGAAGATAGTGGGGCGCCCGGCAGGAAGACCCCCGGAGCTGCCTAATAAATTACTTTAAAAACCTGTGTTGTGTTTTTTATTGACTTTTTTTGCCACCAGGTGAATGGGTAGGGGTACGATGTACCCCATACTCATTCACATAGGGTGGGGGACCGGTATCTGGGGGCCCCCTTATTAAAGGGGGCTCCTGGATTCCGATCAGCCCCCCGCAGGTCGCCCCCCTGCCCCAAAGCACCCACCCCCCCATGTTGAGGGCATGCGGCCTGGTACGGTTCAGGAGGGAGGGGGGGCGCTCTTCCCCTGCGGCCTGCCAGGTTGCGTGCTCGGATAAGGGTCTGGTATGGATTTTGGGGGAACCCCCACGCCATTTTTTCGGCTTAGGGGGTTCCCCATAAAATCCATACCAGACCTAAGGGCCCGGTATGGATCTTGGGGGGACCCCCACGCCGTTTTTTCGGCTTAGGGGGTTCCCCTTAAAATCCATACCAGACCTAAGGGCCTGGTATGCTCCTGGAGGGGAACCCATGCCGGTTTTTTCATTAAAATTTGGCCTGGAGTTCCCCTTCATGATTCATACCAAACACGGGACAGCGAGGCTGCCGAGAACCAGCGCGATGCCATCGCGCTGGAGACATTCTCGGCCAGCTAGTCGCCTTTAGGACACGACTTGAGCGGCTGCTTCACGCTCGGGTCGTGTCCAAGTTGCCTCGCAAAGCCGCGCTGTCCCTGTGTCAGCCGGCACACGAGTCGCCCCGCAAGTCGGATCGGCTTCATCCGACTTCCCGGGCGACCTCTATTCAAATCAATGGGCTCCCATAGGGAACCATTCATTTTCAATAGAGCGCCGCTGACATTTGTATTTACTATAACAGTGCGCCGCTGGTTCCTGCGCCCAATGAAGGAGTTATCCGGCGCACCAATTAAGGGATCAACCAGCGCAGCGCACTGTTATTAGTAAATCAGCCCCAGAGAGTGTGTATCAGTCCCACCCCTGGCTCTCTTCTCACTGGCTATGATTATTATCAGCAGGTGTCAATGTCTTCTGCTGCTGCATCTCAGCCAATGAGGTGGGAGAGACCCGGGAGAGCCTCTGCTCTTGTGCACATCGCTGGATTGAGATCAGACTTAGGTAAGTACTGTATTAGGGGAGGCAGAGGGTTGAGCTGCACACTGAAGGTGTTTTACCTTAATGCATAGAAGGTAAAAAAACGTTCAGCCTTTAGAACCACTTTAACACAATTTGGCCACATCCACTTTCACTGCACCACATTACTACTCTTTTTAGGGCACCCAAAGTGTCCCAAATCGCCATATGCTGCCAAAGTGTTCAGATTTGACTTAAAGAAAAGGTGGCAACCCTAACCACCGCACCAGAAGAAAGCAGCAGCGCTTTATGAAGCGATTTTAATTCTCACCTCTGTGGCAGATTAGGAGGGGCGCGGCCGCTACAAAAGAAGGGAGCCCAGAAGTGGGTCTTTATTAATTCACTTTTTCGGCAGCACCCCTCCTAATCCGCACTGGAGGCAGGGACAGATCCAGAGTCTAGTCTCGGGAGGGGCACTGTCAGAAAATAAGGTGTTGCTTACAGCACCAATCCCTGGAAATTAAATCTTGACAGACAGTGTCACAATTCTTCCCTCCTATGTGGCTGGGAGGAAGTGATCTATTAAAATTATGCCACTTCCTCTCAGCACAAGGGAGGTAGGGAAGAATAGTGAGACCTGCCAACCACAGTGAAAGTGGTGGCGGTCTTAACACTTTTATCAACTTCACTGGAGATCTTTGTGGTCTCCTGATGCGCTACAGCAGTGGTCCCCAACTTTTTTGGCACCAGGGACCGGTTGCATGGAAGAAAATTATGCCAAGGTCCGAGGGGGGGTGAAATGTTTTTTTGCGGCTTTGGTGCTTCAATCATCACGGCACCATGGTTGATATGGTGTCAGGATGATAAAAGCGCACTATTTCTATTATTACATTGTAATATAAAGTGAAATAGCTAAACTCACCATAATGCAGAATCAGTGGGAGCACTGAGTGTGTCACATGCCACTGTCGCCTGCCACCAGATGCAGCTTGTCACTTGCCACCATTGCCTGCCACCAGAAGCAGCTTGTCACTTGCCACATCCCCTGCCACCAGATGCAGCTTGTCACTTGCCACATTACCTGCCTTCAAATTCAGTTTGTCACTGGCCACGTCACCTGCCTTCAGATGCAGCTTGTCACTTGCCACGTCACCTACCTTCAGATGCAGATTGTCACTTGCCATGTCACTTGCCACATCACTTGCCACCAGATGTGAATTGTCACATGCCACGTCACTTGCCACATCGCCTTCCACAGATGCAGATTGTCACTTGCTATGCCACTTGCCACTAGATACGGATTGTCACTTACCACGTCACCTGACACCCAATGCAGATTGTCCCTTGCCACGTCACTTGCCACCAGATGCAGATTGTCAATTGCCACGTCACTTGCCACCAGATGCGGATTGTCGCTTGCCACGTCGCCTGCAGCATATGCGGATTGTCACTTCCCACGTCAATTGCCACCAGATGCAGATTGCCACTTGCCAGTGGCTGTGTCCCACAGTGAGGGCGGGCAATGAAAGGTAATCTCTCTGCTGCCCGCAGCTGCACAGTGAGGGTGGTGTTGTGGCAGAATAGCGAACCCGTCACATTAGGGAAGTGACGTCCGTCAGCTGCGCATGCGTTCTACTGCTACCAGGTTTGCTAATCTGACAGAACACCTGCAGTCAAAAGGCGGCAGTGGACATCTTACTACACCCAGCTGTGTCTTAAATTTCTGAGTAATTTTAGCAATTAAGTGAGTGTATATAAGCGTATATAAATAAATATAGTATATTGACATCTGTGATACTGTTTGGATGTTTAATTTTGAAAGCCTAAAGGTTTAGCGCTGAGCAGTGCCTGGTGTACCAAGATGGCCTCCGCCACCTTCCTACTGCTGTCGTACAGCTTCTTTAAAAATGTAACATCCAAACAGTATCACAGATGTTAATATACTATATTTATTTATATTCGCTCAGTTTATTGCTAAAATTACTCTTAAATTCAAGAGCTGGGTATAGTAAGAGGTGTTCTGTCAGATTAGCAGTGGAACACGCATGCACAGCTGACGGAACGTTACTTCCGTTACCTAATCTGATGGGTTTGCTATTCTGACAGAACAGCAGAACTGCGGTGGTGCAGGGCGGGCAGTGAGAGATGATGTCATTACTTTGTTCGCTCACTCGCTCGCCTGCCCACTCACCGGCCTGCCCACAAACTTACGCGCCGACCCGTTCACCGGCCAGTCAGGCTGGATCCGCCCCTGACTGGAGGATAGGCTTGAAATCACAATGATATGTCACTCATTCATCTCGCCTGGTCAAACTTCCTATTCATTTAATTCCCCTAGTGGTTGTATAAATATGTATTACATGTATTTCTCTTTCCCAATTTGTTTAATGAATGTGTTTCGATTCTGTGCCTTAAAATTGTCTTCTTTGGTGGAATTCTGTAAAAGTATACAGTATTTGTTTATGAATCCAACCCTCATATGAATAACCCAACTATTCTTGGATATACTCTTACACAGTCTATAATAATTTATCACCAGTGTATTTACCTGTAAGTCCTTCTATTGATATAAATACTGTATTTATTGGTGTATAACACTAACTTTTTTACCCTGAAAATAGAGGGTAAACTGTGCCTGCGTGTTATACACAGTGGGCCGTGGAATGTTTTTTTCCTGAAACTTCCCTCTTATAGTTAGGGTGCGTGTTATACGCCTGTGCGTGTTATACGCCGATAAATACGGTAGCTTCCTTTGTTATTCCAATGCAAATTCTGTACAAAGGTACTGTGATCATCCCTTACATGCCCCCACGCAGCAAAATCAACCATGGGACATTTCTATTATTAACCCTAGAAACTATCATACTACAACCTTTTAGTTTCCTTTGTTTGGAACCCAAAGATCTGATGTCTGTGTCAGGACACAGCTTGGCCACAGTCTTTCCTTGCACCAAGGGGTTGTCATGGATATGCACTAATGTCTGTCTGCCATCTTACCTTTCCTCCTCATGTGTTCATCTTAGAGGCCAGACCCCTTCACCTGACTTCCTTTATAATCTCCTCCCAGCCTGACTCCACCCCAGGGCCTATCACAGAACACTATATTAACCCGTGCACTGCAAGCCTGCTTTGCTGATCAACGTGTTTGTTAAGCATTGTGTGTTTGGGTTCCCGCCTGCCGTGTGCTAAGTCTGTCCCTGTGTTACCGATATTGGCTTGTTCCCGACTATCCCTGTCTGCTTGTGACCTTGACCTTCGGCTTGTCCTTCGTTTATCCTTGTCTGCTTGCTGCCCTGACCTTGGCCCTTCCCCTCACTATTCTGGTATCCTGTGCTGCTGCTTCCCCTCTTTCCTCCTTACCCTACAAGGCGTGAGCTAGGAGACACTAGGGGTCGCAACCTGGACCTAGCTGCAGCGTAACATCCTCACCACTAGAGGCTCTGGAGAAGACCTGCTGGGTCTTAGACTCCGCGCCCTGGGGTATCTCGGCTCTAGCTTCCTGTGGATCCCGGTTGTGCTCCTCTGGTCCCGCTTTCCACAACCACTCAGTATCCTATCCGCAGCAGTCAGTCATAGGGTTCACTACCTTGTGGTGCACTCCTGACCCCCTAGGGTGTGCATCTGTCACCTGGCCACAGGTGACCTGACAGTTTGATCAGCCATGGACCCGGCTGATGTGCCGCTCCCCGCAGATGATCCATTGCAGGGCATACTCCGCAGACTTGAGACCCAGGAATCTAATCAGACCCAGGTCATGCGATTCCTTCAAGATTTGGCCTCCCGTTTTGAACAAGTTCAGGCCTCATTAGGACCCCCGGTTCAACAACCTCAACCGCTACCAGCGGCTGCACCTATTCCGGTCGCAGTCGCAGCCACATATTCACTACAACTGCCAGCTCCGTCCCGTTTCTCTGGGGACTCCAAGGCCTGCAGGGGGTTCCTTAGCCAATGCACGATTCATTTTGAGCTTCAGCCTCAAAACTTTCTGTCTGATAGGGCAAAGGTAGCCTATATAATTTCCCTCCTCTCCGGTGAAGCTTTAGCCTGGGTAGCCCTTCTGTGGGAACTGAATGATCCAGTGGTTTCTAGCCTGTCTGGCTTCTTGAAACTTTTTCGGAATATCTTTGAAGAGCCGGCTCGTGTCTCTTCAGTGGCCAGCGCCCTTCTACGTCTCCACCAAGAGTCTGCTTCAGTGGGACAGTATGCCCTTCATTTCCGCATACTGTCGGCTGAGTTGAGCTGGAACAATGAGGCCTTAGTCGCAACCTTTTTGCATGGCCTCTCTGATAGAGTGAAGGATGAATTAGCAGGAAGAACCATCCCCACTGATCTGGGCGAAGTTATCTCCTTGTGTAACCAGATCGATATTCGCTTTCAGGATAGGACTCTAGAAAAGCAACGCCAGCACTCCTTGGTTCTTAGTCAGCCTGAGCTCCCCCTCTTAGACCCATAGAGCATCTCCTACCAGCTGAGGAACCCATGCAGCTGGGTCGGACCAGGCTATCCCCCGAGGAACGTGCTAGGCGCAGAACTCTTGGTCTGTGTCTCTACTGTGGGGGCAAAGGTAATTTTCGTGACACTTGCTCTCTTTGTCCAGAAAAACGTTCGGGTCCACTTCATCTGGAAAGTGGGGTATTGGACCCAGAAATATCACCTTCCCCTTCTCGTCTTTGCTTTCTGTGTTCCTTCATGTTGGTGCTTCTTCTCATTCGGTCTCAGCATATCTGGATTCCGGAGCCGCTGGTAAATTCAAGGACTGGGAAATCGCATCGTCCATGAGACTTACTCTTTTGCCCCTCACCACGCCATTGGTCTTGGCGATTGATGGTACTGTTCTCCCAGGGGGACCTATCCGCTTCCAGACCCTCCCTGTTAAGATGTCGGTAGGGACACTCCACCAGGAGTGGATATCCTTCCTTATCTTACCCAAGGCCTCAACTCCTATAATTTTGGGTCTCCCATGGTTTACGGCTCCATTCTCCTCACGTGGACTGGACTACTGGACAGATCCTGGCTTGGGGTTCCTCCTGTTCCTCGTCCTGCCTACCCAAGGTTGCCCCCTGTGAACCTGAGCCGGTCATTCATTCCAGGTTGCATAACCATTTACATTTGTCTGTCCCTAATCACCCTTGGACGCCCAGCCAGGCTAGCTTGTCTACAAGTTCTGCAGTCGCTACGTCTTGCGATGCGATTCAGGTAGTCGCTACACCTGACTCTGCTATTTACTCGGCCTCTGTACTAGTTATGCCAGTCCAGCCTATGTCCAGTGAGCCTCCTACTTTTTCTTATTCAGGACATTCTGCTTGTCTTTCAGCTATTCAGCTTGACTCCTGTGACATGTCACCTTCTAACCAACCTGACTTCAGGGTTCCACTGACATCTGCCCAGTCTGATGGTCCTGTGCTAGATGACCAGTTCATCTTTAAGGGTTTGGGGGACCCTCCTCAGATTCCTGTTGATCCTCTCATGCCCTTGCTTATTCCTAGAGAGCCTTTGGTCCTCAATAAATCTTCTCATCATCTCCCTACCATTGCGCCTGTCTCTGAGGATAATCAGGAGTACGAGGTCAGTCAAATTCTGGACTCCCGACTCTGTAAAGGCGTTCTTCAGTACCTCGTTCATTGGAAGGGGTTTGGTCCTGAGGAGAGGTCTTGGATCGCTGCATCTGAGGTCTTTGCACCTCGTCTGTTAAAGGAGTTTCATCTGAAGTTTCCCTCTAAACCTGGGCCCAGGCGGGGAAGCGGGAGGCCTCGTAAGAGGGAGGGTACTGTCATGGATATGCACTAATGTCTGTCTGCCATCTTACCTTTCCTCCTCATGTGTTCATCTTAGAGGCCAGAGCCCTTCACCTGGCTTCCTTTATAATCTCCTCCCAGCCTGACTCCACCCCAGGGCCTATCACAGAACACTATATTAACCTGTGCACTGCAAGCCTGCTTTGCTGATCAACGTGTTTGTTAAGTATTGTGTGTTTGGGTTCCTGCCTGCCGTGTGCTACGTCTGTCCCTGTGTTACCGATATTGGCTTGTTCCCGACTATCCCTGTCTGCTTGTGACCTTGACCTTCGGCTTGTCCTTCGTTTATCCTTGTCTGCTTGTTGCCCTGACCTTGGCCTTTCTGGTATCCTGTGCTGCTGCTTTCCATCTTTCCTCCTTACCCTACGAGGCGTGAGCTAGGAGACTCTAGGGGTCGCGACCTGGACCTAGCTGCAGCGTAACATCCTCACCACTAGAGGCTCTGGAGAAGACCTGCTGGGTCTTAGACTCTGCGCCCTGGGGTATATCAGCTCTAGCTTCCTGTGGATCCCGGTTGTGCTCCTCTGGTCCAGCTTTCCACAACCACTCAGTATCCTATCCGCAGCAGTCAGTCATAGGGTTCACTACCTTGTGGTACACTCCTGACCCCCTAGGGTGTGCATCTGTAACCTGGCCACAGGTGACCTGACAGGGGTAGGGAGCACTTTTTCCACCTATGCCCCTTTGCAGAAGGAGATATGGGGCTTCCTCCTCGTTTTATCCTCAGCCACTCTCATAGGTGCTGGAAATATCCTCCATTAAAGTTGCCAAATTCCTGATACCTGTCCAAAACTTTATAACACACACACACAGTGGATTTTTCTTACTTCCTGTTCCTGTATCTATGCCACTGTCATGGAGATCCTGCCAGAAACAGGCGCCCCGGACTTCCTGGTCTCCGTACGCGCGTGCGTCCAGCGGGTGGCGCCAGAGAGACTATTTAAACCTGTCATTTACAGACAGTCCCTGCTGTCTGCTCTACAGCGTTGTGTGCTAAACCCTGATCTGAGACCATACCTGTGCTAAAAGACCCGGCTTACCTTGACCAACCTGTTATCTGCCTGCACCCGACCCCGGCTTGTTGTGACTACCCTTTGCCTGCATCCTGTACTTCTGCTGCCCGCCTGATATCTGACCCGGCCTGTTTACTACCCTGTTCCTGGTTCCGATCCAGTTTGCTAAACCGATCCAGTCTGCTGAGCTGTCCCAGATCCAGCCTGCTAAGCTGAACCTGCCTGCTAGCTGATCCTGTCTGCTGTGCTTCTTCCGATCCAGTCTGCGAGACCGATCCAGTCTGCTGAGCTGTCCCAGATCCAGCCTGCTAAGCTGAACCTGCCTGCTAGCTGATCCTGTCTGCTGTGCTTCTTCCGATCCAGTCTGCGAGACCGATCCAGTCTGCTGTGCTACTTCCGATCCAGCCTGCTAGCCGTTCCAGTTCCGGTATTCTGCAAGGAAGCTTCCGGGTGTTTGAATCACCACCTCACCACAATTGATCCTGCCAGGCACCCGTGCTACTCCTTACTCCTGTGCCAACTGTTACCTTACCAGGGGGTCGGGAGTGGGAGCCATAAGGGAGGCCGTCCCCTGCAATTCGGGCTCACTACCATCAGGTACGTGACAGTAGCAGACAGCCATGCTTGAGCCTGAGCAGGGAGCCTCCCCTATGGAAGATCTGTGTCAGCATCTGGCAGATCTAACCGAAGCAGTCAAGGACCTTCAACAAAACTACACCCGGCTGGAAGAACGGTTACTGGTTCCTCCCAACGCTACCGGAACCCAAGGATTTCCCCATGCTTCCACCTCTTACTCTGGGACTGAGCCAACCCAAACAATAGTAATGCTTCCTCCAGAACCTAGGGTCCCTGCACCCGAAAGATTTTCCGGAAATCGAAGTAGCTTTAGGGCTTTTCGCAACTCTTGCGAACTATACTTCACCCTCCAGCCACGAACCTTCGCTCTGGAAATCACTAAAGTGGGCTTTGTGGTTTCCCTGCTTACCGGGGACCCCCAAGCCTGGGCCCACCGTCTCCTGGAACGAAAGGACATAGTTCTGACCAACCTTGCCTCCTTCTTTGACGCTATGGCTCAGCTATACGAGGATCCCCAGCTTTCAGCAACTGCAGAAGCGGCTTTGCGTACCCTTCAGCAGGGACGCAGGGCGGCAGAGGACTACGTGGCCGAGTTTAGGCGGTGGAGCGCAGATACAGACTGGAACGATGCCGCTCTCCGTCACCAGTTCCGCATGGGACTCTCTGATTCTCTGAAAGATGAGCTGGCTAGAGTTGGGGTGCCACAGACTTTGAATGCGTTGATCGATTTAACCATACAGATCGATCGACGCCTAAGAGAACGAAGGGCTGAGAGAGCTACAGGGTTTTCTCACCCAACCTGGATGCTCCCAAGGGCTCCAAGTCACCTGCACCCAATACCCGCTGCATCACCAGCTCCCGCACCCAACGCACCTGAGCCCATGCAGCTTGGGGTTCTTCGTCCTTCCCTTACCCCGGAGGAGCGACAACGTCGTCGGATGAACAATCTGTGTCTGTATTGCGGAGGGCCCGGACATTACGTTAGGAACTGCCCTCTGAAGCTCCGTAAATGTCTCTCTATGATTCCTGAATACACGGGTCCTATAGCCAAGACCGCATCTCACCTGGCCCTTTCAGTCTCATTGCAGCTTTCAGGAAAGACCCTACCAACCCCCGCCATTATTGATTCTGGGGCCTGCAGTTGTTTCATGGACTCTTCATTCGCTGCTAAACATCGGATTCCTCTCCTTCCCAAGACCCATGGACTCTCTGTTCACCTGGCTGATGGGTCTGCTATTAAATCCGGCCCTGTAGTTCTAGAGACTGCTCCTATTTCTGCTGTCATTTCCAGCTCCCACCACAAACTGTTACGTATGGACATCATCTCTTCTCCATTATTCCCTGTGATCCTCGGTATGCCCTGGCTGCAAGCTCACAACCCTGCCATCAACTGGGCCACAGGGGAAGTCACCTTCTCGTCACCTTATTGCCAGCAGTTCTGTGGCTCTCACGCCCCTCATGGGCCGTCTAACCTGCTCTGCCTGGATTCAGAAGCTGAATTACGTCAGTCTATTCCAGAAGTCTATCATGAGTACCTGGATGTATTCAGTAAACAACGGGCGGAGGTTCTACCACCCCATCGAGCCTACGACTGCCCCATTGAACTATTACCTGGGGCTGAAATCCCATTTGGAAGGATTTTTCCGTTGACAGAGGTTGAACAGGGGGCACTAAGGGAATACGTTGACGAGAACCTGAAGAAGGGGTTTATTCGCCCATCCACATCTCCAGCAGGCGCGGGCATCTTTTTCGTCGAGAAAAAGGACCATACCCTTCGTCCTTGCGTGGATTACCGCGAATTAAATAAAATTACGGTGAAGAACCGTTATCCCCTTCCTTTGATGCCAGAGTTATTCCAGAGACTGGGGGCTGCCAATGTCTTCACCAAGCTTGATCTCCGTGGAGCCTATAATTTGGTCCGCATCAGGGACGGAGATGAGTGGAAGACTGCTTTCCGTACTCGATTTGGGCACTTCGAGTATTTGGTGATGCCTTTCGGGTTGTGCAATGCCCCCGCCACGTTTCAATACTTCATTAATGATGCCCTTCGGGACTTTCTGGACTTATTTGTTATCGTCTATCTAGACGACATATTAATTTTCTCTTCCTCCCTCGAATCCCATCGCAGGCATGTCAAGAGTGTGTTAGCCCGGCTTCGACAACATGGCCTATATGCGAAAGCCGAAAAATGTGCGTTCGAGCAGGGAAGTATACCATTCTTGGGATTAATCATCTCCAGTGAGGGCATCGAGATGGACCCCCAGAAGATTGCTGCAATCCTAGATTGGCCAGTCCTACAGACAAGAAGGGAATCCAACGTTTTGTCGGCTTTGCCAATTTTTACCGCAAGTTCATCAGAGGATTCTCGGCCATCATTGCACCAATCACTCAATTAACCCAACAGGGGAACCGCTTCCATTGGTCCTCCGAGGCCCAAAAGGCCTTTGAGGCCCTTAAGGGACTTTTTACCTCTGCCTCCGTCTTAAAGCATCCGGATTCCTCTTTGCCATTCGTCCTCGAGGTAGACGCATCCGAAATCGCTGTAGGGGCAATATTGTCCCAGAGACAAGGAACCAAGGCCCTGCTTCACCCAGTGGCCTTCTTCTCACGCAAGTTGTCAACAGCAAAGAGGAACTACGATGTGGGGGATCGGGAGTTGCTGGCGATTAAGTCTGCGCTAGAAGAATGGTGCTATCTCCTGGAGGGAGCTGCCCATCCAATTCTGATATTTACTGACCATAAGAACCTGGAATATCTGAGATCCGCAAAGAGACTGAAACCACGACAGGCCAGATGGGCGCTCTTTTTCTCCAGGTTTTCGTTCCATGTCACGTATCGTCCAGGCTCCAAGAACACTAAGCCTGACGCCTTGTCTCGGATGTTTCACAAACCCAAAGAAGTTTCTCTTCCGGATACCATCCTTGCCCCTGGGAATTTCCTCTTGCTTCAGGAAAACCTGCTCTCCAGACTTAAACAAGCCTCCGCAGGGCAGTTGCCCTCTCCTGAATTGGAACTGCAGGTTAAGGACGGGTTGCTCTGGCATAAGGACAAGATCTATATCCCCAAGGATCTACGAGTATCTGTCCTGGAACTCTGCCACGACCATGCATTAGCCGGGCACTTTGGCATAGCGAAGACCACCGACTTGGTACAGCGTACCTTTTGGTGGCCTCAATTACGGGAAGATTGTAAAGAATTTGTGGAGTCCTGCACTACCTGCATCAGGAACAAGACTCATAGAACCAAGGCCTGGGGCTTATTAAGACCTTTGCCTGTTCCAGACAGACCATGGAGGATGTTATCCATAGACTTCATTGTCGAGTTACCTCCAGCAGAAGATCATACCACTATCTTTGTGATAGTCGATCGTCTGTCCAAAATGGCACACTTTATTCCAATGAAAGGCACTCCCTCTGCCCCTGAAACAGCACAGGCATTTATCAAGGAAATCGTCAGACTCCACGGGGTACCAGCCAACATTGTTTCAGATCGAGGGGTACAGTTCACCTCCCGCTTCTGGAGGTCCCTCTGTAAGGCCTTGGATATAGAACTGTCATTCTCTTCCGCCTATTACCCCCAGACCAATGGACAGACTGAGAGGACTAACCAAACTCTGGAGCAGTACCTGCGCTGCTTCTCCTCTTTTACACAAGATAACTGGATTTCCCTGCTTCCTTTGGCCGAATTCGCCTACAACAACTCCATCCACTCCGCCACCAAGCAGACCCCGTTCTTTGCCAACTTTGGTTTTCACCCTTCATTCCTACCCAATTCTCTTCCCGAATGTGCGGTGCCAGCAGTACAGGAGAAAATAAATTTATTTTCCACCAATAACCAACTTTTGCAGGAAACTATGACCAGGACCCAGGAACACAACAAATTAACTTTTGACAAGAAGAGACGTGGTGAGTTGGTACTGGTACCCGGTGACCTGGTGTGGCTGTCTACAGTGAACTTGAGGATGGCATGCCCTTCAAAGAAATTGGGTCCCAAGTTCCTAGGACCTTTTCCGGTTAAAAGGAAAATCAATGAAGTGGCTTTTGAACTGGAACTCCCGGATTCAAGGAAGATCAACCCAGTATTCCATGTGTCACTGTTGAAACCATCTATTTCCAATCCCTTTCCTGGCCGAAGCTCTGTTACCCCTGACCCTGTTATTATAGACGGGGAAGAGGAGTTTGAAGTAGAGGCTATCCTGGATTACAGGAGGAGAAGGAACCAGAACCAGTTTTTGATAAAGTGGAAGGGGTATGGACCCGAAGAGAATTCTTGGGAGCCCGAGGGGAACATCCACGCTAAGAGTCTGGTACAGTCCTTTAAAAGGTCTCACCCTGAAAAGTTCGCCCGGATGGGCATCCGGAGGCTGCCCCTTGGGGGGGGCAATGTCATGGAGATCCTGCCAGAAACAGGCGCCCCGGACTTCCTGGTCTCCGTACGCGCGTGCGTCCAGCGGGTGGCGCCAGAGAGACTATTTAAACCTGTCATTTACAGACAGTCCCTGCTGTCTGCTCTACAGCGTTGTGTGCTAAACCCTGATCTGAGACCATACTTGTGCTAAAAGACCCGGCTTACCTTGACCAACCTGTTATCTGCCTGCACCCGACCCCGGCTTGTTGTGACTACCCTTTGCCTGCATCCTGTACTTCTGCTGCCCGCCTGATATCTGACCCGGCCTGTTTACTACCCTGTTCCTGGTTCCGATCCAGTTTGCTAAACCGATCCAGTCTGCTGAGCTGTCCCAGATCCAGCCTGCTAAGCTGAACCTGCCTGCTAGCTGATCCTGTCTGCTGTGCTTCTTCCGATCCAGTCTGCGAGACCGATCCAGTCTGCTGAGCTGTCCCAGATCCAGCCTGCTAAGCTGAACTTGCCTGCTAGCTGATCCTGTCTGCTGTGCTTCTTCCGATCCAGTCTGCGAGACCGATCCAGTCTGCTGTGCTACTTCCGATCCAGCCTGCTAGCCGTTCCAGTTCCGGTATTCTGCAAGGAAGCTTCCGGGTGTTTGAATCACCACCTCACCACAATTGATCCTGCCAGGCACCCGTGCCACTCCTTACTCCTGTGCCAACTGTTACCTTACCAGGGGGTCGGGAGTGGGAGCCGTAAGGGAGGCCGTCCCCTGCAATTCGGGCTCACTACCATCAGGTACGTGACAGCCACCCATATAACAAATGTGACAGGAAGGCAGGGACTTCTAAAAAAAATGATGATCATGCCTTACACTACAAAGATTTTTTTTCTGTGTTCTACTGGAAACATTTTCTATCATACTATGTTCTGCCAAGAGTCTAGTAACCTTTATGATAAGCACTGTACAATGTATTATAATAGCAGATCAATAATGGGCAACCTATTCTGACTTGCTTAGCCTGCAAAGTGCTTAGTTAAAGAAAACTGTACCTAGACAGACCAGAATAAGAAATGCAGCACTGGTTGGCCTACTTACCTCCTCTCCTTTCTTCCCTTTCCCATAAGAATTTCTTCTCACCGCCAGATGCCCTCAGTTTTCTATCTTTGATGGAACCCATGCCAGCATGAAGACATCCTGTGAGGGCAAGGCCTCATGGACTTGCCTCCTGATACATCACCAACGCCATCCATTAACTGTAATGATTCAGAGAGCTCTCTGTATCACTGAGGATCACCCAGTGCCGATGAAGATGCAAAGATAAAAAGGACTCTGTGCTTTCTGTGACCTGCCTGGAGACATCAGGAAGAGGTAACTGTACTAAAAAAAAAAAGTGTAAAATAAATGCAGCAGAAGTTTTCCCAAAGTGAACTAATGTGCAAATCCTTTGTATAGGGTATCTTTGCGCAACTTACCTAAATTGACCTGCTGATCCTGGATCTAGTGAGCTTGCAACCTTAGTAAAGGACCCCTTTCAATTATGGTTAAAAAAGACATGAGCAGTAAAAAAACATAATAATAATAATATAAAAGGAATAGTTTTCCAAATGAACCAAAATATATGAAGTGATAATGTACTTGTATAGTTCATGAGGTAAACATTGCATATAGAACTTCAACATTTCAGCCGAATTGGTCAGTAGTAAATGCAAAGGCATGACTTATGCCGTGTACACACGATCGGTTTCACCGATGAAAACAGTCCGATGGACTTTTCTCATCGGACAAACCGATCGTGTATGGACCCCATCGGTCTTTTTTCCATCGGTGAGAAAAAATAGAACATGTTTTAAATTCCGATGGGAAAAAAAACGATAGCAAATTCCGATCGTCTGTGTGGAACTCCATCGGACAAAAAACCCACGCATGCTCAGAATCAAGTCGACGCATGCTCAGAAGCATTGAACTTAATTTTTCTCGGCTTGTCTGAGTGTTTTACGTCACAGCGTTTGGGACGGTCGGATTTTTGACTGATGGTGTGTAGGCAAGACTGATGGAAGTCAGCTTCATCGGATTTCCGATGGAAAAATCCATCGGATTAGAATCCATAGGAAATCCGATCGTGTGTACAGGGCTTTACTAGAAAAGCTGATATTGTTTAAGGTTGAAGGTAAAAGTAGAATGGGACAACTGATGCTAAAAGCTAGTATACATCGAAATTGTAGGGCAGTTTAAAATCAGGTTGAGGTTAGTCTGGGTGCACACTGCACCATCAGCTCAAACAATATATTGGCTACCATGCACATCTGCACCAGATTTTGCACTCTCCAGTTTTAGTAAATCAACCCCTCCTGTATTAGTGAGACACAACTCTGGAAGAATGAGCACAGGAGGCACAGCAGGCAGCGCCGCTGTCAGTCTGAGGGGGGGATGTTAAATATAGTAGCCGATTTAGATACGCTAATGATATAAGCCAAACTCCAGCTAAACCTTTATAAGCAGTTACAGCAAACAGTTTTCCTTTTGGGATAAAGGTTTTGCATTAATAAATAAAAGCTAATCATTAAAATCACCCCTGCCAGTGTTAAGTGGTTTATCTCATCCGTGTAATCTGATACATTCTGCTAGAGAGCTTGTGCTTGTGAAAAACAACAGATTTGTTGGCTGGATCACCAGATGAAAATAGAAGAAAGAAAGCCTAAAAAAAGAAACGAATACAGCCACCACATCCAAGGATTGGTAAGCTGCAATATAATAAATGATTGCTTTTGGGTGTAATACTGTTTTAAGTAAGGTTCACATGGATGGTGTAATTCACAGAACAGTGCTATGCAAAAAGTTCCCCACCACACTAACCAGCTAGTCAGCAAAAAAGCTAATTATAAACTTGTAGCGACCCTCTCTCCCTCTCTCTTGCTTTCTTTATCGGTTATGTGGCTGTTGTCTAGGGGCCTCTGGGAGGGAGAGATGAGATACATCACGGCCCATGTCCTCCATAACTAAGAGGTGAAGGCCATAAGATTGGGTCTTGTGTAGGTGTCCTAGAGTCAAGTCCAGTACTTCGTTCCTGACTCCTTTGCTCCTAATAACCCAAGTTCCACACAGTGAATAGGTCCAACTCAGTTTTATTCTTCTTGCCAAACAATAAACAGTTTCTTCCACTGAGTTATAATGGGGAATAGATCGAGGCACAATCCTTTCCCTTCTGATGCTAACCACTGTGATATCACCAGTGGCGGATAGTCACTGCCACTGACTATGTTGAGTAGAACGTGAATTACCTTTGCTAGCACGGCCCCTGTCAGGGGAAGGAGATCCGTCCAAGGGAGAAACAGGAGGCCTCTCTGTCACTAGCGATGCTGCGCCGGACTCTCCAGAGAAGTTCCGCACACCAGTCCTCACGAACTCAGACACGGGCACCCAAGGTATTAGGGCCCCCCTCGGATTCCTACACCCTCGCGGAACTCAGTCGAAGGTACTGAGCCCCAGGCCTCCGCCATAGTACCTCACCCCAGGCTAAAGGTGCCTGGGATGGACTCCATCCTCGCTCCGGCCAGGTCAAGGGCACCTAGGCCCGGAACACCGGAACGCCAGCACCCAGGCCGAAGGTGCCTGGGTGCGGCCGCGTCCTCCAACTCTGGACTCTGAACCCTGAACCCCGTGGTAAGGGCGTCCGCCCCTTTTATCCCCTCTCCCTTTGCGTCACAGCGGGTTCCCCGCCCCGCTGTACCAGCTCCAGGGGAGGACAAAAAGGTACAGTCTTGCGGTGTGAGTTCAGCCCCGGCCCAGGGCAACAGTGCCACCTGTAGGCCGCAAGGAACCTCACACCACCAGAGTCCTCCAAGAACCAGAAAAAGGTCTCGGATACCCTAGCAATCTGTGCATCTGGGTTACACTACCACCCAGATGCCTCCCTTAAATTCAAGTACCCGCTACAAACTGTTTTAACAATTTCCAGTAAAACAGAGGTTTGTTGCATACATTTGTAAATTTTAATAAAGCCACACTACTGTGCCAAGGTCCTTCTGCAAAGTGTGATACTAACTCCAGTCCATTAGAGCTCTATATATATAGACCTATAGGCCGGGCACAGTGCGCTGTTGAAGCATCATCGAAGCGTCATGCCACTGCAAGCAGGCAAGACGCTTCATTTGCAGCTCATTTAAGCTCTGTGGCGCGCTGGGGAGCGCCTCTCCACGCTCATTGGGTCCTTCTGCTCCGTCATGTCTGCACCGCAGTAGGAAATAGGCGGTGCTTTCCCGGGTGGCCGTGTCACTTTCAGTTTCGGCTCCAGGAGTGAGACAAGAGTGCGGGGAGCGGATACAGCTGTGGCGGGTGGGTGAAGAGCTGAGCCTGAGTGCAGGGGAACCAGAGCAGCAGGTGAGTGATTGACTGACTGCTGGGATCAGAGGTGAGCTCTCTCACTGTTTCTCCCTCCCGGCAACAAGCTTCCCATCCACCAGTCCTCACACACTCCTCTGCTTGTTACAGAGTCAGTGACTGCTCCACCCGGAGTGTACTGTGTGCGTCCTGCCGTGAGCCTGGCTCCCCCTCCCCCACCTCTGTTCACTTTTCTCAGCTGCTGCAGAACTTCATGGAGGGGGAGGGTGGGGCTGCTGAGTGTTGTGGTGCAGGGAAGTGACTGGCAGCTGCCCCCCCTGCCTGTATCCTAAAACGGCCCCCCCTTCCTGTATCCTAAAACGGCCCCCCCTTCCTGCATCCTAAAACGGCCCCCCCTTCCTGCATCCTAAAATGCCCCCCCTTCCTGTATCCTAAAACGGCCCCCCCCTTCCTGTATCCTAAAACGGCCCCCCCTTCCTGTATCCTAAAACGGCCCCCCTTCCTGCATCCTAAAACGGCCCCCCCTACCTGCATCCTAAAACGGCCCCCCCTACCTGCATCCTAAAACGGCCCCCCTTCCTGTATCCTAAAACGGCCCCCCCTTCCTGTATCCTAAAACGCCCCCCCCCTTCCTGTATCCTAAAACGGCCCCCCCCTTCCTGTATCCTAAAACGCCCCCCCTTCCTGCATCCTAAAACGGCCCCCCTTCCTGCATCCTAAAACGGCCCCCCTTCCTGTATCCTAAAACGGCCCCCCCCTTCCTGTATCCTAAAACGGCCCCCCCTTCCTGCATCCTAAAACGGCCCCCCCTTCCTGTATCCCAAAACGGCCCCCCCTTCCTGTATCCTAAAACGGCCCCCCCTTCCTGCATCCTAAAACGGCCCCCCTTCCTGCATCCTAAAACGGCCCCCCTTCCTGTATCCTAAAATGGCCCCCCCTTCCTGTATCCTAAAACGGCCCCCCTTCCTGTATCCTAAAACGGCCCCCCTTCCTGCATCCTAAAACGCCCCCCCTTCCTGCATCCTAAAACGGCCCCCCACTTCCTGTATCCTAAAACGGCCCCCCCTGCCTGTATCCTAAAACGGCACCCCCTTCCTGTATCCTAAAACGGCCCCCCCTTCCCTGCCTCTCCACCCTAAACAATAACCCCCCTTCCTGCCTCTCCACCCTAAACAATAACCCCCCTTCCTGTCTCTCCCCCCTAAACAATAACCCCCCTCTCCCTACCTCTCCACCCTAAACAATAACCCCCAACTGCCTCTCCACCCTAAACAACCCCCCCTCCCTGCCTCTCCACCCTAAACAATAACCCCCCTTCCCTGCCTCTCCACCCTAAACAATAACCCCCCCTCCCTGCCTCTCCACCCTAAACAATAACCTCCCCCCTCCCTACCTCTCCACCCTAAACAATAACCCCCCTCCCTGCCTCTCCACCCTAAACAATAACCTACCCCCTTCCCTGCCTCTCCACCCTAAACAATAACCCCCCTCCCTGCCTCTCCAGCCTAAACAATAACCCCCCTTCCTGTCTCTCCACCCTAAACAATAACCCCCCCTTCCTGCCTCTCCACCCTAAACAATAACCCCCCCTTCCTGCCTCTCCACCCTAAACAATAACCCCCCCTCCCTACCTCTCCACCCTAAACAATAACCCCCCCTCCCTGCCTCTCCACCCTAAACAATAACCCCCCTCCCTGCCTCTCCACCCTAAACAATAACCCCCCCTTCCTGCCTCTCCCCCCTAAACAATAACCCCCCTCCCTGCCTCTCCACCCTAAACAATAACCCCCCCTTCCTGCCTCTCCACCCTAAAAAATAACCCCCCCTCCATACCTCTCCACCCTAAACAATAACCCCCCCTCTCTACCTCTCCACCCTAAACAATAACCCCCCTCCCTGCCTCTCCACCCTAAACAATAACCCCCCCTCCCTGCCTCTCCACCCTAAACAATAACCCCCCCTCCCTGCCTCTCCACCCTAAACAATAACCCACCCCTTCCTGCCTCTCCACCCTAAACAATAACCCCCCTCCCTGCCTCTCCACCCTAAAAAATAACCCCCCTCCCTGCCTCTCCACCCTAAACAATAACCCCCCCTCTCTACCTCTCCACCCTAAACAATAACCCCATTGTATAGTGTTCTCTGTGTATAGTGTGTGCTCTGTGTATAATATACAATGAGTTCTTTGTGTATAGTGTGTCCGGGTATTGGGAGCCGTGACCGCCGAGGATGGGCAGGTATGAACCTGGAAGGGTTTGCGCCCCCCCCAATTTTTTTTAGCACCAGCCGCCACTGCTCATCAACCTGACGTTCAACATTACTCATCTCTTTTACTATGGACAAAACCTCTGCCATGTATGCACCCTTTTCAGATCCTTCCAACTGGAGAGGGTTAATTTCTGCAAAAGCCAAGGCACCCGTGTCTACTGGCCCTGCAGCCTCTCCATTTAGCATAGCAGAAATTGTGTCCACTCCACTGTTACCCACTGAGCCTTCCTTGTTTAAATGCCCTTGTGGCAAAACATTTTTAAATACAACAGGTTTCAATAACATAACTTGACCACTTTGCTCGGGTGGCGCTTCACTAAACCCATGAGGACTGTCAGCAGTGACAGACCGTAGCAACTCATTATCACTACAAGCAATTTCAAACATTTGAGTTTTACCATTTTTCTCATCACCAAGGTCAAGTACCCTCTTATCTACCAGAGCGGCACCACAGTTGTCCCAGGCAACCTCTGGCTCCAACACACAGAGCTCCCTGGAGGTTTCTAAGGACACCTCTGCAGCCTTATATACTGTTGCTAAAGGAAATCGCATATCCTGCTCAGCGATCACCCCTACCTCATTAAGCATCACATTACCATAAGCACATGTGTCATCAGCATTCATAAACATAGCAGTTTTATAAACTCTATCAAATTGTCCTTTGTCAAAACGCATGGCACCCTGCGTGCCACTCAGCACACCACCCTTTCTCTCCAAAGGAATTATTTTTCCCACTAGGGCGTCTTCACAGTTGTCCTGGGAAACCACTTGCCTCACCACAGCAGGCTCTTTGGTGGTTTCCCTTGGCAACTCCGCAGCACCTGTCACTATCACTAGGGAACCTGGTACACCCACTGATTTGGTCACCCCTAGCACATCTCTCCCAGCACTCTGCTGGACTACCTTAGGTGCACACAGAGTCCACATGTCCTTTTCAGTTTGCTGCAAACAGGGTTTTAACCTGTGTCTCCCCATTGCTCTGGGAAGCACACTGCAGCAAGTCAGTTTTTACACCTTCTGTGGATCTCCTCACCGAACATAACGTCACTTCACTCGGATCAGTCTCACAAATTGCCACAGTCTTACCATATCCTGCAGGTGGTGTAATAGCCTTCACTTGAGTGCATTGTCTCACAGGTGTGGTGTCTCCAGAGGCTGACTCCCCCATGTGGCCATGGAGCAACACTGCAGCCTTTCCGGATTTACGAACATCGCCTGCAGGCAAAACAAATTTTCTGTTGTCAGGGGCAACAGCAGACCTACACACCTGGCCATACCCCTTGCAGGGTGCTGGATACGATACCCTCTTCTCTGGGCTTGCAGGCAAAGTATTAAGCCCAACAACACAATCAGCAGCTGTATTCCACAAGCTTGGACAAGAAAAGATCCCGTGGCCCAGCTGACCACATTCCAGGCATGGCACTTGGCGACTTTCTCCTGTTGCTAAGGGAGACGGCACTCTCCCAACATGCAGACTTTTACTGGTATCTCTATGAGAATGGTGGTATACCTCCTCTCTGTAGCTCCTCCTTTCTAAAAACATACTTTCTCCGGTTGCTATGGGAGACCACATTCTCCCCGCTGATCTTTTCCAGCGCTCTCTAGATTGGATTGCTCCTAGGAAATTGTCGTACTCATCTCAGTTACTATACATCCCACGGTACACCTCCTGGTACTCCTCCATCAGAAAAGGTTGCACCAACTCAACCCAGCGATTTCTGGGCCATCTTCTGTAGGAAGCAATCATCGCAAACTTATCCAAAAAGTCTTCAACACATTCAGAAGGCAACATAGGCCGTATGAAGTCAGCTGTATGGATTTCTGCTTTGTTGCCACGGGCAACCGCACCCATCTGCTCACTCTTTACACTCAGAGCAGACTTCTCATACCTTTGCTTTGGTGAAGCCTGGGACAAAGGGCATTTAGAAACTTCATGCCCCCACTCACTGCACCACAAACAGCGCACTTGGTTCTTATCCCTTTGCACATTATTAGCTGGCCATCTTGCATCAGTGTTGTCAGGGGCAACAACATGTCCTTCCCCTTTAACTTGGTTCAGTGCGGCCAAGTGTCGCCTGCACCAATCTACTGCAGACTCAGACTTTGGTGAACTCTCCATACTTGCAGTCACCTGTGCACTCCTTTCACCAGTGTTGCTAGGAACAACACCAGCTCTGTCTCTCATCTCAGCAAACATGGCTTCCTTTTTGCGTTTTGACCTCCCCATCTCTGCAATCAGGCCAACAACGTTTTTTTAACACAGTTCCTTTTAACACAGGAAAATTTTGAAGTACTGTCTCCAAGACTTGCAAACAGCACACTTTCACATGCAGACTTCACTCTCTATTGGGGGCGCTGAGAAACTAATGAATCACTAACAATAAAATATATTAGTAAACATATTAATGGATTGATAATGGTTTAAATATACACACCAGCAAATGTGAAAAAAAGTAGGATTTTTAAAACAGCTTACCTGTAAAATCCTTTTCTTGGAGTACATCACGGGACACAGAGCAGCATAGTCATTACTATGTGGGTTATATAGAATTACCTTCAGGTGCTGGCACTGGCAACTTCCAAAACAGGAAGTACCCTCCCCTATATAAGCCCCTCCCATCCGGGAGTACCTCAGTTTTGTAGCAAAGCAATACGTGTCCCCAAAAGATGGGTGGGAGCTCTGTGTCCCGTGATGTACTCCAAGAAAAGGATTTTACAGGTAAGCTGTTTTAAAAATCCTACTTTCTTGTTCATACATCACGGGACACAGAGCAGCATAGTCATTACTATGTGGGACGTCCCAAAGCAATGCCACATGAGGGGGGGGATACACCATACATAAGCTGGGCGCCATCAGGCATGAGGATCTTTTGCGGCCTGCAACACACTGCGCCCAAAGGCGACATCCTCCTGACTTCTAACGTCCACCTGGTAGAACCTAGTAAACGTGTGTACTGAAGACCATGTTGCGGCCTTACAAATTTGCGCCAGGGAGGCCTGGTGATGCACTGCCCATGAAGTTCCAACTGCTCTCGTGGAGTGCGCCCTAACTTTGAACGGAGGCGGTCTACTTCTCAAGCCATAGGCTTGTATTATGACCTGTCGAATCCACTTGGCTAAAGTAGATTTTGATGCTGCCTGACCCTTTCTGGGGCCTTCCGGCAGAACAAACAAAGAATCCGTTCTACGAATCTGAGCAGTGGCTTTTAGATAAGCTTTAACTGCTCTTACTACATCCAAAGAATGCAATAACTTTTCCTCTACCGAGCTTGGTTTGGGGAAAAAAGAAGGAAGAACCACATCCTGGTTCAAGTGAAACCTCGATACCACCTTAGGAAGAAAGGCTGGGTGAGGACGTAATACTACTCTGTCCTTATGGATAACCAGATATGGCTCTTTACAGGACATGGCGGCTAATTCCGACACTCTTCTAGCCGAGCATATGGCTACTAAAAATATCAATTTCCTGGTGAGTAGAACCAAGGAAATGTGCCGCAAAGGTTCAAATGGCTGCTTCTGCAGAACCAACAGAACCAAATTTAGATCCCATGGGCATATGGGAGCCTTAATCGGTGGAATAATACGAGTCACACCTTGCATAAAGGATTTGACAAGTGAATGCATAGCCAGGGGCCTTTGAAATAGTATTGACAAGGCCGAAACCTGGCCCTTGATAGTACTTAAGGCAAACTTCCTGTCTACAGCCCACTGCAGGAAGTCCAGAATTCTGCCTATAACGTACTTACGTGGATGCCATTTTCTGGCCTCGCACCAAGTGATGTACGCCTTCCAAACTCTATAGTAGATCTGCCTGGATACAGGCTTCCTGGCATTGATTATAGTTGATACCACAGAGTTAGAGAGACCTCTCTTCTTTAGGATGTGGGATTCAATAGCCAGGCCGTTAAACTTAGAGTTAGTAAGGAAGGGTGGTATATCGGTCCTTGCGAAAGCAGGTCCAGACGACGTGGAAGGGTCCAAGGACTCCCCACAGACATTTTGATGATCTCCGCGTACCAGGCCCTTCGGGGCCACACTGGAGCCACCAGGATCACCGGCTTCTTCTCCAACCTGACTCTGCGAAGGAGTCGAGGCAACAATTGTAGCGGAGGGAATGCATATATCAGTCTGAACTGATCCCAAGGGAACACCAGAGCATCCGAGCCGCAAGCGAGGGGATCCCTTGTCCGGGAGACAAATCTGTCCACCTTTGCGTTGAATCTGGATGCTAGCAGATCTACATCCGGTGTTCCCCACCGCTGACATATTGCTCGGAAGACCTCGGGATGAAGGGACCATTCCCCTGGGCATAACTGTTGGCGACTCAGAAAGTCCGCCTTCCAATTCTCCACCCCTGGAATGAAGACAGCTGATATACATGGGACATGCTTTTCTGCCCATTCCAGGATGTGACTTACTTCCCTCTGGGCTGCACGACTCCTGGTGCCTCCCTGATGATTGATATATGCCACTGCTGTGGCATTGTCTGATTGAATTCTGACAGGGGACCCTTGGAGTCTGGATGTCCAGGCTACTAGGGCGTACCGGGCTGCTCGTATCTCTAAGAGATTGATGGGCAGGGTTTTTACTACATTTGACCATCTGCCCTGGAGAGATCATTGCTCCAGTACTGCCCCCCAGCCTATAAGGCTGGCATCTGTAGTGACCACCTTCCAAGATATCGGGCTGAAGGGTTTTCCCTTCTGGAGATTCTGGGGGATCAACCACCAGCAGAGACTCTTCCGAACGGAAGGGGACAAAGCCATCGGGAAGTCTAGAGCCTGAACTTTTCCGTTCCAGGCTGACAATATGGCCCTTTGTAAATTCCTTGAGTGGAATTGGGCGTATGGCACAGCTTCGAATGATGCTACCATCTTTCCTAGCAGCCTCATGCACAGGCGTATGGACGGCTGTCTTTTTGCACAAAGCAGACGGACCAAGGCCCTCAAAGAGGATACCTTGTCTAGAGGTAAGAAAATCTTCCTCTGGTCTGAATCCAGCCGTAGCCCTAGATATACCAGGTTTTTCACTGGCTGTAGGGCTGACTTGTCCAGGTTGATGACCCAACCGTGAGACTCTAGATACTTGATTGTATCGACAATTACCACTTCTAGCTTGGCAACTGAGTGGTCCATCAACAACAGGTCGTCTAGGTATGCCATTATCGTTACACCCCGTGTTCTTAGATCGGCCAACAGTGGGGCCAGAATTTTTGTGAACACTCGTGGTGCTGTGGCCAGACCGAATGGTAAGGCTCTGAACTGAAAATGGTGCCCTTCTACTGCAAAGCGTAGGAATTTTTGATGACCTGGAAAGATGGGAACATGCAAGTAAGCATCTTTGATGTCGATCGAGGCTAACCATTCCTCCCCTTGTAGGGCAGCGGTGACCGATCGGATCGACTCCATCCGGAAAGACCGGACGTTTAGAAATTTGTTTAGACTCTTTAGGTCCAATATGGGTCTTATGTCCCCGTTTGGCTTCGGGACTGTGAAAAGGTTTGAGTAGAAACCCAACCCCCACTCTTCCATAGGAACCTCCATAATTACTCCTTGGAGCAATAGTTGTTCTAACGCCAATAGGAGAGACCCTCTTTTCAGAGGGTCTCTTGGCATGCCTGACCACATAAAATGGGACGGAGGAGACTCTTTTAACTCCAACTTGTATCCCAGAGTTACTGCGGAGAGCACCCATCTGTCTTTGATCGTCTCCCGCCAGGTCTCTGCGAACAACTGAAGTCTTCCCCCCACCCGTTTGAGTGGGGGCAGCCCTTCATAGGCTTGACTTGGAGGCTGGTTTAGTACCTCTTCGGATCCAGGGCTTTTTATTACCCTGTGGCTGTCCCTGATTTTTACCTCCTGAGTTTGACCGAGGAGGCCGTCGGAACTGCTTAGTAGCAGACGTCGCAGGGATAGGAGAGGTAGTCCTCTTAAAAGATGGACCCCTAGACCTCTTTTTACTCGGTAAGAGAGTACTTTTACCACTGGAAATCTTCTGGATATACTTATCCAGGTCTTCGCCAAAAAGGCGTTCCCCATGAAATGGGAAGCTAACTAAGAGCTTCTTACAGGGAGCTTCAGCAGACCAGTTTTTGAGCCACAGAAGCCTACGCATATGTACCAAAGACAGCGTGAGGCGGGAGGCCTGATGGATAGAATCCTTGATGGCGTCAACCGCAAAGCATAATGCTCTAGGCAGATCAGCCAGAGCCTGGGCCTGCTGGTCTGGCAAATCCCTCAGGACCATTTTCATTTGATCCTTTAAAGCTTGGCAGACCCCAATAGCTGCCACTGCTGGCTGTGTAACAGCCCCTGCTGTGGAAAAAGCAGATTTTAATAAAGATTCCAATTTTTTATCCACTGGATCTTTGAACATTTGAACATTATCTACTGGACATGTCAGTGATTTGTTCACAGAAGAGATGGCTGCATCCACCGTAGGAACATTCCATCTCTGGGTGAACTTTTCCTCCATGGGATAGATCACCGGAAACCTTTTAGGCGGAACAAATAGTTTATCAGGATGTTCCCAGTCCTGGTATATAAGTCCTTCCAATAATGGATGTATTGGAAAAGAGCAATTAACCTGGGGAGCTTTTAGCGACCCCAATGAGGAGACAGCAGTAGTTGATGGTTCAACAAGAGGCATTTTAAATGCAGATCGAACCATGTCAGTTAGGGTCTGGACCCACAATCTTTCAGTCTGTGATGCTGAAAATGGTTCATCTACTGTCGATTCCTCAAAAACAGAGCTAACCTCCTCCTGATCCCCTTCAGGTAGGTCGGTCCCTTCCTGGGACTGTTGCTCTGCCAACAGGCACTCTAATGGAGGTGATGGAGATCTGGCGCGCTTTCTTTCCTGTAGAGAAGAAGCGATCAATGCAGCCAATCTCTGCTCCAATCCCTCCAGAGTTGAGGAAAAAACCTCCTCTGTTATATATGCAGGAGCAGGTGGACTGAGGACAGCCGCAGTACCTGGCACTCCCGGGGGTTCCTTATGGGTATTAACCTCTGATTTCTCAGGGGAGGAGGGTGCAGATGACTGCTCCAGATCCTCAGAGCCCGATGGAGACCCCCTACACTTCCTGAGAGGTATATCTCGGAGTTTTTTAGGCGGCATATTCCTTAGTTCAAAGCTGAGGTATTCCAGCCGCAATACACCCCTTACTGAAATAGTCTAATGCAATTTGCTGCTATGTACATCAGTGGGTGTCTACTAATGCGTCTTTCTGGGGATGCCTGTATCAACCGCCCGCTGTAAGCCCCTATACCATGCTACCAGCTCCTTTTCATGCTCTGTGTCCATAGCAAGCAGCGTGGACTGAGTCCTTTTATCTTGCTGGGACGCCCGCACATGCGCAGAAGCGCTGGGCGCACAGAGCGCGTCATCCGCCAGGCTCCGCCCCCTTTTTTGAAGCTAAACCTTATAAAAGGAAAGCATGTGTGCGCGCGCGCGCGCGTGCACGTGTGCGCTCTTGGCGCCATGTAGGGAGAGGAGCCAGGGTCCCTGTTTCACCAGGACTCGGGGATGGAAGGAAACTACTTGGCAGCATGACAGAGGAATGCAGCTTCCCTGATAGAGAGCTCACACATCTGCCTGGACTTTCACCATGGAAGGAATAGTCCCAAGAAAAAAGACGTTCCACAGCGGCCTCTAGTGGACAAACACAGGTACCGCACCTTTGTCTTTTTTTTTTTTTTTTAAAACCTCCTTTATGAAAAAACATTTCCAGGTTTACAGTTTTTTTAAAACTTCCCTTATGAAAAAACATTTCTAGGATTTCTTAGGCATATACAGCTATTAGCGGGAATACCCTTTAGGTAACAGGCAGAAAGACATATTAGGCTTGGGGGTCCCCTCAATAGAACCAAGTTCCTGAGGGGCCCCCACTTACCTTTTCCCCGCCGCAGGACTTTGTTTGGTCCACAGAAGCCCAAACTTCACCTCTCACGGCAGGCATTGTACTAGACCTTCAGGGACCGGGTTCCCAAGGATTCCACTCCCCTGGACCTGTATAGCACCCTGCACAGATAGCCTCTTGGTTTTGGGTATGACCAGAGCTCTGGATCCCAGGGTCCAGCCCTCCTAAGAGAGGCATTACAGGCAAAATCCTGCTCTTCTCTGCAAGGCCCGGGTACCGACCGTTTAGCTATGAAGCTTTTTTGGTCGGATCCGGAATAGCTTGCTAAGGCCCAGAGAACCTGTACACAAGCCCAGATGAATACATGTTAACCTTGGCCAACACCTTAGACACTGGCAAAAAACTGAGGTACTCCCGGATGGGAGGGGCTTATATAGGGGAGGGTACTTCCTGTTTTGGAAGTTGCCAGTGCCAGCACCTGAAGGTAATTCTATATAACCCACATAGTAATGACTATGCTGCTCTGTGTCCCGTGATGTATGAACAAGAAATGGGTCACA
The DNA here is from genome assembly GCA_029206835.1 of Rana muscosa. NCBI lineage: Eukaryota > Metazoa > Chordata > Amphibia > Anura > Ranidae > Rana > Rana muscosa. Next base: position 229,672,328 of record CM055117.1, on the reverse strand, counting down.
ATGATCATTCTATGGCTATCCAACCAATAAACACAATAACATGTGCAATCTCCTTAATAGATTAGCAATAATGACCCATCAAATAAAAGTCAAATCAATGAATTAATGTGACACCGAGTGCAAAAAAAACTTTAAAAATTGTGATGCCAATATTGATAATTTAGATGTCCCAAATTGATTGAAACAAATATCAGCAATATAGTATATAATACACTGTGCAATATCAATAGTGACAACTGAATGTCCCAAAATTGTACAAATGTTGAAATAAATAAGAATCCATAAGTAAAACGATAAATATGAATCCTTGTGCAAAAAGCTTATTCCATCAAAGATATTGCTTGAAGTGATAACCTTCACCAATTTAGTGTGAAACACCCGATAGTGCTCGTGGTAAATAAAGCAGCTTACCAGATGTTGTTGACTCTTTTAATTAAAAAGGAGTCATATACGCTTTTAGCAAGTTCCACTTGCTAACATGGATATAGATGTCAGATATGGGCATGGAAAATCCCTGCCTCCCGGAGGCTCGGATGGAGATGTATAAACCACAAGAAAGAGAAATGGAGCGGAAATAGTGTAATTCCGTTTAATAATAAAAATAAAGTAACAACATGGCAGCCAAATGCCCCCTTACTTGAATAGTGCCTTGAGCCCGGCACTGAGGCTGGTGAGCGTAGACTAGTAGGGCTAGTGAACCGAATAGAGATGAGCCGGCGTGAGTTCCACCTTGTTTGGAGGAAGAACCAGCAGGAACGGAAGTGTCGTCAGAGCGTAGTCTAGCGTCGCCTCGACAGCTGTTTCGTATTGCACGTCGTCAGGAAGCGTGCTAGACTACGTGGGACTGACTATTAAATACGGATGTCAATCAAGGAGAGGGGAGGAGTCACCAAAATCAAATCCAGCCTCAATGCCGTCTCTCCGCATTCACAGCAATCATTTTAATACAACGGAGGTCCATACAATTGAATAACAAATTAATATAAGTAATATATATCCCGCTGACAGCACATCTATTATACTACATGAAACATAGTATGCATACATAATCTATGCTAACTCTATAGCATAGATAAAAAGTCGTGCGCGATGATAGCGCCATCTAGTGTATAAGTGGATAAAACCACTCTCAATCTGTATATTATGCAGAAAAGAGTATATACAATGGTGTCATTGAATATAAATTATAAAAAAAAGGAGCCAGAAAGAAAAAGACAAAGAGACAGCTAGATGAAGGTATTTTCAATTTAGCAGGTGTTTCGTTTTCAGAAAACGAATTAAATGTTTTAACACAAGGATTAAAATTTGCACCCAACAAGAATCTTAATAAATTCGAACTTTTCATTGATGTGGAAAAATATGTGAGGAAGCTCAATAAAAAAAAATTCTTCTCTCAGAAGGATCCTAGTCCCCCTATGATAGAAATGACTAAATTCAAACATAGTGGGCTGAAAAATAACTCCATATTCAATCCCCAAAAGGGAACACACCATCACATCGAGGTGTTTAAACATATGGTGCAAGATGAGATTAAATCCTTAGAAATTAAAAAGGCCAGAACTAATCAATCCCTGTCAGAGGGGATTAAACAATTGGAAAAAACCAAAAATATAGTAGTTCGTCCAGCGGACAAAGGGGGGGGTGTAGTTATACTTACCAAAGATGACTACTATGGAGAGATCCAAAGGTTGTTAAAAGACACTAATACATATAAACCACTGCCATTTAACCCATTGAATAAATTAAAGATAGAACTTGATATTTGGATTGATAAAGGGGTCAGTCAAAAGATCCTAGATATAAAAGAAGCACAGTACCTTTCACCCAAAGTACCACGTACTCCGGTGCTATATGTGTTACCAAAAATACATAAAAATAAAGAAAAACCACCAGGTCGCCCAATTATAAGCGGGATTGGTTCCCTCTACTCCAGAGTAGGAGAATATTTAGATATATTCCTACAGCCTTTGGTTATTCAAGGCAGGTCTTATCTCAAGGATAGTCGTGAATTGATTAAATCCCTTACCGACATCCAAGTGACAGATGCAACCATTATGGTTACAGTGGACATAGAGTCCCTCTATACCAATATAAGACAGGAGGATGCGCTTACTGCAGTCCAAGTGGCACTTACTGCAGATTCACAGCTCAAAAAATCCCAAATAAATTTTTTAGTTGAGGGACTCAAAATCGCTATGGGAAACAACTATTTTTGGGCACAGGGGGAGTTCTATAAACAAATAAAAGGGGTCGCAATGGGGGCTCGTTATGCCCCAAGCGTGGCTAATTTGGTACTGAACAAATGGGAGGGGGAAACCATTTATACAGATCAACTTTCATCTCTATTATATTATAAAAGGTACATCGATGATGTAGTGTTGTTGTGGGAGGGATCCCAGACCACATTACATAGCTTCCTGCAGGATTTAAATTCAAACCAATATGGGCTAAAATTTACAGCTGAGTTTAGTCTGACAACCATTAATTATTTGGACCTTACTTTGGTCAAACAAAATGGCAAGATTGGCACGAGGACATTCTTTAAGGCCACCGATAGGCATGCCTTTGTGCCAACTAACAGCTGCCATCATCCCCAATGGCTTGGGGCCATACCCAAGGGCCAGTTCATGCGCATCCGGCGCAACTGTGCTGAGGATAGCGATTATAACACTCAGGCAGCAATCCTTACAGATCGGTTTTGTGAGAAGGGATATGCTAGGAATGAATTTGTCTTAGCTAAAAAACAGGTGGGGAGTATGAACAGATATTCCCTTCTGGAATCCAAAAAGAAAAAAGATCTTTCAACCATGGGAACACTGCCATTTATCACAGGTTTTAATAGGCAATACAAAAGTATTGAAAAAATCTTCAAAAAGTTCTGGCCTATACTACAAAAGGATAGAGACTTGGCATCTATTATACCCCAAAGACCTAGATTTATTTATAGAAAGGCGCCAGGTTTGAGAAACATCATTGCACCTAATGTTCCTGACCCCCCTGAAAAACCTCTGACTTTTTTGGATGGGTCTGGGTTTCACTATTGTACTAGATGCAAGGCTTGCCGTACCACATCTCGACGTAGCAAGAAAATAAGTAAATTCAAATCCTTGGTAACACAGGAAGAATTTAAGATTAAACCCTTAATTACTTGTTACTCCAGATACGTGACCTACATTTTGGAATGCCCTTGTTCCCTGCAATATGTGGGGAGGACTACAAGAGAGCTCAGAATTAGGATAAATGAACATGTGGCAAATATAGCCAAAGGCTTTCCTAACCATAGCGTATCGCGTCATTTTCTTCAATATCATAATAGAGATCCTCGCCAATTGGTGTTTTATGGTATTGATAGGGCTACATGTAACTGGAGGGGGACGGACCTCACCAAGGCCATATCCCAGAATGAGACCCAGTGGCTGTTTAGACTGTCCACCATGCAGCCGCTGGGCCTCAATATTGACCTAGATTTGAATTGCTTCCTCACTAACGAATAAATAGTTATCCAATTACTAATTTGGATTGCAGATATATGGGTTCAATTAGAAAAATATATATTTATATATTCCTTTTTTATTGTTTTTTATTGTCTTTTATTGTTTTATGAATTTATATAATAAATCAATTATTTTTTAGGAATTTTTTTATAATTTATATTCAATGACACCATTGTATATACTCTTTTCTGCATAATATACAGATTGAGAGTGGTTTTATCCACTTATACACTAGATGGCGCTATCATCGCGCACGACTTTTTATCTATGCTATAGAGTTAGCATAGATTATGTATGCATACTATGTTTCATGTAGTATAATAGATGTGCTGTCAGCGGGATATATATTACTTATATTAATTTGTTATTCAATTGTATGGACCTCCGTTGTATTAAAATGATTGCTGTGAATGCGGAGAGACGGCATTGAGGCTGGATTTGATTTCGGTGACTCCTCCCCTCTCCTTGATTGACATCCGTATTTAATAGTCAGTCCCACGTAGTCTAGCACGCTTCCTGACGACGTGCAATACGAAACAGCTGTCGAGGCGACGCTAGACTACGCTCTGACGACACTTCCGTTCCTGCTGGTTCTTCCTCCAAACAAGGTGGAACGCACGCCGGCTCATCTCTATTCGGGTCACTAGCCCTACTAGTCCACGCTCACCAGCCTCAGTGCCGGGCTCAAGGCACTATTCAAGTAAGGGGGCATTTGGCTGCCATGTTGTTACTTTATTTTTATTATTAAACGGAATTACACTATTTCCGCTCCATTTCTCTTTCTTGTGGTTTATACATCTCCATCCGAGCCTCCGGGAGGCAGGGATTTTCCATGCCCATATCTGACATCTATATCCATGTTAGCAAGTGGAACTTGCTAAAAGCGTATATGACTCCTTTTTAATTAAAAGAGTCAACAACATCTGGTAAGCTGCTTTATTTACCACGAGCACTACCGGGTGTTTCACACTAAATTGGTGAAGGTTATCACTTCAAGCAATATCTTTGATGGAATAAGCTTTCTGCACAAGGATTCATATTTATCGTTTTACTTATGGATTCTTATTTATTTCAACATTTGTACAATTTTGGGACATTCAGTTGTCACTATTGATATTGCACAGTGTATTATATACTATATTGCTGATATTTGTTTCAATCAATTTGGGACATCTAATTATCAATATTGGCATCACAATTTTTAAAGTTTTTTTTTGCACTCAGTGTCACATTAATTCATTGATTTGACTTTTATTTGATGGGTCATTATTGCTAATCTATTAAGGAGATTGCACATGTTATTGTGTTTATTGGTTGGATAGCCATAGAATGATCATTGTGACCCATTTTTTTCACATTTGCTGGTGTGTATATTTAAACCATTATCAATCCATTAATATGTTTACTAATATATTTTATTGTTAGCGATTCATTAGTTTCTCAGCGCCCCCAATATATTTGTTAATTTGCACATATAACCATCCACTACATTATTTCAAAAGAACCATTTTTTTGGAATCTTGGGGATAGCAGCTTACTTCCAATATATTATTCATAGTATATTTTCTATATATATATATTATTTATATATATATCTTTTTAAGGCGCGAGATCACCAACACACACAGACTTCACTCTCTGCTTGAATCATTCATCCACTGGACCTTCCAAAGTGGACACATCCTCTCAAGCCACGTTGAGCTCACTTCCACAGGTACATCACCTGTATACAACACAGTCCATTAATTGAACTCCTGTGCAATGCAGTTCGCCTGGCTGTCCCACACAGCTAACAGCAGTTCACCACAGAAAACTTTGACATTTCATTCACATTGGCTGTTCATCACAGTATTGCTGCAAAACACACGGTTTCTTTCTACTCACTGTCTTTGGTATGCGTGGATCTGGAACTCTTCCAAAACTGCCCGACAATACCTCCACCATATGTAAGATTGAGGGTTGTTAGCTCTTGTGGTGGATGCGTTTTTTCAGTGATTCAGGCCAGTCAGGAACTCTGTTTAAGGGCATGGTAGCCCATTTTATTTAAAAGCACAAAAGTTCACAAAAACATCTGTAGCATTCACAGGGGGGGTTCCACCATTCCTGTATCTTGCATACAGAACAGTTTAGCCTCCTAGCTTTACCTTCTTGCTATCCGGCTGTTTCAGGCCTTTAGCCTAGGCCTTAGGTCTGCTCCTCAGACCCAAAGAGTTTCCAAGAGATAAGCTCACTCCTCGCTTACTCCCGGTCAGCACTTTCTTGCTTACTTCAGCAATGATGTCTGCCTCTTGCAGACACGCACACTTTGGCTGCACCCATGCAGCATAGATAGCCTCTGACTTCCTCTCAGAGGGATGGGAGTCCACCTGACTCCCAGGGACAGACTTCCTGTCTGTTGGGTGGGGCCCTGATCCATAGTCATGTCAGAACTAAATAGCCCAAGACACAGCTGTTCAATCAGCATGTCTTTCTTTACCAAATCTGGCGTAAACCAACAGTCTTTAAGGACATACATGGTCTCACCATCACAATATATATATATATATATATATATATATATATATATATATATATAGCACTGAATTCATTGAAAGCAGGTATGCCTTGATGGTAACCTATTTGTGCTTAAAAGCACATGGACAAACTAGAATCTCAGACTTGCTCAGTATAGTAGCAGCTGAAGACCTCTAGTGTCTATCTCCATAAATACAACACGCAAAATTAAAATAACTACTCAGCTCAGAAGCAATCACTATAAAAATGCAAGATCTGACAGAAACAGTTGCTTCTGTGTCATTAAAATAAGGTCTGAAAAAATATAAACCGTGCGAAGAGAAGAGGGGCTGAACACAATACCACCTTCATTTACTTCAAAATTCTAACGTCAGGATCAAGATGGTCAGACTAAAATCTCTTGTCTGTGCTAGACAGTCATAAAGGGGCCACATCTGAAAAGGGTCTTCAAATGAGTTCTCACGAGGCCCTGTCCCAAATGTTTAAGTTATAAATAGTCTGGTGTGTAGTTTAGGGAGTACACGCCTGACCTGTGAGGCTGGGGTAGTGGTCTAGACGGAACTACAGCTTAACTCCATAAAGCTACGTTTCATGTGTTTTCCATAATTCTTATAATAATGAAGTTTTATCATTTTATTATAATTCTTATAATAATGAAGTTTCCTACCTAAAAAAAAGAGGTTACATTACAGTACAAGAAAATACCACTCAGTTAGACACCAACATGACTATACTACAAGGTCCAGAATGCTAATTAAAAATGTTATACCTCCTAGGAGAAATATACATCAGATATATATCAAATTTAGTCTCTAGCAGCTCATAATGTTATTCTGATGAACAATATGCTAGTTTTCGGATTGTGGAGTGGTGTCCGTTGAAAATCTTGACTTATCCTAGCATAGCGGGCAGTTAAGATGTTGAGACATGACACAATAAAATACCCCATCACACCTACAACACACTTCTCAGACCAATTCACTGCTGGGTTATCTGCATTACCTTGTCCCGGAACAAGAAATAAGAGTTGCGCAAGCAGCTGCAAGCTCTTGTTTCATCATTGAAACATTGGATTCTTGCAGCTGGAAAGACCTGGACATGTGATAAGCAACCACAGCCCAGCCTATAAAATCTAATGACAGGCTGACAGCAGCCACCGCTGTTCAGTTCACATGTAGCCGCAAACAGAGTAGTTAGCTGTGGTTGTGGATGGATGCCCAAGGACATCTGTCCCTAACCGCGGAAAACCACTCTGTGTGTGGCTACATGTGAACAGCGGTGGCTGCTGTCAGGGTATCATTACTGTAAATAGGCGGATTATTCACATGCTCTGTTTTTTCAGCCACAAAAATCCTTGCCGCTGGAATCTGGTGTCTGAATGTAACCGGCTGTGTGAAAGAGGCTTTAAATCCTTTTAGTTTTACTGTTGCTTATTGCTGTTTTGCAATACCTTTTCTGTAAATATTTTTTTATTTTATTTTCATTTAAAAATGTTAAGCTGAATCTCTAAATGCCCTAACTAAAGATAGAGGAACTCCATCTCTCTGAAGAAGCTAAAATTATTTAAAGTCTGTTACATTCCTGTCTGGGAGTGGCAGCAAGTGATACATTTTTTGAAAATACATATTTTGAATGTAAATGGTGTTCCCTCTAAAACACAAAGGGGTTGATTTACTAAAAATAGAGAGTGCAAAAATGGGTTCAGCTCTGCATAGAAACCAATTAGCGTTCAGGTTTTTTGTCAAGGTTGAATTTAACAAGCTGAAGTTATAAGCTGACTGGTGACCATGCACAGCTGCACCAGTTTTTGCAATCTCCGGTTTTAGTAAATCAACCCCTCGGTGACAGTTGTGGTCTGTGTGTGTGTAAAGGGTTAACTGCTCATTTGACCTGCCCCAGTGATAGTAACTCTCAGTCTGCTAGTGCTTACATTGTTGTCCCACAAGCTGGAAAATCTTTGTGCAGGGTGAGGCTGAGTGTGTGTATCACATCCTGGTGTGCCAAACTCCTTGAGATCTGAAGTACCCAAACCAGGCAAAGGACTGTTGAGCAACAAAGTTCTTGTATGCCCAAGATATTGTAGCCAGCTCAGGCATTAAGGCCTTACAAAGAGAGCACTGCACAATAGACATGTGCAATTTGTTTTGTTCCGAATTCGTTTCTCGACAAAATTCGACAAATGCGTTAATTTGTAAATATTCAAATTAATGAAAACCCGTTTACCAATATTTTTACGAAAACCAAAATTCGTAAATTCAAAAATTCGTAAATCCTTAAATTCGAAAGTTCAGAAATTCGAAAATTCAAAAAATTTGGAAATTCTAAAATCCAAAAATAAGAATGAAAATCCAAAAATAAGAATGAAAATCTGAAAATTCTAAAATCCGAAAATTCTAAAATCTGAAATAAAAACTAACTAATAATAATAACTATTACTAACTATTGAATTATAGCTATTGGAATTGCCTTTCAAATTTAGCTGTTACTGAATGTAATGAATCCGAATCCGAAGTTACGAATTACCAAAAATAACGAATGCCGCATCTAAATGAATGGAACATAAGGAATTAATAATAATAATAATAAAAACTTGTTATTATTATTTATTCATTTGTTACGTTCCATTCATTTAGAAGCGGCATTCGTTTTTTCTGATAATCTGTAACTTTGGATAAATTCGTATTTGTTACGTTCATAAACAGCCAAATTTGAAAGGAGATTCCAATACCTATAATTTAATAGTTAGTTATTATTAGTTAGTTATTTTTTCGGATTTTTAAATTTACAAATTTACAAATTTTCTCATTTTCAAATGTCCGAATTTACGAGTACCGCATCTAAACGAATGGAACATAACTAATTCAAATTTTTCTGAAGTTACACATTTTTTCAAAATATCAAATTTCAATCATAACGAAAGACCCGAAAAAATAACAAAAACGAATGAAACAAAAACGAACAAATTTTTCGGCAGTGCACATGTCTACTGCACAGTATGTAAAAGAGATCGAACCAGGGATATCAAAACATTACAAGTATAATTATTGGTATGGCTTCACTACTCTCATCATGTCAGAAATAATACCTATGAATTCAACATATAGAGATGTATTTCATTGTACCTTTTACATATGTTAATGGCAAACATAATTTATTATTTTCTTAGTTGCAAAAACTTAAAAGAAAAAAGTAGAATATATGAGGTTGCATATCTAATAAGGTTTGTTGTAAATTATAATTATACACATCATTATTTAAACTAGTGTTTTTGATGAGAGCTGTCCAGTTCATTCCCGAGACGTGACAGAGCTCAGAATTCAGCTGGCCACATGCTCCAGGAAACATGTTAAGGTTTTTAACAGGAGTGCCAACATCCTACTTGGAAAAGAAGAATATAGCATGTGTCATGTTAACAGCAGCAATATTTCACTGCATGTGTTCAGAATTAAGCAATCGCTGGAATAGATTGGAAGTCTGGCACAATTATGAAGCATCTAGGGATTTGTGAGGGTTAAGGGGCACCTGACTGCCAGCTGTCTCATCTGAAAAAGTTAAATAAATAATAAATAAGTAGGCAAGCATATTTTAGTAACATAATAATACATATTTCTTAAAGTCAGACAGTGTGTTTTAGGATATTATTTCTGAGTTGATAGTCAAACTAGAGTCGTAATATTTATACCTAGGCCCAGGATTTCATGTATGGTGATGAATACATACAGTAAATCAACTCAAGATTTAATCCTATCTGTACTTATATAAATGCTTCTTGATAATCGTGGTCAGGTTCTGACTTGGCCAGTGAGTGTTCTTCATCTCTCTTTTTTTTTCATCCTTTTTTTTTAATCTGTATCTTGTGTATCCGTATCATACAAATAGCAAAACGGTAGTGAAATTATAATAGACCTCCAGACAATTTCATGGTGTTTTGGATAACGTGGGGAAGAGTTAAAATTTCTGTCAGGGACCACAGTGGGTAGATTTTCACTCACTTTGCGTTCACGTGACAGTGACATCAGGGAGAATCAGGGAAGAACAGACAGTTTTGCCCTTTTATACACTAGCAAGGAAATGTCACCAGCACACCAACAATCTCCAGAACAGGTCTAAAGCTTTAATCAGCAATCACATTGTTATAGCAGATTGCAACGTTTTAGAGCCACGCAGGACCCCTTCATCAGGCACCTCATGAAGGGATCCTGCGTGGCTCCGAAACGTTGTAATCGCTGAATAAAACTTTGGACCTATTATGGAGATCCTTGGTATTCTGGTGACATTATCTTGCTCTGACTTGACGTGGTTCAAGCCGGTGGTCGCTTCAGCACCCACTTACATGCACAGACATTTCTACAGGAACGTGTGAATTGAGAATAGTGTGTTGGAAGCTTATATACACTAGAACACCTTCAGTCAAGAGAAAACCATCAATAAATCTACATATCATCAAGTATTGCCCACTTGAGATTTCTTTGTTTAAATTTAAGCCCCAAGATAAATGTTAAAACCTCTGTTGGCTCTAGATAGATTCTGTTGGATGCATTTTTTGTCAAAAGAACGAACAATTTACAATGTTTGAGCGTATTATAAGCACATGTTTTCTGAAATGTTCTCCTCTACATTTTCTGAACATTGCTCTGCTCTTGCTAGTATAGTCATCAACATAGAAAATATGTGCGAGGTAAGACAAAGTAAACATATTCAAATCAATAATGACTCAATAGTACCTGGTTTGAGTTTGTCTACTTTGTCTTACCTCGCACATATTTTCTATGTTGATGACTATACTAGCAAGAGCTGAGCAATGTTCGGAGAATGTAGAGAAGAGAACATTGCAGAAAACATGTGCTTATAATACGCTCTAAAAAAAATGCATCCAAAAACAGAATCTATCTCCACATGCAGCTTCCTGTGATGGTCTCTTTTTCTTGAAGTACTGATCAACACTTACGTTTAGTGTTAACAAATATATTGTAGATCCAACCAACTCATTGTCTGATGCTGCTTTCAACCAGGGAGAAGGCTCTAAACAACATTTGAGTTGGAACATATTGAGTCATCATCTTTCAGAAAGGAAATAGTGGATCAGGGTGTAGCAATTAGCACTAGCTAAACTCACACTGATGGGAAGATTGGTATAATTTGTTGCTTGGAGTTGTAATACTTTACAAGTAGTCTTAGCAATCCCTTGATTGATTTAAAGTGCAAGCTTATCTTTACTAAAAACTACTTTAGTCCCCTATTCTCTATGTGCCTAACTTAAACTAATCAAGATTCCCTCAACACATCCTAAAGCATAGTACACACCCAGCAGGGCTGAACAAAAACAATCTGACAGCTCCAGAGCTAAGAATTCAATTTTAGTACAGTGATCTCCCCTGCTGTGCTATTGTGTTCTGACAGGCGGAAAGCCCCCTGCCAGAACACTCCGGTCAGCTGATTGGCAGACCTTTTTTGGTCATGCCCCATCGACAGAAGCTAGCCAACTGGCTGCAGTATGCACGGGCCGAATGTCGCCCAACATTCAGCCCGTGTGTACTAGGCTTAACCGTGACAGCTGTGGCCTCCTCTGATTTTACCTTCTTTGGCACAAAATACTTTTTAGTACTGGTCAGGCCTGTGCAAAGGGCTCCCCATAGACTTGAATATGACTTTGTTCTCCAATATGTTTTCTAGAATTGCAATGCATTTAGGATAGCATCATCAGTTTCTTAATTGGTTTATCATGATGGCTTTGCATCATGATGGTCTAGACAGTAGTTTTTTTAGTAGTTACTATTGAGTGAGTGAGTGAGTAACTTATATAGCGCTAACAAATGGCTCAAGGCAATTTTGCATCCAGTGTCATCCTGATCCTTCAGAAGAGGTGGGTCTTTAGGTTTTTCCTGAAAGCCCGATGGTTTTCTTCCATGCGTATGTTCGTGGGTAGAGCGTTCCAGAGCCGTGGTCCTTGGACTCCAAATCTTCGTTCTCCCTTAGATTTGTAGTGGGATTTGGGGATTTGGATGAGGTTTTGGTTAGTTGAGCGGAGGGCACGGTTGGTGGTGTAGCGTTTTATTTTATCGCATAAGTATTGAGGGGCGTTTCCTTGTGAGTGAGGCAGAGGGTCTTGAATGTGACCCGATCCTTTATGGCTAGCCAATGGAGGGTCCGTAGTGACGGGGTGATTGATTCCCAGGGTTTTTTCCCCATTACCAGTCTGGCTGCCGTGTTCTGGACGACTTGTAGACGCTAAATCTGGTATTTAGGTAGTCCTAAGTAGAGGGAGTTTGCGTAGTCGAGTCAGGAATTGATGATTGTTCCAACCACCACTGCTGTGTCCTCTTCCGGGATGAAGGGGATGAGTCTGCGCAGTAGGCGGAGAAGATAGTGAGATCCGGTGACTACTGATCCTATTTGTGCGTCCATAGTCATGTCTGAGTCAAAGATGACTCCGAGGCTTTTGACTTTGTTGCTTGGGGTGATGGTTTGTCGAAAATTGGTGGGTGGTGTCCATGTAGTCCTAGAGTTAGACTTTTGATTTGCGTGAAGGAGAAGGAGTTCTGTTTTGGATCCATTGAGTTTGAGGGAGCTTTCCGTCATCCAGTTATCGATCAGAGTGAGGCATTTTTCTAGTTCGTGATATTGGTCTTTTTTGTTGGTGATACAAAAGTAAAGTTGAGTGTCATCAACGTAGGAGTGGTAGCGCAGGTCCTGTTTGCTGATGATTTTGAAGAGTGGGCGGAGGTAGATGTTGAAGAGCACGGGCGAAAGGGGTGATCCTTGAGGGACTCCGCATGTAATGGTCCGTGTTTCTGAAGTGAAGGCTCCTAGTTTCACTGTCTGGGATCGATTTTCTAGAAAGGATGTGAACCAGGGTAGAGCAGAGTCTGTGACTCCGGCTACTTCTTTGAGTCGAGTGAGCAGGGTGTTGTGGTCTACTGTGTCGAATGCTGCACTGAGGCCCAGCAGCATCAGGAGACACAATTCTCCATCATCTGCTGCTTTGAGGGCGTCATCCCATATTTTGAGCAGAGCCATTTCTGTCCCGTTACCTGTACGGAAGTCTGATTGTAGCGGGTTCAGGAGTTTGTGGGCTTCCAAATGGGGTTGTAGCTGTTGTACTACTGCTTTCTCAATGATATTGGAGATGGTGTTAAGGCTTGTTACCCGTCTGTGATGGTTTGGGTCTTTGGGGAGTCGAGGTTGGGTTTCTTTAGGAGGGGTTTGATTATGCCTAGCTTGAGGGAAGTCAGGACAATACCTTCTTTGAACGATTGGTTTATGAGGTGCGTTATGGTGGGTGCCAAGATGTCGGTACGTTCTTTCAGGAGTTTTGTAGAAATAATATCATTTGGTGATGTGTTGTCTCGGAGGCTTCTGATGATGTTTTTGGTGGTGTCAATGGTGATTGGGACCAGCAAAAATTTTCATTGATTGTAGAATGTTTGTGTTGTGTTATTATTAAGGAAGAGAGGTCATGGCTATGAGGGGGATGTCCTCCTGTGGAGTATATTTTCTGTGTGAGTTTGTTCAATAAAAGTTCCAGTCTTGCAGCTGAGCTAGTCCCGTCTAGTGCTTTGTTTTCAATATGCAGCTATAATATCTGATATCTAAGTTCAGACTGGAGGAAGCGGTATACTGACGGTTCCGTCACACTTACCTTTTTCAGATGTCTTTAGGGCAGTTACTTGACAAGCAGGGGACTTCTTTCTTTTTGGTTTTCCTGGCTGTAGACACTATTATTGATGTGATGACTCTCTCTGTGGCACTCTCTGCATCTTTACACTGTGAGTGTATTGTGCCCCTGTGGCACCCCCTCAGAGGTGGGTCCATGATTTCTGCAGTTACAACAGGGACGTTCAGTGAGGTCGGCGGCTGGTGAGGAATTGACTAGTATCAGAGCCAGATACACACAGGTTACATACGCCGTGATCATTAGAGCGAGAGCAATAATTCTAGTACTATACTTCCTCTGCAACTCTAAACGTGTAACCTGTAAAAAAAATTAACGTGTTACCTATGGAGATTTATAAGTACTGAAGTTTGGTGCCATTCCACAAGTGTGCGCAATTTTAAAGTGTGACATGTTAGGTATCTATTTTCTCGGCGTAATTTCATCTTTCACATTATACAAAAAATAGGGCTAACGTTAGTGTTTTTTTTATTCATGAAACATTCCCCCCCCCCCCCCCCCAAAAAAACACGTTTAAAAATTGCTGCGCAAATACTGTGTGACAGGAAAAGTTGCAACGATCACCATTTTATTCCCTAGGGTGTCTGTTAAAACAATATATATAATGTTTGTGGGTTCTGAGTAATTTTCTAGCAAAAAAAATATTATTTTTACATGTAGGAGAGAAGTGTGAGAATTGGCCTGGGTGGCAAGGGGTAATTACCATAAGTAAGTAATATACAAATAATTATTTGATATTGTTTTTAAGGTAATTTACTATATTTTCAAAATCTGTACTCAAGCAGGTGATTTAACGGACAAATTACTGAAGTTTGAAGTTATAACTTCCAATCAGTAATTTCACAGTAAATAGATAAATAATAAATTATTATGTTATAACATATAGCATATAAATATATGATTTAGCTCGAATATAACAGTACCTTTTCAACAGAATCAGTTTCTCCCTCTTAACTGTGTGAGAAAAACATGGGATTATGGGTAAATCTTATACACATAAACACATGTTTTTCCTTGTAGATAAGAAGGCTGGGCTGGAAGGTAGCATTTGTCTTTTAGGCACATGCCCCTTCTATGACATTGCAGTGAGAGGCGTGCCTCAACTGCAGCATTTTTATTGGACAGCTTGGACCAATGGTACTTTACCATTGGTCCAATTCTCCAGTCTGTTCATTGAGCTCAGTGCCTCTGACAAGAAATGAGAGGCACTGTGAGCTCATCCTCTCAGTCTGCTGCAAACAGAATGTGTCAGCTTGTATTTAAAGTGGCTGCTCTGTATTTAGCTTCTGACAGGCTGCGCGAGGCATCCCTTACCTCTGGAACCAGTGGTGGGGTAGGACTTAGGCTACATACCCCCCTCAAATTTGGGGTCTCTGTGACCCCAGGTCGCCGAGCTATGACCCTCGAAGCTCGATTTTTTTTTTAAATGTTCATGGCAGGTGAGGCCCTGCCCTGCCTCACCTGCCTCCCTGACTGCATGTCCCTGAGTTACAGCATGTTCTCAGTGATCCAGGTTTATTCATGCTAGACATTATTCAGCCCATAAGACTGTGTGCATCTTGTGCTCAAAAAAGAAATACTACCGGGACCTGTAGCTACTGTTAGGTTTGAGAATCAGTTCCCGGGGCACTATTCCTATAATGAACATTATCCTATCAGGTGTGTGGGTTAGGAGTTCATTGCCTTGAAAGTTTTTCTATGGCATCTTATGTTTATATATACCATGACATTTCTTATATTCAGTCGTAAGGCATCTCTCTGTTTGTTAGCTAAAGTTTATAATGAAAGTCAGGCACCCTATTATTAAACTGTACGATCCTTTCTGACAATCATTGCCCGGTATCTTATGCATAGGTGCCAAGAAACTAACAAACATTGTGTACATTTCTTTTGCTCAATTTCTCTGAAGGAAATCTTGAGCCAATGGGTATTGTTGTGACATCGTTCATATTTTATGTTTGTATGTCACTTTGTCACCCAATAAAGCTCTTTGGAACCAAAAAAATACTGTGGGAGAATGCGCTGAAGAGGAGGGGAGTATCACAGTTGCTTTTTTATCTTATAAGCTTATGCATTTTAAAAAAAAAGTAAAAACTGAAGCTTTAAGAGTAAAACTGGTGATTGTGTTAGAACAAAATAATGACCCCTATGCCCTAAAAAATTCCCAAACTGCTAGTTATGTACCACTGGTGTTACTCACCCTTACTGTAGGTGAGACACTTCAGAATTTAGGTTTTCTGTGTGGAACAAATTTGTGGAACAATGCACTTATATTATTGTCAGCTCATAGGTGGCATAGAGCATACGAATCATGATGAAACAGTTTGCATTGGTCTGTGAGTGTCCTTCATGTAAATTGTGAGAATACATTGGGGATAGTATAGCATAGAACATTTACTTAGTCTAGTGAAGCTGTGTTCACTTTATTCATCCAGTAACGTACAAGATAACTGTGACAGACCCAACCAGGACAGGGGCTTTTGGAGGGGAATGCAGGGTAGCCTCTTGCCTACGGATTATGAGCCCTGGCTTTTGAGTGGGGATACCTTTGGAGTGGTCATGCTTCAGATTGGAAACACACATAATCTAGGCCTGGGATACATATTTGGGTCCGTTGTGCCCAAACCAGCAATGACTGCTTTAGACTGTGAGACTCAGTGTAGATGTTAATATAATCAGCTCAAACCAGCCTGATACTGGGGTCTCCTGCTATAGTCTGTTTATTAAGATGTAATGTGTTTATTGTTAAGTATGTCTCTCCCATTGTGTGCCTCCCTATTGTTAATTGAGTCATTTATTTTTTCTGTCTGTCTGCTCATCTCTTAGAGATGTGATTAATATTGTGACCACTTTACCTTGTTATTGTGAAATGTTATGTGTTTATGCTTATGATAATGTGCAATTTACTTTATGTATCCAGGGTTGTGGGCTATGTGCCGAACGGCCTGGGCACCTAGGTTTGTTTAAGTGACTAGTTGTCAATTAGTTCATGTTAATTAGATCACTGTCACGTTTAGTTGCTAGATGTGGATTAGCACACTGTTATGTTGGCTGTTCCTTAGATGTGCTGTCTACAGTTTGCATTGGTTAGGATAATGTGATCAAATTCTTATCTGCTCTTGCATGGTATATATTTTGTGCAAATTTACAATAAAGTCGGTTTGAGTTCCAGTTTTCACCTAAGCTAGTGTTGTCTAGTCCTTGGGTGCAATATTCAGCTACAGTATAATACCTGGTTCCTGGTTCCAGACTTGAGGAAGCTACAGTATATCTTGAGAGAGGCACCCAAGCTTGGTGCTGGATGGTTCTGTCACAGTAACCTTTTAGTTTAATAAATTCTCCTGCAAATGATTTGGTTTTTGAAGTGAACACAGCTTCACTGGACTAATTTACCATTCTGCTGCTTTAGCAAATTCACTTAGTTACCTTACCTGGATGCTAGTATTGGAGAGGAATGTGTGACGGTTTTTAATAGTACAGGTGGGCTCAAAACACTGCAAATGTCTAATTAAAGATGAGTAATCTGTAAAGCAGGCAGAATCTGCGGTTTTTTGATAGAGCAGAATATGTGAATGTGAAAATGGTAAGGAACTGAGCATAGCTTGGAAAACATTGCACTTTAACAAATGCATAACAGTTAAATTCGAAGCAAAGGCAATTCTTCACACAATAAAGCATTTATGTTTTAAATGCATCCTAAAATACATATGTGAATGTACTGTAAATGTGTCAGTAACAGAGAAAAGTAATTACAGGAAGGGATAAATAGCCTATCTATGCATTGTGCAGCGATTGTTATAATCACACATGATCATTGATTATTTCTCGCTTCTGACAAGCACTATGTACTATGTGCGCGAGGAACTTATTTTTGTGTTTGAAATAATTTGCAGTTTTCTTTAGAAAATAAGTTAACATAATTTTCAATAGGGCAGTGTGTATTGATCCAGGAACTAGAGGAAAAGATTGTAGCAAGTGGTGTGGAAACATCATTGATGTGTGTAGGGAAAAAAGTGTTTGTAAAATACATTTTATTGATGGGGAAACATGATCGAAAATGTAAAAACAAACCACAGCATGTACTATAGAGAAACACAATTCTGATATGTGGACAGTGTTTTTTTTGTTGTTGTTGTTTTTATGTCTAAAGGATAACTGTACAATTAAATAAAGACCTTAATCGGCAACATGCCATGTCAATAAAAAAATAAGTGCATTGTCTCTCCTACAACAGTACCTTTACACTGCACAACCTATCCTGTTCTAGTATCTTCACAGCCTGTCTTGTTACGCCTATGATGAGTGCTGTGCCTCCCTCCACTGTATCTACAAACTGCAAGATAAGTGGGGGGGACTCTACCTCAGGCTGTTTTAGAGAAAACAGTAAGCGTTGCAAAAACAGTGTATATGCCTACTATTTTCTGTCTGCAACCCATGGCTACCTTTTTCATATACAATGTTGGTGTAAAAGTGCATCTAAATTCAAGAACAAACTGCAGTCTGCAGTCACTAACTATCTCTTGTATCATGTCCTCAGTCTCTAACCATCTCCTGTATCATGTCTGCAATCTCTTGCCTTAACTTAAACACACTGCTAATAGTATTAGCAACATTTCATTCGGTGCACCTCTAGCAGACATAGTACAGGAGATGGTCAGAGAGAGACTGCAGACATAGTACAGGAGATGGTCATAGACTGCAGACATAGTACAGGAGATGATCAGAGACTGCAGACATAGTACAGGAGATGATTAGAGACCGCAGACATAGTACAGGAGATGATCAGAGACTGCAGACATAATACAGGAGATGATCAAAAACTGCAGATACAGTGCAGGAGATGGTCAGAGACTGTAGACATGATACAGGAGGTCAATTCAGCCTCTTCAGTGCCCGTCATATGCAGCCTCTTCAGTGCCTGTCAAATGCAGCCCCACCAGTGCCTGTCATATGCAGCCCCACCAGTGCCTGTCATATGCAGCCTACCAGTGCCCAGCAGCCTCACCAGTGCCCGTCGAATTCAGCCCCACCAGTGCCCGTCATATGCAGCCCACCAGTGCCCATCATATGCAGCCCCACCAGTGCCCATCATATGCAGCCCCACCAGTGCCCGTCATATGCAGCCCCACCAGTGCCCAGCAGCCCCACCAGTGCCCAACATATGCAGCCCCACCAGTGCCCATCATATGCAGCTCCACCAGTGCCCAGCAGCCCCACCAGTGCCTGCATCAGTGGCGATCTCCGTGTGTCAAGGAGATGGATTTTAATTGCCCGGCCGCAGTAACAATGTCCCGCCTCCTGTAATCATGTCACGCTGATTCAATTTCCCACCATTGGATCAGTGTGCCGTCTATCACAGGAGGCGGGACACTGTTACTGCAGCCGGGCAATTCAGCTCCGTGAAACACAGAGATCGTGGCGAGAAGAGGAGGGAGGGGCGGCATCCGGGGCGGACCATGCCACCTTTCGGTATCGGCTGTTTTTCATTCAGCCCAATGAAAAAACACAGTTTTCGGCCGAGAAATTTTGGAAGCCGAAATTTCGGTGCACCTCTAATGGTAACTATGGTCCACACAGGAGAACTGGGAAGGCTGGCCTTTGTTTGCGATTTTATGAAATTACAAGAACACTGGATTTTTAGCAGGATCCACAGGTACTGTAGTTTTCTGTGCTTGCAAAATTTGTACTTAGCCGAAACAATGGAAATGAATGCAGACAACACATCTAATGAATGGAAAGCTGCAATATATTACATTATGGTTCTTAGATTTGGATTTAGATTTACCTTTAATTGTACATTTTGCTCACCTTTATATCACCTTTCCAAAAAAAATTTACCTATGATTTCCAGCTTCTCTAGTTTAACAAAACTCACTCCACACAACTTCTAGAGTGGACTCCCCTCTTTCCTGCCCAGGATCGGAAATATAATCTCTCCTAAGTCTCTACAAAGCCTTCCGACTCCAGGTCACAATCTAAATCTTAGGAATTAATATAAAAACATAAATAAACAATAGCAGCCAGCACTACAAGCTTAACAAAAATTGTGTGAATGAATAAAGTGAAAACAGTGCAGCCATAAGAATCAAATGTTGAGTATTGGCATATCAACATACCGTGATATACAAAATAAATTGTGATTAGCACATACAAAAACTCTAAAGCCATCATCTGATTGATAGTGTGGGGCTTAAAAAGGCTTTACATAGATTCCAATATGTATTGCATCAAGTTAAAAATCTGCTCTGTGATCGCAAAAGCATAAAATTCAAAAAGGCGCAATGGTATGGAAAGGACTCATCAAATTTGACGCGTTTCGTCTACAAAGACTTCAACTGTCACAAACCAAGTCTTACCAACCTCTGAGGAAACCAAATTCAATTCCCTCCATGTGAGACAAGCACTGACAGAATAAATGTGCAGGGTTTAAAGGGCTGTGTATAATTAGAAATTATACACATATGAGACTATACCAATATAAATACAATTAAGTTTGACTCCCTGGTTAAAGAAGTTTTAGGTTTAATTAAATCAAGTATATCAAAAAAGCGAAGACCAATTTTATATACTGTAACCAGTTAAAACAAGGTACAAATTACTTTCACTTTTTTTTTTCATCTATATTCCAATGCTGGAGCTTTCAGCACTGTATTGCAGAATATTGCAGAGAATGAGAATCTCTGCACATTGTTCAGTGTAGTGTGGTAAGGACCGCATCTCCAAGTAGAAGAAAAACTACTCCCCCAATTGTAAATATAATCAAATATAAGGTGTATCAAAACCTAAGAACATAAATAGAATATACTACAACTTACTGGCCCTTAGATGAGGTGGCTGCAATAGTTTTCTTTTACAGACTTTGGTTTTCTTTTTTAACGCTATTCCTATGCTAGGGTGGCAACGCTCACTCACTGTACTGTATGGAGGAGTAGCATTATCACCTTCGGGCAGAAAGTGTGTGGAATACAGAAAACCTTCTCCTCTTCTCCTCTTTATAACATGGGATGGGGGGATTTCTGTCATTAGCAGAGGTGAACTGGGCAGGGTAATAACACTGGTTCAGCACTACAGTGCCCAAGACACATGACAACACTAGATATATGGTAGAATTAAAAGGCATGTTTTTCACCTATCAAACAGATATAAAGCATTATTTCAATGGCATATTTATTAGACCAAAAGGGAGGTTCATTGTTAAGATTTACATATATTTTAATTGTCATGTAGAGTAAAACTAGCAACTATGAACGCCATACCAGTACCCATATACATGCAGAAGATTCTCCAAAGCAGACATGCCCAATGATGGTGCCCCAATACATCTCATGGCTTGATCACTTGAACTTTGATGTGATGTGACATACATCACTGCCTTTTATTTTATAGCATGATATTATCCCATACGCTGACAGACTTTGCAGAGCCATGTCAAATTTACAGGCACTGACAGATTTGACAGAACAGTGTAAATATATGTACATTTTTAAATTTCTGGAATATTTAATAAGTTACATCAGGATTCATTAGTGACATCAAATCCCTACCTTTGTAAATCCAAGGCTTTTATTATGGGTTTCCACATTTTTTTACTGAATCCCTGAGTCTATTTTAAATGCAATAACCCACATACATTTGTTAAAGCAATTCTATCTTTATTAAAACCAACATTTATTCCATCTATATATTAATTTTAAGACCTTAAAAGCCACTTATTACTCTCTCTGGAAATGTTAAATATGCTATCTCGTAATTCTGATTTGATGCCTGTCAGCTGTTTTGATCCTCTGCTTATGGCCTACTAGCAGTAACCAGCATAAATTATTATTTATATCTACTATCTTTTAGTGCAATAATAATATCCATTCAAAAGCATCTCATCAAAATGACACTCTACTATGTCTATTACATGTAACACTTTTTATTTCCAGAGTAGAGGTGAAATGATTTTAGCATACACCCCTTCTGCCAGCAGAGGGCAGAGCATACTCATGTTACTGCTGAAGGATTTTTTTGTATTGTGAATCCTTGGTCTGAAACCGTTTTTATTCTATTAAATATGTAATAATAAGCAGAAAGGGCTTAAATAAGCATTCTAGAATGATGATGATAACAATGATTATTTCTATATTCATGAGGGTCAGTGTAGGAATATCAATTGCATCTTTCTAAAGGCAAAAATGGAATCAAAATGGTCAAATGCTCTTTTTGTAAATTATACATTTATAGTCAAGAAAGCTATTATACTAATTAAAGTGCATTACAAAAAAACGTATTTGCAGGCTGCCTTAAGTCGTTTGGGAGTTACAGATCTAAAAGGAGTAAATACCATTCAGTACAAGCAGAAATGTCATCTTGACATTATTAGATTGAAGGCAAGAATAAAGATGTGATATACACAACTTACTCTTCAAAGGTTTATTGGGTAGCTTTGTTTTTGCCACTTTTAAGTGCTTTGTTCCTTTTTTTACAAGTGAAGTTTAATATATGTTAAATCAAATACCAAAATTGGAATAATACTATTTATTAGGGAGCGTACGTTCATGCTTCCATGCCATATACTCCAACACAGACTTCTTTTAAAATTCCAATCTAACAGAGCTGCAGGCAAAGATGTACCAACAGTCAGTACTGTATGGTTCCCCAGCATAACCCTAGAATTCATAGAAACCTCTTCTAAGCACAATTTCAGCCCCCCAAATCATCCTTTTTTCCAAGGTATGGGAAGAGTAGGCATGCTTCCTTTAATTTACCAGACTGCAATGCTCATTTCCAGGCCAAGATCAGAGAATGTTTAGTGGTCGTTTCATACTTACCTACTTACTCTATGCTTACCTTAGATGATCGTTTTGGTTCTTTAAAATTGCCCCTTTCTGTATCCCCAGGCTGCTCCCCAAGCTGCTCCCCCCCCCCATCTGTGTTTTTTGGGTGTCTCCTTTAGCTAGCCAGGTGCATGCACTCTCCTGTCACTGCCCTTTGCTGAGTTGTTTGCATCCATAGACACACCAAGCTACACCCCTGCACCCTCCTCCCAAATCCTACCAGCCTATTGTGTTTAGTGCTCTCCTCTACTAAATGTAAGATCAGGAAAGCTGCATGGATGGCTCCAGAGCTGGCTGCAAGTGTTTTGTGACAAGAGGTGCAGAAAGGTGTTGGGGCAGTTTTTACCTTACTGCAAGAATGCATTTAATGCCACTTCAAATAAATATGAATTATTGCATTATAATTAAGATGGATTATTCTATCCAGACAGAAAGTGAAGCTTTAGGCTTCCTTACACATGCCTGCCAATATGTCCTTTGCACCTTTGTTGTAAACATTATGTTGTTTACAGAGTTCAGTAGCACAAGCTGAACTTTACACACACAAGAAAATGAGTCAGATTCTGCTTCATAACTCCCCCTTCCTTTGTAGTTCACTGTCCAAAGTTTAGTGAGAAACATTCGGTCTGGAAGGGGACAACTATTGTGGTCTCTCTTTAGAAAACCCATACTGATTTCCCTACTGAATACTTTTCCATATGTTAAAAATGTTTATTTTTTGTACAAAGAATGAATGAATATGTAGTAAAAAAAAAAAAGCACATCAGCTTAAAACTTTAATCAACTTGAGGCAAAACAATTAATTGCCTTTAAACCGTTAATTTCCTTTATGCAAAGCTGCCAATCGTGTACAATACTCCTGGGAAAGCCAAACTTAGAAGGCATTTATAGGTATGCTGGAGGTATAATCAGAACTGTCATGGTGTAGAATATTAAGAATTACGATTAGTTTCTTACTTATCTCCTACGTACAGGTACTAGGTAATAAGAATAAGAGAGAAATGCAAGCCCATAACAACCAATCAGAATTCATATTTTGTTGATCTAACTTCAGTCTTGAGATCAAACAAAAACGTATTTTGTTACTATAGATTACAGCACATTATACATCATTTCTTTTATACATTGCTTTAGTAAATATTTTTTTTCTATTTGATTTTAGCTTCCTTACTTCTGTATTGTTGGTATTTATACTGTATGTGACAAACCAACTAGCTACACAGTTAAAGTAAGCAATGTTGTTGTATAATCACTTATTATATCACATATCACATTTAAATTTTAAAAAGAACACTGATTAGACTCCATCTAAGCTCAACAGATCCTTAGCTCATTATGTGTTGACTCTTCCTGAACTCAGAACAGCTTAAGACAGGTGCAATGTAATGTATGCCTGCCTTATGTTGACCTCAGGTTTAAAAGCATTCTAATGAAACTTTCCTGCATATGTTTTAAGAATATCCTTATATTTCCTACAAACAGCAAAGAGATAAATACTTATAATATTACTAAATATATAAAAAAAAATATATAAGAAAATATTATTTTGTATAGTCCAAGCTTTTTGGGCTTGCAGGCAACTTTACAGAAGTGATGTTGTGTTATTACGCCTAAACAGGATTATCTCCAGTGTGATGTAGTTACTGTGAGTCAATTGACTTCAGTCCAGGCTCTTGATTCCAATCCACCAAACTGCAGGGGTTCATGGTGTTACAATCACTGACAGTAATTTGGTAGAGATCAGGATATCTCTGAGGAGTGAAGGCAGCAGAGCAATAATGAAATGTCAGAATACCTTAAATGTACAAATGCTCCAGTGCAAAAATTCAGCATGCCCAGCAGAACCAAGCATTTGTCAACTAGAAGAAAAAGAGAACAAACAACAAACTTAATATTCTGAACAGTGAAATTCTAATCTTTAATTTAGTTTCTATTGTACAGCACAGAAGACAGTTTAGCTATTTTTTTTAGGTAACTTTTTCCAGGTAGGACACAGGTAGTCATCTGTGTGACTTGTTGTCTAAACTATACATGCATGTTCTAGCCATTTGGCCAGCTCCTTTCCCCTCTACAGGTACTAAACCATTTTCCAGATTGCTCTATGAAGCCAACTGGTAAATACAAATAAAAAGTGTCTGTTTAGCTGCTGATTGTGTTTGCACATTAAAATTCTGTTGATGAGAAACTAGTAAGTAAGTAAAAAAGTAAACTAGTAAGAAAGTAAACAAAGACAATTAGTTACATAACATTAAAACCTAATTCTTCATGTTTCTAGAGTAAGCAGATTTCATTATAAGCCTTGGTTGCTGTCACTCAAATCTTTTTCCTAACTTTGACAGTTATTTCTGCTATCATGAACAATATTAGTGTAGCGGTACCCTCACTCTCCCTCTTTCCCACAGTGAATGGCTTGCGTCTAGGGGTACCTGGGAGAGGAGAGTGCAGGGACACTACGCCAAGCTCTTCCCTCGTGTGTATAAGAGGGTTGAGCAAAGTTAGTTGAATTACCTCCGGGTCTGTCCACTGCATACGAAGCCTCAGTTCTCCCATGGAGATGTGTCTGCCAATAATAGAGCCCCACACCAATCGAAAGTCCAACACTCCTTTATTTCTCATACAGTACGGTGAACACACTCAGTTGAACTTCCAATAACAGACAAACATGGGGTGTGGGAACGAGTAGGCCCAGGCACAACTAAGCTCTCCTATTCCTTTTTAGCGAATAGGCCTGGCGCACGGTCTCTGCTACCGACCATGAGGGTGGTCTCTGCCACAGACCGGATGAACTGTTGAGGCCCCTGCCACGGGCCTAATAGCAGGCCCCTGCCACTGACCTGAGTGAAAAAGTTGGACCGCTGCCACCGGTCATTGAACGTGGACTGAACTTCCTCTTTGAATTTGGCCCCTGTTCGGGAAAGATATCCCTCCGGGCGGTCTCCAGAGGTACACCCGTCACTGGCAATCTGCTGCACCAGGTCTTCGGGAAAGATATCCCTCCGGGCGGTCTCCAGAGGTACACCCGGCACTGGCAATCTGCTGCACCAGGTCTTCGGGTGAGTCCCTCCTCCGGTCCCTTACGCCTCTGGATTCGGGTGCCCCACTCCCGGGGCCCCCTAGGATGATCCCTCCCTAGCGGGACCCAGCGGAAGGTACTGGGCCCCAGGCCTCTGGCTGAGTACCTCACCCCAGACTGAAGGTGTCTGGGATGGAACACGAACCCCAAGTGTCCAGGCCTAGGCCGCCTGGACACCGACCGCAACAACAGCCCTCAGGCCGACAGTGCCTGGGACTCCAACCTCGTGGCGAAGATGTCCGCCCTCTTTATACCCTCTCCCAGGATGCACGGCGGGTTCCCCGCCCCGCCATACAACCACTGCGAGAGGTCACAAAGGGTATGGCACCGCAGCGACGGCTCAACCTCGGCCCAAAGCGACAGCGCCACCTGCTGGGCCGCAGGGAACCAAGCATCACCGGTGTCCCCACCAGTCTAGAAAGTACACACCCGCTACACTAGTAAGACCTCATCTGGGATATGCAGTTAAATTTTTGGTGCCAGTTCACAAAAAGGATATCGGGGAATTTGAGAAAGTGCAGAGAAGGGCAACCAAACTGATAAGAGGCATGGAGGAGCTCAGCTATGAGGAAATATTAGAGGAACTAAATGTATTCTCTCTTGAGAAGAGGAGAGTAAAGGGGGATATTGTCAACATGTATAAATACATAAATGGTCAATTTAGTAAACTTGGTGTTGAGTTAACATTTATAGGTAAAGTTGATCCAGGGAATATCCGACTGCCTCTCCGGGGGATCAGGAAGGAATTATTTCCCTTGCTGGAGCTAATTGGTTCATGGTTTGCTGTTTTTTGTTTTGCCTTCCTGTGGATCAAGTGTGGGTACAGGATTGGGTATATAGGGTTGTATGATTTTATTTATTTTTTAGGATTTTCTTTTCCCTTTTATTGGTTGAATTAAATGGAAGTGTGTCTTTTTTCAACCAGACTAACTATCTAACAATGGTGACAGTACAGGAAAACAATTCTGGAAATGTACCCAGCTTCCCTGGTGTCCATTATAGAAATAGACAGATGATAAAAATAAAAGCCAATTCTGGAAAGCAGAGCCTGAGACAAGACTCTACCCTGGCCTTGTGTCAGGAACAGCCTGTCTACTGAAGTTAAATACCTCTCATAAGAGATACTGAAATTACATGAATATGCAGAAGGAAGTGTCCAAATAAACTGATGCGTTTTGAGGGGTGTCCCCGCTTCTTCTGAAGAAGAGGGGACACCCCTCGAAATGCACCAGCTTTATTTGGACTCTTCCTTCAACAATTGTCACTGGCCAACTGACCATGCTGGGTGAAGCATCTGGTGGATTTTACATTTTGCTTGATTTTATTCTTTGTTTGTGAGTATGTTTTAAAATAATAAATTTTCGCAAAGGTAATGCGCTAAGCTGGTGCGCCCTCTGTTTCTTTTCTTTTTAGAGTTCCATTTGGGTATTCCCTGACCTGTTGGGAGTGGCAGCACAGCCAATGCGGTGGCTAGACCAGTGGAGACATCTATTTTTAATCAGCCGCACAGCAGTTTCTCAGGTGCAGGAGCATTTGTTTCTTTTATATTACCTAAATATGACCTGGCAAGCACTTTCTACCATAATACCTCTGTTAACAGCAACCATTCTATGTGTCATTTACTGTAAAGCTAAATTCCATAACTAGTCAAACAATCTGACAACAGAGAATCAATACTACTAATATCACAGATATTAAATTCAAGGCAGAATTTATTTAATACTATAAATAAAGAAACACATATTAAATAAAACATAAGTTCATACTTTGATATATAGGCCTGTATCTTATAGCTGTTTGTATAGGGCATGTGTGGGTCCAAGGATAACTCTGCCGTACAGGGCTGCAAGAACAAAGTCTAACGCCTCGTACACATGGGCGGGAATCTCGTCGGGAAAAAAACGTTGGTTTTCCCGACGAGATTCCCGGCAAGCTTGCCTTGCTCGCCGAGTGTACACACGGCCATTCAAAAGAACCGCCGTTCTTTTGAATGGCAAGAAAGCAGTGACGTCATTGACTATGATGAGCCTGCGCTCATCACATTCGATGCCGTCGTCGCCATCTTGCTACACCCTACACTACCCTTGTATGCTACCGTGCATGCTTTTCGAGCATGCGCGGGTTTACTAGGCTTGTGCAATTCGTTTTGTAACGAATCGAAATTCGTCCGAATTTAGCAACTTTCGGACATTGGGAAGCATTCGAATATCCGAACAAAGCAATTACGAATAAAACCGAATCCGAAATAAATTATACCGCAAATAGCGAATGCCCGAATGTCTTCGGCATAATTCGGTATGAAAAAAGTTACGAATGTACGAATCCATACGAAGCACAATAACACTCTGCTCTGCTCTCTGCTTCTCCCTCACCGTGCTGAACTCCCTCTCAAAATGGTGTACAGGGGCGGAGGCTAAAGCCGCATGTAAAAAACGAAAGTAAAATACGAGATTTCGAAACGTTACAAATAACCACTATTTATTTAGAAAAGTACAAATCCATTCGAAGCACATTAGCCATAATAGGCAGCGTCGTTGTGAGAGAGACACGGAAAATTACGAATCAACGAACCCAAAAAAAGTTACGAAAGTAGGAGTTGTGTCCAGAATCAATGAAAAACAATGTACCCTACCGAAAGCACGAATTATAAATCAACTAAAAATTCAACGAAAAATTACGCTTGCGAAAATACGAATTAGTCCGAACACGAAAAATCCCGTCTAGCAAAATTACGAATGTCTACAAATCAACAAGACCGAAAAGAAACGAACCGAAACTAAACAAATTTTTCCGTTGTGCACAAGAAACGAACCGAAACTAAACAAATTTTTCCGTTGTGCACAAGTCTAGGGTTTACCATGGACAGGTAAGCATACACACTCACGGTTTTCTCAATGGGAAACAGGCCGACGAGAATCCAGACGAGAAAATAGAGAGCAGGTTCTCTATTTTTCTCGTCGAGATTCCCGGCAGTTTTCCCGATTGAGAAACCATACACACCGAGAAAAACGGTCGTGTGTACGAGGCTTGAGACATTATTAATATGACAATTATAACCTGTAAAAATCGGTTCCATCCTTAGTTACTCTCTAATGGGGTTGCTATTTTACTAGCTATGGGAATCAAAATAATTCTGTATTGCCCACTTAATTTGCATAGACCAATTTGTAATACCTGCCCTCTCTCATGCTTATTGTTAACAGTAATTCATATTGCGTTGTCACAATTGAACCTGTTAATAGTGGCAGAAATACTTGAAATCCTACATCTTTTGTAAAAAAGATATATTAAATTACTTATGGTACACACTTATGATTATTTTATCACGGTAAGCTTTCAATATGGGTACTTTCAATAAGTAAAATTTAGTTCACACTGTTTAACAAAAATTAGCTATAATGCTGCAGTAATAACTCAGATAATTGAGTTCTAATTGCTAGATTGCAGCTGACAATTATCTTAATACTTTGACAGCTTACAGTGCATGTAGTATGCACAACTATGAGCCAATCAAATTAACCCCTTGTCATTTGAAAGAACTGAGATGACAACACTCTTCTTGCTAACTCACAAAAGCGCACATAGGTCAAAATTACCTGTAATTTTGTTGATTAATTACCTTATATAAAAAAGCAGCTTCTATATGTTAAAATGAAGACCTCCTACAAGCTCAGAGAAAAAGAGGGAAATGTGCAACAGTCAAATTGATAGCAGCTTTTACCACTTGCTTCCTAAATCATCTTACCTTTTTATTTGTACAATTAAAGGGCCTGGTTACTAAAATGTGAACTGCAGTGAAGTATACTGGAACACAAACATACAATCATGTCCAGTAGAAATAAAATAAAAAAATGTACATTTTCTTGCTCATGACTGAATGTTTGAAGTGAACATGATTTTGCATCTATAGTTTTGCAAGCAAATATTTTCTACAAATATAAAAAAAAATGGTGATATTACATATATGCACAGTGCAGTAGTATTGTTATCCCAGGCCCGTGTATTGATAATGTGTTTCTGACAGCCTGAGCTCACTGGAAGAGGAGCACTATCTAGTGGCAAAGAGGTCTTTCTGTAAAGGGACATAGTTGTATTGGAGGTAAGTATTGCAGCGAAATTTGATTTTCTTATTTTCAAAACCACTGAGTAATGGATTGTTTTTTGTTTTTTTAAACATGGAATTCTGTTGTAAGTAAATTGGGCCTTTAGCATTGAGGTTAAGTTTTCATATGTATGCCAGTTCATTTTCACTGCTTTAGCTATTGTATATTTCATGGTGACATTTTTCATGGTTTCATGATGCAATTATTAGCATAATGCTACGCAAATTCACAAGAGATTCCAGTTGGTTATAGTTCTTATGTAGTAAACACTAAAATGCATATATTACAATCTGCGCATAGAAACCCGTCATATGCCTAACCTTTATGGCTATTGTCATTTGACAACGGGTATGAGCATTTTGCTAGTTAGTATGATCTCCATAAGTCTTTTGGGTACAACATCCATTGCTGGTGCTAAACCTCACCAATTGGTTCAAAGCTTCCCCTACCAACAACTGTAGATATTCTTTCTGCCACAGACACAAGAAAAGGGTGCAATGATATAAATTCTGTAATGTTCTTTCAGTTTGTGGTAGGCAGCTGTGAAAGCATGTGCCCAAGTGTAGGGAATGTTGATCATTCTGGTACTTACATCAGAACCACTTATTGGCTTCAAACTAGGACTTCTGCAAAGCATAAAAGTAACCAAAATAATTCCAAATAAATAATTTTCTCAATATATGATGACTTTTTAGTATGGCCGACAACATTTTTGTCTTTTGATTTTACATTAGGTTCACATATCTGCAGGTGGGGAACATGCGTGAAATCATTCACATTCCTGACCCACAGAGAAACACACTGCACTATAGCAAATCAGCAACCATAGAGCAATTTCGCGAACAGTAAACTGCATGGTGCCCCAGCATGGTTTCAAAAAAGGGTTAGGGATTCCTTTCTCACGTCTTTCGCCGGTAGGGTAGCTTATTGAAATGAATGGGCTCCCCTTTCAGCAATGGGCATGCACAAATGTGCTCGAGTAGGTCTAAAAGGAGCCTTACTGACTAAGAAAGGACGGTTTTTGCAATGCATTTTGGAGACATAGAAATTGTGTATTTGTAGCAACACATTCGGAGAACGTGGAACAATCATGGGATCAGGCAAAAGAATAATATCATGTATTTCATTATCATTATTATTATGCTGCATTGGAATTTTATCCCCACCAATATATTTGCCTGGAAAAATAAGGGTAATTTTACCATAATGCCTCTAAATTAAGAAAAGATAAATATGTTTTCTGTTAAATAAATCTCACCGCCATATTTTTCTAAACTGGTCATTATGTGTTATCTGTATTTCACTATGTGAATCAGTAAGTTAATGATGTGAAAAGCGAGAAAGATTTGCTTTTTATTGCGATAATATATGGAATATAATTTGTGTCCTTGATTTATGAGATTGAAGCAGCAGTAATTTTCCTATGTATTCTACAGTTGGAAAATTAGTCATTTAAGTTCTTATATTTGGATTGTCCTAGCTGTCCTTTTCAAATTCCTTTCTCACTTGGGCATGTTTACCTGCAAGACTTTTCATTGTGCCTTCTATGTGCTATATAAGGTTAAAGCACATTAGCAGACTGACTTTTGTCTAAGTAGATCCATTATATGTAATATTTTACAATGTATTCATCTTTCACAGTGCATTAGTGCCTGTCTAACTAAAGCATTTTACATGTTATTTTATAGCATGCCTTCCATATATTTAATAGACTTTTCTGCTAGATTAACCGTCTGATGCCTGTCTAGATAAAACTAATTACATAAGTGTATAACCCCTTGACTTGCATGTTGTAGGTTCAGGCTAAAATGGTGCAGTATTGATGATTCAAAAATGATTTAGGATTTTATAATCCTAATTATGCAATTACTTACTGTTATCCTCATAGACAGCATCCTTCACAGTAAAGTCAAGGGTAGCTCTGGTGACACAGGTGCACAGCTAGTGGGATCCAAGGCACAAGGATAAATGGCCAGCCCACTGGACCTGGAGTGGTCTAAAAGCACTCATGGAGTAGCTCCACATAGTAGTTGGGTCTTTTGGAGAAGTTACGTGCTATTATGCTCTGGCCTGGCTGCCTGCATATTAGTTCTGACATTGAGAGACTGCAGATCACTTGCCCAGCTACCTTTGTCTCATCAGGTGTGGCCCTTCTGAGCTCCTCAAAAAGGCACAGTAAGCAAAGAAAACTATATTCCCTGGGCATGTCTGGGAATCCAGATGTTAAAGGGGCCTGCACCTGCATCTGAGTATATTGAGTAAATGGCCACTCCACTATATACCTATCAAAAAGTCTTAGCCATGTATTATTCCTCTAGGATTTCTTTTGATGCAGAGCCATATTTGCGGCAAAAAGTAGCCCTGGTATATAACGCACACCCTCCCACACATCTTTATTTACTGGCCAACCTTATAAAGTAATATCACGTTTTATCATATATGCATTTATCAGCCTTAATGTTGAGTCAACATGGAAATTTGTTTCAAACAGAGCTGTCTAATAAGCTCAGGCTAATAAGCTTATAGGCGCTCACACAGATATATCACTACTTTCAGCTCTTCTAAAAATGACCATAAATTAGAGATTTTTAATTTGGCCTTGTTATAGAGCAAGTTTAAATATCTTGGGATATCACAACATACCTAAAGTTCAATCATACCCAATTACCACAATAACAAGTCCTAAAGTCCTAAAGTTGTCATGGATTCCATACATTAAAAGTGGATGGGATATATTGTAAATGTATGAGGTCAGGTTTCAGCCTTCACTGTTACAAAATGGTGCATCCTGCCTCTGACCCCACTCCTTTGCAACATATCATCCAAAAAAGTGCACTAAAACTGCTGCAGAAGAAATTTTAGCGATCTATAAGATGTATTACATATACTGGACTCAAGTACCAACAGGTTATCTGTTCATTATTGAGTCCTGATGAACTTTTTATTTTCTTGTTGTGGTTACAGTACATTTTGGACAATATAGATACAGAGGAAAGTATAATTTTGTCATATAATATTTGAAGAGTAGTAGTTTGATAAATGTACAAGGACAAGATGTGAATTTGACATCTCATATTGCCCAGTTGACATGCTGATGATCACCTTTAGACAGCCCTTAGCTGTCATCTAAATGATTAGTGCTGCCAAGTCCTAACAATACAAGAAAACTACCAATAAGGTTTCCTTCAGCTTGTAAATATAATGGATATTTTATATAATGGCTCTATAAAGTAAATAGTACCACTATACTGCGCTAATGTCACCCTGGGGTGTGACATACTGGATGGAATAACCCATAAACAGGGGCGTACCTAGAGCATTTGGCACCCGGGGCGGATCCTATATCTGGCACCCCCCCATACATTAAAATGTAAAAACACCCCACTGTGCCCCCTGTATCCTTCAATATCTCTTTGTCACTACTGTCTACCCCTTCTCCACAACTGCACCGCTGGACCCCTTTACATTATACAGCCCCATGCACCTCTGGACCCCTTTACATTACACAGCACCCTGCATCACTGGACCCCTTTACATTACACTGCACCCTGCATCTCTGGACCCCTTTACATTACACAGCACCCTGCAGCTCTGGACCCCTTTACATTACACAGCACCCTGAAGCTCTGGACCCCCTGCATGTTACACAGACCCCCCTTCAGCATAGCCCCCCTTCAGTGTATCCCCCGTTCAGTGCAGACCCCCAATTCAGTGTAGCCCCCCATTCAGTGCAGGCCCCCTTACGTGTAGCCCCCTGTTAATTGCAGACCCCTGTTCAGTGGAGCCCCCCGTACAGTGCAGACGCCCCTCGTTCAGTGCAGACCCCCCTTGCTGTGTAGCCCCCGTACAGTGCAGACACCCCCGTTCTGTGTAGCCCCCCCGTTCAGTGCAGACGCCCCCCGTTCAGTGCAGACCCCCTTTCTGTGTAGCCCCCGTACAGTGCAGACACCCCCATTCAGTGCAGCCCCCCTTCAGTGTAGCCCCCCGTTCAGTGCAGACCCCCCTTCTGTGTAGCCCCCGTACAGTGCAGACACCCCCATTCAGTGCAGCCCCCCTTTAGTGTAGCCCCCTGTTCAGTGCAGACCCCCCTTCTGTGTAGCCCCCATTCAGTACCTCAGATCAATGCGGCGCCGCGGCGGCACATGCACAGCACAGAAAGTAAAAGAAATAGAGAATACATTTTAATGTTGGACTTCTATAAAATGGCAGCTTCATTGGATGGGTTCTGTTCCCACTGGAAACACAGCACCCTGCACCCTGCACCTCTGGACCCCTTTACATTACACTGCACCCTGCATCTCTGGACACCTTTACATTACACAGCACCCTGCATCTCTGGACCCCTTTACATTACACAGCACCCTGCATCTCTGGACCCCTTTACATTACACTGCACCTGCATCTCTGGACCCGTTAACATTACACTGCACCTGCATCTCTGGACCCGTTAACATTACACAGCACCCTGCATCTCTGGACCCCTTTACATTACACAGCACCCTGCATCTCTGGACCCCTTTACATTACACTGCACCCTGCATCTCTGGACCCCTTTACATTACACTGCACCCTGCATCTCTGGACCCCTTTACATTACACAGCCCCCTGCACCTCTGGACCCCTTTACATTATACAGCCCCTGCACCCCTTTACATTACGCAGCACCCTGCATCTCTGGGCCCCTTTAAATTACACAGTCCCCTGCACCTCTGGGCCCCTTTAAATTACACAGTCCCCTGCACCTCTGGACCCCTTTACATTATACAGCACCCTGCTTCTCTGGACCCCTTTACATTACACAGCACCCTGCTTCTCTGGACCACTTTACATTACACAGCATCTCTGGACACCTTTACATTACACAGCACCCTGCATCTCTGGACCCCTTTACATTACACAGCCCCCTGCACCTCTGGACCCCTTTACATTATACAGCCCCCTGCACCCCTTTACATTACACAGCACCCTGCTTCTCTGGACCCCTTTACATTACACAGCACCCTGCTTCTCTGGACCCCTTTACATTACACAGCACCCTGCATCTCTGGACCCCTTTACATTACACAGCATCCTGCATCTCTGGACCCCTTTACATTAGACAGCCCCATGCACCTCTGGACCCCTTTACATTATACAGCCCCCTGCACCCCTTTACATTACACAGCACCCTGCATCTCTGGGCACCTTTACATTACACATCACCCTGCACTTCTGGGCCAATTTAAATTACACAGTCCCCTGCACCTCTGGACCCCTTTACATTATACAGCACCCTACTTCTCTGGACCCCTTTACATTACACAGCACCCTGCTTCTCTGGACTCCTTTACATTACACAGCACCCTGCAGCTCTGGACCCCTTTACATTACACAGCACCCTGCAGCTCTGGACCCCCTGCATGTTACACAGACCCCCCTTCAGTATAGCCCCCCTTCAGTGTATCCCCCGTTCAGTGCAGACCCCCAATTCAGTGTAGCCCCCCGTTCAGTGCAGGCCCCCTTACGTGTAGCCCCCTGTTAATTGCAGACCCCTGTTCAGTGGAGCCCCCCGTACAGTGCAGACGCCCCTCGTTCAGTGCAGACCCCCCTTTCTGTGTAGCCCCCGTACAGTGCAGACACCCCCGTTCAGTGTAACCCCCCGTTCAGTGCAGACGCCCCCCGTTCAGTGCAGACCCCCCTATCTGTGTAGCCCCCGTTCAGTGCAGCCCCCCTTCAGTGTAGCCCCCCGTTCAGTGCAGACCCCCCTTCTGTGTAGCCCCCATACAGTGCAGACACCCCCGTTCAGTGCAGCCCCCCTTTAGTGTAGCCCCCTGTTCAGTGCAGACCCCCCTTCTGTGTAGCCCCCATTCAGTACCTCAGATCAACGCGGCGCCGCGGCGGCACATGCACAGCAGGTCCCCTCCCCCTGTTTACACATAAACAGAGAGGGGGGAGGCGGCTTCACTCTGCTGCGCGTGCTTGGCTGTGCCTGTGTGTGACATCTGGGATCGCACAGACACAGCCCGTGCCCGCGAGAGGAGGGGATGTAGGTCACGCTGCACCCCCCCTGCATCGCGATTCGGCACTAGTCTCTTCCTGCCTATGCCTGTCACTGCCACTGCGGCTCTGCCTAAACCCGCGGCGCTGCCACCGCGGGTGTAGTACAATCGCGGAGGGGGGTGCCGGCCTGACACCCCCCAGTGTGTGGTACCCGGGTGTGGCCCGCCCTCCCCACCCCCCACTTAGTACGCCTCTGCCCATAAAGTCGTGTAATGCCAAAATCAGGTGCTCATTTGGGGTATTGATTTTTTTTTAGGGAACCTAAACCTAAAATGCATGCATCAGTGGTCTTCATTCTTCTAACTGCTACTGAAATCTGCAGTGAATTTTTAGTTTTTGTGTGTGAAGCAGGAAAAAAGGTTGTACGCCATGATACATCAGATTCTTCTTTATCTGAGCTGTATTGTTAGACAGCATTGTAACTATGAGGAGGGCTTAAGATACAGCCCCCCCCCCTAAGGTTCAGCCTGCTAGAGAGATTAGGTGTTCCAAATAATAATAAAGATGTATCAATAGTTTGGGAAGGGGGGGGGTTGAGTGATAAGCAGTTGGCTTGTATTTCCAAGGCTTACCATGAAATTAAAAGAAATAGAGAATACATTTTAATGTTGGACTTCTATAAAATGGCAGCTTCATTGAATGGGTTCTGTTCCCACTGGAAACACACACAATGTGCACAGAGCTCACGAAGACCAGAGGGACTACTGGCCTCTACATCTGCACTTGTGAGGATATGATGTCACCAAGGGAAGGAGAAAGTGAGCCGAAAGCCCAGAAACTCTAGGCTCTGTCTCTCTTCCTCTCTGAATGGAGGTATAATGTGGAATATGTAGTACCAGATTTGATAGAAAGATTTAATGGTAGGGTTGGCTCAAGGATTAGTAATGGGTATTTCACAGGGCTCAGTATTGTGTATTGCGTAGGCTGCAGGGACGGGCATGGCTCAGGGCTCACAAGTGCATATTGAGCAGCGTGCAGGGATCGGGATAGGGTGACATACAGGCCTGTGTACAACAAAATATTACTTACACTCCAAACTCCCTTCCCAGTACAGAGCTCTGCCCTCAACCCCCCCCCCCACAATACAGAGCTCTTCCTTCAAGCCCCCCCCACTACAAAGCTCCTCCCATCTCACCTTTCCAGTACCGAGCTCTTCCATCAACCCCCCCCCTACTACAAAGCTCTTTTCCCATCCCAGTATAGAGCTCCTTCCTCAGCCTCCCCACTACAAAGCTTTTCCCATCCACCCCCAGTACAGAGCTCCCCCCAAACCCCCCCCAGCACACAGTTCTTCCACCAATTCTTCTAGTACACAGCTCTTCCACCAACCCCCCCCCCCACCTCCCCACAGCTATTCACCTAGTCATCAGTGCAGAGACCACTCTGCCATCATGCTGTCATGCTGCAGTGAATGCTGTGCATGAGCCCAGGAGAGGTGTACTGACACTTGTTGTAAACACAGAAGCTGGCAGAGGAAGCCAGTTTCTGTGTTTACAACAAGTGACAGTGGTGAGCACATGGCCAGTGGTGGAGGTGGTAATGCTAAATACTACTGAGTTCCAGTCAAAAAACACCCGAGTGATAGAAGGGACATTTCAGTCCTGTCGGTGAGGTGCAGGAGATGGGAGGTTCTGAAGCTCCCAGCACTCCCCCCATCCACATAGCAACACTGCATCCGGGGCTTGCGCACCTCTGCCCCCCCATCCTCCTTTTTTATCTGCCCTGAATAGGTGTCTACTGACTCACAACGCAGGGCACCACAACACACATGTCTTTCATTGTAGTGTGATGCAATAAAAAGATGGAACAGGTCTGTTTTTTTTCTGTTGCCATGCATTCTTGATTAAATAGCTGTCTTAATGCAACACAAGTTAACTTTTATGCAGTACCATACAGCAAAGAAGTGGCAAAGTGTGACGGGACCTTGATATTTTGATGTGCACTGCTGTCCATGTGATGTGTGGACTATGAGGAGAGGACTTAGGAGGAGGCTTCCCAAATTTGATGGCAGTATGTGCTGTGCATATAATTTTAAGAAACTTCCAAATTATTAAGATGTTGTATTATGTTTAAGTAAATATTTTTTAAAGCAGTTCAGCATTTATTAAGTTGGACAAGTTTATTGTTAAATCAATCATCATGAAATGTACTGTATGGAAAAACACATATAATTTCCTTATGATTTATTATAATGTAAAATGTTTGTGAACCCCTACTCCCTCTCTATGGATATACAGTAGGTTGGGCACACAAAACACAATATTTCCATCCTCTGCCCCTGGCTGTGCAAAGCAGTGTGCATAGTGATCACGTGATTTGTATAAACAATAATAAGAGAGCCCCATAAATAACTGGAGAGAGAATCAGGTATAAAGTGCAAGGCTGCTTGTCACGTGCAGTCATGTTATTAG
Source organism: Rana muscosa (assembly GCA_029206835.1). NCBI lineage: Eukaryota > Metazoa > Chordata > Amphibia > Anura > Ranidae > Rana > Rana muscosa. Next base: position 229,634,203 of record CM055117.1, on the reverse strand, counting down.
GTGCTTCTACTTCCTACTGTCTGGAACCTCATAAACTTATATGCATCCAGGAGATTGGGGTTATACTGCACATGTGTAGGAAGCAAGACCCGGATTCAGTACATAGTGACAGTGATATCCTCCAGTGACCTCTACACATACCAGCGATCAGCACCCTAAACGTCACTAATAACCTTTTTTGCAGCTTTCTTTAATAGCTTATGTGACATCTAGGAGCCACAAATAAGGTATTAGTGATAGAAAACATCACGTGCTGAGAACTTATTTCAAGTATTGGATCACTGCAGATTAGAGTGGATCAGCAGCACTGTCACTAAATGCCAGGCCCAATCTGAGGGTAGGGTAGAGTCTTTGGGATAGGCTAAAATGTCTCCAATACCTGTTGCATGTGCAGTAACAGCAGAAAGGCAATAATACTGTGTCACTACTATCTATGCACTCTAGCTTCAAAATTGCTATTAAAGTCACCCACCACAACAGCCATACCAAGGGAAGCACAGTGGTTGCTGCAGCAGGTAAATCCATGTTAAAATGGTATTTACCTAATTTGTGGCCCCATTAGTTCACACCACTTCTCTACCTCCTGGCTTCTGCTTTGGGTTACACAGGCGTTGTATTCTCCATAGTATAAACAGAAAATAATCAGTGCTACTACCCATACAACATATAGATAGCAGAGATCCCGGGTGCTCGATCCACAGTTGTTGGCTGAGTAGAGTAATGTAGGAAAGATGATCCGCACCCCGGTTGTTGCTCTTAAAAAAATCATAATCTTGTTGAAAAAAAACAGTTGACACATTTCAGCCTATAAGGCCTTAGTCATAAAGGTTATGACTAAGACCTTATAGGCTGAAACATGTCAATGTTTTTTATCTACATTTGTGTACTATGGCTTTTCAATAAATTTAAGATTTTTTAAGAGCAACAACCCGAGTGCAGATCATCTCTCCTACATTGCTGCATTCTCCATCCTGGCAGGTCACACCATTAATCCTCCCATTCGGGTTCTGCTGCTAGCTGGAAGTACTGCACTTGGAGTTAGAGCTGAAGGCTCCCCACAGAGGCACCACTGTGCTTGCAACCCCCACCCCTTCATCACAGTACCAGCACTCCACTTCTCATTACCATACCAGATTGCCGTCCTCATCTTTTGCCATCACTGTAGCAATGCACACTTCTGTGCTCTCTGCCACTGCAGTAGCGCTCCCTACCATATTCATCTCTATTCACCAAACTGACACACTTGTGTTAATATATATATATCAATTTATTCTACTACTTTGTATTTACACTGAACGTATTTGTGATCTGGGATATCTGACTGTTCCATCTACAGCATACATTTTTTCATTTGCAACGTATGTCAAACGAATCGTACGGAAAAGAGATATATTATATCTTTATTATATATTTGATGTATTTTAAATACAGAATTGTTGGTTTGATCTTAGAAGGCAGGGAAGAAAGAAAACCCATTGAGCTCCAATCAGCAAATGTGTCAACAACATGTCATCATTCAGAGGTTAAGAAAATGAAGCCTTTGTTCACCATAGCAACTAAAAGGCTTTTTATCAGAAATCCATATATTTTCAGATAATGTGTGGTTTTCATAATTATCCTTTCAGCAGTCCTTAAATGCCTTTGAAGCCATTACCAATTAAATATTCATCTTCGGTAAGTATATATTTGAGATACTGTAAAACATGATTAATTTATCATCCTGAGATCTTAAATCATGGTTCATGGGCTCTAACAATAAAATTGATCTTCTTGACCTATCTATTCACTATGGCATTAATTAGATTTGAATATGACCTAGCTATTGTGGAAGCATTATTAAAAAAGACAAGATTTAGACACATTTAGGAAAATATATCACAGCATTATTTTCTTTTCTCAGTATAAAATTGTCTTTGCCACTAAAGAATTGTTTAGCTATATTTGTTCCTAACAAGGTTCCATTTTTTTAAAACAAGTTATCTAATGATTTAAACTCTGCACATGCTAAGCTGACTAACTGGATCATAGGTGCAGTTACAATCTGCAAATGTGTCTCTTCCTACCACAATCAGGAGCTTCTCACTCATAGATAAAAGAGCCCATTAGCAACTATTCAGATTCTCCCTTTCAAAGTTCCTTTGCCGTATGTTTAATGAAGGGCATAGCTGATTGGGTGTTAAAGGCAATATACATTTTTACTTTAGATGTTTGTGTACATTTGGCCAATTATTCCTAAAACCACAGTTTTAACCACTAATAGCATTTCCCGTGTCTTGTTTGGGAAACTAAAATACATATCAGACAAATGTAATTATTTCAGAAATTATTAGTCATGAGGATTATTTTTATAGTTGTCTCCCAAGAACTGCCCTTTTCACCCACACGTTATTCACAGTATAACCAGGACCAGGAGCTGCGGCTTGTCCATTGTGATTACATTTTGATCTACGATTCTGGCCAGGCAAAACAGAAGATTCTGGAATATGACCATCCCAGGTAGACATTTATTAAATACATACATGTTCATGGTGAACACTAAATATGTATAACAGGACTAATCCTAAAATCCTAAAACATTTGGTGATGGCCTACGCAAGATGATTTACTCTAAATTCATATTTACAGAATATTACCAAGCAAATTCTACATAGAAGCATACAAAGTGACGGCAGAAAAAGACTGAGTAGTCCATCAAGTCTACCTATTTTTTTTTTTTGGGGGGGGGGTTGTTTTTTGTTTTTTTGTGATGTTTTTTTTTTTGTTAACTTTGTTGTCTGACTATAGATCTATTTTTATCCCAAGCATGTTTGAAGCCATTTACTGTTGACTGTCTCACTACCTCTGCTGGTAGTTTATTCCTAGCATCATGAACTTCCCTCCAGTTAGTTTGAGGCCATGTCCCTGTGTTCTTGATTTTGGTTTCATATTGAAAAAACATATTCACCCCCTTGATTTACTTAAAGGTTTCAATCATGTCTTTCCCTTCTTTCCTCCAGACTGTACATATTAAGTTCCTGAAGTCGCTCTCAATATGTTTTATCCCCCAAACCTTTCACCATTTTTGTTACCCGTCTCTGGACTCGTTCTATCTTATCAATATCTTTGTATAAGTGAGGTCTCCAGAACTGGACACAGTATTCTAAATGAGGTCTCACTAAAGATCTATATAGGAGAATCAGAACCTCCTTCCTCCTGCTGGTGATCCCTCTAGTGATGCATCCTAGAATTCTATTTGCTTTTCCCACTGCCTGATCACACCGTTTGCTCAATTTGCAATCATCTGAAAAAAGGACCCACAAATCTTTTTTATCTGTAATGGTGGCTAACACTGTACCCCCAATATTGTTCTCAGGGGATTCTATTTCCCTAGGTGCATTATTTTACATTTAGGCTCCGTTCACATCTTGGCTTATGAGGGTGACAATAGTGGTAAAATTGCGCAAATAGAATTGTGGGACGTCCGTCGCCCCAAAATAAGCTCATGTACTTTTTTGGGGCGACAGGCGCCCCGCAATTCTGTTTGCTTGATTTTACTGCGATTGTTGCCCGATGAATCGCTGGGTACATCGCGCTGTATATGGGGTGCTATTGAAAGTGATGGGAAACGTATCGGGAACACGGGCATCCCGTGACTTTCCGCTATTGCGAATCTCGGACAGAAACATGGCGATTACGCCCATGATGATTCGGAACACGGAGATGTGAATGGAGCCTTAGAAACATTGAACTGCAGTCTCCACTGCTTTGACCAATCTTCCAGCAAATCATGTTTCATGGTACAGACACCTCCAGGGATATCAACCCTATTACACACTTTTGTATCATCAGCAAAAAGACATTCCTTGCCCAACAAACCTTTAGTTATATCAATTACATATAGATTAAATAGAACAGGACCCAGTACATAGCCTTGTGGTACACCACTAGTGACTGGTCTCTGTTCTGAGTGAACCCCATTTATAACCACACTCTGGTCTCTATCCTAATAATATGATTGCGATAGACAGTTGACCGGGAAACCAGCCAAGAGAAAATTGAAAAGTGAAAAAATAGAAAAAATAGTCCAACGAATAATACAGTTGCAATAAAAAGTATGTGAACATTTTGGAATGATATGGATTTCTGCACAAATTGGTCATAAAATGTGATCTGATCTTCATCTAAGTCACAACAATAGACAATCACAGTCTGCTTAAACTAATAACACACAAAGAATTAAATGTTACCATGTTTTTATTGAACACACCATGTAAACATTCACAGTGCAGGTTGAAAAAGTATGTGAACCCTTGGATTTAATAACTGGTTGAACCTCCTTTGGCAGCAATAACTTCAACCAAACGTTTCCTGTAGTTGCAGATCAGACGTGCACAACTGTCAGGACTAGTAATTATTGACCATTCCTCTTTACAGAACTGTTTCAGTTCAGCCATATTCTTGGGATGTCTGGTGTGAATCAATTTCTTGAGGTCATGCCACAGCATCTCAATCGGGTTGAGGTCAGGACTCTGGCTGGGCCACTCCAGAAGGCATATTTTCTTCTGTTTAAGCCATTCTGTTGTTGATTTACTTTTATCCTTTGGGTCGTTGTCCTGTTGCAACACCCATCTTCTGTTGAGCTTCAGCTGGTGGACAGATGGCCTTAAGTTCTCCTGCAAAATGTCTTGATAAATTTGGGAATTCATTTTTCCTTCGATGATAGCAATCCGTCCAGGCCCTGACGCAGCAAAGCAGCCCCAAACCATGATGCCCCCACCACCATACTTCACAGTTGGGATGAGGTTTTGATGTTGGTGTGCTGTGCCTCTTTTTCTCCACACATAGTGTTGTGTGTTTCTTCCAAACAACTCAACTTTGGTTTCATCTGTCCACCGAATATTTTGCCATTACTGCTGTGGAACATCCAGGTGCTCTTGTGCAAACTGTAAATGTGCAGCAATGTTTTTTTGGACAGCAGTGGCTTCCTCTGTGGTATCCTCCCATGAAATCCATTCTTGTTTAGTGTTTTACGTATCGTAGATTCGCTTACAGGGATGTTAGCATATGCCAGAGACTTTTGTAAGTCTTTAGCTGACACTCTAGGATTCTTCTTCACCTCATTGAGCAGTCTGCGCTGTGCTCTTGCAGTCATCTTTACAGGACGCCCACTCCTAGGGAGAGTAGCAGCAGTGCTGAACTTTCTCCATTTATAGACAATTTGTCTTACCGTGGACTGATGAACAGCAAGGCTTTTGGAGATACTTTTATAACCCTTTCCGGCTTTATGCAAGTCAACAATTCTTAATCATAGGTCTGCTGAAAGCTCTTTTGTGCGAGGCATCATTCACATCAGGCAATGCTTCTTGTGAAAAGCAAACCCTGAACTGGTGTGTGTTTTTTAGAGGGCAGGGCAGCTGTAACCAACACCTCCAATCTCATCTCATTGATTGGACTCCAGTTGGCTGACACCTCACTCCAATTAGCTCTTGGAGATCTCATTAGTCTAGGGGTTCACATACTTTTTCCACATGCACTGTGAATGTTTACATGGTGTGTTCAATAAAAACATGGTAACATTTCTTTGTGTTATTAGTTTAAGCAGACTGTGATTGTCTATTGTTGTGACTTAGATGAAGATCAGATCACATTTTATGACCAATTTGTGCAGAAATCCATATCATTCCAAAGGGTTCACATACTTTTTATTGCAACTGTATGTGTATAAAAATGAATGTTCAGCAAAGTTAGTATATAACAACAGAAAAAACAAAAAATACTAGATTAATTGAATGAGTAAGAAAAAATTCTCATAACAAGTTCATTCTCTGTGAAATAATCCAAAGTGACTTGGTGTAGTATGAAGCAGGTAATCGGGTGACTTGCGTGCTCCCCCTCCTGGGTCCCCACTCACCAGATGCCACCACCCCTGCAGGGGTAAATGGCATGTAATATCTGAAGCTGCTGACTGGGAGAAGCCTAGGATTTCAGCAGCTTCAGATATTACATGCCATTTACCCCTGCAGGGGTGGTGGCATCTGGTGAGTGGGGACCCAGGAGGGATAGCACGCAAGTCACCCGATTACCTGCTTCATACTACACCAAGTCACTTTGGATTATTTCACGGAGAATAAACTTGATATGAAAAATTTTTCTTACTCATTCAATGAATCTAGTATTTTTGGGTTTTTCTGTTATATACTAACTTTGCTGAACATTCATTTTTATACACATATTATTCGTTGGACTATTTTTTCACTTTTCAATTTTCTCTTGGCTGGTTGCCTGGTCAACTGTCTATCGCAATCATTTTGTGTTTATACTTTTTTGTTTTTTTGCATACAGAGGTTTCTATTGCACAGATTATTTATGCACAGATTTATGCTTTACCACTTACTATTGACCCACTGCTCTTAAGTTATTATTATTTTTTCATTGGATGATCCCCTTTAGGGTACGGGTTCCATATCTTACAATACATGTTTATATAGAGTATTTTCTGTCACTTTAGTGGGATTCCCCACTGTCAGGTACCTCAGGGAGCGCCATTACCCCACCTGTTCTTTATATTATTTACCAGACTCCCTTGTGGAGCTCTTTTAGGGGGGCAGCACCCTTATTTTCCAATCCTGTCCTAAGCACGGTACTTTCCTGTTTTTTATTTCTATCCTCATAATATATTGTCTATGAGCCCATTTCCTCCAACCTCCAACCTAAACAAGATGGGCTGTGATCCACTGAAAATGTCTGTTATAGTAAAATTATACTTTCATTTTGGTCAGTCAAGTGCTTCTGTGGTTTTACATGTTCATATACAATGATACTGCACTTTCTCCACCTATTTCAATCCACTAAGGGCATCTGTTATATTTAATGCTGATCCCCAACTTTTAGTGAAGTTTAAATAGTTTGTTTGGGCCAGCTTAATTGAAACAAACTTCCTGCCCAGGCCAATTTTCAGCCTCCAGCGCTGTCGCACTTTGAATGACAATTTGCGAGATCATGCAACACTGTACCAAAACTAAATTTTTATCATTTTGTTCACACAACTACAGAAGATATTTCTTTTGGTGGTATTTAATCACCTCTGGATTTTTTATTTTTTGCTAAATAAATAAAAAAGACTTTTGAATTTTGAAAAAAAAAGCATTTTTCTTTGTTTCTGTTATAAAATTTTGCAAAATAATTATTGATTTTTATAAATTTAGGGCAAAATGTATTCTGCCACATTTCTTTGTTGAAGTCAGTGTATATTATTTAACTGCTTGCCGACCGCTGCCAGTAGATATACGTCGGCAGAATGGCACGGCTGCACAAAGCAACGTACAGGTACGTTGCTTTGAATTTGCCGCCGTGTGGGCTCGCACGCGCTGCTGGCGGCACGCACGTACCCCTGCCGCGAGCTCCGTGACGTGCCCGCAGGACCCGTGGACTCGATTTCCGCCGGTGTCCCGCGATCGTGTCACGGAGCTGCAGAACAAGGGGATGCCTGTGTTAACAAGGCATTTCCCTGTTCTGCCTTGTGACAGGACACTGATCTACTGCTCCCTGTGATCGGGAGCAGTGATCAATGTTGTGTCACTGGTAGCCCAGTTCCCTCACAGTTAGAATCACTCCCTAGGACACACTTAACCCCTTTCTCGCCCCCTAGTGGTTAACCCCTTCCTATGCCAGTGTCATTTGCACAGTAATCAGTGCATTTTTATAGCACTGATCCCTGTATAAATTACAATGGTCCCAAAATAGCATCAAAAGTTTCCGATGTGTCCACCATAATGTCACAGTCACAATAAAAATCGCAGATCGCCGTCATTACTACTAAAAAAAATAATAATAAAAATGCCATAAAATGATCCCCTATTTTGTAGACGCTATAACTTTTGCGCAAACCAATCAATATACCCTTATTGCGATTTTTTTACCAAAAATATGTGGAAGAATACATATCGGTCTAAACTGAGAAAAAAAATTATATATTTTTTGGGGATATTTATTATAGCAAAAAGTAAAATATATTTCTTTTTTTTCAAAATTGTCGGTTTTTCTTTTGTTTATAGCGCAAAAAATAAAAACCACAGAGGTGATCAAATACCACCAAAAGAAAGCTCTATTTGTGGGAAAAAAAGGACGTCAATTTTGTTTGGGAGCCACGTCGCACGATGTACTGATGGACTATTTCATTTCATGAGGCCCTAAAATACCAGGACAGTACAAATACCCCCCAAATTACCCCTTTTTGGATGATAGACAGTCCAGGGTATTTAGTAAGAGGCGTGGCAATTTTTTGTCATTTTTTGGGGGAAAATAAAGAAATAAAATAAAAAATTGTTTTTCACAATTTTTTTTTACATACTCTCACCATTGCAGAACAGCATCATCATATAACTGGTGTGGTGGTGATCTGGGCTTCTGACTGGTGACAGCACGAAATAGAAAAATTCATATATTTTCTTCAATCTTGTTTATTTTATTATTATTTTTTTTTTCTTTTGTTCACGATTTCTTTTTAACACACTGTGACCAGAGCAATATAATTTTACCATTGTACTACTCTGGGGCAGTAATTAGATTTTTTTTTTTTTTTTACACATTATCATTGCTTATAGCAGTGCATTACATTGCTATAAGCAAGCATTTTACTGAATGAAACTGATTCACTTAGTTTGTTGTGTTGTGATTAGCTGTGATTGGTCAAAGCTAATCACATAGTACAGATGGGTCCTGACTGTACCATGTGATAACATTGATCAATCACAGCTTGTAACACAATTGTACACAATGGATGGCATAAAAGGAAGCCATTCATTGTTTACAACTGCCATGTGACTTGCTGTGATTGGTTACAGCAGTCTCATGGTACCGGCAGCGAGCCGTTTCACTGATCAGTCATCGGCTGTGTCCAGTCACAGCCGGTGGCAGATTGCGCCACTGCACGGCCGCGCGAGCGACACTTTCTGGGAATACGTCATGTGACGCTCACTCAGAATGGTAAAGCCACTGCCCAGCTGCCATTCTGCTATAGGCCAGGAAGATGTTAAACTTCTCTAAAAGCTGGAGATCAGCTTTAACCACTTAACGACCGCCCACTGTATATATACGTCGGCAGAATGGCACGGACAGGCACAATCACGTACCTGTACGTAACTGCCTTCGTATGGGTGGGGGGTCCGATCGGACCCCCCTCCGGTACAGTGAGCGGCCGGGATCGCTTCGGGAGCGATCCGTGATGAGGGGGCCACCATTCGATTCTGGCCACCCCCTCGCGATCGCTCCCGGCGAATCAAATGCTTCCTCTGCCTGTGTAATGTTTACACAGGCAGGAGGAAGTGATGTCATCTCTCATGCGGCGCTCACATATACCGAGCGCCGCATGAGAGAAGACATCACGTTAGTGCACTAAACAGCACACTGACACCAGGACACATAGGCACACGATCGCCCCCCCAGGCCCCCCCAGACACCCCCAGATCACCCCCCAGCCCCCAGTCACAGTATCACTGATTGCAGTGACCATTTATTTACTGATCTCTGCAATCAGTGACATTTGTGTCAGGTTTAGGTCCAGTGTAGCCCCCTAACCCCCCTAATAAAGGTTTAACCCCTTGATCGCCCCCCAGGTAACCCTTTCACCGCTGTCACTAAGCGATTGTTTTTGTGATCGATGTCTTGGTGTTGGTGATGCCGATAGGTAGCCAGTTATTTTTTTTAGGTTTGCCGCAGGTTTTTATAGCGTCGGGTACCCCCATATATTACCTAATAAAGGTTTAACCCCTTGATCGCCCCCCCAGGTAACCCTTTCACCCCCTTTTGCCAGTGTCACTAAGCGATCGTTTTTCTGATCGCTGTCTTAGTGTCGGTGATGCCGATAGGTAGCCAGTTATTTTTTTTAGGTTCGCCGCAGGTTTTTATAGCGTCATGTACCCCCATATATTACCTAATAAAGGTTTAACCCCTTGATCACCCCCCCAGCTAACCCTTTCACCCCCTTTTGCCAGTGTCACCAAGCGATCGTTTTTCTGATCGCTGTCTTAGTGTCGGTGATGCCGATAGGTAGCCAGTTATTTTTTTTAGGTTCGCCGCAGGTTTTCATAGCGTCAGGTACCCCCATATATTATATAATAAAGGTTTTAACCCCCTGATTGCCCCTAGTTAACCCTTTCACCAGTGATCACCATATAAGTGTTACGGGTGACGCTGGTTAGTTAGTTCGCCGTATATAACCCAATAAAGGTTTAACCCCCTGATCGCCCGGCGGGTGATATCAAATAGGTTTTAGTGTCAGAGAGGGTCTGCGTCGCCCCAGGCAGCGTCAGGTTAGTGCCAGGAACGCTAACACCCACGCGTGAAGCATACACCTCCCTTAGTGGTATAGTATCTGAACAGATCAATATCTGATCTGATCAGATCTATACTAGCGTCCCCAGCAGTTTAGGGTTCCCAAAAACGCAATGTTATCGGGATCAGCCCAGATACCTGCTAGCACCTGCGTTTTGCCCCTCCGTCCAGCCCAGGCCACCCAAGTGCAGTATCGATCGATCACTGTCACTTACAAAACACAACACACATAACTGCAGCGTTCGCAGAGACAGGCCTGATCCCTGTGACTCCAGTGCTGTAGGAGAGGATTTCACCACCACAGTTAAAAAAAAGAGCATATATGCCGAAGCAGGGGGGCAGCAGGGGCAGAGGAGCGATTTTGATCCTAATGCCATGTACATACGGTCAAAATTCCGATGGAGGCTTGCCCGTGGAAAAGTCTGACCGTGTGTACGCGGCATAACTTTTGCGGGAGGATGCCCCCATGCTTCGGCATATATAAATGGTGCATGTATGCCCTTCATTAGAAGTGGCTGAATGAAGGGAGGTATTCTAATGGTGGGCATACCCACCGATCAATCTCTTTTTTTTCGTTCAGCCAACAGGTTGATTACAATACATGATTAAAAAGATTACAATACATGTCCAACAAGGACCAGCAACGTACTGGTATGTTGCTGGACTTTGAATGGTTATACCAGATTGATGCCTGCGGGTTTAGCTATCATCTTGGTATCATTCTTTTCAGCCAGCGGCCGACTTTCATGTAAAAGCAATCCTAGCGGCTCTGGACTGCTTTTACAAGCAGTGGGAGGGAATGTCCCCCCCGGATATAAAAAGCGCCATTGGGAAATTGGGAAAGCATTTTATCACACCGATCTTGGTGTGGTCAGATGCTTTGAGAGCAGAGGAAAGATCTAGGGTCCAATAGACCCCAGTTTTTTCAAAAAAAGAGTACCTGTCACTACCTATTGCTATCATAGGGGATATTTACATTCCCTGAGATAACAATAAAAATGATAAAAAAAATATGGCAAGAACAGTTTAAAAATAAAATAAAAAAGCAAAATTAATAATAAAAAAAAACAAAAAACAAAAAAGCACCCCTGTCCCGCCCTGCTCTTGCGCAATGGTGAACGCAAGCGTCGGTCTGGCGTCATATGTAAACAGCAATTGCATCATGCATGTGAGGTATCACCGTGAAGGTCAGATCGAGGGCAGTCATTTTAGTAGTAGACCTCCTCTGTAAATCTAACGTGGTACCCTGTAAAGGCTTTTAAAGGCTTTTAAAAATGTATGTAGTTTGTCGCCACTGCGCGTTTGTGCGAAATTTTAAAGCATGTCGTGTTTGGTATCTATGTACTCGGCCTAAGATCATCTTTTTTTATTTCATCAAACATTTGGGCAATATAGTGTGTTTTAGTGCATTAAAATGTAAAAAAGTGTATTTTTTCCCCAAAAAATGCGTTTGAAAAATCGCTGCGCAAATACTGTGTGGAAAAAAAAATGCAACACCCACCATTTTAATCTGTAGGGCCTTTGCTTTAAAAAAATATATAATGTTTGGGGGTTCAACATAATTTTCTTGCAAAAAAATAAATATGTTTTCATGTAAACAAAAAGTGTCAGAAAGGGCTTTGTCTTCAAGTGGTTAGAAGAGTGGATGTAAGCTTCCTAATGTTGTGTATAAAATGCCAGGACAGTTCAAAACCCCCCAAATGACCCCATTTTGGAAAGCAGACACCCCAAGCTATATACTGAGAGGCATGTCGAGTCCATGGAATATTTTATATGTTGACACAAGTTGCGGAAAAAATTATTATAATTTTTTTTTTTTTGCACAAAGTTGTCACTAAATGATATATTGCTCAAACATGCCATGGGCATATGTGGAATTACACCCCAAAATACATTCTGTTGCTTCTCCTGAGTATGGGGATACCACATGTGTGAGACTTTTTGGGAGCCTAGCCGCGTACGGAACCCCAAAAATCAAGCACCGCCTTAGGCTTTCTAAGGGTATAAATTTTTGATTTCCCTTCTCACTGCCTATCACAGTTTCGGAGGCCATGGAATGCCCAGATGGCACAAACCCCCCCCCCTCCCAAATGACCCCATTTTGGAAAGTAGACACCCCAAGCTATTTGCTGAGAGGTATGGTGAGTATTTTGCAGATCTCGCTTTTTGTCACAAAGTTTTGAAAATTAAAAAAAAAAAATTTTTTCTTATAACAAAAAGTAGAAAATATCATTTTTTTTCTGTCTTTTTCCGTTTATATTGCAAAAGAAAAAAATCTCAGAGGCAATCAAATACCATTAAAAGAAAGCTCTATTTGTGGGAAGAAAAGGACGCAAATTTCGTTTGGGTACAACATTGCATGTCCGCACAATTTCCAGTTAAAGCAGCATTAAGCTGCGTAATGGTCCGGGGCTCAAGTGGTTAAACTATAGTTGTTTGATTTTTCATCATTCAAACCCATCAGTGCCTCTCTTCCCCTTCATTTTTTCTTACATGCTGTGAGTGCACTTAGATCACATTCTCCATCCAGGAAAATGCTGGTTATAATTTAACTATAGTTTTCCTAGTTTCATCATTCAAGCCCTCCCTTAATTTCTTCTTTAATGTTGTGTGGGCCCTTTGGCCTGCTTCTCCAATCCACCAAAATATAAGTTATAATAAAACTATAGCTGAGCAGTTTTTATCATTCAAACAAATTTAGTGCTTGTCTGCTTTTTATATATTAGAAAACAGGCATAAAACATCAGTTTAAAAACTTCGAAAAATAAGTTTGCATATTAAAATTTAATTGAGACAAACCAAATAGATTGCCTGTAAGATATTGCCCATCGTGTTTCTGTGTATATTTAATTTTTATTAATCGCTTTTTTAAGTTGAATCATATTAATATATAAATTATGTTAGTAGATCAATCAAAAACTGTTTCGAATAAATGGCTCCATGATATTGCATTGTATCAGTGCTTATAAACCAGTGGTTCTGGATGCACAGTTGTCCCAGGAGTAAAAATTGATTATTTCCATGGATCTGTCTACTGTCCAGAAAAGAGCAATAAATACCCTATTTTTGGAATTCATTATGAAAATAGGACATGCAGATATTTTGTGTTTTCCGCAAAAGAAGGATTCCCAATCCCAATCTCCTAAAGCCAAGTTTGTATTCCATAGATGAAATGACATTGAATGGTGCTTGAGATATGAAAATGAACATAAATTATGAGCACTTTATGATGTTTTTTTACCAAAAGCATATAGGCTGTTCAATTTGCAAGGGAAATTTCACTTTGCAAGGGAATTTTTATCTACTATACTAGTGTGCATGATTTAAGCAACTGTTTTTATGCTTTTTGTCAACTGAATTCTTGAAGCATTTTTTAAGTAAGAGCACTTTTAAGTAAGTCACAAGTTGGATCTTATTTAAAATAGTTTTCTTGGTCGCAATAGCCTGACCTCTTGCATAATCCTTAGACCTGCTAGAAGAAATATATGTGTTCTTTAATCCCCAAAGAGCACTACTCTGCCACATATCCCACTTCCCAGCACAACTTTAAACTTTAATGCAACTGTTGAAAATTATAATAGAGTCTTGACAATGCTTAAGAGACACAAGTCTGTTCCTTGATTTACATAAAGCCGACATGGCTGTAATGAGAGTAACACATGTTTACTTTGGTATCTTGTCCTTATCAGTATGTATCAACTGTGGTGCATGTGGTGGTCTATGACTAATATAAAGGTTTTACTCTTCTGTAGCTAACCATATTACCAAGCATTGTTTTTCACCAGTTGCATACTTCTGTTCCCTTGGCATAAGTTCATAGTACTGTGCCAAGTAAACATGTTGGATACTTTTTTGTACTCCCAGATAGGGAGGGGGTGATACAATCTCTGTCATTCTTATTAACTACTTTATATGGTATATATTTCATGTTTCTGTAACTCGCTCCTCCAAACTATGAGTCTGAGGATGGTATACAGGAGAAATTTGATTTTTAAAAGGAGACAAAGTTCTTCCATGAGTCTAGTATTTTATTATCTCTTTGTAAATAACAACTCTTGAAAACACTTATCGTAATTTTTCAGAAATAGCTTTTGAGCAAGTATTTTAGAGTCAATGTACCTTCGACTAGCAAGTTCCATAACTGTCTATTAACAGGACGTTAACAGGTTGGGCTTTCTAAAGGACACTCTATCCATTGCGGTGCATTCAAACAGAATTACAATTAAAACATTGGAACAAGTTGTACTCTAATGTTTGAATGTGGATTGGCTAGCTGATACTCAGTACAAAATGCTCAATATTTCTAAAACTCCTCATATATATACTTGGCCAAAAGAAACAATCTTTAGTTTTTAGGGCCCCAAGGTCTCCACTCATAAAGTTGTAAGCACCAATTCTAAGACTACATGTAAATAAGTATAGACTCACTAACTATTTTTAGCGCTTCCACCCTTATCTTACCCTGTAAACTTCATAGTTGCATAGAGAACAATGGAATTGGTGAGTTTTAGAAATTGCCCCACTGTCAATCGTCCATACCTAGCAAAGGCCAGCAGCTTTAAATCTAACCTTTAACACTAACAACAATTTGAATCAAGAACCATGGAACAGATTGGGAGCATAACCAAAATAACAGCAATTAAGATTTGCAGAAATGATTATCAATGTGCTTGCGTGGACCAAGAGCAGCATTTGGTGTAAGGCCTGAATCACACTTGTGCAGGTTGTAGTTTGCATAGTGCAGGTGCATTTTGCATTTTTCAATACACACTTTTGATCCAAGTCTATGGAACCAAAACCAGAAAAAAATCCTTGGCCCTTTCCATGAAATGCACAGATGTGAACTACATCCATAGAAAACCATGTTAAATGGACTGTAGTGTGTTTCTGCAAAACTGAAAACGCACAAAAAAATGCATAGGTGTGAACCAGGCCTAAGTAATCATAATGCACTGAGACTTATTTAATCACCTCAGCTTGTGAAGGTTTTACGCCCTTCTTGATCAGGCCATTTTTTGCTATTTACCACTGCACTGCGTTAACTGGTAATTGCGCAGTCATGCAACACTGTACCCAAACAAAATTTGTATATATTTTTTTCACATAAATAGAGCTTTCTTTTTGTGGTATTTAATCACCATTTAATCATCATTTAATTTTTTTTTTACTTTTTATTATATAAATGAAAAATAACCCAAAATTTGGGGGGAAAAATTATATTTTTTACTTTCTGCTATATTCTCCAATAAAAAAAATCAAATTTCTTCATAAGTTTTGGGCAAAATGTATTCTGCTAGTCTTTGGTAAAAAAAAATCTCAATAAGTGTATATTGATTGGTTTGAATGAAAGTTATAGCATCTACAAACTATGGTATATACTGTATACTGGATTTTATTTTTCCTATACTCCTAATGGCAGCGATCAACAACTTATAATCTGGCTGCAATAGTGTGGCAGGCAACCTGACACTAACTGATACTGAGTGGGAACTGACTAACTGCCACTGACATCACCAGTGACAGTAATACAGTGATAAGTTATAATACACTGTCACTGTACTAATGAAACTGGGTGGGAAGGGGATAACATCTCGGGTAATCAAGGAGTTAAATGTGTACCTTACAAGTGTTAATTTGTGTAATAGGTGCTACTTTTTAATAAAGATCTCTTTAGTAAAAGAGGCAGAGAAAGTGTTACATAAAGCCGACATGGCTGTGATTGTCAACACAGGGCTCTGGGCTGTAAATAGACACAGCCGATCAGCAGGACGGGACCACAGTATTATTGGCCGGGACCTGCTGACAAAATCACGCTGTGTATGATCACAGAAGGTGTCAGTAAGGGGGCATGTGTACGTGTCCCCTAAACCCATAAACAGGGTCATATGTGGCTGTGCCTGTATGGGCTGCCCGTCTGTAGTACATTGCAGGCTAGCGGACTAAAAGTGGTTAAGCTTTACCCTTGTTTACCCTTGTTGACATCACAGGTAATGCCGATCTAAGCTGTAACTAACAAGCATATTTAAAAATTAAAAAAATAATTACTATTTATACCCAATACCTTATTCGGCTCTTTCTTTGTCCATAAAGCCTTTATCCATCTTGCATAATTGCAGTCAGGTCATATACCTCATTATTATTGATAAACATATTTTCACTCTCACTCACACTCTATGTAATAAATATTTGACCATTCACACTTTATTCAATCCACCTCCTATTTTATTATGTTTGCACTGAGATGCTCATACACATACAATGTACAATTTGTGTTATTATTTAGTTGGTTGTTTTTACTCCCTCACAATTATTTTTTCATTTTTTGGCACACACGGATGTGTTACCACCTATCACCACTCTATTTACAATTGTATACTATCTACACCATTTAATCTCTCTTATTTGTTCACCAATGCACAACTTTTGTCATACTAACCACTTCTTTTATCATAAAATAATTATTATATTAATTTCATTCATTATAGGACACTGATTTCTATGCAATGACCCCTACAATGATAAGAATATCTATAGTGGATGTACATTCTGATATGAACACTGATCAGACATTTACAGTGTCAGGAGTTCAATCATCTCTGATTCCCCCTTGATACGTTGCTAAAATATTAATTAATTTGCTGCAGGTGCGGTTTTTCTCCTTCCTACCCTTGGGAGGTGTCTCACAGTGTGGTTTCTTGTAAGTGCCGGTTCACACTACAGCGACATGAAAGTCGGCACGACTTTGCAAGGCAACTTCAAGGCAACTTCGAGGCAACTTCAAGTCGCCTCCAGAACAGGCGACTTTGCCAGTGGCCAATCAAGAAATAATCAGCTCTGTGGGAGGGAGGGGTTTGCTTGAGAAAACTATTTTCTCTTCCTGTAAAGTTGCTTCAGTTAAGACGACTTTGAAGGCGACTTCCATTAAAATCAATGGGTACAAGTCGCCCAATAGTTGCCTTGAAGCAGTACAGGAACCTTTTCTGAAGTCAGAGCAACTTCAGTAGTGTGCATTAAGACGGCTCTCATTCACTTTAATGTAATTTCTCATGTCGCGCGACTTGGGGCGACACAAGTCGGATCCCAAGTCGTGGTAGTGTGAACGGGCACTAAGCCTTTCGGGCCGCATTCCTCTCCTGGAGAGGCCAGGACAGCCATGGAGTCCACTCTATCATCCAACGGATTTAAAAATTTCTGGTTGTGAGGTTTTTCATTTCATTCTTCAGTGGTAAATATAACAGCATTGTGCTTGTGAAAATTGGTGCATAATGTAAGATATCTTAGTAAAACTGAGATGTTTAAATATATTTATTTAGGAGCCAACCATTGCCCAGAAGAAGATCATGACAAATTAGGTTGAAACGTCGGGACTTTCATGCAGTTCAGCCATTCATGTTGTGCTGTATGATTATATGGTTGCTTGACTGTATTATGGCATGATTATTGTATCCTTCCCACCACAGTCTATATTTTAACACTGACATGTATCTGTAATTTATTTAAATAAAGACCTTTTTATATAATTTTCATATTTTTATTGACCTATTTTTCTGCATAAAAAACCCCCTGGGGGAACCTTCCCACGACATCACAGGTAATGTAAACCATGTTTGGTCTCATGTACAAAGTTGGCATGTCTACATCCCCTAAATATAATTAGGTAATACAATTAAATTAATTAGTTAAATTACATGGGGCATCAATTGTTTGGTTGTTTCTTGACATCATAGGTTGACTACTAGAAAATGTGTGGGCTAAACAGGGAAGAGTGAGAACCAGCTTCTGGTCAAATTATCTAAGCAGGAGCCAAGGTTCCTTACAACTAATGCCCTGTACACACGATCGGATTTCCGATGGAATAAAATCCAATGGATTTTTCCATCGGAAATCCGATGAAGCTGACTTTCATCAGTCTTGCCTACACACCATCAGTCAAAATTCCGACCGTCCAAAACGCTGTGACGTAAAACACTCCGACAAGCCGAGAAAAATTAGGTTCAATGCTTCTGAGCATGCGTCGACTTGATTCTGAGCATGCGTGGGTTTTTTCTCCGATGGAGTTCCACACAGATGATCGTAATTTGCTATCGTTTTTTTTCCATCTGTAAAATTTAAAACAGGTTCTATTTTTTCATACCGATGGAAAAAAGACCGATGGGGCCCACACACGATCAGTTTGTCTGATGAAAAAAGTCCATCGGTCTTTTTTCATCAGAAAAACCGATCGTGTGTACGCGGCATGAGTCCTTACAACTCAATGACTGAATCTTTAAACATGCTATAAACATGGTATTTCAATTCAAAAACTACAAAAGTGGCTATATTTACAGTTTACACTGTCTACTTGCAAGGAAATGAATTAAATGAACAAAGAAAAACAATGAAAAAAAAACTTTTTTAACACATTGAAGAATGTGTAGATCTATGAGCTGATGAAAAAACCCTAGCCAAACCTCCATATATATGTCATTTACTTTTTACAACTAAACAGAACATTTTCAAGGGTAACCAATTCACTACACAGAGGTGTCTATAATCATAACTTATTAATAAGACATATGTCAAGGCCTTTACACTTGTGATGCCCACCATAAAATAGATGAGTGCTCTGTCTTTGTTGGGTTTGCTAGAAGACCTGTGCTACAAAAGAATTTATTCATATTTTTATTAAAGAGAGTTTAGAATAGTTATGTTGGAAATATTTTTCTTCTTTTCTGGATTTATCTAGAAAGGGGAAATAATCCAGTTCTGAAGGATAATCATGGTTGCCATAAACTATCTGTAAATGTGAATCCATTCTTCTTTAAGAAAGCTTTCACGGTATCTGTCACTTTATATTATATGGTAAAAGGTCTATAATTGGTGTGAAATAGTACTTTTTATCTGTCTCTGACAACTCTTGCCACAATGAAACTAACTGTATGCCTTTGTGTCATAGTTGATACTTCATAAGTAGATTCTTTTGTTCTGCCTGTGAAAACTGTGGTTTTCTCAAATGGTTATTAGAATTTCTTAACCAGAAGTTAACATATTAAAGAAAAAATAGAAATAATCTAAATAGCATTTCGCACAGTACATTTTGACTTGGGTATAATGTGGTGGTGCAGTAATTTAGCACAGAATGGGAGCATTAGTAGGGTTCTTATTTATAAGGAAATATCATAAGACATGGGCAAAAATTGTGTATTTACTTTGCTCCATTGTGCGTTTTAAAAGTTATGTTTACACAGGGCTTTGTTCCTCAAACAATTGGGGCTGGAACTCAACCATGATGCCCCAACCCCCCCCCCACCACCCACACCCTCCAAGTCACATCAAATAGTGGGTGTGCTGGGGAATTAAGATATAAAACAACAGAAATAGCTAAAATTTTCCAAGAATTCTATGGGAAGCTTTATTCAATTAATACAAATGATACAAAAGAAGAGGTGAAACAAAAAGGGGAGAAAACAAACGCCTTCCTGAAAGAGATAGACCTAGATAAAATCCCAGAGGAAAAATTTAGCTATCTAGAGGCCCCATAACAGAGGAGGAAATAACAAAAATTATACAAGAACTGCGAAATGTGAAAAGCCCCGGACCAGATGGTCTGACGATACTTTATTATAAAAAATTCTTAGACATTTTAACACCGAAATTGTGCTCCCATATGAACGGGGTGGGCGTGAAATGGGAGATGCGGAAAGAGGCACTAGAAGCCACAATAACTATAATCCCAAAAGACGGTAAAGATAACACACTATGTTCCAGCTATAGACCGATTTCACTCCTGAACATTGATACTAAGTTATTTTCAAAGGTACTTGCTGAGTGACAGGATGAAAACAATAATGAAGGACGTGGTCCATGCAGACCAAGTTGGATTCATTCCAGGAAGGGAGAGGAGGGACAATGGAATTAGAACTCTTTTGGCTATACAGAAAATCAAAGAAAGCGGGGCCCCAGGTCTACTCCTGTCAATTGATGCTGAAAAAGCATTTGACAGGGTAGACTGGGGCTTCATGCAGAGTACACTTGAGGCTATAGGCATGGGACCTATAATTACCAACTGGGTAAAATCACTATATAATAGACCAACGGTGAGATTAAAAGTAAATGGGACTGTCTCAGCGCCATTTGAGATGAAGAATGGCACTAGACAGGGGTGTCCCCTGTCACCGCTACTGTTTGTCCTTGTGCTGGAACCCCTGCTAATGGGGATAAGGCGGAATGTGGACATCAGGGGGATAAAAGTAGGGGAGGAAGATCATAAACTCGCTGCTTACGCAGATGACATTTTATTTTTTATAACTAACCCTAGAATAACCCTACCTAATTTAATGAAATCCCTTAAAGAGTTCGGAAATATGTCTAATTTTAAAATAAACCTGGCCAAATCTGAAACATTGAGTATTAATATACCTAAAGCAGAAAGGAACACCTACCAAGAAGATTTTCCATTTAGCTGGGGAAAAAAAGAACTGAAGTACCTTGGAGTTAAGATAACAACTACTACTGAGACATTATATAAAGCTAATTTCATTCCATTGTTAAACGACATTAAGGCAGAACTTAATAGAATAGCACGGGGCAACTATCTTGGAGTGGTAGAATAAATATCTTCAAAATGGTAATCTTACCCAAAATAGTATACAAAATGAAAATGCTTACAATTCCACTACCACAGGCATATTTTAAAAAGTTACAGTCAATGTTCCTAAAATTTATTTGGCGAGGGAAAAAAACACGTATTAAACTGACACTACTGACAAAGGAAAAGGCACAAGGGGGACTGGGGGCACCTGACCTGAGAAATTATTATTACGCGATCGTCTTATCACGAATAATAGAATGGGCTAAAAATAATACAGAAAAGAGGTGGGTAAATATGGAATTTACAACTAGTAAAACACCACTGGGGAAGGTTATGTGGATTCCTGTACAATATTGAGAACTTAGCACAGACACACACAGTATCACTAGGAATGCAATAAAAATATGGAATAAGATACACAAAAAGGAAAAATAGGATTTTAATTCACCTCTAATACCATTAACCGACACAAAATATTTTACACCGGGATTGGAAAAAAAATTGGAAAGTGGATCATACAAGAAAATGCACAGTTGAAAGATGTAATGGAGCAAAATAAATTGTTTACGTATCAGGAACTAAAAAATAAAAAGGGAATTGATGTTGATTGATGATTGGCGGTACGCCCAGCTAAAACATTTTTTGGAAAATCTACCTCAGCCTATTAGATCCGTAGAAAACTTATGGCCCCTTGAGAAATTATGTGAGGAAAAGGGTAGGAAGGGGGTAATCTCTAAGATTTATAAGATATTAAATGATACAAAAAAGCTGGGCATACCGCCATACATCAAGAAGTGGGAGGAGGAATTGGGGTCAAAGGTTAATGATTTTGAGATCAAGCAATTAACGAAGAGGGTGCATTCCACGTCGGGAAATTGTAATGTAATGGAATTGAATTATAAATGTCTCGTTCGTTGGTATCAAACCCCCGACAAGGTACATAAATGTTCAAGGGAAACATCACAGTTATGCTGGAGGGGGTGTAAGGAATTCGGGACTATGGCCCACATATGGTGGACATGTCCCAAAATTCAAAAATATTGGGGGGAGATTAGACAAACAATTAGAGAAATAACTAATATTGAAGCTCCCGACGACCCGTGCGGACCTACACGGGATTCGAATGCCAACTAAACATTACCTGAGAACACTGCTCCCACAGCTTTTAAACGCTGCAAAGAGCCAAATACCTACACACTGGCAAGAACTGGAACGACCTACACTGAAGGGTTGGTGCAATAAAATAGATGAAATTTACAGCTTGTAATACCTATGGTTCAGTGAGGGGGAGGTAATGGAGGAGTTTGAAGAAAAGTGGAAGGAATGGACTGTTTACAAGCATACAATGGGATACGTAGAAGTGATGGGAGCATAACATAACAAAACACAACATAATAATAACAAAATATATTAAAATAAGAATATAAATAATCTGAAGGGAGAAGAGGGGAAAAGTATATAATAAAGAGAGAGTATGGAAGATGGAGAAATCTTAGATGGGAGAGGTCGGGAATTAGGGTAAGGGGGTGGGGGGTTGGGGGGGGCTGGGTATAATAATAATTCTCTTTTTGAAATGTAATGTATTAGGTTACAATGTTGTGTTTATATGAAAAAAGAATAAAGATATTTTAAAAAAAAAAAGGGTGTGGTCAGTCAAATTTCACGAACAGTAGGAGGGTCTTAAAGGTCATTAAATACCAGGATTGCATTACATACAGAGTGCAGAGTTCAGGGGGTTACACACAGAGTGCAGAGCTGTCACTTGTAAACACAGAAACTGGACTTCTGTGTTTACAAGTGAATGTGGTGAGCAGGCACCAAAGAGTCTGAGCCAGAGGTGGTGGAACTGAGTTCCACTCAGTTCCACCTGAAAAAAGCCCTGTGTTTACACAACAAAAATCTTTTCATGTTCAATTTCCAGAAAACACCTTTTTATTGTATAGGCCCCTGTTGATATCAGCAATGTTTAAAAATGATTAATACTGTAAACCAGACATGTGCACACTGAAATATTTTGTTTCGGAATTTCGTTTTCGTTCGAAAAATACATTTATTTCGTTACTCCCGAAATTCGTTTTTATTTATTTAGTTTTTCGTTAGAAATTGCATTCGTCCGAAAATCTGAATTAATTAGGGTCGAATCTGTCATTGAAGGCTTTTGGTGTCTGTCGAATGTTCCAAGAAGATTAGACGGAGCAGCGAAACTGTACAACGCCGCAATCGTACATTTCCGGTCGAATGTTCCGCCTACAAGCTAGCTATAGTAGAATTATAATGTTGTATGACTAATAATAATTTTATTTATTAATTATTATTACTAGTCAGCCAACATTAGAATTTTTCTATAGCCTATGGGCAGAGTATTTGACTGGAAATGTACGAATACAGCGTCGTAGAGTTTATCTGCTCCGTCGAATCTTCTTAGAACTTTCAACAGACACCATAAGACATATAGGAAACTTATATCTGATCCTACTGGAGCATATAAGGAACAATTAAATTTGTTAGTAGATTGGGGCTTTAGAAATAATGCTCTTAATCTAAAAGAAAGTAGATACCTTAATCCCAGTGTATGCAGAATACCGGTAATATACACTTTACCCAAGATCCACAAGGATGCAAATTTACCACCAGCACACCCTATTGTTAATGAAATCGGGTCGGTGACAGCTAGGCTTGGAGAATATCTGGATAAGTTCTTGCAACCAAGTGTTAAAGCGACAAGGGCATACTTAAAAGACACTGCGGACCTTCTTCGATTGCTCGATGAGGTTAAGCTGAATTCAGCTTCTGCGACCTATCTTGTGACCGCAGATGTTTGTTCGCTGTACACCATCATACAGCATGATGATGCCCTTTTGGCACTAAATTGGGCTTTAACCACTTGCTTACTGGGCACTTAAACCCCCTTCCTGCCCAGGCGAAATTTCAGCTTTTGGCACTGTCACGCTTTGAATGACAATTGTCGTGCGACGTGGCTCCCAAAAAAAATTGACGTCCTTTTTTTCCCACAAATAGAGCTTTCTTTTGGTGGTGTTTGATCACCTCTGCGGTTTTTATTTTTTGCGCTACAAACAAAGAAATAGCGACAATTTTGAAAAAAAACACAATATTTTTTGATTTTTGCTATAATAAATATCCCAATTTTTTAAAAAAAAAAAAAATTTCCTCAGTTTAGGCCGATACGTATTCTTCTACATATTTTTTGTTAAAAAAATCGCAATCGGCGTTTATTGATTGGTTTGCGCAAAAGTTATAGCGTTTACAAAACAGGGGATAGATTTATGGCATTTTTATAAAAAAAACATTTTTTATTAGTAATGGCGGCGATCAGTGTTTTTTTTCGTGACTGCGACATTATGGCGGACACAGCGGACACTTTTGACACATTTTTGGGACCATTCACATTTATACAGCGAACAGTGCTATAAATATGCACTGATTACTGTATAAATGTGACTGGCAGGGAAGGGGTTAACACTAGGGGGCGAGGAAGGGGTTAAATGTATTCCCTATTGGTGATTCTTACTGTGGGGGGAGGGGACCGACTGGGGGAGGAGACCGATCTGTGTCCCTATGTACAAGGGACACAGCATCGGTCTCCTCTCTCCCTGACAGGACATGGATCTGTGTGTTTACACACACAGATCCATGTCCTTGTCTGTGTAACCGCCGATCGCGGGTGCCTGGTGGACATCGCGGCCGCCAGGCATGCGCATCGGCATTACAGTGACGCGCCGCCGGCGGCGCTCGCGCGCCCCCCAGTGGCCAAAGAAGCGGAGGCCGTATAAAGACGGCCTCCCGGATTTTTAGAGCCACCTCGTGGCCGTATATAGTCGTACGGCCGGCGCGAGGTGGTTAAGCAAGCGAGAGGACATACCATTTATACAGAAATGTTTTTTGGGTAAAGTACTTGATTTTTGTATGGCCCATAACTATTTTTGGTTTCATGATCAATTCTTCTCCCAGCAGGTTGGCGTGGCGATGGGAGCCAAGTTTGCTCCCAGCCTCGCCAACCTGTTTATGGCTGAATGGGAGGATAGACAGGTTTTCAGTCATAACAGACCTGGATTGAAATTGTTTCGCAGATTTATTGATGACCTCCTGTTTATTTGGGAGGGGTCTAAGGAATCTGCGGTTGAATTTGTGCAACAACTTAATTCCAATAATAACAATATAGTTTTCGATTATACCATTAGTGATATAAGCGTTAACTTTTTGGACCTGACTATTGTGAAAGGTGAAACTAAAATACAAACTAAGGTTTATTTTAAGCCCACGGATAGGAATAGTTACCTGTCTATTGGGAGTGGACACCATCCTGCGTGGATTAGGAACATTCCTAAGGGACAGATATTAAGGGTTCGCCGTAATTGCACCAAATCAGAGGATTATTTCGCACAAGCCGACATATTAAAAAACAAATTCTTACAGAAAGGTTATAAGGAGGAAGTTATCAATAAAACAATTAAGGAAATTGTGGAAGTACCAAGAGAACAATGTTTGAGAAAAAAATACGAAAATGTAGTGGTTAATAATCAACACCAATGGGGATTCATCTCTGATTTTCACTACCAGTATAGGGAGATAGAGAATATCTTCTCCAAATACTGGTATATATTGCGCAGAGATAAAGATTTGTGCAGTGTTCTACCTGAAGGACCTAAATTTATTTATAGAAGGGCCCCCAACAAAAACTCTGTCAATTGATTTTAAAGGTTTTTATTCATGTCGTAGATGTATTTGTTGCAGAACTGTGCACGTTAGTAATAGGGGTCGCAGGAATATCACTAACATAGATAATGAGGTGTTTGAAATAGAACACTTTATTACATGCAATTCTTCCTATGTTGTGTACCTGTTGTGGTGCCCATGTGGTCTCTATTATGTGGGTAGAACAAAACGTCTATTGAGGGTCCGCATAGCAGAACACTTAGCTAATATTAGGAAGGGCTTTAAATATCACAGTGTGTCTTTACATTTTAGAGATAAACACGGCCAGGACCCCACAGTTCTGCAATTTTGTGGTATTGATATTATGCAACCCTCTTGGAGGGGCTCTATCGAGGAGGGAAACCAAATGGATTTTCCTTTTAAAAAGTCTCCATCCAAGAGGGTTAAACATTGAACTAGATTTAAATTGTTTTATTAACAATTTTTAATTATAGTTTTTTAAGTAGATTTTATAGATCTCTTTGTATAGAGATATATTTTTTAAAATAATTAGGTTCTAGAGATTAATAGTAATTTTTATATAAATATTTATCTCTTTATATATATAATTTTAATTTTAATATCACCTTGGAGTCTAATTAATAATTTTATATATTGATAATATACCTGCAACATATCTACCTCATATGTGTCTCAATTATGAGGTGATGCATGTAGAATGGTGTGATTTCTGTCTTTACCGTATTGGGGGTTGGTTTCCATTGTTATAGGATCTGCCCAAAGGTTTTAATCTTAATATTAGGATCTAGCACATTTTAATCATTATGTGTAGATTGTATTTATGTTGAAACAATACACTTATGCCCTGTATGACCAAGCGGGATGGTGTTGTTGCTGAGGTATCGTGGTCACAGGGACACAGGCATAACGCAAGCGCTCTGGATACCTAATTATGCATTCAGTGAAGAGTATAAAGGGGAGGTGTTTCCGCCGCTCAGCCAATCCCAATGAATAAGTCCGTATGATGAAACATGTCTGGGCGTGGCTTGTGCGGTTAGCGTGAAGTGAGGAACAACGTTCGTAAGCACCGGCTGTTGAGTTAGCTACAGATCCAGGAGAGGAGGCGGACGTGTGGAGGGTGAGAGTGCTGGTTTTACTCTGGGTCCGCCATGGCCGCGATACAACATAGTATACCGCAACAACCCTCTTGTGTGTGAAGATTTTACCTGAAGTTTTGCTGTGATAAACCTTCTATTTGAGAAGTGCCTTTATTCTTTGAAGTGATGTGAGGGTAATGTTTGAAGGTTACGTGTGCCTTTTAATAAAGTGGTTTTGTGACAGTATTTCACTATTGGAAACACCTTTTTATTTTCTTACATATTCACATTGAGCATTGAGTGAACACCTTTGGAAGAGCTGCAATCATTGTGTGTGATGTGTTTAAGCCTGATTGCCTATGCATGAGAATGCTAGGTCAATTATTCTGGTGAGTGCAATACCTTTGGGAGAGGAATCACAGTCACAGCGGTGTTGGTGGAAGGAATTTTTTGTTCAAGTCAATCTATGGACTTTGAGTGCTGATTTAAGTTGAAACACCTGGATGCACATATAAAAAAAAAATCTGTTTTTGGGACTTGTTTTTACACCCCTTTTTTTCTTAGTTTTTCCTTTTTTCAATTAGTTCACATTTTACTTTGGGACTCACAAAAGGATGTTATATGTTTAATATATCACATATGCATAATATTTATGTATATAATTTTTGCACACTATCACGTGGTGTGGGTTTGAGATATATACATTTGTTTAGTTATATACTCATCGTATATGGTTTAGCGCCACTATTTTTTTGCTAAAGACACCATAAGCCTTCAATGACAGATTTAACGTTTGTATGTTTTTCGATGCTTTGTCGAATCTTCGTCGTTCACGTTGAATTGTCAAGTTAGTTCTAGCTATTTTACTGCTCCTCCTCTTTGGTTACAATCAGCGAATAACATTCATCATCATCATTATTTTTATTTTACTTCCCCCACCCAATTCCAGCAGCGATCTTTTCTCTCTATGTCGAATCTTTTCTCTCTATAATGTCGAATCTTTTCTCTCTATAATGTTGAATCTTTTCTCTCTATGTAGAATAATCTTGGACTAATAGAGTTAAGGTTAGGCACATTCGACCACAGGTTTGATGGACACAGATTGTTATTGTCAGCCTCATATCGAATCTCCTATCTATATCGAACTGTTGTTGCAACGAAAACAAAAATTAAGCATTTGTTTATGTCGGATCTTTCGGTTTTCGGATTCTGCATTTTCTTTTTCGTTTGTTAAAACGATAACGAAAATACCTGAAATTCAGACGAAAATGCATTCGGACGAAAACGAATGCACATGTCTACTGTAAACCCATGTAAAGAATATTCTGTGTGGCCCTGCAACAGAATATATGTCTATGTAGACCTACTGGTAACTTTTTTGGTAAAATAAAACATTCCAATAATGTTGTAAATAAGACTTGGAATACTCACCTGTGTTGTCTGCACTGACAATTGCTGCTGTATTGAAGAGCAAATGTAGCAGCATTTACTGAACTTTCCTTCCGTAAATCCTAGTTATCTGACTAATCATGCTAATCCAATGGCTTCTGTGTTTCTGGACTGGACTAGAGTAAGAACACTGAACTGCTCTATAGGAAGGGCCAGAGCTGCCTCTATTTTTTGAGGAGGCTAAGGTCTTTAAACATTTGCTGGAGGATGCTGAAGATGTTTTATGAGTCTGTGGTGACCAGTGCTCTCCTGTATGCGATTTCACGCTGGAGAGCAGACTTAGGGTGGCAGACTAGACAGACTCAATAAACTGATTTGCAAGGCCAGTGATGTTGATGGATTGGTGTTTGAGTCTTTAACAACAGTGTTGGAGAGGAGAATGTTGCCCAAGGTATGTTCAATCTTAGACAATAACTGCCACCAACTTCACACTGGTCAGTCTGAGGATTACCTTCAGTGATAGATTGTTACAACCATGATACACTACAGGGCGGCACAGGAAATCATGCCTCTGACCATAAAATTATATAATTCTTCTATGTGAGTGCTGGATGTGAGGATTTAATCTGGTTTATGATCCAATTTTGTATGTAGTTTTTATATTATGTTGGTATTAAGTTAACTATGTGTAATGATTTTTGGGTAATGATATAGAAAGCGGTTTAATATTTGCATTTTGGTAGTTAGATTGCTGTTATTTTTCAATCAGTGGTATTTATTCTATGTAGTATTTAGGATGGTTTCATTTATTACAGTATAGTATTAATTACGTTTTATTTGGTATTGAAGGAGAAGTACAACCAAAGCTTGTTCTGCACTCCTGTGACCTTTTTTCAGCTGAAGCCCACTGTCGGCTGATGTTACAGAGCCAGTTCAGGTTCGGGCAAGATCTCGTTAATAAAGTTGGGATCTGCCCACAACCCTGGACCGGCACCTGGCACAGCCTCTCAAAGAGTCAGTGAGAGCCTGAGCCAGCTTCTCCACAGCCCAGCACTCCACTGAGCACAGGGGGGGGGAGGAAAAGAGAGCGGTGACTGACAGTCACCAGCTCTCTGCTCACAGAGCTCTGAGAACTGAGCGATCTGCTGTCTTTGATCTCTCGGTTTTCAGTCATAGAGCCGGCAGGGGACAAATGCAGCAATTGGACCGATGCTGCATCCACCTATGTAAGTGTGATTTTGGGGGAAAAAAACGAACTTCTCTTTTAATTGCTCCTATAAGTAATTTTATTGTTGTTATTGTGTCTTGTTTCAATTCGTTATTGTGGATTATGTGTTGTCTATATTTTAATAATTTTCTCTTTAGGATTAGTAAAGTAATCTGAATCTAATCTGAATCTGAATCTTGAGCTGGAACAAATATACAGCTGAGATGTTTTGATATCACCTGCTGCAGATTAGTTTCAGGTCTAAAATTACTGAAGCCAGAAACAGCCAGTCAACCAGTATTTTCAGAAAGAGGTCAGCAACATAATTTTCCCATGACAGGTTTTCTTTCATTAAAAAACAGAAGAATCATGCTGATTATTTAAAAAAATTAAACCAAATACTGTATATTTCATTATCCAGGAAAATAAAATATGAAACAAGTGGGCTTCACGTGCAGCATCTACCAGTCCCCAAAAAATTTTTTTTTACTTAACCAGTCTATTAAAAGTATTGCATGTATTTAGCCCACTACCAGACCACCTCCCCCATTTGTACACATTTTTTAATGAAAATTCATATGAAAATTCTCATTCAATGATTTGATGAAAAAAATGTAATTTGAAAGTACTTTAAAATTTTGTTTGCTTCTAATATTTGATTCTGGAATGAATGGACTTTCCCAAGAAAAAATTACAGTGAACTGTTAGAAATGTGTTTGCTTGTTCAAGAGACATTTTCCATCCTGCTCCTTAAAAAAATTTTGTCCCTGTGATTGAAAACGAATGTCAATTTGTCCCCGTTAATAAGTAGAAAATCGAACAAATTTTCTTAAAAGAAAAACTTTTAAACATAATTCTACAAGTGTATAGCCAGCGGTAGACTGTGTCTGCAGGCTTACATATCTCCTACCCCTCACTATGGGAAAGAAAGTACTGTCTTTGACAATAGAATGTTTAGAAAACTATGCATATATACAGTATCAAAGAGAAGAGTCATGATTAGGCTCATGTAAGAATCTGCACATTGAGTTCTAAATCGTTATAACTGTGCAGGCATACTTAAAAAGATTTACTGCACATTCAGTCCTAAATCGTTATAAGCCTAAATAATAAGCCTAAATCATTGTAAGCATACTTATAAAAGAATTACATGTGCCCTTTGTTTAGCTTTATTTACCGTACTTTGCCTGTGTCTGACATTTCAGTTTGAGTCAAAAGGTAAAAGGTTACCTAAAGACTGACAATTTGATTTCCGGTTAACTGCCTGACCTCACATATTGAGGTTGATTTACTAAAACTGGAGAGTGGAAAATCTAGTGCAGCTCTGCATAGAAACCAATCAGCTTCAAGGTTTTATTGTCAAAGCTTAATTGAACAAGCTGAAGTTAGAAGCTGATTGGCTACCATGCACAGCTGCACCAGATTTTGCACAGCTGTACCAGTCTTAGTAAATCAATAATGAGTGACTATCCATATCCATGAGCCTAGCGTATAATGGCTATTTTTAAAAGCAGTTTTGGGCTAATCCAACAAGAAAGCTAGGGTAGGTGCCCCGGGAGGCTAAATACATTTTTTTTTCCATATTTTTTTTTTTTGCTGGCTACTATTACATTGGTCAATAATGTTTGCATTTCATTATGGTGCATCAACATTAAAAACACTAGTCAATATGCCTTAATGGTTCCACCTACTTCTGTTATATGAAATATTTTTTGGCTGGACCATGCTCTGATTTACTTATCACTCTCTCTCCCTGACTAACCACAATGCACATGATCCTGGAGGTTAAATTACTATCTCTTGCTGAATGCCTTGTTTGCTTCCCAACATCTCTATGACCATTACTCATTTTCTCTCAGACCACCACCACGAAGAAACTACGCTACATTTGCAATGGAAAACATTAAAATGTGTCCTTTGAGATGTATTTATTAAACATGGTGTCAAATTTAAAAGAAAAGGTCCACCAACATAAATGACCTCCTCCAATGAACTGCAGGTCTAAAAAGGTCACATGAGAAACATCCTAATCCTACCACACTTTTAAAATGTTCAGTGCTAGACAATCTCTTCCACAGATTCTCAACCACACTTGTCAGTTTTTTTTATGAAGAAAGCAATCAACCTGGTAAACTCTGGCTAGAGTTCTTCGTGCTAAAAACAGCATTGTGGCTATCTCTATGCTGAAGTAATCAAAAAAAAGCAGCAATGTGCATGACTCAATTACATTAGATAAATTATTGCAATTACTTTATGAAATGCTTTATAATATTTTGGGTCATTTCCATGATATTGACCCTTCCTTCCTTGAATTTAAGTTAGTACATACTGTATATATAGGAAACTACTCTTCCTACTATAGCTCCAATAAAAGTAGAGACATTGGAATAACAATTTTAGGGAGACAAAGTACTAATTATAAATTGCCTCATTAAAGATGGACAAAAAACCAGGCCCCAATGGTTTCTACCCTTGCTTTTATAGAATGTTTAAAAATGTGATGGCTTCTATCCTTATCAAAAGATACAACTCTATTAATCTAGCTGAGACCTTTCCGAAACAAACTCATATTGCTGTTATACCAAAACACAGTAAGGACTCCTCCTCCTGTGGAAGCTATAGGCCAATTACTCTGACCAATATTGACATTCTTCTACAATTGAAAATCATGACCAACAGACTTAAGTCATGAATCCCTAATATAACCCATTCAGAAGTAGGATTTATGCCTGGTCACGAAGCCCATGACAACACCATTAAAACAATCTCTCTGATTGAATATGCCCAGAAAAATCATACCTCAACCTGCCTTATTTCACTAGACGCTGAAAGGCTTTAATAGGGAAGGCTGGGGATTTCTAGGGAAACCCTTTCTCAGACTGGTCTAGGTCCAAACATGCTTCAGAAAATAATGGCACTCTATCATAACCGGACAGTGGGTATTCGCACTAATGGGATTTTATCAGATTCCTTACTGATTTGCACTGACACTCAACACCCTGGCTTTATGTCCTTACTTTGGAGCATTTACCCATTGCATTGCATAAGAACTCTAACATATGTGGGATACACATAGCGAACCATTAATATAAACTGTCAATGACCTTTTATTATATGTCACATCTATGCATACTTCACTCCCCTCTGCAACCAAATAGTTTGACATATTTGGCCTAAATAGTCATTTTAAAGTGAACTACAATAAATTGGTAATTAGAAAACCTAGGATACACAAAATATTCCCACACAACTGAAATGTAAAGGGGGACATCTATAATTAGGATTACAGACTAATTCCCAAAAAATTAAAAAGACTTTAGATCAAATTGCAGGAAGACTTCACCACTCTAAGCCTTATCTCCCTTTTAGAGTTACCTATGGCCCCTCGCCCAGACAAATATACTCTTTCATACACTAATCCAATACACTCAACATGTTCAGAGGATGTACCCAACCAAGCCCTCTAACCACCTTGTTTGAGAAGTGATGCATTTCCACTGCTGTCATATCAACCTTCCTCTTAAACATGGCATAGATCAGATCACCTCTCAATTGGCCAAACTCTACCATTGGGCAAATTTGCTTCCTTCATGTCATAACCAGCATATTGCTTGGTTGGTATCTTCTATATTCCTCCACTCTCTATTATCTTTTGGGAGAAAGCTCTTCAGATATACTACAGATACAAATATTATGCCTCCTCTTGACTTTGGCTCTGAAATATGGGTTTGTGGTGTTTTGGTGTACTCTGGGTAGTTTTTTTGTTAAACTTTGTACACAATACAGCGAAGTGCTGAAAAAACTATATGCTATACTATTGCTTTTACACATTTTGTAAATTTGTATGCAGTTAACGGTGTTAGCTTTTTTTTTTTTCAAAAGTATATTTTTTGCAAAAGATTTTATTAATATTATCCCTACTACTTTCAGAGCTTAATTATGGCCTAGATATTGCTAAACCAAACAATCTTAGGCTCCATGCACACTGGGCCTAAAAAAAAGACCAGTCCCCCTAGGCAGTTCTTTCTGCCAGAAAACTCCAATCAGAAACGTAAACCAGTAGAGGTTTTTTTCCTGCCTCTAAATGCAGAGCTCAAAATATGCCTCTAAACATCCCAATGTGCATGAGCCGCTTCTACAGGCAAAACACAAAACTCCTGTAGAAGCAGTGATTTTTGAGCCAGTCTGCATGGAGCCTTTGTCTTTGAAGAACCTACCCAATAAACCTTTTTTTTTTTTTAAACCAACCATATTTGGTTGCTGTTTGTAAGCCATTAAATAATGTAAAAGTAAATTATGTTATGTGATTTACTTTCGCTGTTTCACTGATACTGTCCCAGAGAATCGGATTCAGTGAAACCACATACAGCTTTAAGCATCCTCTAAGCATGATTTTTTAAGGATTTTTGTTGCCAAGTATTCCATCTGAAAAGACCCTCTCAATGATAAATTTTAAAAAAAATGTCATTGGTTCCCCGTGGCACTGCCCACATACCCATGCCTTTTGTTTGACAAGCCCTTAACAAAAAAAAGGCCATTACTGATTTTTAAGATTCTCATTGACTTCAGTGAGGTTTGAATTCAACTCACTGCTGCTGTGAATGGAAAGGAGCAGATGATGTGAGAGGAATTAAGAATTTTTTTTTTTACAATTTTTTTTTTTACAGATTTGATTTACAAATGATAAATAGACTGTGTACTTTGCAGTGTAGTTGCACGCATTTGTTCTAGAGCTTAGTGAATGTGGTGAAGCTCTGCTGATTTTCATTAGCCAATCATGTGCAAGCAAAAATGCTGTTGTTTTTTTGGGGGGTTTTTTTGTTTGTTTGTTTTCCTTGCAACTGATTGGGTATTCTTTACAAAGAGAAGCTTCACCACATTCACTGGGGAAACTGAGTACGACTGCATTTGTAAAGTGCATCATCTATTTGCCTTTAGTAAATCAATCCCAAAGAGTATCACAAAATGTGGAACTGTAGGTAGTTACTGTATATGTCCTGAACATCAGGAACTATTTCTCAAATCTGCAGTGCTTTCCACACAGAATAAAATAAATTGTATAAGAGAGTATCTGCTAAACAATCAATACATTTATTTAGTACAAAATTGAATACTAGCTGTGTCGTTCAGTCAAAAAATCTCCCACAATGTGATTAAAATACAGACAACATTGTCAGAAAAAAACAAAAGGCTAACATATGCCCCATGCACAATAGTATCTACACCACAGCACAAACCTGCATTATAACTCACCTACGTTGGCTTCTCAATTTCTCAGTAACTTCTATTCTGCAGGATTAGTAATAGTCTTCAACAATCCTGGAAAGATCAATATGTCCAAAGAGCCATCATTTATTGCTGCAACGATAATGGAGTACAGTGTATAAACACAGTCCATGATTGACCTATAAGCATTACTTGAAATGATGCAGTAATCACTGATACAGGTGAAAATGAGGTGGAAGGTGGAAATGAGCACCCACGGTTACTGACAAGTTCATTCTCTCTGCATCCAACATTTATTTCTATGCCA
This sequence comes from Rana muscosa, assembly GCA_029206835.1. Taxonomy (NCBI): domain Eukaryota; kingdom Metazoa; phylum Chordata; class Amphibia; order Anura; family Ranidae; genus Rana; species Rana muscosa. The sequence continues at coordinate 229,599,422 of CM055117.1, read as the reverse complement.
ATAAAGCTAAATGCTTGTAGAAGTTCCATAAGTGGTGTATTGGAGCATGCACTAAGTGTGCTGCCCTTACTTAGCATATATCCAATTTTACTACTGTGCAAGATAATGGTTACCCACTTGCAGTTGAATTTAGCCCAATAAAGTCCACAAAAAGAAAGAAAAGTTGTTTCCTTTATGCACCTTACTAATCAACCAACTTTTGGCAAACAATATTTGGGTCCTTTGTCATGACTGAAGTGATGCTCCAGATGCAGTGATAAGGCAGATGATTTCTGAGGACCAGAAGAAAATCATGCTATGAAGCACAGATTCTGCCAGTGCACAGGCAACATGTGCATATCCTGTCAGCAAGCTACGATGCGTTTCACCTACTTACATGCAGATTTTGTCAAGATGAACCTTGCTGGGCCATATTTAAATATAACTGGGTGGCCATTATCTTGTGCAGTAGTGAGATTGCGTATATACTGTACTATACAAGGGAAGCACACATAAGCCCACACTTGAATACACTACTTACTGAATTTCTACACAAACACAGCTTTATTACTGTTGAAATACTGTTGAAATATGTGTTGGATGCACAAAGAAGTGAATTTGTCAGTGAGTTACTTCTACCTTTATTAGTGATTATTGCATATTTGACTGAAATGGTCTATAACCCCTCACAGTTTTTCACCTTAATGCCTTGAGGTGTCCGTTTATGAAGCAGTGAACAGCGGTGATCCCAAGGATCACCACTGATCACAGTCCATAAACAGTTTATGACTCAGAGATAATCGGGGGAGAAGTGTTTGAACATGTTCTCCCGCCTAGGATCTCTGCACACCGAGAATCCTCATAGACTGACACAGAAACGTCCAGTTTATGCAGCTGTGATCTGATCGCTTCACTGGTGATCTGTGTCAGAATTCACACTCCCTGATTCACCATCTCAGAGGTGGTGAATCGGGGAGTGAAGAGGGAATCTCGGGGGATCTACCTCGTTCAGACCCCCCAACACTGTAACCATGTCCCCCTGTAATATTTATGTGTATACATATATATACATATATATATATAATGTGTACATGTATATATATATAATGTGTGTGTATATACATGTATATACAATGTGTGTGTGTGTATACATATATATATTATGCAGGGGGACTTGTTATTTTATTAACATTAACCACGCCGTCTGTCAGTGTACTGAGCGGTAATTATTTATCACTGCTTACTAAACTGACATCTCAGTGTTTCTGTGAATTTCTGGTACTGTAATCTCGTAGACTCTCACGAGATTCCAGTATAAGGGGCTGTTCTCCACTGTTTGAAGCGTTGGTAGATCAATTCACTCCTCCAGGGGTGAAGCGAGGCTGGGTCGGAAAGCCACCAAGCTAGTAAGTTCCTTGCTTGACTGGAGAGATGCATGAAAAGGTCAAAAAATGTGTGCGTTTGTTCTAAAAACAGAATGTCGTGTTAAAGAAGCCTTGAGAGGTACTAAACAAAAAGAACAGCCTTGTATGAGACTTCCATAAGGACCAAGACCCTTGCGGTCTTTTTAAGCTTAAAGTATAACTAAAGGCAAAAGGGCTTAGAATGCTTGTCAGTTTTAATTGCTGTCTGTGCACCCCGTAGATTCACCCTCTCTATTTGTCCTGTTTAACATTATCATTGAAAGTGAAAGTAAAAATTCAGGTTGTCCCCAGAAAAGTATTAGAGGAAAAAACTTCCAATGGGGACACTAGTTCTGGTGACTTGGGGGTCCCCAAGAAATTCCCTTAATTTGCAGGGATTGCCTCTCAATTCTTGTTTGGCTATGAGACAGGAAGTAAAGGGAAATTTCTGCAATGGTCCACAGATGGCGGAAAAACATCCGACAGGGGTTATAACCCTCCTTTGCGCAATCCAAAATGAAATAAAACTTTTTACCTATAGTTTTACTTTAGGGTCTGAATGTGGGATCTTAAGGAGGCAAGTTTGTTTTGTTTTGTTTGCTGGAAGAAAAACTTTTGCTTGTGCCATTTCCAGAATTAAGTCTACAAATTCTAGGTAAAGCGAAGGCTGAAGAGCAGACTTTTGAAAGTTGATTACCCAGCTGAAGGCCTGGCAAATCAGGGTAGTTGTTTGGACATTTGCAGATAGTTTTGAGAGAGATTAATTCTTCCAAAGAAGGTCATCTGGGTACCCTGTGACCTGAATGACCTAAATTCTTAAGAGGACATGCAGGGGGGCAGGCACCTTTGTAAATACCCAGGGGTCAGAAGTGTCCTATTGTGAAGTGTAGAAAGTGCTGGTGATCTGAGTAAATCAAAATGTGTAGGCAAGCATATTGAATGTCTACTGATGCCAGATATTCCCTCATCTCAGAAAGGCAATAGCTGAACTTGCAAATTTCATGCAAACCTTTGGAAAATAAGGAACTTGTTTAGGGATTTTAGGTCCAGAATAGGAAAAATACCCACATTAGGTTTTGGCACCATGAACAGGTTTGAATAGAATCCTTTGCACCTGTCCACTAGAGAGATCACATGACCGCTCCCTGGGACAAACGATGGTTCAGGGTAGTCTGCAAATCTGACTGTCTGTGGGCAGATACTGGATGTGTTACGAAAAGGGGGAGGAGATTTTCAGAGGCAGCATTTGGAAATCAATTTTGTACCCTTTTGAGACCACCAATTAGGCCATAGGTTTGGGACATCTGTGACCCAGAGGGATGCAAACTGCAACAGATGTATCCCCTGCAACAGATGCACCCCTGCTTTCCCTTATAAGAAAACCTTACCTGTTTTCTCCTGTACCACCCCTTTGTGTGTCCTGATAAAGTGGACCAGAGAAACGCATTGACGCACAGGGGCTCACTCATCTGATACTATGTAACAACAGTAACAAACACTTTTTGAAAGTACTTTGCCGATGTGGCTCAAATTCTACTTATATGTGAATGCATGTTTTTAATCCTTGCGTTTTGCTCTTGCAAATCATTTTACGTTGTTTATGTACAAATAAAATATATATTTTTATACCACGCATGTGGTCCTAAATTGCCTCTAAAGTCTGAACCCATAGTTCTGTTCTTTTGTTCCTAAAAATTAAGGATGTGGCATAGGAGTGTTTTTATTGTTTACATTACTAAAGACTTGTCCTACCTCAAAATACATACTTACAGGCAATTTCAGCTGTCCAGACATTTAGTTATATGATTCTGCACATATGGACAGAAAGTTGATTTATTATTGAAATTTGTGTCAAAAACCTCTTAACCATGTAAGCCCCGGACCATTTCGCTGGCCAAAGACCAGATCACTTTTTGCAATTCGGGACTGCGTCGCTTTAACTGTTAATTGCGCAGTCATGCGACGTGGCTCCCAAACAAAATTGATGTCCTTTTTTCCCCACAAATAGAGCTTTCTTTTGGTGGTATTTGATCACCTCTGCGGTTTTTATTTTTTACGCTATAAACAAAAATAGAGCGACAATTTTGAAAAAAATTCAATATTTTTTACTTTTTGCTATAATAAATATCCCCCAAAAATCTATAAAAAAAATTTTCCACAGTTTAGGCTGATACGTATTCTTCTACATATTTTTGGTAAAAAAAAATGCAATAAGCATATATTGATTGGTTTGCACAAAAGTTATAGCGTCTACAAAATATGGGATCGAATTATGGCATTTTTATTATTATTATTTTTTTACTAGTAATGGCGGCGATCTGTGATTTTTATCATGACTGCGACTTCATGGCGGACACATCGGACACTTTTTACACATTTTTGGGACCATTGTCATTTTTACACCGATCAGTGCTATAAAAATGCACTGATAACTGTGAAAATTACACTGGGTGGCGCTGAAGGGGTTAAGTGTGCCCTAGGGAGTGCTTCTAACTGTAGGGGGGATGGGCTGTGTTTGACACAACACTGATCGCCGCTTCTGATTACAGGAAGCTGTGATCACTGTCCTGTCACTAGGAAGACTGGGGAAATGCTTGTTTACATCAGCACTTCCCCGTTCTTCCTCACCGTGACACGATCGCGGGTATCCCCGCGGACATCAAGTCCGCGGGACCCACTGTCGGAGTCACGAAGCTTGCGGCGGGTGTGCGCGCGTCCACAACGCTGATTCTTAAAGGGGACGTATATATACGTCCTTTTGCCTGCCCGTGCCATTCTGCCGACGTATATCGTCGTGCGGCGGTCGGCAATCGGTTAAAGGGCTTTTTAGCACAGAAAGGTAGGTCAATGTTTGAAAGTGTTCTGCCAGAACTCAATCCTGAAATATAGGATCCTGTTAATTGTTCATTGACCTAGTCTAATTAACTGCAGTTTGACAAAAAAGAAAATGTAGCAATAGCCAGTTGTAGCGTTGCACCTGCAAGAGCAAAGCCAGCCTTTAAAGTGGTTCTAACGCTAAAATGTTTTTTACCTTAATGCATTCCCTTCATTAAGTTAAAAAAAAAAGTAACACTAGTTTTTTTTGCACCTCTTGCCCTCAAAACAACTGCCTGGTTCCTGGATTGATCCAGCACTGTGCCCAGATGCACACTGCTCTCTTCTTCACAGAGCGACCGGCAGGAGCCATTGGTTCCCTCTGCTGTCAGTAAAATCCAGGGAGGAGGGAGTGGGGGGCAGGACCCTATAGCACCAGTGTGGAACCCCAGAAGATGAGGTTTGGGGCTACTCTGTGCAATATCATTGCACAGAGCAGGTAAGTGCAACATGTTTGTTCATAACTGGGGAATATATTTTTAGATTTTGCAGGTCTCTTAGTACCTAGAGGGACATGGCGAGATGGAAAAGAATCAAGTGTAACTATGTTGAGGCTTTTGCAGGCAGCAGAATTGGGAATATCTACATTGACAAGCATTTTGCATGAAGCCATAGTATCTGATGTATAGGAGCCTGTGGGTTAGAAATCTTTTGCAGTCTCTTCTAGCACTGTCTCCAGGTCCACTTCATTCTTTTTTGTTTCTGCCACTTCTCGAGTAGGTAGACACAGTTTGAGTGTCTTGCAAACCTTTGAAAAAGTAAGTGTTTGCCTGGGTTTTTGCTGTGGTTCCCTTGTGTCTGGTTTCTGCCATTGTGGAAGGAAGTGTCTGAGTATTTAAGGATGGTTGTAGTAAAAGCGCAACCTGTGGTGTGTTGTAACACCTATTCATCCACCTGAGACTAAGCTCTAAATGATGTATTTTTAACAGCCATGTTTGAAAATGTAAACACCCGATAAGTGAATAAACTCCAACAGATTCACAGCTTCCTGATAGTTTTGCGCAAAGTGAATTCTATTCAGGGGACATTTACATAAGTGTACTGCAAGCAATAGGGATATTTAGTCTCATAGCAGCTTTTAAAGTGGTTCTAAAGACAGAAGGTTTATGCATTCTCTACATTAAGGTAAAACAATCTCTGCATGATAGTCTCCCCCCAGACCCTCCTAATACTTGCCTGAGCCCATTCTCAATCCAGCGATGTGCATGAGAGCAGAGGCTCTCTTCCTCCTCATTGGCTCAAACACAGTAGTGGGAGCCATTGGCTGTCAATCACAGCCAGTGAGGAGGGAGCGGAGGGCCAGGCTGAGCCATGCTCTGTGAGTCAATGGACACACAGAGAGGGGCTCAGGAGGGAGTACACACAAGTGGCAGGGGGAAGGATCCAGGAGCGCGAGCAGGGGACCCAAGAAGAGGAGGATCGGGACACGAGAAGAGGAGGATCGGGGCTCTTCTGTGCAAAATCATTGCATAAAGCAGGTATGAATTACATGTTTATAATTTTTAATAGAAAAAGGGGAAGCTTTACAAACACTTTAATCAAGGCTTAATGAATGTCCAGCCGGTGTCCTGTGCTGTACGAATAAGATATTACACTTCTGTACCATATTGGAAATACTAATGCAAACCAAGCATCTTTATCCTTTTAATTCTTCTGACAATGTCATCTGTGTTTTAAGCACATTGTGGGAGATTCTTTGACTTAAAGGAACAGTCAGTAGGTGATTTTTCACTACTAAAACCTATTCATTTTTTAGCACCAACTCTCTTTTTTTTTGTATGGTGATGAGCTTTGAAACCCACTCCAATGTTTTTTGTCAAACATAGTACATTCTTTATTAAATATACCTGGGTTTAAAACACATCAAATGACAAACTTATAAGTTAATTACAATATTGAATTCATTCAAATGCCAGACACTTAGCACAATTAATACAGGGAAAAACTAGGAATTGCCCTGACCATTCACCCAGCTGATGACATATTATGTTAATGTACCTATTATTACATAAGCAATTAGCGTTATGCATGTGCATAGTGGAAGAACTGGAATACAGGTCTTAGTAGTGTCACAGTCACAATTCCTGAGAGAGTGAACTCACTGAACTTTGTCCAAAAAGCCTATATTTTGACATTTTTATTACCAGCTTTACCCAAGTTAAGTTACAGACAACTACAAGAAAATTGTTATATAAAAACTGAAAAGTACCAATTTATGATCAAGCATCCAGGTTGTTGTTAGTCAAATTAATTAATATTTCATGCTACATACTTTATAAAATAAAGCTCTTAGATTAAGGTTCCTGGTATGCACACACATGCACTGTTGTCAGTATACTGTACCTATTATAAGTTGTTCTTATGGATGCAGGCAGATACACATTTTTGGCAAATAAAACAATTCCCTTGAATTTCATCTTTGAATTCACCTGTTTGCCTAGAGTTTCATTTTAATGTCAGCTATTAATGTAAGCAACTAGTTCTAATAGAATGATAAGGGAAATAACACTAATAATGCTGCATTTGCTCCTACGAAAAAATCCAATCACCTTTACAAAAAACCTTAGTAGATTTTGTTTTTCTAACTGCTCAAAACATAAATTGATACTAATAACTGTACCAAGTACATCTGTTGACTGGAGGAATTATCAAATTGTATTTGGGGATCAGATAGGAGCTTTACTGCTGTGTAGCTTTTTTTTTATGCACATTAAAGATCTTGGTCATATGCAACAAGGAATTGCATCAGGCGGGAATGTCACAAATCAACACATGAAATAGAGGATAATTCTCTGATTGGACCACCAAGATACTATATTTGTCAGACTAAAAATACAAAGGAAATAGCAAATGTGAAGATGGCGTAAAATAAAGTTAAGCCTTCAACTACTTAGATAAGAATGTATTTAGATGAAACTGTCAAATTCAAAAAGGTATTAAGATTTATTTTACTAAATATGTTGCACTTACATTTAACAACAGGCGTATGTATCAATAGCTTATTGTGGTAACAAATTAAATCTACTTTGGTTAATAGAAGATCATGCCCAATCCAAACAGTGTGCAAATTATTACCTAAATGCTTATTGTGATTTGTCATCGCTCGGGACCCGGTGCACGTGCCCAGTGGCCGCAATGTCCGCCAGGGCCACCACGATTGCCCGTGATCACGGCAGGACCGTGGATCTGTGTGTGTGAACACACAGATCCACGTCCTGTCAGAGGTGAGGAGACCGATGTGTGTTCCCAGTACAGAGGAACACAGATCTCCCCTTGTGAGTCCCCTCCCCCTACAGTTAGAATCACTCCCTAGGGAACATATTTAACCCCTTGATCGCCCCCTAGTGTTAACCCTTCCCTGCCAGTCATATTTACACAGTAATCAGTGCAGTTTTATAGCACTAATCGCTGTATAAATGTGAATGGTCCCAAAAATGTGTCAAAAGTGTCCGATATGCCCGTCGCAATGTCACGGTCAGATAGCCACCATTACTTTAAAAAAAAAAATGCAATAAATCTATCCCCTATTTTGTAGACGCTATAACTTTTGTGCAAACCATTCAATATACGCTTATTGCAATTTTTTTTACCAAAAATATGTAGAAGAATACATATCGGCCTAAACTGAGGAAAATTTTTTTTTTTAAATAAATTGATATTTATTAAATCAAAAATTAAAAAATATTGTGTTTTTTTCAAAATTGTTGCTCTTCTTTTGTTTATAGCGCCAAAAATAAAAACCGCAGAGGTGATCAAATACCACCAAACAAAGCTCTATTTGTGGGGAAAAAAGGACTTTAATTTTGTTTGGGAGCCACGTCGCACGACCGCGCAATTGTCATTCAAAGTGCGACAGCGCTGAAAACTAAAAATTGGTCTGGGCAGGAAGGGGGTGAAAATGCCCGGTTTTGAAGTGGTTAAATACCATATGAAACTAACTTGTCATTTTGTCAAATCCTGATGTGGACCCATAAATAGGGATGAGCTCGGTGTTCGAGTCGAACATACGTTCGACTCGAACATCGGCTGTTCGATCGTTCGCCGAACAACGAACGATTTGGGCCGTTCGCGCCTAATTCGCGGCCCACAATGCACTACGCCATCGCAGTGTCATCCAGGCGCTGTGATTGGCCAAGCATGCACTGTGACCCCGCATGCTTGGCCAATCACAGCGCCGGCAGCGAGGAGAGCAATGATTGGCCACAGGCAGGATGCCTGTGGCCAATTATTGCTGAGGGTGTTTAGTACACGCCCCACACTATAAAAGGCCACCAGCACGGTGGCCTAGTGTAGTGTGTTCCGGAGCAGGGAAAGAGAAGCATAGGCAGGGACAGTGACATTTTTTTTTCTTGCTTAACCTGGATTCCTTTAGTTTAGGGAAAGAGAAGGATAGGTAGGGAGAGTGTCAGTCTGTTTTACTGTGCTAAACCTTGTTTGTAGGGACAGGGAAGGACAGTGAGGGAAATTCTCATTGTGCTATACTGTGCTAAAGCATTCCTCATCAACCATCTTTAAAAAAAAATTTTTATAGGGACAGAAAACTATAGGTAGGGAGAGTGTCAGTGTGTTTTACTGTGCTAAACCTTGTTTGTAGGGACAGGGAAGGACAGTGAGGGAAATTCTCATTGTGCTATACTGTGCTAAAGCATTCCTCATCAACCATCTTTAAAAAAAAAAATTATAGGGACAGAAAACTATAGGTAGGGAGAGTGTCAGTGTGTTTTACTGTGCTAAACCTTGTTTGTAGGGACAGGGAAGGACAGTGAGGGAAATTCTCATTGTGCTATACTGTGCTAAAGCATTCCTCATCAACCATCTTTAAAAAAAAAAAAAATTATAGGGACAGAAAACTATAGGTAGGGAGAGTGTCAGTGTGTTTTACTGTGCTAAACCTTGTTTGTAGGGACAGGGAAGGACAGTGAGGGAAATTCTCATTGTGCTATACTGTGCTAAAGCATTCCTCATCAACCGTCTTTAAAAAAAAAAATTTATAGGGACAGAAAACTATAGGTAGGGAGAGTGTCAGTGTGTTTTACTGTGCTAAACCTTGTTTGTAGGGACAGGGAAGGACAGTGAGGGAAATTCTCATTGTGCTATACTGTGCTAAAGCATTCCTCATCAACCATCTTTAAAAAAAAAATTATAGGGACAGAAAACTATAGGTAGGGAGAGTGTCAGTGTGTTTTACTGTACTAAACCTTGTTTGTAGGGACAGGGAAGGACAGTGAGGGAAATTCTCATTGTGCTATACTGTGCTAAAGCATTCCTCATCAACCATCTTTAAAAAAAAAAAAATTATAGGGACAGAAAACTATAGGTAGGGAGAGTGTCAGTGTGTTTTATTGTGCTAAACCTTGTTTGTAGGGACAGGGAAGGACAGTGAGGGAAATTCTCATTGTGCTATACTGTGCTAAAGCATTCCTCATCAAACATCTTTAAAAAAAAAAAAAATTATAGGGACAGAAAACTATAGGTAGGGAGAGTGTCAGTGTGTTTTACTGTGCTAAACCTTGTTTGTAGGGACAGGGAAGGACAGTGAGGGAAATTCTCATTGTGCTATACTGTGCTAAAGCATTCCTCATCAACCATCTTTAAAAAAAAAAAATTATAGGGACAGAAAACTATAGGTAGGGAGAGTGTCAGTGTGTTTACTGTGCTAAACCTTGTTTGTAGGGACAGGGAAGGACAGTGAGGGAAATTCTCATTGTGCTATACTGTGCTAAAGCATTCCTCATCAACCATCTTTAAAAAAAAAAATTATAGGGACAGAAAACTATAGGTAGGGAGAGTGTCAGTGTGTTTTACTGTGCTAAACCTTGTTTGTAGGGACAGGGAAGGACAGTGAGGGAAATTCTCATTGTGCTATACTGTGCTAAAGCATTCCTCATCAACCATCTTTAAAAAAAAAATTTTTATAGGGACAGAAAACTATAGGTAGGGAGAGTGTCAGTGTGTTTTACTGTGCTAAACCTTGTTTGTAGGGACAGGGAAGGACAGTGAGGGAAATTCTCATTGTGCTATACTGTGCTAAAGCATTCCTCATCAACCATCTTTAAAAAAAAAAAAATTATAGGGACAGAAAACTATAGGTAGGGAGAGTGTCAGTGTGTTTTACTGTGCTAAACCTTGTTTGTAGGGACAGGGAAGGACAGTGAGGGAAATTCTCATTGTGCTATACTGTGCTAAAGCATTCCTCATCAATAGGGATGAGCTCGGTGTTCGAGTCGAACATACGTTCGACTCGAACACCGGCTGTTCGATCGTTCGCCGAACAACGAACGATTTGGGCCGTTCGCGCCTAATTCGCGGCCCACAATGCACTACGCCATCGCAGTGTCATCCAGGCGCTGTGATTGGCCAAGCATGCACTGTGACCCCGCATGCTTGGCCAATCACAGCGCCGGCAGCGAGGAGAGCAATGATTGGCCACAGGCAGGATGCCTGTGGCCAATTATTGCTGAGGGTGTTTAGTACACGCCCCACACTATAAAAGGCCGCCAGCACGGCGGCCTAGTGTAGTGTGTTCCGGAGCAGGGAAAGAGAAGCATAGGCAGGGACAGTGACATTTTTTTTCTTGCTTAACCTGGATTCCTTTAGTTTAGGGAAAGAGAAGGATAGGTAGGGAGAGTGTCAGTCTGTTTTACTGTGCTAAACCTTGTTTGTAGGGACAGGGAAGTACAGTGAGGGAAATTCTCATTGTGCTATACTGTGCTAAAGCATTCCTCATCAACCATCTTTAAAAAAAAAAATTATAAGGACAGAAAACTATAGGTAGGGAGAGTGTCAGTGTGTTTTACTGTGCTAAACCTTGTTTGTAGGGACAGGGAAGGACAGTGAGGGAAATTCTCATTGTGCTATACTGTGCTAAAGCATTCATCATCAACCATCTTTAAAAAAAAAAATTTATAGGGACAGAAAACTATAGGTAGGGAGAGTGTCAGTGTGTTTTACCGTGCTAAACCTTGTTTGTAGGGACAGGGAAGGACAGTGAGGGAAATTCTCATTGTGCTATACTGTGCTAAAGCATTCCTCATGAACCATCTTTAAAAAAAAAAATTTATAGGGACAGAAAACTATAGGTAGGGAGAGTGTCAGTGTGTTTTACTGTGCTAAACCTTGTTTGTAGGGACAGGGAAGGACAGTGAGGGAAATTCTCATTGTGCTATACTGTGCTAAAGCATTCCTCATCAAACATCTTTAAAAAAAAAAAATGTATAGGGACAGAAAACTATAGGTAGGGAGAGTGTCAGTGTGTTTTACTGTGCTAAACCTTGTTTGTAGGGACAGGGAAGGACAGTGAGGGAAATTCTCATTGTGCTATACTGTGCTAAAGCATTCCTCATCAACCATCTTTAAAAAAACATTTTTTATAGGGACAGAAAACTATAGGTAGGGAGAGTGTCAGTGTGTTTTACTGTGCTAAACCTTGTTTGTAGGGACAGGGAAGGACAGTGAGGGAAATTCTCATTGTGCTATACTGTGCTAAAGCATTCCTCATCAACCATCTTTAAAAAAACATTTTTTATAGGGACAGAAAACTATAGGTAGGGAGAGTGTCAGTGTGTTTTACTGTGCTAAACCTTGTTTGTAGGGACAGGGAAGGACAGTGAGGGAAATTCTCATTGTGCTATACTGTGCTAAAGCATTCCTCATCAACCATCTTTAAAAAAACATTTTTTATATGGACAGAAAACTATAGGTAGGGAGAGTGTCAGTGTGTTTTACTGTGCTAAACCTTGTTTGTAGGGACAGGGAAGGACAGTGAGGGAAATTCTCATTGTGCTATACTGTGCTAAAGCATTCCTCATCAACCATCTTTAAAAAAACATTTTTTATAGGGACAGAAAACTATAGGTAGGGAGAGTGTCAGTGTATTTTACTGTGCTAAACCTTGTTTGTAGGGACAGGGAAGGACAGTGAGGGAAATTCTCATTGTGCTATACTGTGCTAAAGCATTCCTCATCAACCATCTTTAAAAAAACATTTTTTATAGGGACAGAAAACTATAGGTAGGGAGAGTGTCAGTGTGTTTTACTGTGCTAAACCTTGTTTGTAGGGACAGGGAAGGACAGTGAGGGAAATTCTCATTGTGCTATACTGTGCTAAAGCATTCCTCATCAACCATCTTTAAAAAAACATTTTTTATAGGGACAGAAAACTATAGGTAGGGAGAGTGTCAGTGTGTTTTACTGTGCTAAACCTTGTTTGTAGGGACAGGGAAGGACAGTGAGGGAAATTCTCATTGTGCTATACTGTGCTAAAGCATTCCTCATCAACCATCTTTAAAAAAAAAAAAAATTATAGGGACAGAAAACTATAGGTAGGGAGAGTGTCAGTGTGTTTTACTGTGCTAAACCTTGTTTGTAGGGACAGGGAAGGACAGTGAGGGAAATTCTCATTGTGCTATACTGTGCTAAAGCAATCCTCATCAACCATCTTTAAAAAAACATTTTTTATAGGGACAGAAAACTATAGGTAGGGAGAGTGTCAGTGTGTTTTACTGTGCTAAACCTTGTTTGTAGGGACAGGGAAGGACAGTGAGGGAAATTCTCATTGTGCTATACTGTGCTAAAGCATTCCTCATCAACCATCTTTAAAAAAACATTTTTTATAGGGACAGAAAACTATAGGTAGGGAGAGTGTCAGTGTGTTTTACTGTGCTAAACCTTGTTTGTAGGGACAGGGAAGGACAGTGAGGGAAATTCTCATTGTGCTATACTGTGCGAAAGCATTCCTCATCAACCATCTTTAAAAAAACATTTTTATAGGGACAGAAAACTATAGGTAGGGAGAGTGTCAGTGTGTTTTACTGTGCTAAACCTTGTTTGTAGGGACAGGGAAGGACAGTGAGGGAAATTCTCATTGTGCTATACTGTGCTAAAGCATTCCTCATCAACCATCTTTAAAAAAACATTTTTTATAGGGACAGAAAACTATAGGTAGGGAGAGTGTCAGTGTGTTTTACTGTGCTAAACCTTGTTTGTAGGGACAGGGAAGGACAGTGAGGGAAATTCTCATTGTGCTATACTGTGCTAAAGCATTCCTCATCAACCATCTTTAAAAAAACATTTTTTATAGGGACAGAAAACTATAGGTAGGGAGAGTGTCAGTGTGTTTTACTGTGCTAAACCTTGTTTGTAGGGACAGGGAAGGATAGTGAGGGAAATTCTCATTGTGCTATACTGTGCTAAAGCATTCCTCATCAACCATCTTTAAAAAAACATTTTTTATAGGGACAGAAAACTATAGGTAGGGAGAGTGTCAGTGTGTTTTACTGTGCTAAACCTTGTTTGTAGGGACAGGGAAGGACAGTGAGGGAAATTCTCATTGTGCTATACTGTGCTAAAGCATTCCTCATCAACCATCTTTAAAAAAAATAATTTATAGGGACAGAAAACTATAGGTATGGAGAGTGTCAGTGTATTTTACTGTGCTAAACCTTGTTTGTAGGGACAGGGAAGGACAGTGAGGGAAATTCTCATTGTGCTATACTGTGCTAAAGCATTCCTCATCAACCATCTTTAAAAAAACATTTTTTATAGGGACAGAAAACTATAGGTAGGGAGAGTGTCAGTGTGTTTTACTGTGCTAAACCTTGTTTGTAGGGACAGGGAAGGACAGTGAGGGAAATTCTCATTGTGCTATACTGTGCTAAAGCATTCCTCATCAACCATCTTTAAAAAAACATTTTTTATAGGGACAGAAAACTATAGGTAGGGAGAGTGTCAGTGTGTTTTACTGTGCTAAACCTTGTTTGTAGGGACAGGGAAGGACAGTGAGGGAAATTCTCATTGTGCTATACTGTGCTAAAGCATTCCTCATCAACCATCTTTAAAAAAAAAAAATTATTGGGACAGAAAACTATAGGTAGGGAGAGTGTCAGTGTGTTTTACTGTGCTAAACCTTGTTTGTAGGGACAGGGAAGGACAGTGAGGGAAATTCTCATTGTGCTATACTGTGCTAAAGCATTCCTCATCAACCATCTTTAAAAAAAAATTTATAGGGACAGAAAACTATAGGTAGGGAGAGTGTCAGTGTGTTTTACTGTACTAAACCTTGTTTGTAGGGACAGGGAAGGACAGTGAGGGAAATTCTCATTGTGCTATACTGTGCTAAAGCATTCCTCATCAACCATCTTTAAAAAAAAAAAATTATAGGGACAGAAAACTATAGGTAGGGAGAGTGTCAGTGTGTTTTATTGTGCTAAACCTTGTTTGTAGGGACAGGGAAGGACAGTGAGGGAAATTCTCATTGTGCTATACTGTGCTAAAGCATTCCTCATCAAACATCTTTAAAAAAAAAAAAATTATAGGGACAGAAAACTATAGGTAGGGAGAGTGTCAGTGTGTTTTACTGTGCTAAACCTTGTTTGTAGGGACAGGGAAGGACAGTGAGGGAAATTCTCATTGTGCTATACTGTGCTAAAGCATTCCTCATCAACCATCTTTAAAAAAAAAAATTATAGGGACAGAAAACTATAGGTAGGGAGAGTGTCAGTGTGTTTACTGTGCTAAACCTTGTTTGTAGGGACAGGGAAGGACAGTGAGGGAAATTCTCATTGTGCTATACTGTGCTAAAGCATTCCTCATCAACCATCTTTAAAAAAAAAAATTATAGGGACAGAAAACTATAGGTAGGGAGAGTGTCAGTGTGTTTTACTGTGCTAAACCTTGTTTGTAGGGACAGGGAAGGACAGTGAGGGAAATTCTCATTGTGCTATACTGTGCTAAAGCATTCCTCATCAACCATCTTTAAAAAAAAAAATTTTATAGGGACAGAAAACTATAGGTAGGGAGAGTGTCAGTGTGTTTTACTGTGCTAAACCTTGTTTGTAGGGACAGGGAAGGACAGTGAGGGAAATTCTCATTGTGCTATACTGTGCTAAAGCATTCCTCATCAACCATCTTTAAAAAAAAAAAAATTATAGGGACAGAAAACTATAGGTAGGGAGAGTGTCAGTGTGTTTTACTGTGCTAAACCTTGTTTGTAGGGACAGGGAAGGACAGTGAGGGAAATTCTCATTGTGCTATACTGTGCTAAAGCATTCCTCATCAATAGGGATGAGCTCGGTGTTCGAGTCGAACATACGTTCGACTCGAACACCGGCTGTTCGATCGTTCGCCGAACAACGAACGATTTGGGCCGTTCGCGCCTAATTCGCGGCCCACAATGCACTACGCCATCGCAGTGTCATCCAGGCGCTGTGATTGGCCAAGCATGCACTGTGACCCCGCATGCTTGGCCAATCACAGCGCCGGCAGCGAGGAGAGCAATGATTGGCCACAGGCAGGATGCCTGTGGCCAATTATTGCTGAGGGTGTTTAGTACACGCCCCACACTATAAAAGGCCGCCAGCACGGCGGCCTAGTGTAGTGTGTTCCGGAGCAGGGAAAGAGAAGCATAGGCAGGGACAGTGACATTTTTTTTCTTGCTTAACCTGGATTCCTTTAGTTTAGGGAAAGAGAAGGATAGGTAGGGAGAGTGTCAGTCTGTTTTACTGTGCTAAACCTTGTTTGTAGGGACAGGGAAGTACAGTGAGGGAAATTCTCATTGTGCTATACTGTGCTAAAGCATTCCTCATCAACCATCTTTAAAAAAAAAAATTATAAGGACAGAAAACTATAGGTAGGGAGAGTGTCAGTGTGTTTTACTGTGCTAAACCTTGTTTGTAGGGACAGGGAAGGACAGTGAGGGAAATTCTCATTGTGCTATACTGTGCTAAAGCATTCATCATCAACCATCTTTAAAAAAAAAAATTTATAGGGACAGAAAACTATAGGTAGGGAGAGTGTCAGTGTGTTTTACTGTGCTAAACCTTGTTTGTAGGGACAGGGAAGGACAGTGAGGGAAATTCTCATTGTGCTATACTGTGCTAAAGCATTCCTCATGAACCATCTTTAAAAAAAAAAATTTATAGGGACAGAAAACTATAGGTAGGGAGAGTGTCAGTGTGTTTTACTGTGCTAAACCTTGTTTGTAGGGACAGGGAAGGACAGTGAGGGAAATTCTCATTGTGCTATACTGTGCTAAAGCATTCCTCATCAAACATCTTTAAAAAAAAAAAATGTATAGGGACAGAAAACTATAGGTAGGGAGAGTGTCAGTGTGTTTTACTGTGCTAAACCTTGTTTGTAGGGACAGGGAAGGACAGTGAGGGAAATTCTCATTGTGCTATACTGTGCTAAAGCATTCCTCATCAACCATCTTTAAAAAAACATTTTTTATAGGGACAGAAAACTATAGGTAGGGAGAGTGTCAGTGTGTTTTACTGTGCTAAACCTTGTTTGTAGGGACAGGGAAGGACAGTGAGGGAAATTCTCATTGTGCTATACTGTGCTAAAGCATTCCTCATCAACCATCTTTAAAAAAACATTTTTTATAGGGACAGAAAACTATAGGTAGGGAGAGTGTCAGTGTGTTTTACTGTGCTAAACCTTGTTTGTAGGGACAGGGAAGGACAGTGAGGGAAATTCTCATTGTGCTATACTGTGCTAAAGCATTCCTCATCAACCATCTTTAAAAAAACATTTTTTATATGGACAGAAAACTATAGGTAGGGAGAGTGTCAGTGTGTTTTACTGTGCTAAACCTTGTTTGTAGGGACAGGGAAGGACAGTGAGGGAAATTCTCATTGTGCTATACTGTGCTAAAGCATTCCTCATCAACCATCTTTAAAAAAACATTTTTTATAGGGACAGAAAACTATAGGTAGGGAGAGTGTCAGTGTATTTTACTGTGCTAAACCTTGTTTGTAGGGACAGGGAAGGACAGTGAGGGAAATTCTCATTGTGCTATACTGTGCTAAAGCATTCCTCATCAACCATCTTTAAAAAAACATTTTTTATAGGGACAGAAAACTATAGGTAGGGAGAGTGTCAGTGTGTTTTACTGTGCTAAACCTTGTTTGTAGGGACAGGGAAGGACAGTGAGGGAAATTCTCATTGTGCTATACTGTGCTAAAGCATTCCTCATCAACCATCTTTAAAAAAACATTTTTTATAGGGACAGAAAACTATAGGTAGGGAGAGTGTCAGTGTGTTTTACTGTGCTAAACCTTGTTTGTAGGGACAGGGAAGGACAGTGAGGGAAATTCTCATTGTGCTATACTGTGCTAAAGCATTCCTCATCAACCATCTTTAAAAAAAAAAAAATTATAGGGACAGAAAACTATAGGTAGGGAGAGTGTCAGTGTGTTTTACTGTGCTAAACCTTGTTTGTAGGGACAGGGAAGGACAGTGAGGGAAATTCTCATTGTGCTATACTGTGCTAAAGCAATCCTCATCAACCATCTTTAAAAAAACATTTTTTATAGGGACAGAAAACTATAGGTAGGGAGAGTGTCAGTGTGTTTTACTGTGCTAAACCTTGTTTGTAGGGACAGGGAAGGACAGTGAGGGAAATTCTCATTGTGCTATACTGTGCTAAAGCATTCCTCATCAACCATCTTTAAAAAAACATTTTTTATAGGGACAGAAAACTATAGGTAGGGAGAGTGTCAGTGTGTTTTACTGTGCTAAACCTTGTTTGTAGGGACAGGGAAGGACAGTGAGGGAAATTCTCATTGTGCTATACTGTGCGAAAGCATTCCTCATCAACCATCTTTAAAAAAACATTTTTATAGGGACAGAAAACTATAGGTAGGGAGAGTGTCAGTGTGTTTTACTGTGCTAAACCTTGTTTGTAGGGACAGGGAAGGACAGTGAGGGAAATTCTCATTGTGCTATACTGTGCTAAAGCATTCCTCATCAACCATCTTTAAAAAAACATTTTTTATAGGGACAGAAAACTATAGGTAGGGAGAGTGTCAGTGTGTTTTACTGTGCTAAACCTTGTTTGTAGGGACAGGGAAGGACAGTGAGGGAAATTCTCATTGTGCTATACTGTGCTAAAGCATTCCTCATCAACCATCTTTAAAAAAACATTTTTTATAGGGACAGAAAACTATAGGTAGGGAGAGTGTCAGTGTGTTTTACTGTGCTAAACCTTGTTTGTAGGGACAGGGAAGGATAGTGAGGGAAATTCTCATTGTGCTATACTGTGCTAAAGCATTCCTCATCAACCATCTTTAAAAAAACATTTTTTATAGGGACAGAAAACTATAGGTAGGGAGAGTGTCAGTGTGTTTTACTGTGCTAAACCTTGTTTGTAGGGACAGGGAAGGACAGTGAGGGAAATTCTCATTGTGCTATACTGTGCTAAAGCATTCCTCATCAACCATCTTTAAAAAAAAAAATTTATAGGGACAGAAAACTATAGGTATGGAGAGTGTCAGTGTATTTTACTGTGCTAAACCTTGTTTGTAGGGACAGGGAAGGACAGTGAGGGAAATTCTCATTGTGCTATACTGTGCTAAAGCATTCCTCATCAACCATCTTTAAAAAAACATTTTTTATAGGGACAGAAAACTATAGGTAGGGAGAGTGTCAGTGTGTTTTACTGTGCTAAACCTTGTTTGTAGGGACAGGGAAGGACAGTGAGGGAAATTCTCATTGTGCTATACTGTGCTAAAGCATTCCTCATCAACCATCTTTAAAAAAACATTTTTTATAGGGACAGAAAACTATAGGTAGGGAGAGTGTCAGTGTGTTTTACTGTGCTAAACCTTGTTTGTAGGGACAGGGAAGGACAGTGAGGGAAATTCTCATTGTGCTATACTGTGCTAAAGCATTCCTCATCAACCATCTTTAAAAAAAAAAAATTATTGGGACAGAAAACTATAGGTAGGGAGAGTGTCAGTGTGTTTTACTGTGCTAAACCTTGTTTGTAGGGACAGGGAAGGACAGTGAGGGAAATTCTCATTGTGCTATACTGTGCTAAAGCAATCCTCATCAACCATCTTTAAAAAAACATTTTTTATAGGGACAGAAAACTATAGGTAGGGAGAGTGTCAGTGTGTTTTACTGTGCTAAACCTTGTTTGTAGGGACAGGGAAGGACAGTGAGGGAAATTCTCATTGTGCTATACTGTGCTAAAGCATTCCTCATCAACCATCTTTAAAAAAACATTTTTTATAGGGACAGAAAACTATAGGTAGGGAGAGTGTCAGTGTGTTTTACTGTGCTAAACCTTGTTTGTAGGGACAGGGAAGGACAGTGAGGGAAATTCTCATTGTGCTATACTGTGCTAAAGCATTCCTCATCAACCATCTTTAAAAAAACATTTTTTATAGGGACAGAAAACTATAGGTAGGGAGAGTGTCAGTGTGTTTTACTGTGCTAAACCTTGTTTGTAGGGACAGGGAAGGACAGTGAGGGAAATTCTCATTGTGCTATACTGTGCGAAAGCATTCCTCATCAACCATCTTTAAAAAAACATTTTTTATAGGGACAGAAAACTATAGGTAGGGAGAGTGTCAGTGTGTTTTACTGTGCTAAACCTTGTTTGTAGGGACAGGGAAGGACAGTGAGGGAAATTCTCATTGTGCTATACTGTGCTAAAGCATTCCTCATCAACCATCTTTAAAAAAAAAAGTTTTATAGGGACAGAAAACTATAGGTAGGGAGAGTGTCAGTGTGTTTTACTGTGCTAAACCTTGTTTGTAGGGACAGGGAAGGACAGTGAGGGAAATTCTCATTGTGCTATACTGTGCTAAAGCATTCCTCATCAACCATCTTTAAAAAAAAAAATTATAGGGACAGAAAACTATAGGTAGGGAGAGTGTCAGTGTGTTTTACTGTGCTAAACCTTGTTTGTAGGGACAGGGAAGGACAGTGAGGGAAATTCTCATTGTGCTATACTGTGCTAAAGCATTCCTCATCAACCATCTTTAAAAAAACATTTTTTATAGGGACAGAAAACTATAGGTAGGGAGAGTGTCAGTGTGTTTTACTGTGCTAAACCTTGTTTGTAGGGACAGGGAAAGACAGTGAGGGAAATTCTCATTGTGCTATACTGTGCTAAAGCATTCCTCATCAACCATCTTTAAAAAAAAAAAATTATAGGGACAGAAAACTATAGGTACGGAGAGTGTCAGTGTGTTTTACTGTGCTAAACCTTGTTTGTAGGGACAGGGAAGGACAGTGAGGGAAATTCTCATTGTGCTATACTGTGCTAAAGCATTCCTCATCAACCATCTTTAAAAAAAAAAATGTATAGGGACAGAAAACTATAGGTAGGGAGAGTGTCAGTGTGTTTTACTGTGCTAAACCTTGTTTGTAGGGACAGGGAAGGACAGTGAGGGAAATTCTCATTGTGCTATACTGTGCTAAAGCATTCCTCATCAACCATCTTTAAAAAAACATTTTTTAGGGACAGAAAACTATAGGTAGGGAGAGTGTCAGTGTGTTTTACTGTGCTAAACCTTGTTTGTAGGGACAGGGAAGGACAGTGAGGGAAATTCTCATTGTGCTATACTGTGCTAAAGCATTCCTCATCAACCATCTTTAAAAAAACATTTTTTATAGGGACAGAAAACTATAGGTAGGGAGAGTGTCAGTGTGTTTTACTGTGCTAAACCTTGTTTGTAGGGACAGGGAAGGACAGTGAGGGAAATTCTCATTGTGCTATACTGTGCTAAAGCATTCCTCATCAACCGTCTTTAAAAAAAAAAAATTATAGGGACAGAAAACTATAGGTACGGAGAGTGTCAGTGTGTTTTACTGTGCTAAACCTTGTTTGTAGGGACAGGGAAGGACAGTGAGGGAAATTCTCATTGTGCTATACTGTGCTAAAGCATTCCTCATCAACCATCTTTAAAAAAAAATTCATAGGGACAGAAAACTATAGGTAGGGAGAGTGTCAGTGTGTTTTACTGTACTAAACCTTGTTTGTAGGGACAGGGAAGGACAGTGAGGGAAATTCTCATTGTGCTATACTGTGCTAAAGCATTCCTCATCAACCATCTTTAAAAAAAAAAAAATTATAGGGACAGAAAACTATAGGTAGGGAGAGTGTCAGTGTGTTTTATTGTGCTAAACCTTGTTTGTAGGGACAGGGAAGGACAGTGAGGGAAATTCTCATTGTGCTATACTGTGCTAAAGCATTCCTCATCAACCATCTTTAAAAAAAAAAAATTATAGGGACAGAAAACTATAGGTAGGGAGAGTGTCAGTGTGTTTTACTGTGCTAAACCTTGTTTGTAGGGACAGGGAAGGACAGTGAGGGAAATTCTCATTGTGCTATACTGTGCTAAAGCATTCCTCATCAACCATCTTTAAAAAAAATTATAGGGACAGAAAACTATAGGTAGTGTGAGGGGGTTAGCTTGGCAGCGGGTGTGTGTGACCCCCGGGATGGGCTCCCCACACAAAACAGGCCCAGCAAACTGCTATGGACAATTACGTCATCCAGGTAAGCCGCAGCATACTTCCGATGGGGCCTCAGCATCTGGTCCATTTTCCGCTGGAATGTGGCCGGCGCATTCTGTAACCCGAACGGCATTCTTTTATATTGGAACGCCCCGTCTGGGGTTACAAATGCGGTTTTCTCTTTGGCCAATTTGGCCAGGGGGATTTGCCAATACCCTTTTGTGAGGTCAAGAGTCGTCATGTATCGGGCTGTTCCCAGCCGGTCGATCAACTCATCTATACGTGGCATGGGGTAGGTGTCAAATTTTGTAACTTTGTTCAACTGACGAAAATCGTTACAAAATCGCCAGCTCCCATCCGGTTTAGGCACCAACACAATGGGACTAGACCAATCACTTTGGGACTCCTCTATCACCCCTAAGTTCAGCATTTTCTGTACTTCCTCCCGTATTGCCTCCCGTCGGGCCTCTGGGATCCGATAGGGTTTTAACTTCACCCTTTCACCGGGCGGGGTAATGATGTCATGCTCTACCCCAGATGTTTGTTCCGGCAGCTCAGAGAATACCTCCTTGTTGCGAAGCACAAACTCCTTAACCTCCTGTTGTTGGGGTTGTGACAAGGTGGCTGCTATTCCAACCTCAGGAATCACGCAACCAGTTTGAGCTGGTGACCAAGTGTCTGCGACTAGGGACTCTCTATCCCTCCAGGCTTTCAACAGATTAACGTGATAGATCTGTTCGGGCTTTCGCCTTCCTGGTTGTCTGACCTTGTAATTCACTTCGCTCACTTTTTCCATTATCTCGTAGGGGCCTTGCCATTTGGCAAGGAATTTACTTTCAACCGTAGGGACAAGTACCAGTATCCTATCCCCCGGGGAAAAGGTACGGGTCTTGGCTCCACGGTTGTACACTCTCTGCTGTGCTAACTGCGCTTGGGCCAAATGTTCCTTCACGATGGGCATTACCTGTGCAATTCGGTCTTGCATCAGGGCGACATGCTCAATCACACTCCTGTGGGGAGAACTCTCACTTTCCCAAGTTTCCTTGGCAATATCCAACAGCCCTCTTGGGTGTCTCCCATACAGTAACTCAAAGGGGGAGAATCCCGTAGAGGATTGGGGCACCTCCCTAATAGCAAACATCAGATAAGGAAGTAGACAGTCCCAATCCTTTCCATCTCTATCCACCACTTTCTTCAACATTTGCTTTAGGGTTTTGTTGAATCTTTCAACCAGCCCATCAGTTTGGGGGTGATACACAGATGTACGTAATTGCGTCACTTTGAACAATTTACACAGCTCCTTCATAACCCGGGACATAAAGGGTGTACCTTGGTCCGTAAGCAGTTCTTTACAAATACCCACCCGGCTAAAAACAAGAGATAGCTCTTTGGCTATGGTTTTGGCCGAGGTATTTCTGAGAGGGATCGCTTCTGGATAACGGGTGGCATAGTCCATTATAACCAATATGTACTGGTGCCCCCTAGCGGACTTGATTATAGGACCTACCAAATCCATGGCGATCCTCTCAAACGGGACCTCAATGATGGGTAGAGGGACCAGCGGGCTACGGAAATGTGGCATCGGGGCCGACCTCTGACACACAGGGCAGGAGGAACAATAATTTTCTATGTCCTTTATCACCCCCGGCCAATAGAATCTCTGTAATACCCTCTCTCGGGTTTTCTCTGTCCCCAGATGACCTCCAAGAATGTGCCCATGGGCCAACTCCAACACCAACTTCCTGTAAGGTTTGGGCACCACAAGCTGCTCAACGGTTTCTTCTGCCCTTTTTGCCACCCGATACAGTAGGTCCTTCTCTACGCTGAAGTATGGGTAAGTGCAGGTATTATCTGGGTTCACTAACTCGCCATCTATTTTCACTACGTTTTCCCGTGCCTTTATTAGGGCGGGGTCTTTCAACTGTTCTGTGGCAAAGTTTTCCCTGTGAACCTCAAGATCAGAAAACTCCACAGACGGTAGGTTTTCGTCTGAGGAGGTGGGCTCCTCTCCAGTTTCTTGAGTCTCCCCTGCCAATACTGATAAGGGAAATTCCGGAGAGTCCTCACCACTCTCAGGGGAGTTCTGGCTATCCCATTCCTGGTACATAGGGGCACCAGTGGGGGGCTCAGGGTCATCCCACAGTTCCCAGAACTTCGGAAAATCCCTTCCCACAATGGCGTCATGCGGTAACTGAGATACTAAGCCCACTGGATGAGAGAGGGTACCTTTGGGGGTCTCGAAACACACTGTAGTCACTGGACACTCTCGGGTGTCCCCATGCACACAAATAACAGCTACCTTGCTATTCCCAGAGACCTCTGTTTTAACTAACTCAGCCTTTATCAGGGTCACAAGGCTACCTGAATCCAGCAATACCACAACATTTCTACCATTAACACACATTTTGCATAAATGTTTCTCAGTTCCTCGAATGGCAGTGCATGCGACTGTCGCACACAGCGACTGACGTCTGCCCATCAGAAAGTCACACTGCATGGGTTCCTCCACAACCGGGCAATTGGCTGCAATATGTCCCGCTTGCCGGCAGCGGTAGCAAACGATCCTTCTTGCCGCCTCTTGAGCCGCTGATTTCCCAGGCTGTTCTCGCCAAACTTGGGGTAGAGCTCCCACCCTCTCACTCTCTCCACCCTCACCCCTTGGAATCCTCTTATCCGCCCCTGGGGATGGTCTGGTCTTAGGGTGGAAAGTCTGAGTGTCTCTGGAAGAGCCCGTCAGGTTCTCTGTAGCCAAGTATTTCTCCACACGGTCCACAAGACCATCGGCCGTCTCTGGGTCTCCATGGCTTACCCACTTTTGGATGGCAGTAGGAAGAGCTCTCAAAAACCGATCCATTACAACACGTTCCACAATCTTTGGTGCGGACAAAGTCTCTGGCTGTAGCCACTTTCTGCTCAGGTGAATGAGATCATACATTTGAGACCTGGGGGGTTTTCCAAGCTGGAAAGTCCAGTTATGCACACGCTGAGCCCGGACAGCCTGGGTGACACCCAGCCTTGCCAATATTTCAGCTTTTAGCATCACATAGTCTTTTGCTTGGTCAGGCTCTAGGTCATAGTAAGCCTTCTGCGATTCACCAGTTAACAGAGGAGCCACCAGTCCAGCCCACTGCTCCTCAGGCCACTTTTCTCTTTCAGCAGTCCTTTCAAATGTGGTCAAAAATACCTCTGGATCATCCTCTCCAGTCATTTTTGTCAATAAACGACTCACCCCAAAGGACGCGGTATTAGTGGGACGGCTTTCCTCACTGGTCTGCGGACGTTGCTGCATTACTGCTTCCATTTGTTGTAGTCTCTGCTCTTGCTTCTGTAACAGGTCTATGAAGCGGGCCTCAGATTGCTGCTGGGCTTGTTGCTGAGCTTCCAGACTCTGTTGGTGAGCTTGCTGCTGGGCTGCGAAGTTCTGTTGTTGAGCTGCAAGGCTCTTTTGCAAACCTGCATTTGTCTGCTGTTGATTGGCATTTGCTAGAGCCAGCTGCTTCAGTATCTCCTCCATGCTGGCTTAAAAAAAAACTGCCACTGGTTCTCCACCAACTGTGAGGGGGTTAGCTTGGCAGCGGGTGTGTGTGACCCCCGGGATGGGCTCCCCACACAAAACAGGCCCAGCAAACGGAGGTTGTGGTTTTCAAAATCAAAAAAAAGGTGCGGTTTATTTTCTATTTACAGTGACAAAACACAGCAAAGCAAAAGAAACATAAACAAAATAAATCCTGGTCAAGTTGACCTCTGACTAAACATACAGGTTTCCTAACTAACAACTGGGATCAGCCTAGTGCTGTCCTAGTCCCTAAGTCCCTGGTTTAGTAAAAGTCCAAACAAATAGCCACACAGGCTTTGCCTCACCGCACAGGGGTTCACTCTCCCTAGACAGTCCACACAGGTCTGGTTCCAGGCATGAGCTAACATCTAATGAAGCTGGGAGTTCTTATAGAGGCCTACATGAGCTGACAAGCTTCAGCTGGCCTCATCAACTCCCTGTCTGTACGACGCCCAGCCCTCTCCCTAGAGGTATGAGTCATCCATGAGCCCACTAGCCTTATACAACTCTCCACCTAGTTGTATAAGTCGGCGTAAAGCCTGAATCTGGGCGAAATATATCTACCCCCCTGGATGCAACCAGGTGACTTTACCTTCCTGCTGTCACAGTAGGGAGAGTGTCAGTGTGTTTTACTGTGCTAAACCTTGTTTGTAGGGACAGGGAAGGACAGTGAGGGAAATTCTCATTGTGCTATACTGTGCTAAAGCATTCCTCATCAACCATCTTTAAAAAAAAAAAATTTATAGGGACATAAAACTATAGGTAGGGAGAGTGTCAGTGTGTTTTACTGTGCTAAACCTTGTTTGTAGGGACAGGGAAGGACAGTGAGGGAAATTCTCATTGTGCTATACTGTGCTAAAGCATTCCTCATCAACCATCTTTAAAAAAAAAAAAATTATAGGGACAGAAAACTATAGGTAGGGAGAGTGTCAGTGTGTTTTACTGTGCTAAACCTTGTTTGTAGGGACAGGGAAGGACAGTGAGGGAAATTCTCATTGTGCTATACTGTGCTAAAGCATTCCTCATCAATAGGGATGAGCTCGGTGTTCGAGTCGAACATACGTTCGACTCGAACATCGGCTGTTCGATCGTTCGCCGAACAACGAACGATTTGGGCCGTTCGCGCCTAATTCGCGGCCCACAATGCACTACGCCATCGCAGTGTCATCCAGGCGCTGTGATTGGCCAAGCATGCACTGTGACCCCGCATGCTTCGCCAATCACAGCGCCGGCAGCGAGGAGAGCAATGATTGGCCACAGGCAGGATGCCTGTGGCCAATTATTGCTGAGGGTGTTTAGTACACGCCCCACACTATAAAAGGCCGCCAGCACGACGGCCTAGTGTAGTGTGTTCCGGAGCAGGGAAAGAGAAGCATAGGCAGGGACAGTGACATTTTTTTTCTTGCTTAACCTGGATTCCTTTAGTTTAGGGAAAGAGAAGGATAGGTAGGGAGAGTGTCAGTCTGTTTTACTGTGCTAAACCTTGTTTGTAGGGACAGGGAAGGACAGTGAGGGAAATTCTCATTGTGCTATACTGTGCTAAAGCATTCCTCATCAACCATCTTTAAAAAAAAAATTTATAAGGACAGAAAACTATAGGTAGGGAGAGTGTCAGTGTGTTTTACTGTGCTAAACCTTGTTTGTAGGGACAGGGAAGGACAGTGAGGGAAATTCTCATTGTGCTATACTGTGCTAAAGCATTCATCATCAACCATCTTTAAAAAAAAAAATTTATAGGGACAGAAAACTATAGGTAGGGAGAGTGTCAGTGTGTTTTACTGTGCTAAACCTTGTTTGTAGGGACAGGGAAGGACAGTGAGGGAAATTCTCATTGTGCTATACTGTGCTAAAGCATTCCTCATCAACCATCTTTAAAAAAAAAAATTTATAGGGACAGAAAACTATAGGTAGGGAGAGTGTCAGTGTGTTTTATTGTGCTAAACCTTGTTTGTAGGGACAGGGAAGGACAGTGAGGGAAATTCTCATTGTGCTATACTGTGCTAAAGCATTCCTCATCAACCATCTTTAAAAAAACATTTTTTATAGGGACAGAAAACTATAGGTAGGGAGAGTGTCAGTGTGTTTTACTGTGCTAAACCTTGTTTGTAGGGACAGGGAAGGACAGTGAGGGAAATTCTCATTGTGCTATACTGTGCTAAAGTATTCCTCATCAACCATCTTTAAAAAAACATTTTTTATAGGGACAGAAAACTATAGGTAGGGAGAGTGTCAGTGTGTTTTACTGTGATAAACCTTGTTTGTAGGGACAGGGAAGGACAGTGAGGGAAATTCTCATTGTACTATACTGTGCTAAAGCATTCCTCATCAACCATCTTTAAAAAAAAAAATTATAGGGACAGAAAACTATAGGTAGGGAGAGTGTCAGTGTGTTTTACTGTGCTAAACCTTGTTTGTAGGGACAGGGAAGGACAGTGAGGAAAATTCTCATTGTGCTATACTGTGCTAAAGCATTCCTCATCAACCATCTTTAAAAAAAAAAATTTTTATAGGGACAGAAAACTATAGGTAGGGAGAGTGTCAGTGTGTTTTACTGTGCTAAACCTTGTTTGTAGGGACAGGGAAGGACAGTGAGGGAAATTCTCATTGTGCTATACTGTGCTAAAGCATTCCTCATCAACCATCTTTAAAAAAACTTTTTTTATAGGGACAGAAAACTATAGGTAGGGAGAGTGTCAGTGTGTTTTACTGTGCTAAACCTTGTTTGTAGGGACAGGGAAGGATAGTGAGGGAAATTCTCATTGTGCTATACTGTGCTAAAGCATTCCTCATCAACCATCTTTAAAAAAAATTTTTTATAGGGACAGAAAACTATAGGTATGGAGAGTGTCAGTGTGTTTTACTGTGCTAAACCTTGTTTGTAGGGACAGGGAAGGACAGTGAGGGAAATTCTCATTGTGCTATACTGTGCGAAAGCATTCCTCATCAACCATCTTTAAAAAAACATTTTTTATAGGGACAGAAAACTATAGGTAGGGAGAGTGTCAGTGTGTTTTACTGTGCTAAACCTTGTTTGTAGGGACAGGGAAGGACAGTGAGGGAAATTCTCATTGTGCTATACTGTGCGAAAGCATTCCTCATCAACCATCTTTAAAAAAACATTTTTTATAGGGACAGAAAACTATAGGTAGGGAGAGTGTCAGTGTGTTTTACTGTGCTAAACCTTGTTTGTAGGGACAGGGAAGGACAGTGAGGGAAATTCTCATTGTGCTATACTGTGCTAAAGCATTCCTCATCAACCATCTTTAAAAAAAAAATTTTATAGGGACAGAAAACTATAGGTAGGGAGAGTGTCAGTGTGTTTTACTGTGCTAAACCTTGTTTGTAGGGACAGGGAAGGACAGTGAGGGAAATTCTCATTGTGCTATACTGTGCTAAAGCATTCCTCATCAACCATCTTTAAAAAAACATTTTTTATAGGGACAGAAAACTATAGGTAGGGAGAGTGTCAGTGTGTTTTACTGTGCTAAACCTTGTTTGTAGGGACAGGGAAAGACAGTGAGGGAAATTCTCATTGTGCTATACTGTGCTAAAGCATTCCTCATCAACCATCTTTAAAAAAAAACATTATAGGGACAGAAAACTATAGGTACGGAGAGTGTCAGTGTGTTTTACTGTGCTAAACCTTGTATGTAGGGACAGGGAAGGACAGTGAGGGAAATTCTCATTGTGCTATACTGTGCTAAAGCATTCCTCATCAACCATCTTTAAAAAAAAAAAATGTATAGGGACAGAAAACTATAGGTAGGGAGAGTGTCAGTGTGTTTTACTGTGCTAAACCTTGTTTGTAGGGACAGGGAAGGACAGTGAGGGAAATTCTCATTGTGCTATACTGTGCTAAAGCATTCCTCATCAACCATCTTTAAAAAAACATTTTTTATAGGGACAGAAAACTATAGGTAGGGAGAGTGTCAGTGTGTTTTACTGTGCTAAACCTTGTTTGTAGGGACAGGGAAGGACAGTGAGGGAAATTCTCATTGTGCTATACTGTGCTAAAGCATTCCTCATCAACCATCTTTAAAAAAACATTTTTTATAGGGACAGAAAACTATAGGTAGGGAGAGTGTCAGTGTGTTTTACTGTGCTAAACCTTGTTTGTAGGGACAGGGAAGGACAGTGAGGGAAATTCTCATTGTGCTATACTGTGCTAAAGCATTCCTCATCAACCATCTTTAAAAAAACATTTTTTATAGGGACAGAAAACTATAGGTAGGGAGAGTGTCAGTGTGTTTTACTGTGCTAAACCTTGTTTGTAGGGATAGGGAAGGACAGTGAGGGAAATTCTCATTGTGCTATACTGTGCTAAAGCATTCCTCATCAACCATCTTTAAAAAAAAAAATTATAGGGACAGAAAACTATAGGTAGGGAGAGTGTCAGTGTGTTTTACTGTGCTAAACCTTGTTTGTGGGGACAGGGAAGGACAGTGAGGGAAATTCTCATTGTGCTATACTGTGCTAAAGCATTCCTCATCAACCATCTTTAAAAAAAAAATTTTTTATAGGGACAGAAAACTATAGGTAGGGAGAGTGTCAGTGTGTTTTACTGTGCTAAACCTTGTTTGTAGGGACAGGGAAGGACAGTGAGGGAAATTCTCATTGTGCTATACTGTGCTAAAGCATTCCTCATCAACCATCTTTAAAAAAACATTTTTTATAGGGACAGAAAACTATAGGTAGGGAGAGTGTCAGTGTGTTTTACTGTGCTAAACCTTGTTTGTAGGGACAGGGAAGGATAGTGAGGGAAATTCTCATTGTGCTATACTGTGCTAAAGCATTCCTCATCAACCATCTTTAAAAAAAAACATTTTTATAGGGACAGAAAACTATAGGTAGGGAGAGTGTCAGTGTGTTTTACTGTGCTAAACCTTGTTTGTAGGGACAGGGAAGGACAGTGAGGGAAATTCTCATTGTGCTATACTGTGCTAAAGCATTCCTCATCAACCATCTTTAAAAAAAAAAATTTATAGGGACAGAAAACTATAGGTATGGAGAGTGTCAGTGTGTTTTACTGTGCTAAACCTTGTTTGTAGGGACAGGGAAGGACAGTGAGGGAAATTCTCATTGTGCTATACTGTGCTAAAGCATTCCTCATCAACCATCTTTAAAAAAACATTTTTTATAGGGACAGAAAACTATAGGTAGGGAGAGTGTCAGTGTGTTTTACTGTGCTAAACCTTGTTTGTAGGGACAGGGAAGGACAGTGAGGGAAATTCTCATTGTGCTATACTGTGCTAAAGCATTCCTCATCAACCATCTTTAAAAAAACATTTTTTATAGGGACAGAAAACTATAGGTAGGGAGAGTGTCAGTGTGTTTTACTGTGCTAAACCTTGTTTGTAGGGACAGGGAAGGACAGTGAGGGAAATTCTCATTGTGCTATACTGTGCTAAAGCATTCCTCATCAACCATCTTTAAAAAAAAAAATTATAGGGACAGAAAACTATAGGTAGGGAGAGTGTCAGTGTGTTTTACTGTGCTAAACCTTGTTTGTAGGGACAGGGAAGGACAGTGAGGGAAATTCTCATTGTGCTATACTGTGCTAAAGCAATCCTCATCAACCATCTTTAAAAAAACATTTTTTATAGGGACAGAAAACTATAGGTAGGGAGAGTGTCAGTGTGTTTTACTGTGCTAAACCTTGTTTGTAGGGACAGGGAAGGACAGTGAGGGAAATTCTCATTGTGCTATAATGTGCTAAAGCATTCCTCATCAACCATCTTTAAAAAAACATTTTTTATAGGGACAGAAAACTATAGGTAGGGAGAGTGTCAGTGTGTTTTACTGTGCTAAACCTTGTTTGTAGGGACAGGGAAGGACAGTGAGGGAAATTCTCATTGTGCTATACTGTGCTAAAGCATTCCTCATCAACCATCTTTAAAAAAACATTTTTTATAGGGACAGAAAACTATAGGTAGGGAGAGTGTCAGTGTGTTTTACTGTGCTAAACCTTGTTTGTAGGGACAGGGAAGGACAGTGAGGGAAATTCTCATTGTGCTATACTGTGCTAAAGCATTCCTCATCAACCATCTTTAAAAAAAAAAAAATATAGGGACAGAAAACTATAGGTAGGGAGAGTGTCAGTGTGTTTTACTGTGCTAAACCTTGTTTGTAGGGACAGGGAAGGACAGTGAGGGAAATTCTCATTGTGCTATACTGTGCTAAAGCATTCCTCATCAACCATCTTTAAAAAAAAAATTTTTATAGGGACAGAAAACTATAGGTAGGGAGAGTGTCAGTGTGTTTTACTGTGCTAAACCTTGTTTGTAGGGACAGGGAAGGACAGTGAGGGAAATTCTCATTGTGCTATACTGTGCTAAAGCATTCCTCATCAACCATCTTTAAAAAAACATTTTTTATAGGGACAGAAAACTATAGGTAGGGAGAGTGTCAGTGTGTTTTACAGTGCTAAACCTTGTTTGTAGGGACAGGGAAGGACAGTGAGGGAAATTCTCATTGTGCTATACTGTGCTAAAGCATTCCTCATCAACCATCTTTAAAAAAACATTTTTTATAGGGACAGAAAACTATAGGTAGGGAGAGTGTCAGTGTGTTTTACTGTGCTAAACCTTGTTTGTAGGGACAGGGAAAGACAGTGAGGGAAATTCTCATTGTGCTATACTGTGCTAAAGCATTCCTCATCAACCATCTTTAAAAAAAAAAATTATAGGGACAGAAAACTATAGGTAGGGAGAGTGTCAGTGTGTTTTACTGTGCTAAACCTTGTTTGTAGGGACAGGGAAGGACAGTGAGGGAAATTCTCATTGTGCTATACTGTGCTAAAGCATTCCTCATCAACCATCTTTAAAAAAAAAAAATGTATAGGGACAGAAAACTATAGGTAGGGAGAGTGTCAGTGTGTTTTACTGTGCTAAACCTTGTTTGTAGGGACAGGGAAGGACAGTGAGGGAAATTCTCATTGTGCTATACTGTGCTAAAGCATTCCTCATCAACCATCTTTAAAAAAACATTTTTTATAGGGACAGAAAACTATAGGTAGGGAGAGTGTCAGTGTGTTTTACTGTGCTAAACCTTGTTTGTAGGGACAGGGAAGGACAGTGAGGGAAATTCTCATTGTGCTATACTGTGCTAAAGCATTCCTCATCAACCATCTTTAAAAAAACATTTTTTATAGGGACAGAAAACTATAGGTAGGGAGAGTGTCAGTGTGTTTTACTGTGCTAAACCTTGTTTGTAGGGACAGGGAAGGACAGTGAGGGAAATTCTCATTGTGCTATACTGTGCTAAAGCATTCCTCATCAACCATCTTTAAAAAAACATTTTTTATAGGGACAGAAAACTATAGGTAGGGAGAGTGTCAGTGTGTTTTACTGTGCTAAACCTTGTTTGTAGGGACAGGGAAGGACAGTGAGGGAAATTATCATTGTGCTATACTGTGCTAAAGCATTCCTCATCAACCATCTTTAAAAAAACATTTTTTATAGGGACAGAAAACTATAGGTAGGGAGAGTGTCAGTGTGTTTTACTGTGCTAAACCTTGTTTGTAGGGACAGGGAAGGACAGTGAGGGAAATTCTCATTGTGCTATACTGTGCTAAAGCATTCCTCATCAACCATCTTTAAAAAAAAATAAATATAGGGACAGAAAACTATAGGTAGGGAGAGTGTCAGTGTGTTTTACTGTGCTAAACCTTGTTTGTAGGGACAGGGAAGGACAGTGAGGGAAATTCTCAATGTGCTATACTGTGCTAAAGCATTCCTCATCAACCATCTTTAAAAAAAACATTTTTTATAGGGACAGAAAACTATAGGTAGGGAGAGTGTCAGTGTGTTTTACTGTGCTAAACCTTGTTTGTAGGGACAGGGAAGGACAGTGAGGGAAATTCTCATTGTGCTATACTGTGCTAAAGCATTCCTCATCAACCATCTTTAAAAAAAAAAAAATTATAGGGACAGAAAACTATAGGTAGGGAGAGTGTCAGTGTGTTTTACTGTGCTAAACCTTGTTTGTAGGGACAGGGAAGGACAGTGAGGGAAATTCTCATTGTGCTATACTGTGCTAAAGCATTCCTCATCAACCATCTTTAAAAAAAATTTTTTTATAGGGACAGAAAACTATAGGTAGGGAGAGTGTCAGTGTGTTTTACTGTGCTAAACCTTGTTTGTAGGGACAGGGAAGGACAGTGAGGGAAATTCTCATTGTGCTATACTGTGCTAAAGCATTCCTCATCAACCATCTTTAAAAAAACATTTTTTATAGGGACAGAAAACTATAGGTAGGGAGAGTGTCAGTGTGTTTTACTGTGCTAAACCTTGTTTGTAGGGACAGGGAAGGACAGTGAGGGAAATTCTCATTGTGCTATACTGTGCTAAAGCATTCCTCATCAACCATCTTTAAAAAAACATTTTTTATAGGGACAGAAAACTATAGGTAGGGAGAGTGTCAGTGTGTTTTACTGTGCTAAACCTTGTTTGTAGGGACAGGGAAAGACAGTGAGGGAAATTCTCATTGTGCTATACTGTGCTAAAGCATTCCTCATCAACCATCTTTAAAAAAAAAAAATTATAGGGACAGAAAACTATAGGTACGGAGAGTGTCAGTGTGTTTTACTGTGCTAAACCTTGTTTGTAGGGACAGGGAAGGACAGTGAGGGAAATTCTCATTGTGCTATACTGTGCTAAAGCATTCCTCATCAACCATCTTTAAAAAAAAAAAAATGTATAGGGACAGAAAACTATAGGTAGGGAGAGTGTCAGTGTGTTTTACTGTGCTAAACCTTGTTTGTAGGGACAGGGAAGGACAGTGAGGGAAATTCTCATTGTGCTATACTGTGCTAAAGCATTCCTCATCAACCATCTTTAAAAAAACATTTTTTATAGGGACAGAAAACTATAGGTAGGGAGAGTGTCAGTGTGTTTTACTGTGCTAAACCTTGTTTGTAGGGACAGGGAAGGACAGTGAGGGAAATTCTCATTGTGCTATACTGTGCTAAAGCATTCCTCATCAACCATCTTTAAAAAAACATTTTTTATAGGGACAGAAAACTATAGGTAGGGAGAGTGTCAGTGTGTTTTACTGTGCTAAACCTTGTTTGTAGGGACAGGGAAGGACAGTGAGGGAAATTCTCATTGTGCTATACTGTGCTAAAGCATTCCTCATCAACCATCTTTAAAAAAACATTTTTTTATAGGGACAGAAAACTATAGGTAGGGAGAGTGTCAGTGTGTTTTACTGTGCTAAACCTTGTTTGTAGGGACAGGGAAGGACAGTGAGGGAAATTCTCATTGTGCTATACTGTGCTAAAGCATTCCTCATCAACCATCTTTAAAAAAAAAAATTATAGGGACAGAAAACTATAGGTAGGGAGAGTGTCAGTGTGTTTTACTGTGCTAAACCTTGTTTGTAGGGACAGGGAAGGACAGTGAGGGAAATTCTCATTGTGCTATACTGTGCTAAAGCATTCCTCATCAACCATCTTTAAAAAAAAAAATTTTTATAGGGACAGAAAACTATAGGTAGGGAGAGTGTCAGTGTGTTTTACTGTGCTAAACTTTGTTTGTAGGGACAGGGAAGGACAGTGAGGGAAATTCTCATTGTGCTATACTGTGCTAAAGCATTCCTCATCAACCATCTTTAAAAAAAAATTTTTTATAGGGACAGAAAACTATAGGTAGGGAGAGTGTCAGTGTGTTTTACTGTGCTAAACCTTGTTTGTAGGGACAGGGAAGGACAGTGAGGGAAATTCTCATTGTGCTATACTGTGCTAAAGCATTCCTCATCAACCATCTTTAAAAAAAAAAAAATTATATGGACAGAAAACTATAGGTAGGGAGAGTGTCAGTGTGTTTTACTGTGCTAAACCTTGTTTGTAGGGACAGGGAAGGACAGTGAGGGAAATTCTCATTGTGCTATACTGTGCTAAAGCATTCCTCATCAACCATCTTTAAAAAAACATTTTTTATAGGGACAGAAAACTATAGGTAGGGAGAGTGTCAGTGTGTTTTACTGTGCTAAACCTTGTTTGTAGGGACAGGGAAAGACAGTGAGGGAAATTCTCATTGTGCTATACTGTGCTAAAGCATTCCTCATCAACCATCTTTAAAAAAAAAAAATTATAGGGACAGAAAACTATAGGTACGGAGAATGTCAGTGTGTTTTACTGTGCTAAACCTTGTTTGTAGGGACAGGGAAGGACAGTGAGGGAAATTCTCATTGTGCTATACTGTGCTAAAGCATTCCTCATCAACCATCTTTAAAAAAAAAAAAATGTATAGGGACAGAAAACTATAGGTAGGGAGAGTGTCAGTGTGTTTTACTGTGCTAAACCTTGTTTGTAGGGACAGGGAAGGACAGTGAGGGAAATTCTCATTGTGCTATACTGTGCTAAAGCATTCCTCATCAACCATCTTTAAAAAAACATTTTTTATAGGGACAGAAAACTATAGGTAGGGAGAGTGTCAGTGTGTTTTACTGTGCTAAACCTTGTTTGTAGGGACAGGGAAGGACAGTGAGGGAAATTCTCATTGTGCTATACTGTGCTAAAGCATTCCTCATCAACCATCTTTAAAAAAACATTTTTTATAGGGACAGAAAACTATAGGTAGGGAGAGTGTCAGTGTGTTTTACTGTGCTAAACCTTGTTTGTAGGGACAGGGAAGGACAGTGAGGGAAATTCTCATTGTGCTATACTGTGCTAAAGCATTCCTCATCAACCATCTTTAAAAAAACATTTTTTATAGGGACAGAAAACTATAGGTAGGGAGAGTGTCAGTGTGTTTTACTGTGCTAAACCTTGTTTGTAGGGACAGGGAAGGACAGTGAGGGAAATTCTCATTGTGCTATACTGTGCTAAAGCATTCCTCATCAACCATCTTTAAAAAAACATTTTTTATAGGGACAGAAAACTATAGGTAGGGAGAGTGTCAGTGTGTTTTACTGTGCTAAACCTTGTTTGTAGGGACAGGGAAGGACAGTGAGGGAAATTCTCATTGTGCTATACTGTGCTAAAGCATTCCTCATCAACCATCTTTAAAAAAAAAAAATTATAGGGACAGAAAACTATAGGTAGGGAGAGTGTCAGTGTGTTTTACTGTGCTAAACCTTGTTTGTAGGGACAGGGAAGGACAGTGAGGGAAATTCTCATTGTGCTATACTGTGCTAAAGCATTCCTCATCAACCATCTTTAAAAAAAACATTTTTTATAGGGACAGAAAACTATAGGTAGGGAGAGTGTCAGTGTGTTTTACTGTGCTAAACCTTGTTTGTAGGGACAGGGAAGGACAGTGAGGGAAATTCTCATTGTGCTATACTGTGCTAAAGCATTCCTCATCAACCATCTTTAAAAAAAAAAAATTATAGGGACAGAAAACTATAGGTAGGGAGAGTGTCAGTGTGTTTTACTGTGCTAAACCTTGTTTGTAGGGACAGGGAAGGACAGTGAGGGAAATTCTCATTGTGCTATACTGTGCTAAAGCATTCCTCATCAACCATCTTTAAAAAAAAAATTTTATAGGGACAGAAAACTATAGGTAGGGAGAGTGTCAGTGTGTTTTACTGTGCTAAACCTTGTTTGTAGGGACAGGGAAGGACAGTGAGGGAAATTCTCATTGTGCTATACTGTGCTAAAGCATTCCTCATCAACCATCTTTAAAAAAACATTTTTTATAGGGACAGAAAACTATAGGTAGGGAGAGTGTCAGTGTGTTTTACTGTGCTAAACCTTGTTTGTAGGGACAGGGAAGGACAGTGAGGGAAATTCTCATTGTGCTATACTGTGCTAAAGCATTCCTCATCAACCATCTTTAAAAAAAAAAAATTTATATGGACAGAAAACTATAGGTAGGGAGAGTGTCAGTGTGTTTTACTGTGCTAAACCTTGTTTGTAGGGACAGGGAAGGACAGTGAGGGAAATTCTCATTGTGCTATACTGTGCTAAAGCATTCCTCATCAACCATCTTTAAAAAAACATTTTTTATAGGGACAGAAAACTATAGGTAGGGAGAGTGTCAGTGTGTTTTACTGTGCTAAACCTTGTTTGTAGGGACAGGGAAAGACAGTGAGGGAAATTCTCATTGTGCTATACTGTGCTAAAGCATTCCTCATCAACCATCTTTAAAAAAAAAAAATTATAGGGACAGAAAACTATAGGTACGGAGAATGTCAGTGTGTTTTACTGTGCTAAACCTTGTTTGTAGGGACAGGGAAGGACAGTGGGGGAAATTCTCATTGTGCTATACTGTGCTAAAGCATTCCTCATCAACCATCTTTAAAAAAAAAAAAATGTATAGGGACAGAAAACTATAGGTAGGGAGAGTGTCAGTGTGTTTTACTGTGCTAAACCTTGTTTGTAGGGACAGGGAAGGACAGTGAGGGAAATTCTCATTGTGCTATACTGTGCTAAAGCATTCCTCATCAACCATCTTTAAAAAAACATTTTTTATAGGGACAGAAAACTATAGGTAGGGAGAGTGTCAGTGTGTTTTACTGTGCTAAACCTTGTTTGTAGGGACAGGGAAGGACAGTGAGGGAAATTCTCATTGTGCTATACTGTGCTAAAGCATTCCTCATCAACCATCTTTAAAAAAACATTTTTTATAGGGACAGAAAACTATAGGTAGGGAGAGTGTCAGTGTGTTTTACTGTGCTAAACCTTGTTTGTAGGGACAGGGAAGGACAGTGAGGGAAATTCTCATTGTGCTATACTGTGCTAAAGCATTCCTCATCAACCATCTTTAAAAAAACATTTTTTATAGGGACAGAAAACTATAGGTAGGGAGAGTGTCAGTGTGTTTTACTGTGCTAAACCTTGTTTGTAGGGACAGGGAAGGACAGTGAGGGAAATTCTCATTGTGCTATACTGTGCTAAAGCATTCCTCATCAACCATCTTTAAAAAAACATTTTTTATAGGGACAGAAAACTATAGGTAGGGAGAGTGTCAGTGTGTTTTACTGTGCTAAACCTTGTTTGTAGGGACAGGGAAGGACAGTGAGGGAAATTCTCATTGTGCTATACTGTGCTAAAGCATTCCTCATCAACCATCTTTAAAAAAAAAAAAATTATAGGGACAGAAAACTATAGGTAGGGAGAGTGTCAGTGTGTTTTACTGTGCTAAACCTTGTTTGTAGGGACAGGGAAGGACAGTGAGGGAAATTCTCATTGTGCTATACTGTGCTAAAGCATTCCTCATCAACCATCTTTAAAAAAAACATTTTTTATAGGGACAGAAAACTATAGGTAGGGAGAGTGTCAGTGTGTTTTACTGTGCTAAACCTTGTTTGTAGGGACAGGGAAGGACAGTGAGGGAAATTCTCATTGTGCTATACTGTGCTAAAGCATTCCTCATCAACCATCTTTAAAAAAAAAAAATTATAGGGACAGAAAACTATAGGTAGGGAGAGTGTCAGTGTGTTTTACTGTGCTAAACCTTGTTTGTAGGGACAGGGAAGGACAGTGAGGGAAATTCTCATTGTGCTATACTGTGCTAAAGCATTCCTCATCAACCATCTTTAAAAAAAAAATTTTTATAGGGACAGAAAACTATAGGTAGGGAGAGTGTCAGTGTGTTTTACTGTGCTAAACCTTGTTTGTAGGGACAGGGAAGGACAGTGAGGGAAATTCTCATTGTGCTATACTGTGCTAAAGCATTCCTCATCAACCATCTTTAAAAAAACATTTTTTATAGGGACAGAAAACTATAGGTAGGGAGAGTGTCAGTGTGTTTTACTGTGCTAAACCTTGTTTGTAGGGACAGGGAAGGACAGTGAGGGAAATTCTCATTGTGCTATACTGTGCTAAAGCATTCCTCATCAACCATCTTTAAAAAAACATTTTTTATAGGGACAGAAAACTATAGGTAGGGAGAGTGTCAGTGTGTTTTACTGTGCTAAACCTTGTTTGTAGGGACAGGGAAAGACAGTGAGGGAAATTCTCATTGTGCTATACTGTGCTAAAGCATTCCTCATCAACCATCTTTAAAAAAAAAAAATTATAGGGACAGAAAACTATAGGTACGGAGAGTGTCAGTGTGTTTTACTGTGCTAAACCTTGTTTGTAGGGACAGGGAAGGACAGTGAGGGAAATTCTCATTGTGCTATACTGTGCTAAAGCATTCCTCATCAACCATCTTTAAAAAAAAAAAAATGTATAGGGACAGAAAACTATAGGTAGGGAGAGTGTCAGTGTGTTTTACTGTGCTAAACCTTGTTTGTAGGGACAGGGAAGGACAGTGAGGGAAATTCTCATTGTGCTATACTGTGCTAAAGCATTCCTCATCAACCATCTTTAAAAAAACATTTTTTATAGGGACAGAAAACTATAGGTAGGGAGAGTGTCAGTGTGTTTTACTGTGCTAAACCTTGTTTGTAGGGACAGGGAAGGACAGTGAGGGAAATTCTCATTGTGCTATACTGTGCTAAAGCATTCCTCATCAACCATCTTTAAAAAAACATTTTTTTATAGGGACAGAAAACTATAGGTAGGGAGAGTGTCAGTGTGTTTTACTGTGCTAAACCTTGTTTGTAGGGACAGGGAAGGACAGTGAGGGAAATTCTCATTGTGCTATACTGTGCTAAAGCATTCCTCATCAACCATCTTTAAAAAAAAAAATTATAGGGACAGAAAACTATAGGTAGGGAGAGTGTCAGTGTGTTTTACTGTGCTAAACCTTGTTTGTAGGGACAGGGAAGGACAGTGAGGGAAATTCTCATTGTGCTATACTGTGCTAAAGCATTCCTCATCAACCATCTTTAAAAAAAAAAATTTTTATAGGGACAGAAAACTATAGGTAGGGAGAGTGTCAGTGTGTTTTACTGTGCTAAACTTTGTTTGTAGGGACAGGGAAGGACAGTGAGGGAAATTCTCATTGTGCTATACTGTGCTAAAGCATTCCTCATCAACCATCTTTAAAAAAAAATTTTTTATAGGGACAGAAAACTATAGGTAGGGAGAGTGTCAGTGTGTTTTACTGTGCTAAACCTTGTTTGTAGGGACAGGGAAGGACAGTGAGGGAAATTCTCATTGTGCTATACTGTGCTAAAGCATTCCTCATCAACCATCTTTAAAAAAACATTTTTTATAGGGACAGAAAACTATAGGTAGGGAGAGTGTCAGTGTGTTTTACTGTGCTAAACCTTGTTTGTAGGGACAGGGAAGGACAGTGAGGGAAATTCTCATTGTGCTATACTGTGCTAAAGCATTCCTCATCAACCATCTTTAAAAAAACATTTTTTATAGGGACAGAAAACTATAGGTAGGGAGAGTGTCAGTGTGTTTTACTGTGCTAAACCTTGTTTGTAGGGACAGGGAAGGACAGTGAGGGAAATTCTCATTGTGCTATACTGTGCTAAAGCATTCCTCATCAACCATCTTTAAAAAAACATTTTTTATAGGGACAGAAAACTATAGGTAGGGAGAGTGTCAGTGTGTTTTACTGTGCTAAACCTTGTTTGTAGGGACAGGGAAGGACAGTGAGGGAAATTCTCATTGTGCTATACTGTGCTAAAGCATTCCTCATCAACCATCTTTAAAAAAACATTTTTTATAGGGACAGAAAACTATAGGTAGGGAGAGTGTCAGTGTGTTTTACTGTGCTAAACCTTGTTTGTAGGGACAGGGAAGGACAGTGAGGGAAATTCTCATTGTGCTATACTGTGCTAAAGCATTCCTCATCAACCATCTTTAAAAAAACATTTTTTATAGGGACAGAAAACTATAGGTAGGGAGAGTGTCAGTGTGTTTTACTGTGCTAAACCTTGTTTGTAGGGACAGGGAAGGACAGTGAGGGAAATTCTCATTGTGCTATACTGTGCTAAAGCATTCCTCATCAACCATCTTTAAAAAAAAAAAATTATAGGGACAGAAAACTATAGGTAGGGAGAGTGTCAGTGTGTTTTACTGTGCTAAACCTTGTTTGTAGGGACAGGGAAGGACAGTGAGGGAAATTCTCATTGTGCTATACTGTGCTAAAGCATTCCTCATCAACCATCTTTAAAAAAAACATTTTTTATAGGGACAGAAAACTATAGGTAGGGAGAGTGTCAGTGTGTTTTACTGTGCTAAACCTTGTTTGTAGGGACAGGGAAGGACAGTGAGGGAAATTCTCATTGTGCTATACTGTGCTAAAGCATTCCTCATCAACCATCTTTAAAAAAAAAAAAAATATAGGGACAGAAAACTATAGGTAGGGAGAGTGTCAGTGTGTTTTACTGTGCTAAACCTTGTTTGTAGGGACAGGGAAGGACAGTGAGGGAAATTCTCATTGTGCTATACTGTGCTAAAGCATTCCTCATCAACCATCTTTAAAAAAAAAATTTTTATAGGGACAGAAAACTATAGGTAGGGAGAGTGTCAGTGTGTTTTACTGTGCTAAACCTTGTTTGTAGGGACAGGGAAGGACAGTGAGGGAAATTCTCATTGTGCTATACTGTGCTAAAGCATTCCTCATCAACCATCTTTAAAAAAACATTTTTTATAGGGACAGAAAACTATAGGTAGGGAGAGTGTCAGTGTGTTTTACTGTGCTAAACCTTGTTTGTAGGGACAGGGAAGGACAGTGAGGGAAATTCTCATTGTGCTATACTGTGCTAAAGCATTCCTCATCAACCATCTTTAAAAAAACATTTTTTATAGGGACAGAAAACTATAGGTAGGGAGAGTGTCAGTGTGTTTTACTGTGCTAAACCTTGTTTGTAGGGACAGGGAAAGACAGTGAGGGAAATTCTCATTGTGCTATACTGTGCTAAAGCATTCCTCATCAACCATCTTTAAAAAAAAAAAATTATAGGGACAGAAAACTATAGGTACGGAGAGTGTCAGTGTGTTTTACTGTGCTAAACCTTGTTTGTAGGGACAGGGAAGGACAGTGAGGGAAATTCTCATTGTGCTATACTGTGCTAAAGCATTCCTCATCAACCATCTTTAAAAAAAAAAAATGTATAGGGACAGAAAACTATAGGTAGGGAGAGTGTCAGTGTGTTTTACCGTGCTAAACCTTGTTTGTAGGGACAGGGAAGGACAGTGAGGGAAATTCTCATTGTGCTATACTGTGCTAAAGCATTCCTCATCAACCATCTTTAAAAAAACATTTTTTATAGGGACAGAAAACTATAGGTAGGGAGAGTGTCAGTGTGTTTTACTGTGCTAAACCTTGTTTGTAGGGACAGGGAAGGACAGTGAGGGAAATTCTCATTGTGCTATACTGTGCTAAAGCATTCCTCATCAACCATCTTTAAAAAAACATTTTTTATAGGGACAGAAAACTATAGGTAGGGAGAGTGTCAGTGTGTTTTACTGTGCTAAACCTTGTTTGTAGGGACAGGGAAGGACAGTGAGGGAAATTCTCATTGTGCTATACTGTGCTAAAGCATTCCTCATCAACCATCTTTAAAAAAACATTTTTTTATAGGGACAGAAAACTATAGGTAGGGAGAGTGTCAGTGTGTTTTACTGTGCTAAAGCTTGTTTGTAGGGACAGGGAAGGACAGTGAGGGAAATTCTCATTGTGCTATACTGTGCTAAAGCATTCCTCATCAACCATCTTTAAAAAAAAAAATTATAGGGACAGAAAACTATAGGTAGGGAGAGTGTCAGTGTGTTTTACTGTGCTAAACCTTGTTTGTAGGGACAGGGAAGGACAGTGAGGGAAATTCT
Source organism: Rana muscosa (assembly GCA_029206835.1). NCBI lineage: Eukaryota > Metazoa > Chordata > Amphibia > Anura > Ranidae > Rana > Rana muscosa. The sequence goes on along the minus strand of CM055117.1, from coordinate 229,556,741 downwards.
CATTGTGCTATACTGTGCTAAAGCATTCCTCATCAACCATCTTTAAAAAAAAAAATTTTTATAGGGACAGAAAACTATAGGTAGGGAGAGTGTCAGTGTGTTTTACTGTGCTAAACTTTGTTTGTAGGGACAGGGAAGGACAGTGAGGGAAATTCTCATTGTGCTATACTGTGCTAAAGCATTCCTCATCAACCATCTTTAAAAAAAAAATTTTTATAGGGACAGAAAACTATAGGTAGGGAGAGTGTCAGTGTGTTTTACTGTGCTAAACCTTGTTTGTAGGGACAGGGAAGGACAGTGAGGGAAATTCTCATTGTGCTATACTGTGCTAAAGCATTCCTCATCAACCATCTTTAAAAAAAAAAAAATTATATGGACAGAAAACTATAGGTAGGGAGAGTGTCAGTGTGTTTTACTGTGCTAAACCTTGTTTGTAGGGACAGGGAAGGACAGTGAGGGAAATTCTCATTGTACTATACTGTGCTAAAGCATTCCTCATCAACCATCTTTAAAAAAACATTTTTTATAGGGACAGAAAACTATAGGTAGGGAGAGTGTCAGTGTGTTTTACTGTGCTAAACCTTGTTTGTAGGGACAGGGAAGGACAGTGAGGGAAATTCTCATTGTGCTATACTGTGCTAAAGCATTCCTCATCAACCATCTTTAAAAAAAAAATGATAGGGACAGAAAACTATAGGTAGGGAGAGTGTCAGTGTGTTTTACTGTGCCAAACCTTGTTTGTAGGGACAGGGAAGGACAGTGAGGGAAATTCTCATTGTGCTATACTGTGCTAAAGCATTCCTCATCAACCATCTTTAAAAAAAAAATTTTTTATAGGGACAGAAAACTATAGGTAGGGAGAGTGTCAGTGTGTTTTACCGTGCTAAACTTTGTTTGTAGGGACAGGGAAGGACAGTGAGGGAAATTCTCATTGTGCTATACTGTGCTAAAGCATTCCTCATCAACCATCTTTAAAAAAAAAAAAATTATAGGGACAGAAAACTATAGGTAGGGAGAGTGTCAGTGTGTTTTACTGTGCTAAACCTTGTTTGTAGGGACAGGGAAGGACAGTGAGGGAAATTCTCATTGTGCTATACTGTGCTAAAGCATTCCTCATCAACCATCTTTAAAAAAAAAAAATTATATGGACAGAAAACTATAGGTAGGGAGAGTGTCAGTGTGTTTTACTGTGCTAAACCTTGTTTGTAGGGACAGGGAAGGACAGTGAGGGAAATTCTCATTGTGCTATACTGTGCTAAAGCATTCCTCATCAACCATCTTTAAAAAAAAAAAATTATAGGGACAGAAAACTATAGGTAGGGAGAGTGTTAGTGTGTTTTACTGTGCTAAACCTTGTTTGTAGGGACAGGGAAGGACAGTGAGGGAAATTCTCATTGTGCTATACTGTGCTAAAGCATTCCTCATCAACCATCTTTAAAAAAACATTTTTTATAGGGACAGAAAACTATAGGTAGGGAGAGTGTCAGTGTGTTTTACTGTGCTAAACCTTGTTTGTAGGGACAGGGAAGGACAGTGAGGGAAATTCTCATTGTGCTATACTGTGCTAAAGCATTCCTCATCAACCATCTTTAAAAAAAAAAATTTATATGGACAGAAAACTATAGGTAGGGAGAGTGTCAGTGTGTTTTACTGTGCTAAACCTTGTTTGTAGGGACAGGGAAGGACAGTGAGGGAAATTCTCATTGTGCTATACTGTGCTAAAGCATTCCTCATCAACCATCTTTAAAAAAAAAAAATTATAGGGACAGAAAACTATAGGTAGGGAGAGTGTTAGTGTGTTTTACTGTGCTAAACCTTGTTTGTAGGGACAGGGAAGGACAGTGAGGGAAATTCTCATTGTGCTATACTGTGCTAAAGCATTCCTCATCAACCATCTTTAAAAAAACATTTTTTATAGGGACAGAAAACTATAGGTAGGGAGAGTGTCAGTGTGTTTTACTGTGCTAAACCTTGTTTGTAGGGACAGGGAAGGACAGTGAGGGAAATTCTCATTGTGCTATACTGTGCTAAAGCATTCCTCATCAACCATCTTTAAAAAAACATTTTTTATAGGGACAGAAAACTATAGGTAGGGAGTGTGTCAGTGTGTTTTACTGTGCTAAACCTTGTTTGTAGGGACAGGGAAGGACAGTGAGGGAAATTCTCATTGTGCTATACTGTGCTAAAGCATTCCTCATCAACCATCTTTAAAAAAACATTTTTTATAGGGACAGAAAACTATAGGTAGGGAGAGTGTCAGTGTGTTTTACTGTGCTAAACCTTGTTTGTAGGGACAGGGAAGGACAGTGAGGGAAATTCTCATTGTGCTATACTGTGCTAAAGCATTCCTCATCAACCATCTTTAAAAAAACATTTTTTATAGGGACAGAAAACTATAGGTAGGGAGAGTGTCAGTGTGTTTTACTGTGCTAAACCTTGTTTGTAGGGACAGGGAAGGACAGTGAGGGAAATTCTCATTGTGCTATGCTGTGCTAAAGCATTCCTCATCAACCATCTTTAAAAAAAAAAATTATAGGGACAGAAAACTATAGGTAGGGAGAGTGTCAGTGTGTTTTACTGTGCTAAACCTTGTTTGTAGGGACAGGGAAGGACAGTGAGGGAAATTCTCATTGTGCTATACTGTGCTAAAGCATTCCTCATCAACCATCTTTAAAAAAACATTTTTTATAGGGACAGAAAACTATAGGTAGGGAGTGTGTCAGTGTGTTTTACTGTGCTAAACCTTGTTTGTAGGGACAGGGAAGGACAGTGAGGGAAATTCTCATTGTGCTATACTGTGCTAAAGCATTCCTCATCAACCATCTTTAAAAAAACATTTTTTATAGGGACAGAAAACTATAGGTAGGGAGAGTGTCAGTGTGTTTTACTGTGCTAAACCTTGTTTGTAGGGACAGGGAAGGACAGTGAGGGAAATTCTCATTGTGCTATACTGTGCTAAAGCATTCCTCATCAACCATCTTTAAAAAAACATTTTTTATAGGGACAGAAAACTATAGGTAGGGAGAGTGTCAGTGTGTTTTACTGTGCTAAACCTTGTTTGTAGGGACAGGGAAGGACAGTGAGGGAAATTCTCATTGTGCTATGCTGTGCTAAAGCATTCCTCATCAACCATCTTTAAAAAAAAAAATTATAGGGACAGAAAACTATAGGTAGGGAGAGTGTCAGTGTGTTTTACTGTGCTAAACCTTGTTTGTAGGGACAGGGAATGACAGTGAGGGAAATTCTCATTGTGCTATACTGTGCTAAAGCATTCCTCATCAACCATCTTTAAAAAAAAAAAATTTATAGGGACAGAAAACTATAGGTAGGGAGAGTGTCAGTGTGTTTTACTGTGCTAAACCTTGTTTGTAGGGACAGGGAAGGACAGTGAGGGAAATTCTCATTGTGCTATACTGTGCTAAAGCATTCCTCATCAACCATCTTTAAAAAAAAAAAATTTATAGGGACAGAAAACTATAGGTAGGGAGAGTGTCAGTGTGTTTTACTGTGCTAAACCTTGTTTGTAGGGACAGGGAAGGACAGTGAGGGAAATTCTCATTGTGCTATACTGTGCTAAAGCATTCCTCATCAACCATCTTTAAAAAAACATTTTTTATAGGGACAGAAAACTATAGGTAGGGAGAGTGTCAGTGTGTTTTACTGTGCTAAACCTTGTTTGTAGGGACAGGGAAGGACAGTGAGGGAAATTCTCATTGTGCTATACTGTGCTAAAGCATTCCTCATCAACCATCTTTAAAAAAAAAAAAATTATAGGGACAGAAAACTATAGGTAGGGAGAGTGTCAGTGTGTTTTACTGTGCTAAACCTTGTTTGTAGGGACAGGGAAGGACAGTGAGGGAAATTCTCATTGTGCTATACTGTGCTAAAGCATTCCTCATCAACCATCTTTAAAAAAAAAAAATTATAGGGACAGAAAACTATAGGTAGGGAGAGTGTCAGTGTGTTTTACTGTGCTAAACCTTGTTTGTAGGGACAGGGAAGGACAGTGAGGGAAATTCTCATTGTGCTATACTGTGCTAAAGCATTCCTCATCAACCATCTTTAAAAAAACATTTTTTATAGGGACAGAAAACTATAGGTAGGGAGAGTGTCAGTGTGTTTTACTGTGCTAAACCTTGTTTGTAGGGACAGGGAAGGACAGTGAGGGAAATTCTCATTGTGCTATACTCTGCTAAAGCATTCCTCATCAACCATCTTTAACCACTTAACGACCGCTCACTGTATATATACGTCGGCAGAATGGCACCGACAGGCACAATCACGTAGAGTGTACGTGATTGCCTTTGTACAGTTGGGGGGTCCAATCGGACCCCCCTTCTGTACAGTGAGCGGTGGCTAAGTGTCCGGGAGCGTTCCGGGATGAGGGGGCAGCCATTCGTTTCTGGCCACCCCCTCGCGATCGCTCCCGGCGAATAGAAATGCCCCCTCTGTCTGTGTCAGACAGAGGGAGCAGGAGGAAGTGATGTCATCTCTGGTGCGGCGCTCACATATACCGAGCACCGTACAAGAGAAGATATCAGGTCAGTGCACACAACACTACACTGACACCAGGACACATAGGGACATAAATCGCCCCCCCAGGCCCCCCCAGACACCCCAGATCACCCCCCAGATCACCCCCCCAGCCCCCAGTCACAGTGTCACTGATTGCAGTGACCATTTATTTAGTGATCACTGCAATCAGTGACATTTGTGACTGTAAAAGTGTCACCAAAGTTTAGTCTTAGGTCCAGTGTAGCCCCCTAACCCCCCCTAATAAAGGTTTAACCCCCTGATCACCCCCCAGATAACCCTTTCACCCCCTATCACCACTGTCGCTTAGCGATCATTTTTCTGACCGCTGTCTTAGCGTCAGTGATGCCGATCGGCAGCCAGTAATTTTTTTTAGGTTCGCCGCAGGTTTTTATAGTGTCGGGTACCCCAATATATTATCTAATAAAGGTTTAACCCCCTTGATCGCCCCCCAGGTAACCCTTTCACCCCCTATCACCACTATCACTAAGCGATCGTTTTTCTAAACGCTGTCTTAGTGTCTGTGATGCAGATCGGTAGCCGGTAATTTTTTTAGGTTCGCCGCAGGTTTTTATAGCGTCAGGTACCCCAATATATTATCTAATAAAGGTTTAACCCCCTTGATCGCCCCCCAGGTAACCCTTTCACCCCCTATCACCACTGTCGCTAAGCAATTGTTTTTCTAAACGCTGTCTTAGTGTCGTGATGCAGATCGTAGCCAGTAATTTTTTTTAGGTTCGCCGCATGTTTTTATAGCGTCAGGTACCCCAATATATTATCTAATAAAGGTTTAACCCCCTTGATCGCCCCCCAGGTAACCCTTTCACCCCCTATCACCACTGTCACTAAGCGATCGTTTTTCTAAACGCTGTCTTAGTGTCTGTGATGCAGATCGGTAGCCGGTAATTTTTTTTAGGTTCGCCGCAGGTTTTTATAGCGTCAGGTACCCCAATATATTATCTAATAAAGGTTTAACCCCCTTGATCGCCCCCCAGGTAACCCTTTCACCCCCTATCACCACTGTCGCTAAGCAATTGTTTTTCTAAACGCTGTCTTAGTGTCGTGATGCAGATCGTAGCCAGTAATTTTTTTTAGGTTCGCCGCATGTTTTTATAGCGTCAGGTACCCCAATATATTATCTAATAAAGGTTTAACCCCCTTGATCGCCCCCCAGGTAACCCTTTCACCCCCTATCACCACTGTCACTAAGCGATCATTTTTCTAAACGCTGTCTTAGTGTCTGTGATGCAGATCGGTAGCCGGTAATTTTTTTTAGGTTCGCCGCAGGTTTTTATAGCGTCAGGTACCCCAATATATTATCTAATAAAGGTTTAACCCCCTTGATCGCCCCCCAGGTAACCCTTTCACCCCTATCACCACTGTCGCTAAGCAATTGTTTTTCTAAACGCTGTCTTAGTGTCGGTGATGCAGATCGTAGCCAGTATTTTTTTTTAGGTTCGCCGCAGGTTTTTATAGCGTCAGGTACCCCAATATATTATCTAATAAAGGTTTAACCCCCTTGATCGCCCCCCCAGGTAACCCTTTCACCCCCATCACCACTGTCGCTAAGCAATCGTTTTTCTAAACGCTGTTTTAGTGTCGGTGATGCAGATCGGTAGCTGGTAATTTTTTTTAGGTTCGCCGCAGGTTTTTATAGCGTCAGGTACCCCCATATATTATCTAATAAAGGTTTTAACCCCCTTGATCGCCCCCCAGGTAACCCTTTCACCAGTGATCACCATATAAGTGTTACGGGTGACGCTGGTTAGTTAGTTTGCTTTTTATAGTGTCAGGGCACCCGCCGTGTATATAACCCAATAAAGGTTTAACCCCCTGATCGCCCGGCGGGTGATATCAATTAGGTTTTAGCGTCAGAGAGGGTCTGAGTCACACCCCAGGCAGCGTCAGGTTAGTGCCAGTAACGCTAACACCCACGCGTGAAGCATACACCCCCCTTAGTGGTATAGTATCTGAACAGATCAATATCTGATCTGATCAGATCTATACTAGCGTCCCCAGCAGTTTAGGGTTCCCAAAAACGCAGTGTTAGCGGGATCAGCCCAGATACCTGCTGGCACCTGCGTTTTGCCCCTCCGTCCAGCCCAGGCCACCCAAGTGCAGTATCGATCGATCACTGTCACTTACAAAACACAACACACATAACTGCAGCGTTCGCAGAGACAGGCCTGATCCCTGCGACTCCAGTGCTGTAGGAGGTGATTTCACCACCACAGTTAAAAAAAAAAAGCAAATATGCAGAAGCATTGGGGCAGCAGGGGCGGAGGAGCGATTTTGCTCCTAATGCCGCGTACATACGGTCGAAATTCCGACGGAGGCTTGCCCGTGGAAAAGTCCGACCATGTGTGTGCGGCATAACTTTTTTGCGGGAGGATGCCCACATGCTTCGGCATATATAAATGGTGCGTGTATGCCCATCATTGGAAGTGGGTGGATGAAGGACGGTATTCTAATGGTGGGCATACCCACCGATCAATCTCTTTTTTCGTTCAGCCAACTGGCTGCATGAAATAAAAAGATTACAATACATGTCCAACAAGGACCAGCAACGTACTGGTATGTTGCTGGACTTTGAATGTTTATACCAGAATGATGCCTGCGGGTTTAGGTATCATCTTGGTATCATTCTTTTCAGCCTGTGGCCGGCTTTCATGTAAAAGCAATCCTAGCGGCTAATTAGCCTCTGGACTGCTTTTACAAGCAGTGGGAGGGAATGCCCCCCCGGATATAAAAAGCGCCATTGGGAAATTGGGAAAGCATTTTATCACACCGATCTTGGTGTGGTCAGATGCTTTGAGGGCAGAGGAAAAATCTAGGGTCTAGAAGACCCCAGTTTTTTCAAAAAAAGAGTACCTGTCACTACCTATTGCTATCATAGGGGATATTTACATTCCCTGAGATAACAATAAAAATGATTAAAAAAAAATACTTGGAAGGAACAATTTAAAAATAAAATAAAAAAGCAAAATTAATAATTAAAAAAAAAAAAAAAAAAAAAAAGCACCCCTGTCCTGCCCTGCTCTTGCCCAATGGCGAACGCAAGCGTCGGTCTGGCGTCATATGTAAACAGCAATTGCACCATGCATGTGAGGTATCACCGCGAAGGTCAGATCGAGGGCAATCATTTTAGCAGTAGACCTCCTCTGTAAATCTACTGGGGTAACCTGTAAAGGCTTTTAAAGGCTTTTAAAAATGTATGTAGTTTGTCGCCAATGCGCGTTTGTGCGAAATTTTAAAGCATGTCGTGTTTGGTATCTATGTACTCGGCCTAAGATCATCTTTTTTATTTCATCAAACATTTGGGCAATATAGTGTGTTTTAGTGCATTAAAATTAAAAAAAGTGTATTTTTTAACCCAAAAAATGCGTTTGAAAAATCGCTGCGCAAATACTGTGTAGAAAAAAAAAATGCAACACCCACCATTTTAATCTGTAGGGCCTTTGCTTTAAAAATATATATATATAATGTTTGGGGGTTCAACATAATTTTCTTGCAAAAAAAAAAATGTTTTCATGTAAACAAAAAGTGTCAAAAAGGGCTTTGTCTTCAAGTGGTTAGAAGAGTGGATGTAAGCTTCCTAATGTTGTGTATAAAATGCCAGAACAGTTCAAAACCCCCCCAAATGACCCCATTTTGGAAAGTAGACACCCCAAGCTATATACTGAGAGGCATGTCGAGTCCATGGAATATTTTATATGTTGACACAAGTTGCGGAAAAACGACAATTTTTATATATTTTTTTTTTTTTGCACAAAGTTGTCACTAAATGATATATTGCTCAAACATGCCATGGGCATATGTGGAATTACACCCCAAAATACATTCTGTTGCTTCTCCTGAGTACGGGGATACCACATGTGTGAGACTTTTTGGGAGCCTAGCCATGTACGGGACCCCAAAAACCAAGCACCGCCTTCAGGCTTTCTAAGGGTGTAAATTTTTGATTTCACTTCTCACTGCCTATCACAGTTTCGGAGGCCATGGAATGCCCAGATAGCACAAAACCCCCCCAAATGACCCCATTTTGGAAAGTAGACACCCCAAGCTATTTGCTGAGAGGTATTGTGAGTATTTTGCAGATCTCGCTTTTTGTCACAAAGTTTTGAAAATTGAAAAAAAAAAATATATATATATATATTTTCTTTCTTCATTTTCAAAAACAAATGAGAGCTGTAAAATACTCGCCATTCCTCTCAGCAAATAGCTTGGGGTGTCTATATTCCAAAATGGGGTCATTTGGGGGGGTTTTGTGCGATTTTGGCATTTTATGGCCTTCGAAACTGTGATAGGTAGTGAGGAGTGAAATCAAAAATTTGTGCCTAGAAATCCTGAAGGCGGTGCTTGGTTTTCGGGGTCCCGTATGCGGCTAGGCTCCTAAAAAGTCCCACACATGTGGTATCCCCGTACTCAGGAGAAGCAGAAAAATTTATTTTGGGGTGTAATTCCACATATAACCATGGCATGTGTGAGCAATATATCATTTAGTGACAACTTTTTGTAATTTTTTTTTTTTTTTTTTTTGTCATTACTTGGGACAAAAAAATTATATTCAATAGGCTCAACATGCCTCTCAGCAATTTCCTTGGGGTGTCTACTTTCCAAAATGGGGTCATTTGGGGGGGTTTTGTACTGCCCTGTCATTTTAGCACCTCAAGAAATGAGATAGGCAGTCATAAATTTAAAGCTGTGTAAATTTCAGAAAATGTACCCTAGTTTGTAAACTCTATAACTTTTGCGCAAACCAATAAATATACGCTTATTGACATTTTTTTTTACTAAAAACATGTGGCTGAATACATTTTGGCCTAAATGTATGACTACAATTGAGTTTATTCGATTTTTCTTATAACAAAAAGTCGAAAATATCATTTTTTTTCAAAATTTTCGGTCTTTTTCCGTTTATATCGCAAAAAATAAAAATCGCAGAGGCAATCAAATACCATTAAAAGAAAGCTCTATTTGTGGGAAGAAAAGGACGCAAATTTCGTTTGGGTACAACATTGCATGTCCGCACAATTTACAGTTAAAGCAGCGCAGTGCAAAATTCTGAATTCACCTCTGGTCCTCTAGCTACCAAATGGTCCGGGGCTTAAGTGGTTAAAAAAATTTTTTTATAGGGACAGAAAACTATAGGTAGGGAGAGTGTCAGTGTGTTTTACTGTGCTAAACCTTGTTTGTAGGGACAGGGAAGGACAGTGAGGGAAATTCTCATTGTGCTATACTGTGCTAAAGCATTCCTCATCAACCATCTTTAAAAAAACATTTTTTATAGGGACAGAAAACTATAGGTAGGGAGAGTGTCAGTGTGTTTTACTGTGCTAAACCTTGTTTGTAGGGACAGGGAAGGACAGTGAGGGAAATTCTCATTGTGCTATACTGTGCTAAAGCATTCCTCATCAACCATCTTTGAAATCCTTGTTTTTTGGACAGTCAGGGAAATTGTCATTGTGCTATTCTGTGCGAAAGCAATCATCCTTAGAAATCCTTAAGTAAAGGGACAGAGAAGGACACCTGAAGGTAGCCCTTATTGCTTTTTTCCCATCTCCCTGCAGGCCATCCATTAGAATGTCTGGAAAGCAAACAAGGAGAGGCAGACAGTCAGGAGGCAATAAAAGAGGGCAAGCAGGCTCTGTGTCTGGGGGCAACAGTGCTGGTCGTGGACGCGGTGCATTGTCATCAGCACATGGCCATGGGACACGCTTGTCCTTCTTTTCGGCAGCTGGACATGTTGAGCCACATCATGCCGAAGACTTGGTAGAGTGGATGACCAAGCCCTCCTCCTCCTCCTCATCCTCTCTCACCCAGGCTCAGGGTACTGGCAAAGCAGCTGCCAAAGCGTCCTCTTCCCTGGTATCAATGTCAGACTCATCATCAGTCACTCCTTCCCTAGACCCACCATGTCCTCCTCCTGAGGAGTCCCCCGAACTGTTTGAGCACAGTGTTGGGTACATGCTCCAGGAGGATGCCCAGCGTTTCGAAGGGTCTGATGATGAAACCCAGCTAGAGGAAGGCAGTAGCGTGAGAGCAGACAGAGGGGATGCTCAAGAAGGACACCAATCTGGCAGTCATGTTCCAGCAGCTGCAGCATACTGCCAGATTGGCTCCAGTGATGAGGAGGGAGGGGATGATGAGGTCACTGACTCCACGTGGGTGCCTAATAGGAGAGAGGAGGAGGAGGAGGATGAGGAGGAGGCACATCTCCAACGAGGCAGGATGCCCTTTGGTGGCCAGCGTAAGGGCAGTACACCGACGGAATCACACCGCAGAGCTCCGCCTGTGCAGGGCGCTGCCTCTGCCCGTCATTCAAAAAGTTCTTTGGTGTGGGCCTTTTTTGAGGCTAGTGCATCAGATCGCACAGCTGCTGTTTGCAACATATGTCTCAAGCGTATATTGCGTGGCCAAAACATCAGCCGCTTGGGTACCACATGCCTGACCAGACATATGTTGACCTGCCATGCAGCTCGTTGGCAAGCCTACCTCAAAGACCCACACCAAAGAACAAAGCGGACCTCTCCTTGCACCGCATCAGCTGGGATCTCCAACCCCACTATAACTTCAGTCCTCTCTTAAACATGCACTGAGAGGAATGAAGGTGTAGAATTAGGTGTGTCACAGCCAAGTACTTGCGGCCACTCTGCTAGCAGTACACCGACGTCCGATTCTAGCAGGCAAATTTCCCTGCCCCAGCTGCTGGACCGTCGAAAGAAGTTCACTCCCAGCCATCCACATGCCCAGCGGTTGAATGCTAGCTTGGCTAAATTGCTAGCGCTTCAACTGCTGCCTTTTCAGTTGGTAGACTCGGCCCCCTTCCGTGAGTTTGTGCAATGTGCGGTTCCTCAGTGGCAGGTTCCCAAACGCCACTTTTTCTCACGGAAGGCTATTCCGGCTCTCTACCGGCATGTGGAAGGCAATGTCTTGGCCTCGCTGGACAGGGCGGTCAGCGGTAAGGTGCATATTACCGCTGACTCATGGTCCAGCAGGCATGGACAGGGACGTTACCTTTCTTTCACGGCCCATTGGGTCACTCTTTTGGCAGCTGGGAAGGATGCAGGACAAGGTGCAGTAGTGTTGGAGGTTGTTCCACCGCCACGCCTCCAAAATGCTACTACTGGTTGTGACACACCTTTCTCCTCCACCCCATCCTCTTCTTCTTCCTCCATGGCCTCTTCCTGTGCTTTGTCCTCTGAACCAGCGGTGCTCCGTAGGCGTTCAAGGGGCTACGCAAGTACGCAGGCAAAAAGATGCCATGCCGTGCTTGCGCTGGTGTGTTTGGGGGACAGAAGCCACACTGGGGCAGAGGTCCTGTCTGCTCTGCAGGGCCAGGCCGAGAGGTGGTTGACGCCACGCCAGCTTAAGCCAGGAATGGTGGTTTGCGACAATGGCACCAACCTCCTCTCCGCCCTCCGACAGGGACAACTGACCCATGTGCCCTGTGTGGCTCACGTCCTTAACCTGGTGGTGCAGCGGTTCTTGGGCAGGTACCCGGGTTTACAGGATGTCCTGAGGCAGGCCAGGAAAGTCTGTGTGCATTTCCGCAGATCTTATAATGCCAGTGCTCGCCTGGCTGAGCTGCAAAAGGAGTTGAACCTGCCCAAGAACCGCCTTATATGTGACATGCCCACCAGGTGGAACTCAACGTTGGCCATGCTGCAGCGGCTGCACACGCAGCAGAGGGCCATCAATGAGTACCTGTGCGACTAAGGCACCAGGACAGGGTCAGGGGAGCTTGGTTTTTTTTCTCCACGCCAGTGGGGCATGATCAGGGATGCATGCACTGTCCTGGCACCATTTGAGGAGGCCACGAGGATGGTGAGCAGTGACAGTGCATGCATCAGTGACACTGTACCTCTTGTCCACCTGTTGGAGCACACGCTGCGTGGAATAATGGACAGGGCACTTGAGGCAGAACAGAGGCAGGAAGAGGAGGACTTCCTTGCCTCTCAAGGCCCCCTTTACCCAGACAGTGTTCCTTCTGTCCCACCCATCGCACAGGAAGAGGACGAGGAGGAGGAGGAGGAGGAGGATTGTGTCAGCATGGAGGTGGAGCCTGGCACTCAGCAGCATCAACAGCAGCAGTCTTTTAGGGATGATTTACAGTCCCAAGAAACCCGTGGACTTGTACGTGGCTGGGAGGAAGTGGCTGCGGATCATGTCGTCCTTAGTGACCCAGAGGACTCCGGACCGAATGCCTCAGCTAACCTACGCTGCATGGCCTCCCTGATCCTGCAAAGTCTGCGGAAGGATCCTCGTATTCTTCGGATCAAGGAGAGGGACCATTACTGGCTGGCCACTCTCCTTGATCCACGGTACAAGGGTAAGGTTGCGGACCTTATGTTACCGTCGCAGAGGGAGCAGAGGATGAGACAACTGCGGGAGGCCTTGCAGAAAGGTCTGTGCAACGCGTTCCCAGAGACTGGGAGGTTACAAACTCCTGGTCCTGGACAACGAGTTGCTGAGGCTTCGGCCAGTCAAAGAAGGAGCGGTGGGGAAGGTGGCCGTCTGACCGATGCGTTCAGACAATTCTTTAGTCCGCAGCCCCAAAGTATGATCGTTCCAGCAACCATCGCCAGCGTCTGATAAACATGGTGCAGGAATATCTAGGGGCAAGGTCAGACTTGGACACCTTCCCCACCGAAAATCCTCTGGCTTACTGGGTCTTGAGGATGGATCACTGGCCAGAGCTTGCACAGTATGCAATTGAGCTACTGGCCTGTCCTGCATCCAGCGTTCTTTCGGAACGCACATTCAGTGCTGCTGGAGGATTTGTCACGGATCACAGGGTGCGCCTGTCCACCGACTCGGTTGATCGACTGACTTTCATCAAGATGAACCAGTCTTGGATCACCACCAGCTACCACACACCTGATGCTGATATAACAGACTAATTGATTTTAGCATGTCACATCCCTTGAAGACTGATGCTGATGCTGAGTGCCTGTGCTGTTATGTTGACTGGCTATCCTCCTCCTCCGAGTCCTCAATGATACGATTGATGATGATAGCTTGGAAGATCATTTTTGTTTATGGGTGCCGCCACCAGTGCCTAACGCCCAATTTTTCAGCCCCTGTTTAACAGGGGCGTGTAATTACAATTTTTGAAGCAATACTTTGCAACAGGGCTCATTGCTGTGCTCCAAGTACAGTATCTGTGAGGGGTTGCAGTGTTGTGCCACCAGTGCCTAAGGCCCAATTTTTCAGCCCCTGTTCAACAGGGGCGTGTAATTACAATTTTTGAAGCAATACTTTGCAACAGGGCTCATTGCTGTGCTCCAAGTACAGTATCTGTGAGGGGTTGCAGTGTTGTGCCACCAGTGCCTAAGGCCCAATTTTTCAGCCCCTGTTCAACAGGGGCATGTAATTACAATTCTTGATCTAATAATTCACAGCAGGGCCCATTGCTGCACCCACCAAGAGTAACTCTGAGGGCTTACAGTGTTGTGGCAACGCCACCACCACCACCACCACCACGAAAGGCCCAATTTTTCAGCCCCTGTTCAACAGGGGCATGTAATTACAATTCTTGATCTAATAATTCACAGCAGGGCCCATTCCTGCACCCACCAAGAGTAACTCTGAGGGCTTACAGTGTTGTGGCAACACCACCACCACCACCACAAAAGGCCCAATTTTTCAGCCCCTGTTCAACAGGGGCATGCAATTACAATTCTTGATCTAATAATTCACAGCAGGGCCCATTGCTGCACCCACCAAGAGTAACTGTCAGGGCTTACAGTGTTGTGGCACCAGCACCACCATCAAAGGCCCAATTTTTACTACCACTGTTCAACAATTATATGTAATTACAATTCCTGATATAATAGTTGACAGCAGGGCGTTCCAGCACCAACCAAGAGTAACTGTGAGTGCTTACAGTGTTGTGCCAACACCAACAACTAAGGGGCCTATTTCTGCAGAGTATATACGGCAGGTCCCTACTTTCAAACATCCAACTTACAAACGACTCCTACTTGCAAACGCAAGAAGACAACAGGAAGTGAGAGGAAATCTACCACTAGGAAGGAAAATTCTCTCCTGTAAGAATTAATATGGGAGAAAGGTGTCTCCTCTGTACTGATGCTTTATCACCAATCCTTGTTTCAAGAAAAACACCACATTTCAAAAACAGTTGTCATTGGGACGGAAAGTGAGGTGAAATGTTCTGAACAGGGGCACAGACAGCAAAACAAATGTTACAGGGGTGATAACCCTTACCTATGTTTTCCAAAAAGTTTAAAAATAGATTTTTGGGCTGGAGCTACACTTAAACAATGTACCTGTTCAAAATTACAAACAGATTCTACATAAGAACAAACCTACAGTCCCTGTCTTGTATGCACCGCCTGTATACGGCTGTTCAGCGTATATAGGGCCTTTTTTATTTTATGTGCGGGGTTCCCCTTAATATCCATACAAGACCCAAAGGGGCTGGTAATGGGCTGGGGTAGGGGGGGGGGGGGGTCATGGGGTAGCTATGCCATTTTTCTTAAAGATTTTCATCCATATTACCGGGACCAGACATTACATTAAAGCCGCAAGCAGTTTTAAATGGCTTTTTTTTCCTTTAGAAGTGTCATTTTGTGCAGGGACAGTTCTAAACACGGGAAACACGTGGCACTTCACAGGCATACTTTAGACACCCCCCAGGTACGATATTTAAAGGAATATTTGACTTTTTTTTTCACTTTATGCATCATTAAAATGACTGCTCCCGAAAAACGACCGTTTTTAAAACTTCTTTTTGCATTGATACATGTCCCCTGGTGCAGAACCCGGGTTCCCAAACCCTTTTTAGGACAATAACATGCATAATAGTCGTTATAATTAGCACTTTAGAATTCGAACGTTCGCATCCATTGTATTTAATAGGGTTCTAATGTTCGTACGAACTTTCGGTCCGTTCGCGGGTTCTGGTGCGAACCGAACCCGGGGGTGTTCGGCTCATCACTACTCATCAACCATCTTTAAAAAAAAAAAATTATAGGGACAGAAAACTATAGGTAGGGAGAGTGTCAGTGTGTTTTACTGTGCTAAACCTTGTTTGTAGGGACAGGGAAGGACAGTGAGGGAAATTCTCATTGTGCTATACTGTGCTAAAGCATTCCTCATCAACCATCTTTAAAAAAAAAAAATTATAGGGACAGAAAACTATAGGTAGGGAGAGTGTCAGTGTGTTTTACTGTGCTAAACCTTGTTTGTAGGGACAGGGAAGGACAGTGAGGGAAATTCTCATTGTGCTATACTGTGCTAAAGCATTCCTCATCAACCATCTTTAAAAAAAAAAAATTTTTATAGGGACAGAAAACTATAGGTAGGGAGAGTGTCAGTGTGTTTTACTGTGCTAAACCTTGTTTGTAGGGACAGGGAAGGACAGTGAGGGAAATTCTCATTGTGCTATACTGTGCTAAAGCATTCCTCATCAACCATCTTTAAAAAAAAAATTTTTTATAGGGGCAGAAAACTATAGGTAGGGAGAGTGTCAGTGTGTTTTACGGAGCTAAACCTTGTTTGTAGGGACAGGGAAGGACAGTGAGGGAAATTCTCATTGTGCTATACTGTGCTAAAGCATTCCTCATCAACCATCTTTAAAAAAAAAAAATTATAGGGACAGAAAACTATAGGTAGGGAGAGTGTCAGTGTGTTTTACTGTGCTAAACCTTGTTTGTAGGGACAGGGAAGGACAGTGAGGGAAATTCTCATTGTGCTATACTGTGCTAAAGCATTCCTCATCAACCATCTTTAAAAAAAAATTTTTATAGGGACAGAAAACTATAGGTAGGGAGAGTGTCAGTGTGTTTTACTGTGCTAAACCTTGTTTGTAGGGACAGGGAAGGACAGTGAGGGAAATTCTCATTGTGCTATACTGTGCTAAAGCATTCCTCATCAACCATCTTTAAAAAAAATTTTTTTTATAGGGACAGAAAACTATAGGTAGGGAGAGTGTCAGTGTGTTTTACTGTGCTAAACCTTGTTTGTAGGGACAGGGAAGGACAGTGAGGGAAATTCTCATTGTGCTATACTGTGCTAAAGCATTCCTCATCAACCATCTTTAAAAAAAAAACATTTTATAGGGACAGAAAACTATAGGTAGGGAGAGTGTCAGTGTGTTTTACTGTGCTAAACCTTGTTTGTAGGGACAGGGAAGGACAGTGAGGGAAATTCTCATTGTGCTATACTGTGCTAAAGCATTCCTCATCAACCATCTTTGAAATCCTTGTTTTTTGGACAGTCAGGGAAATTGTCATTGTGCTATTCTGTGCGAAAGCAATCATCCTCAACCATATTTAGAAATCCTTAAGTAAAGGGACAGAGAAGGACACCTGAAGGTAGCCCTTATTGCTTTTTTTCCCATCTCCCTGCAGGCCATCCGATAGAATGTCTGGAAGGCAAACAAGGAGAGGCAGACAGTCAGGAGGCAATAAAAGAGGGCAAGCAGGCTCTGTGTCTGGGGGCAACAGTGCTGGTCGTGGACGCGGTGCATTGTCATCAGCACATGGCCATGGGACACGCTTGTCCTTCTTTTCGGCAGCTGGACATGTTGAGCCACATCATGCCGAAGACTTGGTAGAGTGGATGACCAAGCCCTCCTCCTCCTCCTCATCCTCTCTCACCCAGGCTCAGGGTACTGGCAAAGCAGCTGCCAAAGCGTCCTCTTCCCTGGTATCAATGTCAGACTCATCATCAGTCACTCCTTCCCTAGACCCACCATGTCCTCCTCCTGAGGAGTCCCCCGAACTGTTTGAGCACAGTGTTGGGTACATGCTCCAGGAGGATGCCCAGCGTTTCGAAGGGTCTGATGATGAAACCCAGCTAGAGGAAGGCAGTAGCGTGAGAGCAGACAGAGGGGATGCTCAAGAAGGACACCAATCTGGCAGTCATGTTCCAGCAGCTGCAGCATACTGCCAGATTGGCTCCAGTGATGAGGAGGGAGGGGATGATGAGGTCACTGACTCCACGTGGGTGCCTAATAGGAGAGAGGAGGAGGAGGAGGATGAGGAGGAGGCACATCTCCAACGAGGCAGGATGCCCTTTGGTGGCCAGCGTAAGGGAAGTACACCGACGGAATCACACCGCAGAGCTCCGCCTGTGCAGGGCGCTGCCTCTGCCCGTCATTCAAAAAGTTCTTTGGTGTGGGCCTTTTTTGAGGCTAGTGCATCAGATCGCACAGCTGCTGTTTGCAACATATGTCTCAAGCGTATATTGCGTGGCCAAAACATCAGCCGCTTGGGTACCACATGCCTGACCAGACATATGTTGACCTGCCATGCAGCTCGTTGGCAAGCCTACCTCAAAGACCCACACCAAAGAACAAAGCGGACCTCTCCTTGCACCGCATCAGCTGGGATCTCCAACCCCACTATAACTTCAGTCCTCTCTTAAACATGCACTGAGAGGAATGAAGGTGTAGAATTAGGTGTGTCACAGCCAAGTACTTGCGGCCACTCTGCTAGCAGTACACCGACGTCCGATTCTAGCAGGCAAATTTCCCTGCCCCAGCTGCTGGACCGTCGAAAGAAGTTCACTCCCAGCCATCCACATGCCCAGCGGTTGAATGCTAGCTTGGCTAAATTGCTAGCGCTTCAACTGCTGCCTTTTCAGTTGGTAGACTCGGCCCCCTTCCGTGAGTTTGTGCAATGCGCGGTTCCTCAGTGGCAGGTTCCCAAACGCCACTTTTTCTCACGGAAGGCTATTCCGGCTCTCTACCGGCATGTGGAAGGCAATGTCTTGGCCTCGCTGGACAGGGCGGTCAGCGGTAAGGTGCATATTACCGCTGACTCATGGTCCAGCAGGCATGGACAGGGACGTTACCTTTCTTTCACGGCCCATTGGGTCACTCTTTTGGCAGCTGGGAAGGATGCAGGACAAGGTGCAGTAGTGTTGGAGGTTGTTCCACCGCCACGCCTCCAAAATGCTACTACTGGTTGTGACACACCTCTCTCCTCCACCCCCTCCTCTTCTTCTTCCTCCATGGCCTCTTCCTGTGCTTTGTCCTCTGAACCAGCGGTGCTCCGTAGGCGTTCAAGGGGCTACGCAAGTACGCAGGCAAAAAGATGCCATGCCGTGCTTGCGCTGGTGTGTTTGGGGGACAGAAGCCACACTGGGGCAGAGGTCCTGTCTGCTCTGCAGGGCCAGGCCGAGAGGTGGTTGACGCCACGCCAGCTTAAGCCAGGAATGGTGGTTTGCAACAATGGCACCAACCTCCTCTCCGCCCTCCGACAGGGACAACTGACCCATGTGCCCTGTGTGGCTCACGTCCTTAACCTGGTGGTGCAGCGGTTCTTGGGCAGGTACCCGGGCTTACAGGATGTCCTGAGGCAGGCCAGGAAAGTCTGTGTGCATTTCCGCAGATCTTATAATGCCAGTGCTCGCCTGGCTGAGCTGCAAAAGGAGTTGAACCTGCCCAAGAACCGCCTTATATGTGACATGCCCACCAGGTGGAACTCAACGTTGGCCATGCTGCAGCGGCTGCACACGCAGCAGAGGGCCATCAATGAGTACCTGTGTGACTACGGCACCAGGACAGGGTCAGGGGAGCTTGTTTTTTTTTCTCCACGCCAGTGGGGCATGATCAGGGATGCATGCACTGTCCTGGCACCATTTGAGGAGGCCACGAGGATGGTGAGCAGTGACAGTGCATGCATCAGTGACACTGTACCTCTTGTCCACCTGTTGGAGCACACGCTGCGTGGAATAATGGACAGGGCACTTGAGGCAGAACAGAGGCAGGAAGAGGAGGACTTCCTTGCCTCTCAAGGCCCCCTTTACCCAGACAGTGTTCCTTCTGTCCCACCCATCGCACAGGAAGAGGACGAGGAGGAGGAGGAGGAGGAGGAGGAGGATTGTGTCAGCATGGAGGTGGAGCCTGGCACTCAGCAGCATCAACAGCAGCAGTCTTTTAGGGATGATTTACAGTCCCAAGAAACCCGTGGACTTGTACGTGGCTGGGAGGAGGTGGCTGCGGATCATGTCGTCCTTAGTGACCCAGAGGACTCCGGACCGAATGCCTCAGCTAACCTACGCTGCATGGCCTCCCTGATCCTGCAAAGTCTGTGGAAGGATCCTCGTATTCTTCGGATCAAGGAGAGGGACCATTACTGGCTGGCCACTCTCCTTGATCCACGGTACAAGGGTAAGGTTGCGGACCTTATGTTACCGTCGCAGAGGGAGCAGAGGATGAGACAACTCCGGGAGGCCTTGCAGAAAGGTCTGTGCAACGCGTTCCCAGAGACTGGGAGGTTACAAACTCCTGGTCCTGGACAACGAGTTGCTGAGGCTTCGGCCAGTCAAAGAAGGAGCGGTGGAGAAGGTGGCCGTCTGACCGATGCGTTCAGACAATTCTTTAGTCCGCAGCCCCAAAGTATGATCGGTTCCAGCAACCATCGCCAGCGTCTGATAAACATGGTGCAGGAATATCTAGGGGCAAGGTCAGACTTGGACACCTTCCCCACCGAAAATCCTCTGGCTTACTGGGTCTTGAGGATGGATCACTGGCCAGAGCTTGCACAGTATGCAATTGAGCTACTGGCCTGTCCTGCATCCAGCGTTCTTTCGGAACGCACATTCCGTGCTGCTGGAGGATTTGTCACGGATCACAGGGTGCGCCTGTCCACCGACTCGGTTGATCGACTGACTTTCATCAAGATGAACCAGTCTTGGATCACCACCAGCTACCACACACCTGATGCTGATATAACAGACTAATTGATTTTAACATGTCACATCCCTTCAAGACTGATGCTGATGCTGAGTGCCTGTGCTGTTATGTTGACTGGCTATCCTCCTCCTCCGAGTCCTCAATGATACGATTGATGATGATAGCTTGGAAGATCATTTTTGTTTATGGGTGCCGCCACCAGTGCCTAATGCCCAATTTTTCAGCCCCTGTTTAACAGGGGCGTGTAATTACAATTTTTGAAGCAATACTTTGCAACAAGGCTCATTGCTGTGCTCCAAGTACAGTATCTGTGAGGGGTTGCAGTGTTGTGCCACCAGTGCCTAAGGCCCAATTTTTCAGCCCCTGTTTAACAGGGGCGTGTAATTACAATTTTTGAAGCAATACTTTGCAACAGGGCTCATTGCTGTGCTCCAAGTACAGTATCTGTGAGGGGTTGCAGTGTTGTGCCACCAGTGCCTAAGGCCCAATTTTTCAGCCCCTGTTTAACAGGGGCGTGTGATTACAATTTTTGAAGCAATACTTTGCAACAGGGCTCATTGCTGTGCTCCAAGTACAGTATCTGTGAGGGGTTGCAGTGTTGTGCCACCAGTGCCTAAGGCCCAATTTTTCAGCCCCTGTTCAACAGGGGCATGTAATTACAATTCTTGATCTAATAATTCACAGCAGGGCCCATTGCTGCACCCACCAAGAGTAACTCTGAGGGCTTACAGTGTTGTGGCAACGCCACCACCACCACCACCACGAAAGGCCCAATTTTTCAGCCCCTGTTCAAAAGGGGCATGTAATTACAATTCTTGATCTAATAATTCACAGCAGGGCCCATTGCTGCACCCACCAAGAGTAACTCTGAGGGCTTACAGTGTTGTGGCAACGCCACCACCACCACCACGAAAGGCCCAATTTTTCAGCCCCTGTTCAACAGGGGCATGCAATTACAATTCTTGATCTAATAATTTACAGCAGGGCCCATTGCTGCACCCACCAAGAGTAACTGTCAGGGCTTACAGTGTTGTGGCACCAGCACCACCATCAAAGGCCCAATTTTTACTACCACTGTTCAACAATTATATGTAATTACAATTCCTGATATAATAGTTGACAGCAGGGCGTTCCAGCACCAACCAAGAGTAACTGTGAGTGCTTACAGTGTTGTGCCAACACCAACAACTAAGGGGCCTATTTCTGCAGAGTATATACGGCAGGTCCCTACTTTCAAACATCCAACTTACAAACGACTCCTACTTGCAAACGCAAGAAGACAACAGGAAGTGAGAGGAAATCTACCCCTAGGAAGGAAAATTCTCTCCTGTAAGAATTAATATGGGAGAAAGGTGTCTCCTCTGTACTGATGCTTTATCACCAATCCTTGTTTCAAGAAAAACACCACATTTCAAAAACAGTTGTCATTGGGACGGAAAGTGAGGTGAAATGTTCTGAACAGGGGCACAGACAGCAAAACAAATGTTACAGGGGTGATAACCCTTACCTATGTTTTCCAAAAAGTTTAAAAATAGATTTTTGGGCTGGAGCTACACTTAAACAATGTACCTGTTCAAAATTACAAACAGATTCTACATAAGAACAAACCTACAGTCCCTGTCTTGTATGCACCGCCTGTATACGGCTGTTCAGAGTATATAGGGCCTTTTTTATTTTATGTGCGGGGTTCCCCTTAATATCCATACAAGACCCAAAGGGGCTGGTAATGGGCTGGGGTAGGGGGGGGGGTCATGGGGTAGCTATGCCATTTTTCTTAAAGATTTTCATCCATATTACCGGGACCAGACATTACATTAAAGCCGCAAGCAGTTTTAAATGGCTTTTTTTTCCTTTAGAAGTGTCATTTTGTGCAGGGACAGTTCTAAACACGGGAAACACGTGGCACTTCACAGGCATACTTTAGACACCCCCCAGGTACGATATTTAAAGGAATATTTGACTTTTTTTTTTCACTTTATGCATCATTAAAATGACTGCTCCCGAAAAACAACCGTTTTTAAAACTTCTTTTTGCATTGATACATGTCCCCTGGTGCAGAACCCGGGTTCCCAAACCCTTTTTAGGACAATAACATGCATAATAGTCGTTATAATTAGCACTTTAGAATTCGAACGTTCGCATCCATTGTATTTAATAGAGTTCTAATGTTCGTACGAACTTTCGGTCCGTTCGCGGGTTCTGGTGCGAACCGAACCCGGGGGTGTTCGGCTCATCACTACCCATAAACAAATTTAGTAAAGAAAAGTTTGAACTTTTGAAAATTGAGGGTACGGAAAGGTGTTTAGGAAATATAAGAATGTTTATAAACAACTGTCCTAAATAAAAAGTTAGCAAAGGTTCAGACTCCATTCACACAGGGGCAACACACTTCCAGCCCGATTTTATGAGGCAACTCAGACACGACTTGAGTATGAATCACAGCACGACTCCAGGCAACTTACAAGGCAACTTCAAGTTGCTTGCAGGTCAGGAGACATTCCAGTGGCCAATAAAACAAGAATTAGCTCTGTGGGAGGGAGGGGGAGGGAGGGGTTTGCCTGAGAAATGTATGTTATCTTCCTGAAAAGATGCTTATGTTAAGACACTGATCCGACTTCAGAGGCAACTCCCATTGAAATCAATGGGTACAGGTCCCCTAGAAGTCGGATTGAAGTAGTACAGGGACCTTTTTTGAAGTCGGAGCGACTGCAGTAGTGTGCATTAAGACGGCTCCATTAACTTACATTGATTTCCTCAGCAAGCGCGACTTGAGGCGACTAGGGGCGACCTGTGGCAATTTGAAGTCGGATCCAAAGTTGCCCCTGTGTGAATGGGCATTTATTGTGTTATTGTACAAACATAATTAGTGTCTGCTGTCCTGTATGTTTGGGACAGTGGCCATATCACAAACACTGGGAAGATGTGGAAAGAGATAGTGACAGCCGATAATGAACACTGACAGTTATCATGTGGTCAATGTTTATGGCACAAAGTAAGAGAAATTAGTAACAGGCTGTAGGAATACTACAGCTTAGCATATCCAATATGATGTGACGCTTATAATTAGTAAGCACTATGTCTGTGTAAGGCTTGTTGTAAGACTTGATGAAAGTTTTAAGCAGAACTGTATGGCTTTAAGCAAAGCAACCACTCTTGGATTATGCCCTGTACACATGATCGGATTTCCGATGGATTTTTCCATCGGAAATCCGATGAAGCTGACTTCCATCAGTCTTGCCTACACACCATCAGTCCAAAATCTGACTGTCCCAAACGCTGTGACGTAAAACACTCTGAAGAGCCGAGAAAAATGAAGTTCAATGCTTCTGAGCATGCGTCGACTTGATTCTGAGCATGCGTGGGTTTTTTCTCGGATGGAGTTCCCCACAGACGGAATTTGCTATCGTTTTTTTTTCCATCGGTAAAATTTAAAACATGTTCTATTTTTTTATACCAACGGTCATGTGTACGCGGCATTAGCCTTATCTGGGGCTCTTTCTGATGACACAATGCAGAAACATCACCAAGAATTTTTTTTATTGGTAGATGCTGAATTTACACTGTTTATATCTCTCAGGAACTCTATTCAAGTGATATCTGCCCTTCAGCCTACCTACCTGCTGTGGCCATTTATAAGGTGGGGACTCACCCTGTTGGATTTTATAGTTTATCTTATTTTAGGGTAATTTCAACAAGAGATGTAGGTAAGGGCTTCATGCTAAGATGTAGGTAAGATGTAGGTAAGGGCTTCATGGTGAGATGGCTTCAGCTCCTGTTCTCCACTTGTAAAGAACTCCCCAGATGCGTTTTGCCCTTTTTGAGGCTTAACCTCCCTGGCGGTATGATTATTTCTGATTTTAGGTGCTGAAAGTGGTACAATTATTTTGCATAGAAATTTGGCGTTTTATATTGTAGGCCTGTAATTCTTAGGAATAACTCACTTAAATCTGTCCAAACAAGAGTCTAGTAGACATCCCGGGTATGATAAAGTTTGAAACACAAAATCATGAATTATATGATAATAAATAACTATAAATAATTATAACAAATAATAATGTAATTATAATAAAAATTATTCAATAATGTAATCAAATCAAAAACACTGAAATTTGCTCAGTTGCAGAATTGTCGCTGTCATTACTTCCTGTATTTTATGACGAATTTCCCCACAAATTGCTATCGCTCAATTCTGCAAGTGATTCTAATTTATTATCGCTGTTTTCAAGCTGGTCTAAAACCACTTTTGACATAAACTGACACTTTTTGGTTGCTATGGACAATCTCCAGTTTCCAGGCAGAAAGAACTATTTTTATTATACAGTATAAAAAGTGCATGCAGGACACTGGACAAACCACTAGGGACAAAGGGGATGTGTATTTATTTGATACAGCACTGTAATATGTAAGATTACAGTGTACTGTATGTATTGTGTGTTTTTCCTTTTTTGAATTTGGTGCCGATCTCCGCCCCCATGCGTCGCAACGCTCGCAGGGAACGGAGCTTGGCACTGTGTGAATCAAGCGAGACACGGCTCGTAGACACAGCGGGGAGACATCGCAGGATCCAGGGGACAAGGCAAGTAACTTTCCCTGGATCCTGCGATGCAGCCCGAGTCTGGCTCGGGGGTTACCATTTTTGGTATGAAAAATTCACCCCGAGCCCGATTTAGGAATACCGCCAGGGAGGTTAATCATAGAGACCTCAATTAACCACTTAAGCCCCGGACCATTTGGTAGCTAAAGGACCAGAGGTGAATTCAGAATTTTGCACTGCGCTGTTTTAACTGTAAATTGTGCGGACATGCAATGTTGTACCCAAACGAAATTTGCGTCCTTTTCTTCCCACAAATAGAGCTTTCTTTTAATGGTATTTGATTGCCTCTGCGATTTTTATTTTTTGCGATATAAACGGAAAAAGACCGAAAATTTTGAAAAAAAATGATATTTTCTACTTTTTGTTATAAGAAAAATCGAATAAACTCAATTGTAGTCATACATTTAGGCCAAAATGTATTCAGCCACATGTTTTTAGTAAAAAAAATGTCAATAAGCGTATATTTATTGGTTTGCGCAAAAGTTATAGAGTTTACAAACTAGGGTACATTTTCTGAAATTTACACAGCTTTAAATTTATGACTGCCTATCTCATTTCTTGAGGTGCTAAAATGACAGGGCAGTACAAAACCCCCCCAAATGACCCCATTTTGGAAAGTAGACACCCCAAGGAAATTGCTGAGAGGCATGTTGAGCCCATTGAATTTTTTATTTTTTTGTCCCAAGTGATTGAATAATGACTAAAAAAAAAAAAAAAAATTACAAAAAGTTGTCACTAAATGATATATTGCTCACACATGCCATGGTTATATGTGGAATTTCACCCCAAAATACATTTTGCTGCTTCTCCTGAGTACGGGGATACCACATGTGTGGGACTTTTTGGGAGCCTAGCCGCGTACGGGACCCCGGAAACCAAGCACCGCCTTCAGGATTTCTAAGGGCGCAAATTTTTGATTTCACTCCTCACTACCTATCACAGTTTCGAAGGCCATAAAATGCCAAAATAGCACAAAACCCCCCCAAATGACCCCATTTTAGAAAGTAGACACCCCAAGGAAATTGCTGAGAGGCCTGTTGAGCCCATTGAATATATTTTTTTTTGTCCCAAGTGATTGAATAATACCTATCACAGTTTCGAAGGCCATAAAATGCCAAAATCGCACAAAACCCCCCCCAAATGACCCCATTTTGGAATATAGACACCCCAAGCTATTTGCTGAGAGGAATGGCGAGTATTTTACAGCTCTCATTTGTTTTTGAAAATGAAGAAAGAAAATATATATATATATTTTTATTTTTTTTCAATTTTCAAAACTTTGTGACAAAAAGCGAGATCTGCAAAATACTCACAATACCTCTCAGCAAATAGCTTGGGGTGTCTACTTTCCAAAATGGGGTCATTTGGGGGGGGTTTGTGCTATCTGGGCATTCCATGGCCTCCGAAACTGTGATAGGCAGTCAGAAGTGAAATCAAAAATTTACACCCTTAGAAAGCCTGAAGGCGGTGCTTGGTTTTTGGGGTCCCGTACGTGGCTAGGCTCCCAAAAAGTCTCACACATGTGGTATCCCCGTACTCAGGAGAAGCAACAGAATGTATTTTGGGGTGTAATTCCACATATGCCCATGGCATGTTTGAGCAATATATCATTTAGTGACAACTTTGTGCAAAAAATAAATAAAAAATTGTCGTTTTTCCGCAACTTGTGTCAACATATAAAATATTCCATGGACTCGACATGCCTCTCAGTATATAGCTTGGGGTGTCTACTTTCCAAAATGGGGTCATTTGGGGGGGTTTTGAACTGTTCTGGCATTTTATACACAACATTAGGAAGCTTACATCCACTCTTCTAACCACTTGAAGACAAAGCCCTTTTTGACACTTTTTGTTTACATGAAAACGTTTTTTTTTTGCAAGAAAATTATGTTGAACTCCCAAACATTACATATATTTTTAAAGCAAAGGCCCTACAGATTAAAATGGTGGGTGTTGCATTTTTTTTTTCTACACAGTATTTGCGCAGCGATTTTTCAAACGCATTTTTTGGGTTAAAAATTACACTTTTTTTAATTTTAATGCACTAAAACACACTATATTGCCCAAATGTTTGATGAAATAAAAAAGATGATCTTAGGCCGAGTACATAGATACCAAACACGACATGCTTTAAAATTTCGCACAAACGCGCATTGGCGACAAACTACATACATTTTTAAAAGCCTTTAAAAGCCTTTACAGGTTACCCCAGTAGATTTACAGAGGAGGTCTACTGCTAAAATGATTGCCCTCGATCTGACCTTCGCGGTGATACCTCACATGCATGGTGCAATTGCTGTTTACATATGACGCCAGACCGACGCTTGCGTTCGCCATTGGGCAAGAGCAGGGCAGGACAGGGGTGCTTTTTTTTCTTTCTTTTTTTTTATTATTAATTTTGCTTTTTTTTTTTTTTTTTTAAATTGTTCCTTCCAAGTATTTTTTTTTTTTTATCATTTTTATTGTTATCTCAGGGAATGTAAATATCCCCTATGATAGCAATAGGTAGTGACAGGTACTCTTTTTTTGAAAAAACTGGGGTCTTCTAGACCCTAGATTTTTCCTCTGCCCTCAAAGCATCTGACCACACCAAGATCGGTGTGATAAAATGCTTTCCCAATTTCCCAATGGCGCTTTTTATATCCGGGGGGGGCATTCCCTCCCACTGCTTGTAAAAGCAGTCCAGAGGCTAATTAGCCGCTAGGATTGCTTTTACATGAAAGCCGGCCGCACGCTGAAAAGAATGATACCAAGATGATACCTAAACCCGCAGGCATCATTCTGGTATAAACATTCAAAGTCCAGCAACATACCAGTACGTTGCTGGTCCTTGTTGGACATGTATTGTAATCTTTTTATTTCATGCAGCCAGTTGGCTGAACGAAAAAAAAGATTGATCGGTGGGTATGCCCACCATTAGAATACCGCCCTTCATCCACCCACTTCCAATGATGGGCATACACGCACCATTTATATATGCCGAAGCATGGGGGCATCCTCCCGCAAAAAGTTATGCCGCACACACATGGTCGGACTTTTCCACGGGCAAGCCTCCGTCGGAATTTCGACCGTATGTACGCGGCATTAGGAGCAAAATCGCTCCTCCGCCCCTGCTGCCCCAATGCCTCGGCATATTTGCTTTTTTTTTTTAACTGTGGTGGTGAACTCACCTCCTACAGCACTGGAGTCGCAGGGATCAGGCCTGTCTCTGCGAACGCTGCAGTTATGTGTGTTTTTGTTTTGTAAGTGACAGTGATCGATCGATACTGCACTTGGGTGGCCTGGGCTGGACGGAGGGGCAAAACGCAGGTGCCAGCAGGTATCTGGGCTGATCCCGCTAACACTGCGTTTTTGGGAACCCTAAACTGCTGGGGACGCTAGTATAGATCTGATCAGATCAGATATTGATCTGTTCAGATACTATGCCACTAAGGGGGGTGTATGCTTCACGCGTGGGTGTTAGCGTTACTGGCACTAACCTGACGCTGCCTGGGGTGTGACTCAGACCCTCTCTGACGCTAAAACCTAATTGATATCACCCGCCGGGCAATCAGGGGGTTAAACCTTTATTGGGTTATATACACGGCGGGTGCCCTGACACTATAAAAAGCAAACTAACTAACCAGCGTCACCCGTAACACTTATATGGTGATCACTGGTGAAAGGGTTAACTAGGGGCAATCAGGGGGTTAAAACCTTTATTAGATAATATATGGGGGTACCTGACGCTATAAAAACCTGCGGCGAACCTAAAAAAAATTACCAGCTACCGATCTGCATCACCGACACTAAGACAGCGTTTAGAAAAACGATCGCTTAGCGACAGTGGTGATGGGGGTGAAAGGGTTACCTGGGGGGCGATCAAGGGGGTTAAACCTTTATTAGATAATATATTGGGGGACCTGACGCTATAAAAACATGCGGCGAACCTAAAAAAAATTACTGGCTACGATCTGCATCACCCACACTAAGACAGCGTTTAGAAAAACAATTGCTTAGCGACAGTGGTGATAGGGGTGAAAGGGTTACCTGGGGGGCGATCAAGGGGGTTAAACCTTTATTAGATAATATATTGGGGTACCTGACGCTATAAAAACCTGCGGCGAACCTAAAAAAAATTACCGGCTACCGATCTGCATCACAGACACTAAGACAGCGTTTAGAAAAACGATCGCTTAGTGACAGTGGTGATAGGGGGTGAAAGGGTTACCTGGGGGGCGATCAAGGGGGTTAAACCTTTATTAGATAATATATTGGGGTACCTGACGCTATAAAAACATGCGGCGAACCTAAAAAAAATTACTGGCTACGATCTGCATCACCGACACTAAGACAGCGTTTAGAAAAACAATTGCTTAGCGACAGTGGTGATAGGGGTGAAAGGGTTACCTGGGGGGCGATCAAGGGGGTTAAACCTTTATTAGATAATATATTGGGGTACCTGACGCTATAAAAACCTGCGGCAAACCTAAAAAAAATTACCGGCTACCGATCTGCATCACAGACACTAAGACAGCGTTTAGAAAAACGATCGCTTAGTGACAGTGGTGATAGGGGGTGAAAGGGTTACCTGGGGGGCGATCAAGGGGGTTAAACCTTTATTAGATAATATATTGGGATACCTGACGCTATAAAAACCTGCGGCGAACCTAAAAAAATTACTGGCTGCCGATCGGCATCACTGACGCTAAGACAGCGATTAGAAAAATGATCACTAAGCGACAGTGGTGATAGGCGGTGAAAGGGTTATCTGGGGGGTGATCAGGGGGTTAAACCTTTATTAGGGGGGGTTAGGGGGCTACACTGGACCTAAGACTAAACTTTGGTGACACTTTTACAGTCACAAATGTCACTGATTGCAGTGATCACTAAATAAATGGTCACTGCAATCAGTGACACTGTGACTGGGGGCTGGGGGGGTGATCTAGGGGGTGATCTGGGGTGTCTGGGGGGGCCTGGGGGGGGCGATTTATGTCCCTATGTGTCCTGGTGTCAGTGTAGTGTTGTGTGCACTGACCTGATGTCTTTTCTTGTACGGCGCTCGGTATATGTGAGCGCCGCACCAGAGATGACATCACTTCCTCCTGCTCCCTCTGTCTGACACAGACAGAGGGGGCATTTCCATTCGCCCGGAGCGATCGCGAGGGGGTGGCCAGAAACGAATGGCTGCCCCCTCATCCCGGAACGCTCCCGGACACTTAGCCACCGCTCACTGTACAGAAGGGGGGTCCGATTGGACCCCCCAACTATACAAAGGCAATCACGTACACTCTACGTGATTGTGCCTGTCGGTGCCATTCTGCCGACGTATATATACAGTGAGCGGTCGTTAAGTGGTTAAAGAGGAAGAAAACCCTTATTTATGGGTTTTCACGGCACACGGCAGCGCATGCGCCGATTACATCATCGGCGCACTACAAGGGAAATATCTCCTAAACGGCGCATGTTTAGGAGATATTTCCACTACCTATAGGTAAGCCTTATTTTAGGCTTACATATAGTTAAAAGTCAGGAAAATGGGTTTACAATCAACTTAAGGCCTCGTACACATGACCGGTTTTCTCTGTTCGTGTGCATGGTTTACTGTAGAGAAAACTGCCGGGAATCTCAACGAGAAAAATAGAGAACCTGCTCTGTATTTTCTCGTCAGGATTCTCGGTTTTCTCATGCTCAGAATCAAGTTCCTTCTGGTAAAACTAGCGCTCGTAATGGAGATAGCACATTCGTCACGCTGTAACGAACTGAAAGCACAAAGACTGAAAAGTGCGAATCGTCTCTCCCCAAACTTTTACTAACACGCGGTAACACGAGATCAGCAAAAGCAGCCCAAGGGGTGGCGACATTGGAATCGAACTTCCCCTTTATACTGCTGTCGTACGTGTTGTACGTCACCGCGCTTTACAACGACGAGATTTTTAATTGACAGTGTGTATGCAAGGAAAGCTTGACAAAAATCCCGTCAAGCTTGACAAGAATCTTGTCGTAAAAAAAAAAACAGTTTTTCTCGATGCGATTCTTGTCAAGCTTGACTGGATTCTTATAAAGTAAAAACACACAATACATACAGTACACTGTAATCTTACATATTACAGTACTGTATCAAATAAATACACATCCCCTTTGTCCCTAGTGGTTTGTCCAGTGTCCTGCATGCACTTTTATATAATAAAAACTGTTCTTTCTGCCTGGAAACTGGAGATTGTCCATAGCAACCAAAAAGTGTCAGTTTATGTCAAAAGTGGTTTTAGACCAGCTAGAAAACAGTGATAATAAATTAGAATCACTTGCAGAATTGAGCGATAGCGATTTGTGGGGAAATTCGTCATAAAATACTGAAAGTAATGACAGCGACAATTCTGCAACTGAGCTAATTTCTGTGTTTTTGATTTGATTACATTATTGAATAATTTTTATTATAATTACATTATTATTTGTTATAATTATTTATAGTTATTTATTATATTATAATTTATGATTTTGTGTTTCAAACTTTATCATACCCGGGATGTCTACTAGACTCTTGTTTGGACAGATTTAAGTGTGTTATTCGACCGTATGTACAGGGCTTTAGTCTCCAATAGGGTGAAACACATGTGGGGAGTTCTCTACGGGATAAGAACAGGAGCTGAAGCCATCTTTTACCCTTACCTACCTTTAACTTGCAGGTAAATTTATTAACTATGGCAGGGAGGTAGAGAAGGAAGGAGTTAAAGCGGTTGTAAAAAAAAAACACTTATGAAATACTTACCTTAGAACAAAGCAGCTCTCTGTGGACCACTGTCACTGCTGAGAGGGCTGACATCTTCCCCAGGTCTTTCTTCCGTAGCGATTGTGATTGGCTGGAGCCATGGTGATGTCACTCTGGCGCATGTGTGCAGAAGCCCTCGGTACCGGAACATAGCTCTAAAGTTCTGGCAAGGTACGCCAGACCTTCAGAGCGCATGTACCTGTGATGTCACAGGCGGGGTGTATATCTCCTAAACTGTGCACGTTTAGGATATATTCATTTTACCTACAGGTAAGTCTTATTATAGGCTTACCTGTAGGTAAAAATCACAAATGAGGCTTTACTACCACTTTAATGCTGTTCTTCCAGTTTATCCATGTTTTCAATGCATTTGGCTTTACTTTAAATAAGTAAGAAATTTCTAAAAACCCTTAACTCCGGTTTATTTACCATGGTCAAATAAAGAGTGATTTTATGGAAAGAATAGAGTTGCTGGTTTATTTTCTTTTTATTTGGATATACCCATTAATTGGGTATATGTGGACTCTGTGGACTCTGCTATCCAAGTCTGCTCTATCTACTGATATAATACACCTCAAATTCTTCCTTTCAAGGAAGCCAATGTAAAGGAATTTATTCAGCAATAGCAATATCAAGAACCTTGATATTGATGGCATTGTCCTGATTCCCCAGTTCAGTTTAAACTTACCCATCATAATACAGTCCTTGAATAGTCTTGGCTTCATCCACATGCTTTCACTATTCAGCTATACACTAGAAATCTGCCAGTAACTATTTAGACAGTTACACCAACATCTTTCTGTTGCTGTCTGAGACTTTTATCCCAATTCCAAATCTGTCCAGATATAGCATGTGCATAGTAAAGGGACCCATCCATCTTCTACAGAGAAAGAGGAAGAATCACTTAATAATCATAAAGGTTTTTAAACATGCTAGAAATGTCTCTGTGTCTTGCTGAACATGCTGAACAATGCACACATATTTGTGTTATGACACATGTAATTATCAATTTGTATTTGCCTAAGCCAACACTTAGGGATGAGCTTCGTGTTCGAGTCGAACATACGTTCGACTCGAACATCGGCTGTTCGATCGTTCGACGAAGATCGAACGATTTGGGCCGTTCGCGCCAAATTCGAGTGACGCGAACGGCCCACAATGCACTACGCCATCGCAGTGTCATCCAGGCGCTGTGATTGGCCAAGCCTGCACTGTGACCCCGCATGCTTGGCCAATCACAGCGCCGGCAGCGAGGAGAGCAATGATTGGCCACAGGCAGGATGCCTGTGGCCAATTATTGCTGAGGGTGTTTAGTACACGCCCCACACTATAAAAGGCCGCCAGCACGGCGGCCTAGTGTAGTGTGTTCCGGAGCAGGGAAAGAGAAACATAGGCAGGGACAGTGACATTTATTTTTTTCTTGCTTAACCTGGATTCCTTTAGTTTAGGGAAAGAGAAGGATAGGTAGGGAGAGTGTCAGTGTGTTTTACTGTGCGAATCCTTGTTTCTAGGGACAGGGAAGGACAGTGAGGGAATTCTCCTTGTGCTATAGTGTGCTTTAAAAAAACATTTTTTCTAGGGACAGAAAACTATAGGTAGGGAGAGTGTCAGTGTGTTTTACTGTGCGAATCCTTGTTTCTAGGGACAGGGAAGGACAGTGAGGGAATTCTCCTTGTGCTATAGTGTGCTTTAAAAAAACATTTTTTCTAGGGACAGAAAACTATAGGTAGGGAGAGTGTCAGTTTCTTTCACTGTGATAATCCTTGTTTCTAGGGACAAAGAAGGAAAGTGAGTGAAATTCTCCTTGTGCTATAGTGTGCTTTAAAAAAACATTTTTTCTAGGGACAGAAAACTATAGGTAGGGAGAGTGTCAGTGTCTTTTACTGTGCGAATCCTTGTTTCTAGGGACAGGGAAGGACAGTGAGGGAATTCTCCTTGTGCTATAGTGTGCTTTAAAAAAACATTTTTTCTAGGGACAGAAAACTATAGGTAGGAAGAGTGTCAGTGTGTTTTACTGTGCGAATCCTTGTTTCTAGGGACAGGGAAGGACAGTGAGGGAATTCTCCTTGTGCTATAGTGTGCTTTAAAAAAACATTTTTTTCTAGGGACAGAAAACTATAGGAAGGAAGAGTGTCAGTTTCTTTCACTGTGATAATCCTTGTTTCTAGGGACAAAGAAGGAAAGTGAGTGAAATTCTCCTTGTGCTATAGTGTGCTTTAAAAAAACATTTTTTCTAGGGACAGAAAACTATAGGTAGGGAGAGTGTCAGTGTGTTTTACTGTGCGAATCCTTGTTTCTAGGGACAGGGAAGGACAGTGAGGGAATTCTCCTTGTGCTATAGTGTGCTTTAAAAAAACATTTTTTTCTAGGGACAGAAAACTATAGGAAGGAAGAGTGTCAGTTTCTTTCACTGTGATAAACCTTGTTTCTAGGGACAAAGAAGGAAAGTGAGTGAAATTCTCCTTGTGCTATAGTGTGCTTTAAAAAAACATTTTTTCTAGGGACAGAAAACTATAGGTAGGGAGAGTGTCAGTGTCTTTTACTGTGCGAATCCTTGTTTCTAGGGACAGGGAAGGACAGTGAGGGAATTCTCCTTGTGCTATAGTGTGCTTTAAAAAAACACTTTTTCTAGGGACAGAAAACTATAGGTAGGAAGAGTGTCAGTGTGTTTTACTGTGCGAATCCTTGTTTCTAGGGACAGGGAAGGACAGTGAGGGAATTCTCCTTGTGCTATAGTGTGCTTTAAAAAAACATTTTTTTCTAGGGACAGAAAACTATAGGAAGGAAGAGTGTCAGTTTCTTTCACTGTGATAAACCTTGTTTCTAGGGACAAAGAAGGAAAGTGAGTGAAATTCTCCTTGTGCTATAGTGTGCTTTAAAAAAACATTTTTTCTAGGGACAGAAAACTATAGGTAGGGAGAGTGTCAGTGTGTTTTACTGTGCGAATCCTTGTTTCTAGGGACAGGGAAGGACAGTGAGGGAATTCTCCTTGTGCTATAGTGTGCTTTAAAAAAAAAAAAATTCTAGGGACAGAAAACTATAGGTAGGGAGAGTGTCAGTGTCTTTTACTGTGCGAATCCTTGTTTCTAGGGACAGGGAAGGACAGTGAGGGAATTCTCCTTGTGCTATAGTGTGCTTTAAAAAAACATTTTTTCTAGGGACAGAAAACTATAGGTAGGGAGAGTGTCAGTGTGTTTTACTGTGCGAATCCTTGTTTCTAGGGACAGGGAAGGACAGTGAGGGAATTCTCCTTGTGCTATAGTGTGCTTTAAAAAAACATTTTTTTCTAGGGACAGAAAACTATAGGAAGGAAGAGTGTCAGTTTCTTTCACTGTGATAAACCTTGTTTCTAGGGACAAAGAAGGAAAGTGAGTAAAATTCTCCTTGTGCTATAGTGTGCTTTAAAAAAACATTTTTTCTAGGGACAGAAAACTATAGGTAGGGAGAGTGTCAGTGTGTTTTACTGTGCAAATCCTTGTTTCTAGGGACAGGGAAGGACAGTGAGGGAATTCTCCTTGTGCTATAGTGTGCTTTAAAAAAACATTTTTTCTAGGGACAGAAAACTATAGGTAGGGAGAGTGTCAGTGTCTTTTACTGTCCGAATCCTTGTTTCTAGGGACAGGGAAGGACAGTGAGGGAATTCTCCTTGTGCTATAGTGTGCTTTAAAAAAACATTTTTTCTAGGGACAGAAAACTATAGGTAGGGAGAGTGTCAGTGTGTTTTACTGTGCGAATCCTTGTTTCTAGGGACAGGGAAGGACAGTGAGGGAATTCTCCTTGTGCTATAGTGTGCTTTAAAAAAACATTTTTTCTAGGGACAGAAAACTATAGGTAGGGAGAGTGTCAGTGTGTTTTACTGTGCGAATCCTTGTTTCTAGGGACAGGGAAGGACAGTGAGGGAATTCTCCTTGTGCTATAGTGTGCTTTAAAAAAACATTTTTTCTAGGGACAGAAAACTATAGGTAGGGAGAGTGTCAGTTTCTTTCACTGTGATAATCCTTGTTTCTAGGGACAAAGAAGGAAAGTGAGTGAAATTCTCCTTGTGCTATAGTGTGCTTTAAAAAAACATTTTTTCTAGGGACAGAAAACTATAGGTAGGGAGAGTGTCAGTGTCTTTTACTGTGCGAATCCTTGTTTCTAGGGACAGGGAAGGACAGTGAGGGAATTCTCCTTGTGCTATAGTGTGCTTTAAAAAAACATTTTTTCTAGGGACAGAAAACTATAGGTAGGAAGAGTGTCAGTGTGTTTTACTGTGCGAATCCTTGTTTCTAGGGACAGGGAAGGACAGTGAGGGAATTCTCCTTGTGCTATAGTGTGCTTTAAAAAAACATTTTTTTCTAGGGACAGAAAACTATAGGAAGGAAGAGTGTCAGTTTCTTTCACTGTGATAATCCTTGTTTCTAGGGACAAAGAAGGAAAGTGAGTGAAATTCTCCTTGTGCTATAGTGTGCTTTAAAAAAACATTTTTTCTAGGGACAGAAAACTATAGGTAGGGAGAGTGTCAGTGTGTTTTACTGTGCGAATCCTTGTTTCTAGGGACAGGGAAGGACAGTGAGGGAATTCTCCTTGTGCTATAGTGTGCTTTAAAAAAACATTTTTTTCTAGGGACAGAAAACTATAGGAAGGAAGAGTGTCAGTTTCTTTCACTGTGATAAACCTTGTTTCTAGGGACAAAGAAGGAAAGTGAGTGAAATTCTCCTTGTGCTATAGTGTGCTTTAAAAAAACATTTTTTCTAGGGACAGAAAACTATAGGTAGGGAGAGTGTCAGTGTCTTTTACTGTGCGAATCCTTGTTTCTAGGGACAGGGAAGGACAGTGAGGGAATTCTCCTTGTGCTATAGTGTGCTTTAAAAAAACATTTTTTCTAGGGACAGAAAACTATAGGTAGGAAGAGTGTCAGTGTGTTTTACTGTGCGAATCCTTGTTTCTAGGGACAGGGAAGGACAGTGAGGGAATTCTCCTTGTGCTATAGTGTGCTTTAAAAAAACATTTTTTTCTAGGGACAGAAAACTATAGGAAGGAAGAGTGTCAGTTTCTTTCACTGTGATAAACCTTGTTTCTAGGGACAAAGAAGGAAAGTGAGTGAAATTCTCCTTGTGCTATAGTGTGCTTTAAAAAAACATTTTTTCTAGGGACAGAAAACTATAGGTAGGGAGAGTGTCAGTGTGTTTTACTGTGCGAATCCTTGTTTCTAGGGACAGGGAAGGACAGTGAGGGAATTCTCCTTGTGCTATAGTGTGCTTTAAAAAAAAAAATTTCTAGGGACAGAAAACTATAGGTAGGGAGAGTGTCAGTGTCTTTTACTGTGCGAATCCTTGTTTCTAGGGACAGGGAAGGACAGTGAGGGAATTCTCCTTGTGCTATAGTGTGCTTTAAAAAAACATTTTTTCTAGGGACAGAAAACTATAGGTAGGGAGAGTGTCAGTGTGTTTTACTGTGCGAATCCTTGTTTCTAGGGACAGGGAAGGACAGTGAGGGAATTCTCCTTGTGCTATAGTGTGCTTTAAAAAAACATTTTTTTCTAGGGACAGAAAACTATAGGAAGGAAGAGTGTCAGTTTCTTTCACTGTGATAAACCTTGTTTCTAGGGACAAAGAAGGAAAGTGAGTAAAATTCTCCTTGTGCTATAGTGTGCTTTAAAAAAACATTTTTTCTAGGGACAGAAAACTATAGGTAGGGAGAGTGTCAGTGTGTTTTACTGTGCAAATCCTTGTTTCTAGGGACAGGGAAGGACAGTGAGGGAATTCTCCTTGTGCTATAGTGTGCTTTAAAAAAACATTTTTTCTAGGGACAGAAAACTATAGGTAGGGAGAGTGTCAGTGTCTTTTACTGTCCGAATCCTTGTTTCTAGGGACAGGGAAGGACAGTGAGGGAATTCTCCTTGTGCTATAGTGTGCTTTAAAAAAACATTTTTTCTAGGGACAGAAAACTATAGGTAGGGAGAGTGTCAGTGTGTTTTACTGTGCGAATCCTTGTTTCTAGGGACAGGGAAGGACAGTGAGGGAATTCTCCTTGTGCTATAGTGTGCTTTAAAAAAACATTTTTTCTAGGGACAGAAAACTATAGGTAGGGAGAGTGTCAGTGTCTTTTACTGTGCGAATCCTTGTTTCTAGGGACAGGGAAGGACAGTGAGGGAATTCTCCTTGTGCTATAGTGTGCTTTAAAAAAACATTTTTTTTCTAGGGACAGAAAACTATAGGAAGGAAGAGTGTCAGTTTCTTTCACTGTGATAAACCTTGTTTCTAGGGACAAAGAAGGAAAGTGAGTGAAATTCTCCTTGTGCTATAGTGTGCTTTAAAAAAACATTTTTTCTAGGGACAGAAAACTATAGGTAGGGAGAGTGTCAGTGTGTTTTACTGTGCGAATCCTTGTTTCTAGGGACAGGGAAGGACAGTGAGGTAATTCTCCTTGTGCTATAGTGTGCTAAAGCATTCCTCATCAACCATCTTTGAAATCCTTGTTTTTTTGCACAGTCAGGGAAATTGTCGTTGTGCTATTCTGTGCAAAGCAATCATCCTCAACCATATTTAGAAATCCTTAAGTAAAGGGACAGAGAAGGACACCTGAAGGTAGCCCTTATTGCTTTTTTCCCATCTCCCTGCAGGCCATCTATTAGAATGTCTGGAAGGCAAACAAGGAGAGGCAGACAGTCAGGAGGCAATAAAAGAGGGCAAGCAGGCTCTGTGTCTGGGGGCAACAGTGCTGGTCGTGGACGCGGTGCATTGTCATCAGCCCTTGGCCATGGGACACGCTTGTCCTTCTTTTCGGCAGCTGGACATGTTGAGCCACATCATGCCGAAGACTTGGTAGAGTGGATGACCAAGCCCTCCTCCTCCTCCTCATCCTCTCTCACCCAGGCTCAGGGTACTGGAAAAGCAGCTGCCAAAGCGTCCTCTTCCCTGGTATCAATGTCAGACTCATCATCAGTCACTCCTTCCCTAGACCCACCATGTCCTCCTCCTGAGGAGTCCCCCGAACTGTTTGAGCACAGTGTTGGGTACATGCTCCAGGAGGATGCCCAGCGTTTCGAAGGGTCTGATGATGAAACCCAGCTAGAGGAAGGCAGTAGCGTGAGAGCAGACAGAGGGGATGCTCAAGAAGGACACCAATCTGGCAGTCATGTTCCAGCAGCTGCAGCATACTGCCAGATTGGCTCCAGTGATGAGGAGGGAGGGGATGATGAGGTCACTGACTCCACGTGGGTGCCTAATAGGAGAGAGGAGGAGGAGGAGGATGAGGAGGAGGCACATCTCCAACGAGGCAGGATGCCCTTTGGTGGCCAGCGTAAGGGCAGTACACCGACGGAATCACACCGCAGAGCTCCGCCTGTGCAGGGCGCTGCCTCTGCCCGTCATTCAAAAAGTTCTTTGGTGTGGGCCTTTTTTGAGGCTAGTGCATCAGATCGCACAGCTGCTGTTTGCAACATATGTCTCAAGCGTATATCGCGTGGCCAAAACATCAGCCGCTTGGGCACCACATGCCTGACCAGACATATGTTGACCTGCCATGCAGCTCGTTGGCAAGCCTACCTCAAAGACCCACACCAAAGAACAAAGCGGACCTCTCCTTGCACCGCATCAGCTGGGATCTCCAACCCCACTATAACTTCAGTCCTCTCTGAAACATGCACTGAGAGGAATGAAGGTGTAGAATTAGGTGTGTCACAGCCAAGTACTTGCGGCCACTCTGCTAGCAGTACACCGACGTCCGATTCTAGCAGGCAAATTTCCCTGCCCCAGCTGCTGGACCGTCGAAAGAAGTTCACTCTCAGCCATCCACATGCCCAGCGGTTGAATGCTAGCTTGGCTAAATTGCTAGCGCTTCAACTGCTGCCTTTTCAGTTGGTAGACTCGGCCCCCTTCCGTGAGTTTGTGCAATGTGCGGTTCCTCAGTGGCAGGTTCCCAAACGCCACTTTTTCTCACGGAAGGCTATTCCGGCTCTCTACCGGCATGTGGAAGGCAATGTCTTGGCCTCGCTGGACAGGGCGGTCAGCGGTAAGGTGCATATTACCGCTGACTC
Organism: Rana muscosa; assembly: GCA_029206835.1. NCBI lineage: Eukaryota > Metazoa > Chordata > Amphibia > Anura > Ranidae > Rana > Rana muscosa. The sequence goes on along the minus strand of CM055117.1, from coordinate 229,517,176 downwards.
ATGGTCCAGCAGGCATGGACAGGGACGTTACCTTTCTTTCACGGCCCATTGGGTCACTCTTTTGGCAGCTGGGAAGGATGCAGGACAAGGTGCAGTAGTGTTGGAGGTTGTTCCACCGCCACGCCTCCAAAATGCTACTACTGGTTGTGACAAACCTCTCTCCTCCACCCCCTCCTCTTCTTCTTCCTCCATGGCCTCTTCCTGTGGTTTGTCCTCGGAACCAGCGGTGCTCCGTAGGCGTTCAAGGGGCTACGCAAGTACGCAGGCAAAAAGATGCCATGCCGTGCTTGCGCTGGTGTGTTTGGGGGACAGAAGCCACACTGGGGCAGAGGTCCTGTCTGCTCTGCAGGGCCAGGCCGAGAGGTGGTTGACGCCACGCCAGCTTAAGCCAGGAATGGTGGTTTGCGACAATGGCACCAACCTCCTCTCCGCCCTCCGACAGGGACAACTGACCCATGTGCCCTGTGTGGCTCACGTCCTTAACCTGGTGGTGCAGCGGTTCTTGGGCAGGTACCCGGGCTTACAGGATGTCCTGAGGCAGGCCAGGAAAGTCTGTGTGCATTTCCGCAGATCTTATAATGCCAGTGCTCGCCTGGCTGAGCTGCAAAAGGAGTTGAACCTGCCCAAGAACCGCCTTATATGTGACATGCCCACCAGGTGGAACTCAACGTTGGCCATGCTGCAGCGGCTGCACACGCAGCAGAGGGCCATCAATGAGTACCTGTGCGACTACGGCACCAGGACAGGGTCAGGGGAGCTTGGTTTTTTTTCTCCACGCCAGTGGGGCATAATCAGGGATGCATGCACTGTCCTGGCACCATTTGAGGAGGCCACGAGGATGGTGAGCAGTGACAGTGCATGCATCAGTGACACTGTACCTCTTGTCCACCTGTTGGAGCACACGCTGCGTGGAATAATGGACAGGGCACTTGAGGCAGAACAGAGGCAGGAAGAGGAGGACTTCCTTGCCTCTCAAGGCCCCCTTTACCCAGACAGTGTTCCTTCTGTCCCACCCATCGCACAGGAAGAGGACGAGGAGGAGGAGGAGGAGGAGAAGGAGGATTGTGTCAGCATGGAGGTGGAGGCTGGCACTCAGCATCATCAGCAGCAGTCTTTTTGGGATGATTTACAGTCCCAAGAAACCAGTGGACTTGTACGTGGCTGGGAGGAGGTGGCTGTGGATCATGTCGTCCTTAGTGACCCAGAGGACTCCGGAGCGAATGCCTCAGCAAACCTACGCTGCATGGCCTCCCTGATCCTGCAAAGTCTGCGGAAGGATCCTCGTATTCTTCGGATCAAGGAGAGGGACCATTACTGGCTGGCCACTCTCCTTGATCCACGGTACAAGGGTAAGGTTGCGGACCTTATGTTACCGTCGCAGAGGGAGCAGAGGATGAGACAACTCCGGGAGGCCTTGCAGAAAGGTCTGTGCAACGCGTTCCCAGAGACTGGGAGGTTACAAACTCCTGGTCCTGGACAACGAGTTGCTGAGGCTTCGGCCAGTCAAAGAAGGAGCGGTGGGGAAGGTGGCCGTCTGACCGATGCGTTCAGACAATTCTTTAGTCCGCAGCCCCAAAGTATGATCGGTTCCAGCAACCATCGCCAGCGTCTGATAAACATGGTGCAGGAATATCTAGGGGCAAGGTCAGACTTGGACACCTTCCCCACCGAAAATCCTCTGGCTTACTGGGTCTTGAGGATGGATCACTGGCCAGAGCTTGCACAGTATGCAATTGAGCTACTGGCCTGTCCTGCATCCAGCGTTCTTTCGGAACGCACATTCAGTGCTGCTGGAGGATTTGTCACGGATCACAGGGTGCGCCTGTCCACCGACTCGGTTGATCGACTGACTTTCATCAAGATGAACCAGTCTTGGATCACCACCAGCTACCACACACCTGATGCTGATATAACAGACTAATTGATTTTAACATGTCACATCCCTTCAAGACTGATGCTGATGCTGAGTGCCTGTGCTGTTATGTTGACTGGCTATCCTCCTCCTCCGAGTCCTCAATGATACGATTGATGATGATAGCTTGGAAGATCATTTTTGTTTATGGGTGCCGCCACCAGTGGCTAAGGCCCAATTTTTCAGCCCCTGTTTTACAGGGGCGTGTAATTACAATTTTTTTAGCAATAATTTGCCATAGGGCTCATTGCTGTGCTCCAAGTACAGTATCTGTGAGGGGTTGGAGTGTTGTGGCACCAGTGCCTAAGGCCCAATTTTTCAGCCCCTGTTTAACAGGGGCGTGTCATTACAATTTTTGAAGCAATACTTTGCAACAGGGCTCATTGCTGTGCTCCAAGTACAGTATCTGTGAGGGGTTGTAGTGTTGTGCCACCAGTGCCTAAGGCCCAATTTTTCAGCCCCTGTTCAACAGGGGCATGCAATTACAATTCTTGATCTAATAATTCACAGCAGGGCCCATTGCTGCACCCACCAAGAGTAACTCTGAGGGCTTACAGTGTTGTGGCAACGCCACCACCACCACCACCACGAAAGGCCCAATTTTTCAGCCCCTGTTCAAAAGGGGCATGTAATTACAATTCTTGATCTAATAATTCACAGCAGGGCCCATTGCTGCACCCACCAAGAGTAACTCTGAGGGCTTACGGTGTTGTGGCAACACCACCACCACCACCACCACCACCACGAAAGGCCCAATTTTTCAGCCCCTGTTCAACAGGGGCATGCAATTACAATTCTTGATCTAATAATTCACAGCAGGGCCCATTGCTGCACCCACCAAGAGTAACTCTGAGGGCTTACAGTGTTGTGGCAACGCCACCACCACCACCACCACGAAAGGCCCAATTTTTCAGCCCCTGTTCAAAAGGGGCATGTAATTACAATTCTTGATCTAATAATTCACAGCAGGGCCCATTGCTGCACCCACCAAGAGTAACTGTCAGGGCTTACAGTGTTGTGGCACCAGCACCACCATCAAAGGCCCAATTTTTACTACCACTGTTCAACAATTATATGTAATTAAAATTCCTGATATAATAGTTGACAGCAGGGCGTTCCAGCACCAACCAAGAGTAACTGTGAGTGCTTACAGTGTTGTGCCAACACCAACAACTAAGGGGCCTATTTCTGCAGAGTATATACGGCAGGTCCCTACTTTCAAACATCCAACTTACAAACGACTCCTACTTGCAAACGCAAGAAGACAACAGGAAGTGAGAGGAAATCTACCACTAGGAAGGAAAATTCTCTCCTGTAAGAATAAATATGGGAGAAAGGTGTCTCCTCTGTACTGATGCTTTATCAGCAATCCTTGTTTCAAGAAAAACACCACATTTCAAAAACAGTTGTCATTGGGACGGAAAGTGAGGTGAAATGTTCTGAACAGGGGCACAGACAGCAAAACAAATGTTACAGGGGTGATAACCCTTACCTATGTTTTCCAAAAAGTTTAAAAATAGATTTTTGGGCTGGAGCTACACTTCAACAATGTACCTGTTCAAAATTACAAACAGATTCTACATAAGAACAAACCTACAGTCCCTGTCTTGTATGCACCGCCTGTATACGGCTGTTCAGAGTATATAGGGCCTTTTTTATTTTATGTGCGGGGTTCCCCTTAATATCCATACAAGACCCAAAGGGGCTGGTAATGGGCTGGGGTAGGGGGGGGTCATGGGGTAGCTATGCCATTTTTCTTAAAGATTTTCATCCATATTACCGGGACCAGACATTACATTAAAGCCGCAAGCAGTTTTAAATGGCTTTTTTTCCTTTAGAAATGTAATTTTGTGCAGGGACAGTTCTAAACACGGGAAACACGTGGCACTTCACAGGCATACTTTAGACACCCCCCAGGTACGATATTTAAAGGAATATTTGACTTTTTTTTTCACTTTATGCATCATTAAAATGACTGCTCCCGAAAAACGACCGTTTTTAAAACTTCTTTTTGCATTGATACATGTCCCCTGGTGCACAACCCGGGTTCCCAAACCCTTTTTAGGACAATAACATGCATAATAGTCGTTATAATTAGCACTTTAGAATTCGAACGTTCGCATCCATTGTATTTAATAGGGTTCTAATGTTCGTACGAACTTTCGGTCCGTTCGCGGGTTCTGGTGCGAACCGAACCCGGGGGTGTTCGGCTCATCACTACCAACACTGTATAAATATCTGTGTATGAAATATTTCAATAACAATTTTAAATACAATCTACACAATAAAAGTTATGTTTAGCTATGTCCTGTATTGTTAACGTTTATGTTAAAAATTGATCATTTTAATAAATATGATAGCAATAAAGACCCAGGGGAAAAGCCATTGGTGACATTACAGTAACAAAAATCCACAATGAGTTAAGATTTAATAGTAATGTAGTACAAAGCATCAAGATATAATTATTCTGAAATACAGATTTCAAAACATTGAAGTTAAATACTTAGTAGTAGGTTTTAATCTTCTTAATAAAGTCTTAACAATTTAGGAAAAAGAGTCATTCCATATTTAAAACTACTAAAGAACATTTTTTGTAAAGATCTTTTGGTCCACACAGTCGATCCATTTTCTCTATTATGAATGCTGAATGAAATGTGACGTTGTGGTCCTATCATATTAGGATATTAACTCCACACTCCTTAGGGTTGATTTAGTAATGGCAAATAGGCTGTTCACTTTGCAGGGACATTTTTACTTTACAACAGGTTTTTTCCTTAGCTTAGTGAATGGATTGAAATTCTGCATCCAACATCCAACATTCCAACATCCAATCACGTGCAAGAAAAATTACATTACAACAGATGTTTTCCTTAGCTTAGTGAATGGATTGAAATTCTACATTCCAACATCCAATCACATGCAAGAAAAATTACATTTTTTTTGTTTTTGACAAACATTGTGCTTTTTTAAAGCTTCACTTTAAGCATGTAAAAAATCACTGCTCCTGGCTCGAATTTATCTTTTTCATTAAATGTTTTCACATTGGTGCATGTTCCCAAGGGAAGTGCCTATCCATCCCCACCTCCCATGTTTTTTTTTTATTTTTTATTTTTTAATTCTCTATTTATTTATTTTTGAAACAGGGTATACAGGTTCAACATTGCTATTTTAAAAAAAAAAAAAATAAAACAAAACTTAATCTATTTTTTTAAGCTAACTTAAGCTATTTTTTTAATGCTTGCTTATTAGCCCAGAAAATGGGCTAATAATTTGGCAGATTCTGTTCTTATTGATTTTTATATATATATATATATATATATATATATATATATATATATATATATATATATATCTGTTTATTTATCAACATTCTTTTTTTTTTTTTTTTATCAATAATGTTTATTGAAGATTTTCAAGTTTAACAAAGTACAAAGGATAAATTGATATACACAACATCTGATATACATTCTTACATTTTAGAGATAGTCGTTACATGTTCTTATTGATTTTAATGGTGTCCGGGTTTGGCATCCAAAGTTCTTTAAAGTTCAAAGAAACATGATAGAACTGAACCCAGGCTCATCCCTAGTCATTAACCACTTAAGCCCCGGACCAGTTGGCTGGCCAAAGACCAAAGCACTTTTTGCAATTCGGCACTGCGTAGCTTTAACTGACAATTGTGCAGTCGTGCGACGTGGCTCCCAAACAAAATTGACGTTCTTTTTTTCCCACAAATAGAACTTTCTTTTGGTGGTATTTGATCACCTCTGCGGTTTTTATTTTTTGCTCTATAAATAAAAATAGAGCGACAATTTTGAAAAAAAAGCAATATTTTTTAGTTTTTGCTATAATAAATATCCCCAAAAAATATATAATTATTTTTTTTCCTCAGTCTAGGCCGATACTTATTCTTCTACATATTTGTGGTAAAAAAATTGCAATAAGCGTTTATTGATTTGTTTGCGCAAAAGTTATAGCGTCTACAAAATAGGGGATAGTTTTATGGCATTTTTCGTAATAACTTTTTGTTTTTTACTAGTAATGGCGGCGATCTGCGATTTTTTATCGTAACTGCAGCATTATGGGGCCGATACGTATTCTTCTACATATTATTGGTAAAAAAAAAATGCAATATGCGTTTATTGATTTGTTTGCGCAAAAGTTATAGCGTCTACAAAATAGGGGATAGTTGTATGGCATTTTTCTTATATAATTTTTTTTTTTACTAGTAATGGCGGCGATCTGCGATTTTTATCATGACTGCGACATTATGGCGGACACATTAGACACTTTTGACGTCATTTTGGTACCATTGTCATTGATTCAGCAATCAGTGCTATAAAAATGCACTGATTACTGTAAAAATTACACTGGCAGTGAAGGGGTTAACCAGTAGGGGGGCACTGAAGGGGTTAAGTGTGTCCTAGGGATGTGTTCTAACTGTGGGGGGGTGGGCTACGTGTGACACGACACTGATCACCACTTCCAATTACAGGGAGCTGTGAACAGTGTCCTGTCACTAGGAAGGATGAGGAAATGCTTGTTTACATTAGCATTTCCCAGTTCTTCCTCTCCGTGAGACGATCGCGGGACTCCCGGCGGACATCGAGTCTGCGGGACCCGCGGTCAGACTCAAGGAGCTCGCGGTGGGCGCACCCATAATGCCGCATCTTAAAGGGGACGTACCTGTATGCCCATTTTCCCAGCCGTGCCATTGTGTCGACGTATATCGTTTTGCGCTGGTCGGCAAGTGGTTAAAGGGAACTTTGCTGAGAAAGTATAAGGCATCTATTGCTGACTTCCCATTCTGAAAATATAAGTACATTGGCTGTCATAGTTATCTAATATCTGCAGCACACCCTGGGTCACTGACAGAATGAAAATACAGATCAGGAGTTATGACTTTGCTTTGACTTTTCTAAACTGCATGCTTCTACCAAGTCAGTAAGTAATGAAACTTACATTTAGTATATTTTTTAGAAGGATAAGGGTAAGTGATGGAAGCCTCTTTATTTTTTTCTTGGCACAGGCTTCCTTTAAAGTGTTGTTCTACATTACTTTTAAATATTTCTATTCCCATCTTGAAGGTACTGTCTTATAGGGCAGCCCTTAAACTTTCCACTAACCTGCTCACATTTGGCAAGTGGGAAAAGCTTGAGGGCGAGTGTAGGGCTGCCCCTCGTGGGGGGGGACGAGCACCTCCGGCAGGCGGGGTTGAATGGGAGCCATTCTCACAGATTTGCCAGGGGAAGAGAAAGGAGAGGCAAAGAAAAGCCAGCTGGATCATTGCACAGAGTGGGGATCACCCACTGTGACAGCATTGATTTGAATTACAGGAAGGCGCACACAGTATTCCACGGCAGAGGAGTTTCCCAAACAGGTGAACTAGGGCCAGTTTACCTGCCAGCCCAAGACTCTGGCTGCTGTAGCCGTAAGTCATTTATTTAGTGGTGGTTTTACTAACACCACTAAATGACAGCTTTTTACCTGCATGTAAACATGTGGCCTGATATGGTTCAGGAAAGGGAGGCCACATGCCCTCAGTCCGTCTCTTTCCTGGGCAGACTGGCTGCATGCCCAAATAAGTGTCTGGTATAGATTTTGTGGGGACCATGTGGGGGTGTTTTGTTTTTTTATGTGGAGTCCCCTCAAAATGCATTATCCAGGCATGCAGCCTAGGTGGGCAGGAAAGAGTGGAGCAGTGAGCATGCCCCCCTCCATGAAGAATTCTAGGCCACATGCCCTGAAGAAAAAAATGGCAGATAGCCCCCCTCAAAATCCATACTAGACCCTTATCCTCGATAAGGGACTGCTATTGCTTTAAATGGAAACCCCATAAAAAAACATGCATGGGTTCCTCCCTAAAATCCATACCAGGTTCTGTGGGGGTCCATTTTAACAAGAAAATAATAAATAAACATTGTCCCCCTGTCAGGGAATGCCTATCAGATGTTTGGCTTGCAGAAATTCTCATGCGCGTGACATTTTCGGCAGAATGGTGACCAGGCGCACGCATGCACGCAGGGATGCGTACGGGTGCACGCGAATGAACATAGGCATGCACCCAGTGCATGTTGGCGCCAGACAGGCTATTTAAGGATGCTTCTGCTCATGCTTAAGTGTTGACTGGTCTTTCAGCTGTTCCCTGCATCCTGCGTTCTTCCTGTGTGTTTCCCTTGTTGCTGACCTAGCTTGGCCTTGTACCCATGTTGATGGGGATGAGGGCCTCATCCCCACATCCCTGACACGGTGCATGTGGAAGTCTGCCAAGGGGATGTTTTGGACCTGGGCCCCCAAGATATCCAGCCACAGCCACATGTGAATAAATATATGGGGTAAATAGTACTCATTCACACAAAAAACCTCAGTAAAGAAAGACACAGACATTGTAGAAAAAGTATTTCATAAAAAAAAACAAAAACAAACATGTTCTACAATATAATTCTAATATCAGATAGAAAACCTTGTTACAATCAATGGGACTTTCATGGTGCCATCAATATCAACACATAAGGGTATAAAACATACTTTATTATAGCATATCATACATTAAATACATCATAAAAGAGCAGGGTGATCATCAATGCCAGCATATGATATATAGTGTAGAGACAATTTAGTCCTCTACAAAATGATCACATTACAGTCCCATTTATGTATATATTTTTTACTTTACAGTAATTATCTTCTCCAATTTTGACACCCTTTGGTTATTGGGGATTATTATACTGGCCTGGTGATCACAGGTAGCCTACGATTTCTCCTGAGTGGACACAGCACGTAAGTGTGGCTTTATTATGGAGATTTATACTACAATGTAACTGTACTTATTGATAATATTTGAATTTAATATGTTCTGCATACAACAGATCGATACTAAATAGTACAGTACATCTGCCTGATGAAGCTCATTGTGAAACGTATGGAAGAAACTAATAACCAACATTAATGAACAATCATGTTTGTCTAAGAATGATATGTACTTGCCTGTTATTGGATCATTTATATCCATAAACTTTGTAAGAAAAATAAATCTGTGCTAAGTGACAAGTATACAGTGCCTTGAAAAAAGTATTCACACCCCTTGAAATTTTCCACATTTTGTCATGTTACAACCAAAGGTGTAAATGTATTTTATTGGGATTTTATGTGATAGACCAACACAGTGGGTGTGATTTACTAACAACAGTGCGCTGCGCCGGTTCATACCTTAATTGGTGCGCCGGATAAATCATTAATTGGGCGCGTGAACCGGCGGCGCACTGTGATAGTAAATAAAAATCTCAGCGGCGCTTGTGTCTCTATTCAAAATGAATGGTTCCCTATAGGATCCCATTGATTTGAATAGAGGTCGCACCAGAAGTCGGATCAAGACGATCCGACTTGCGGGGCGACTCGTGTGCCGGTTGACACAGGGGCAGCGCGACTTTGCGAGGCAAATTGGACACGACTTGAGTGTGAAGCACACGCTCAAGTCGTGTCCTGGAGTCGACTTGAAGTCGCCTCCAGTACAGGCTTCTTTGGCAGTACCTGCCCGCGAGAATGTTTCCTGCGCGATCCCATTGCGCTGGTTCTCGGCGACAGGGTACTGCAAGCCTCGCGCTCGCTGTCCCCTGTGTTTGGTATGAATCATGAAGGGGAACTTTTTATCTCGCACGATATTTGCACAATACATTTTCTAACGCCTTTTTTATGGAAAAAAAACGATTTCATGAATTAAAAATAACAAAACAGTAAAGTTAGCCCAATTTTTTTGTATAATGTGAAAGATGTTGTTATGCTGAGTAAATAGATACCTAACACGTCACGCTTTAAAATTGCGCACACTCATAGAATGACACCAAACTTCAGTACTTAAAAATCTCCATAGGCGATGCTTTAAAAATGTTTACACGTTACCATTTTTGCATTACAGAGGAGGTCTAGTGCTAGAATTGTTGCACTCATACTAACGCACGCAGCAATACCTCACATGTGTGGTTTGAACGGCATTTACATATGTGGGCGGGACTTACGTGTGTGTTCGCTTCTGAGCGCGAGCTACCGGGGACAGGAGGGTTTTACATTTTTTTTAATTATTATTTTATTTGTTTTTTACTTTTTTTCGTGTCCTGGAGGCGACTTGAAGTCGCCTCCAGTACAGGCTCCTTTGGCAGTACCTGCCCGCGAGAATGTTTCCTGCGCGATCCCATCGCGCTGGTTCTCGGCGACAGGGTACTGCAAGCCTCGCGCTCGCTGTCCCCTGTGTTTGGTATGAATCATGAAGGGGAACTCCACGCCAAATTTAAAAAAAAACACGGCATGGGTTCCAATCCAAGAGCATACCAGGCCCTTAGGCCCGTGTCTGGTATGGATTTGAAGGGGAACCCCCTACGCGGAGCGCAAAGACTTATATAGGCATGGGGCGTGGTCACCGGGTGATGCCACCGGTGACCCCGCCCCTCTATGACGTAACAGTCCCGGGGGATGATGGGACTGTGACGTCATACGAGGGCGGGGTCACCGGGTGGCATCACCCGGTGACCACGCCCCATGCCTATATAAGTCGCTGCACTCCGCGCACACGGCATTGTAGCGGCAGACAGCGACGAGGCAACATCAGGTGAAGAGAAGAGGGAAGAAGACGACGATGAAGACCGGGCCCCCGCTAGCAAAAGAGCTGGAAGAAGATAGCGAGGCGCCCAGCTGAAGGCAGAAAGAACCGGAGATTGTAAAGGAAAAGCACCAGAGAGCGGGAGAAGAACCAGAGAGCGCAGAGACGACACCAGAGAGCAGAAGAAGAGACCCCCGAAGTCAGAATAAGACCCCCGAAGTTGGAAGAAGACCCCCGAAGTCGGAAGAAGACGCCCGAAGTCAGAAGAAGACACCCGGAGCTGCCTAATAAATTACTTTAAAAGCCTGTGTTTTTTACTGACATTTTTTTCCACCAGGTGAATGGGTAGGGGTACGATATTTTAACCACTTCAGCACCGGGCCTATTCTGGCACTTCTCTCCTTCATGTAAAAATCATAATTTTTTTGCTATCAAATTACTTAGAACCCCCACATATTATATATGTTTTTTTTAGCAGACACCTAACTAAAATGGCAGTCATTGCAAATTTTTATCTCGCACGATATTTGCACAATACATTTTCTAACGCGCCGGCAACTGCAGGCATCATTGAGATGTCACCGAACAAAGTCAAGGACGTCATTTGACGGTGGGCGGTACGGAAGTGGTTAATATTTCCTTCGAAAATTTAGAAAAAAGGTAATTTTTCTCCTTCATTGATGTACACTGATGGACTGCACTGATGGGCACTGAGAGGTGGCATTGCTAGTTGGCACTGGTGGGCATTGAGAAGTGGCACTGCTAGGTGGCAATGATAGTTGGCAGTGATGGGCACTGATACGCAGCACTGCTAGGTGGCACTGATTGGCACCAGTGGTGGGCATTGATAGGTGGCACTGGCAGGGGCTACTGATTGTCACAGATGACGCAGAATTGCCTCTTCCTCTTCGGGCCCGATGTCCCTTGCACATAAGCCGGTGATTGCCTTTTTTTATGCTCATGCTGTCAGCACAAGGAGAAAACAAAAACCATTACCGAGCTTTTGTTTACATCACGTGATCAGCTGTCATTGGCTGACAGCTGATCACGTGGTAAGGGGCAGGGACCAGCCCCTTACTCGGATCTGTCATCACCCGAGTCTCAGTGACTCTGTGACCACAGCGAAGGGGAGGACATCTATTGACGGACTCCCAGCAATTGAGGACCGTGCAGTGGCCACGAATCAGCTATAGCGCTGATCTCAAGTGATTAAAGAGGGTCTAAATGGGCCATTGACATGCATCACAATTGAACTTAGGAATGTGTCTTTGCAAAGTTAAACTAAATGAAATCCGTTCTTATTTTTGCTTGGGGATAGAGTGCAGAAGGATTAGAAGTCTAGACAGTTTTTGGGGATGTCTGAACCCCTGATAATTTGGCCACTTTATCCTTCCAAATAATTCACTTCCTGTCACATAGCCATACAGTAAGTGAGGGTAAATCCCTACCAATGACTTTCCTTGGGGACACACAGGTCAATCTAAATAGTTTCCCGATTATGTACATTGCACTCCAGCATTTTGTTGGGTACACCCCAAATTATTAGGTATTTTGGACTTTGGGGTTTATTTACTAAAGGCAAATCCACTACACTACAAGTGCACTTGCTGGATATCCGAGGGGGACATGAAAGAAAAATAAAAAAAACACCATCTTTGCTTCTACACGATTGGATGTTAAAATCACCAGTGCTTCCCCTCAGATTTTCAGCAACTACCCTTGTACTGCAGAGTGGATTTGCCTTTACTAAACCCCAAACTACCTAATGATTGGAGTGCAATTTGCTTAATGGAGACACTAGTTAGATTGATCTGTGTGTCCCCAAGAAAAGACATTGGTAGGGTTTTACCTTCACTTCCTGTTTAGCTGTGTGACAGGAAGTGAAGCCAATTTTACTAAAAGGGACACAAAGCCCAACCTAAAAAAAACAAACACGCAGGGGTTGTAACACTTACTTGGTTTCCCTCAAAATGCCCACAATTAGAATAGTATTGCCTTGAGCTATTTTTAAGTGCAGTGCTCTAAATCAGTGCTTCTCAAGTACCCCCAACAGGCCATGCTTGCAGGTTTTCCTTCATCTTGCACATGTGCTCTAAATTACAGTCAATGGTTTGGTATTTTGGACAGTAATTCTCGATAAGATAAATTCACAAAACATGTCCTGTTGGGGGTACTTGAGGACTGAGGCTTAGAACCACTGCAGTAAAAAGGAAAATTGAATACTTACCACTCTGTATTTTTCATTTCCTGGTGAATGAAGGCACCAGGTTAGACAAATCACACCTGTTTTGTTTTGACATGCCAATAAGCATAGTTAAGCTGCTGCTGTCATTTTTGTTGCTTTAGAAAACAAAAAACAAACATCCCAAATTTTGCATCAAATTTTATTGGTCAACAATACAGGACTTGGAAAAAACAAAGGGAAGCAAAAAAAAAAAAAAAAAACATGACATGAAGGTAAATTTGAAACATTAGTCACATCGAGAAAGATTTAGCAAAATAATGCAGCACAATTAAATCAAAGTGAACAAACAACACACATTAACACCATCAAAAATATTTCAGGGGAACATATCCCCCACACAAAAAAAAAACAATCAACAAAAGTAAAACAAACATCTGTTTTGCAAAGACATAACAAATAAAATGCATGTGTTACAAATTTGATAAGGACACCAAAATGTACATTTTGCCGGCCGGCGCCACACACACAATCTTGCCTTTTTTCAGGGCAAGGGAGAGAATGCTATCTGCAAGCTTTAGATAACATAGGTTTGTGTGCTAATGAGGCAATTGAAAACACATGCACAGTCCATGAAACACCCAAAATGCAAGTTCACCCAATGTAGAGACTGAACTTCAAAGTGGGTACACCTGTTAAGGATGTCCTTCAATTACTAACCCAAAAAACACACTCTCTCTGAGCATGCCCAGAAATATCCAGGTGCTGTTCACACACAAAAAGCACCAAAAAAACGAAGTACCCGAGCATGCTCAGACTAACACAAATGCAGCTAGCAGAAAATAAGCCCCCCCGTCCAAAATTAAACACATCATCCAGCATGCTACAAAATTAGAGATGGGACAAACACCCCCCGGTCCGGGGGGCAAGCAAAGAGCCTAACATGGGCAAAAGTTATACAACAAATAGCAGTCTATGGGAACTGACTTGTTAATTTTGCTAGTCCCCACTTGGCTGGCTTATCTTCTAGTTATTGGCCTTAAAATGGGTATGGGGGCCCAGGTCCCACCCTAAGTGCTGGTTCACACTGGGGCGACAAACGCTCCGACATTAGGAGCTCATGTCGCATGACGTGTGAAAATCAATGTTTCCCTATGGGAGCCGTCTTAACTGGTCCGACACATGTCGGTCCGACATTAAAAATTCTCCCTGTACTACTTCTGTCCGACTTTGATCCGACTTCAGCCCATTGACTATCATTGAAGTCGGATCAAAGTCGGATCCTTGTCCTAACCATACGACTTTGGCATCCGACATTGTGATTACAGCAGCAGTAAAAGGAATTTATCTCACCCTGGGATTGTTTTGATTGGTCAAAGGACAAGTCAGACTAGCACAATGTCGGATCAAAGTAGTATCCTGTTCATGAATGTCGGATGGATGTCGGACCAATGTCGGACCAATGTCGGACCAATGTCGGACAGATGTCGCAGAGCAAAGTAGGATGAAAGTCGTGTCGTATAGTGTGAACCCAGCCTTAGGGACATATATCAATGTCACCAATTTGGACAACACCAAAAACAAGCAGAAGTGCCTTTAAATATGCCAAATTGCTTATGGGCCATTTCACACCACATGCAGTCCATTGCATTTTTTATGCATCAAAAATGCATGGGAAGTTGGTTATATGGTTCTAAATGTCAGTGTTTGTTCCAGTGCGTTCCAGTTCCACAAAAAAAGTAGAACATGCTGCATTTTACTTGCACTGGACTGTACTGGAACGCTGCAAAATGCATCAAAAACGCACTGGAACGCACCGGAACACACCTAAATGCACCAAAAACGCACTGGAACACACTTGTCCCTATCTATGGTTAAAAAAAAAGAGGGGTGAAAAAAAGCACTGGACTGCATCAAAAACGTACCAAAAATGCACTGGAACGCATCAAAAATGCCCAAGCAAAAAAGCACCTGGAACGCATCGGGATTGCGTTTCTATGGTGTGAACTGGCCCTAAGGGGCAGTTCACACCATAGAAACGCAGTCTGGATGCGTTCCAGGTGCTTTTCTGCATGCACGTTTTTGACGCGTTCCAGTGCATTTTTTCCCCCTCTTTTCACTTAACCTTAAGGGCCAGTTCACACCAGACGCAGTTCCATTCAGTTTCGTGCACATTTTTTCTGCACTAAAAATGCATGCACAGTGTTTTCCATGTATTCCAATGGCTCTTGTTGGCTCTAGTTCACACCATACAGTCAGTTTAAGGTCGGTTTCCGGTGCAGAAACTGACCAGAAACTGACTGCATGGTGTAAACTAGAGCCAACTAGAGCCATTGGAATACATTGCATGCATTTTGTGCAGAAAAAAAGCACACGGAACTGAACGGAACTGCGTCTGGTGTGAACTGGCCCTAATAAGGACAAGTGTGTTGCAGTGCGTCTTTGGTGCATTTAGGTGCATTTTGGTGCATTCCAGTGCGTTTTTGGTACGTTCCGGTGCGTTTTTGATGTGTTTTACTGCGGCCCAGTACAGTTCTGTACATTAAAAATGCAGCATGACCAATTTTTTTTTCCCTTTCTGAAACGCACTGAAACGGACTGCAGTGGTTTGAACTATGCCATTGGCATTAATGTGATCAACTTTCTTTGCGTTTTTCATGCATCAAAAAAAAACACTGCACTGCATCCGGTGTGAACTGGCCCTAAATATCATACCTGGGGGGTGTCTATAGTATGCCTGTAAAGTAGCGCATGTTTTCCATGTTTATAACAGCCCGAGAGCAAAATGACATTTCTAAAGTAAAATAATAGTAATAATAGTAGTAGTAATTTAAAAGTACTCGCCGCTGTAATGAATTGCTGGTTCCTGTCAATACAGATACAAGTCATTGAAAGTCTTTGAAAAAAAATGCGTGGGGGTCCCCCCAAATTCCATTACCAGGCCCTTCAGGTCTGGTATGGATATTAAGGGGAACTCCGCGCCAAATAAAAAAAAATGGCGTGGGGGTTCCCCTCAAAATCCACACCAGACCCTTATCCGAGCATGCAACCTGGCAGGTCGCAGGAAAAGAGGGGGGGACGAGAGAGTGCCCCCCTCCTGAACCGTACCAGGCCACATGCCCTCAACATGGGGAGGATGCTTTGGGGGTCTGTGACCCCTCAAAGCACCATGTCCCCATGTTGATGGGGACAAGGGCCTCATCCCCACAACCCTTGCCCAGTGGTTGTGGGGGTCTGCGGGCAGGGGGCTTATCGAAATCTGGAAGCCCCCTTTAACAAAGGGGACCCCCAGATCCCGCCCCCCCCTGTGTGAAATTGTAATGGGGTACAAATGTACCCCTACCATTTCACAAAAAAAGTGTCAAAAATGTTAAAAATGACAATAGCCGGTTTTTGACAATTCCTTTATTAATGTCTTCTCCTTTCTTCCATCTTCTTCCATCTTCTTCTTCCATCTTCTTCTTTTCTCCATTCGGGTTTCTTCCTCCATCTTGTTCTTCATCTTCATCTTCCTTCTTCCCTCTGTGTTCTCGTCTGCATCTTGCTCCAGCTTCTTGTTCCCCTCTTCTTTCTCTGGACGATCCGCTTGCATTCGAGGTTCCCTCTGTGTGACGCTTCAGTTCTGACAGTTCTCCTCTGAGTCCGCGGCCACCCGGTTGCCCCGCCCCCCTCTGACACCACGGGGAAAGTCCCCGTGAAGTCCATGTGCATCAGAGGGGGGCGGGGTCACTGGGTGGCCGCGGACTCAGAGGAGAACTGTCAGAACTGAAGCGTCACACAGCGGGAACCTCGAATGCAAGCGGATCGTCCGGAGAAAGAAGAGGGGAACAAGAAGCCGGAGCAAGATGCAGACGAGAACACAGAGGGAAGAAGGAAGATGAAGATGAAGAACAAGATGGAGGAAGAAACCCGAATGGAGAAAAGAAGAAGATGGAAAGAGATGGAAGAAAGTAGAAGACATTAATAAAGGAATTGTCAAAAACCGGCTATTGTCATTTTTTAAAAATTTTACACTTTCTTTGTGAAATGGTAGGGGTACATTTGTACCCCATTACCATTTCACATAGGGGGCGGGATCTGGGGGTCCCCTTTGTTAAAGGGGGCTTCCAGATTCCGATAAGCCCCCTGCCCGCAGACCCCCACAACCACCGGCAAGGGTTGTGGGGATAAGGCCCTTGTCCCCATCAACATGGGGACATGGTGCTTTGGGGTCCAGACCCCCAAAGCATCCTCCCCATGTTGAGGGCATGTGGCCTGGTACGGTTCAGGAGGGGGGGGCGCTCTCTCGTCCCACCCTCTTTTCCTGCGGCCTGCCAGGTTCCGTGCTCGGATAAGGGTCTGGTGTGGATTTTTAGGGGGACCCCCATGCCATTTTTTTTTTAAGTTTGGCGTGGGGGTCCCCTTAAAATCCATACCAGACCTGAAGGGCCTGGTACGGATTTTGAGGGGAACCCCCAAGCCATTTTTTTTTTCAATTTGGTGCGGAGTTCCTCTTAATATCCATAGCAGACCTGAAGGGCCCGGTAATGGAATTTGGGGGGACCCCCACGCATTTTTTTTTTTTCCAAAGACTTTCAATGACTTTTCTCTGTATTGACGGGAGCCGACAATTCAATTATAGCCGCGAGTGCTTTTCAAATTCCTTTTTTTTTCCTTTAGAAATTTCATTTTGTGCAGGGACTGTTATATAATGGCAAGTTTAGAGTAGCGCCTGTTCAACTCATGCAAATGCATTTACGTGACTTGACATTTACTAAGATTTTGCCGGCGCAGTGAACCGGCGCATTTGAACGAGTGAAATTGCCGCGCAGTGCACAAAAAAAACTCTTGCAGTTCTAAACGTAATTGCAGGCGCAGCAGGCTGGTTAAGAAAAAGTTACTTTCTCATTCTATTGTGAGCATATTTGTTACTTGGGCAGTTGTCACTATACTTCCTCACATTACCCCATTATATTGGCACATCCAGCTCCTTTATATTTTGATTTGAAGATGCCATGCGCCAGGTCCATAGCGCCTCCTCCCGTGCGCCGAGAACACTATAGTAAATGGAGAATAGGGCTGCGTTACCGGTGCAAATGTTTCGTAAATACCAAAACTGCCGTTGCGCGCGCCGATGCGCCAATACTCATGGCGCAAACGTTTCTTAAATCAGCCCCAAAGTGTTGCATAATTTTGATGTGGAAGGAAAATGATTAATGGTTTTCCAAATTTTTTGCAAATAAATATTTAAAAAGTGTGGCGTGCATTTGTATTCAGCCCATGGGCGTCCGCTGAAAATTTTTCAGGGGGGGGCATCATTCTTGAGGATAATTCCGGCTCACTCCATGGCCATATAAATATAGCCCAGAGAATGTACATCTTTCTATATTGCAATGTATTGCAATACATCTATTGTGGCCTGTGGCCATATTTTGATCTTGATGAAAACAGCCTATACCAGTGATGGCGAACCTTGGCACCCCAGTTTTTTTGGAACTACATTTCCCATGATGCTCATACACTCTGCAGTGTATTTGAGCATCATGGGAAATGTAGTTCCAAAACATCTGGGGTGCCAAGGTTCGCCATCACTGGCCTATACTGTATACTGTAGCCACAACACAGATATATTGCAATACAAAAAGATGTACACAGTGGTGTCGTAGCACAGGCACTGCTGTTACCTGTAGTTCTTCAGCGATCGGGCAGGCACTGGCAGCGTATTCAGTCTCTCGTCTCGGCCACTGCAGGCTGAGGCAGCAGCCAATCACGGAACGGCCGGGTCAGGGTCACGGTGATGTTAAGCAGAGGCCCAAGCGGCAGAGCCAATCTGATGCTCGGGCCGGGGGTGAGGATGGAGGGACAGATAGTCGGAAAAGACTGAGAGCAGCCTCAGCCCCCAGGCCAGCAGCGGTCTGCAGACTTAGAAAAAAAAGTCCACGGCTGCCGCAGAGGTGGCCGCGGCGGCCATTGCAACACAGGGGGCAAGTGTGTCTTCACTCTGACTTCCAGGGGGGGGCAATTGACCCCCCTTGCCCTATGGAGCGGACGCCCACTATTCAGCCCCCTTCACTCTGATACCCCTAACTAATTGGCTTCAGAAGTCACCCAATTAGTAAATAGAGTCCACCTGTGTGTAATTTAATCTCAGTATAAATACAGCTGTTCTATGAAGCCCTCAGTGATTTGTTAGAGAACCTTAGTAAATAAACAGCATCATGAAGGCAAAAGAACACACCAGACAGGTCAGGAATAAAGTTGTGGAGAAGTTTAAAGCAGGGTTAGGTTATAAAAAAAATATCCCAAGCTTTGAACATCTCATGGAGCACTGTTCAATCCATCATCTGAAAATGGAAAGAGTATGGCACAACTGAAAACCTACCAAGACATGGCCGTCCACCTTAACTGACAGGCCGAGCAAGGAGAGCATTAATCAGAGAAGCAGCCAAGAGGCCCATGTTAACTCTGGAGTAGCTGCAGCGATCCACAGCTCAGGTGGGAGAATCTGTCCACAAGACAACTATTAAGCAGGCCATACACGGTCAAATTTCGAACAAATTTTCTTTTCAAAATCAGAAAGTTCGTTTTTTTTGTGATCCGATGATGCCACCATTGATTTTCGAAATTCGGCCGGGAATATTCTTTTCTCTCCGGGAATATTCTTTTCTCTCCGGGAATTTTCTTTTCTTGCACATGCGCATTTTTTTTTCTATTACATTTCTCGCACGATTCTCCCATCATTGATTAGAAAATTGTTAGTTTTTCAAAAAATGTCCAACATGTCCGATTCCTTCAAATTTGATTGCCGCACAAAAATCGTCTGTTGCTGCAGCCCACTAACGGTGTATTGCCGGCTTTAATCGTGCTCTCCACAAATCTGGCCTATATAGAAGAGTGGCAAGAAGAAAGTCATTGTTGAAAGAACGCCATAAGAAGTTGTTGAAGTTTGCGAGAAGCCATGTGGGGGACACAGAAAACATGTGGAAGAAGGTGTTATGGTCAGATTAGACCAAAATTTAACTTTTTGGCCTAAAAGCAAAATGCTATGTGTGGCCGAAAACTAACAAGGCATATCACCCCGAACACACCATGGCAGCATCATGTTGTGGGGATGCTTTTTTTTCAGCAGGGGCAGGGAAGCTGGTCAGAGTTGATGGGAAGATGGATGGAGCCAAATAAAGGGCAATCTTAGAAGAAAACCTGTAAAGCCTCGTACACACGACCGGTTTTCTCTGCAAGAACCAGCAAGAAAACTGCTGGGAGAGCTTTTTGTCGAGAAAACCGTTCGTGTGTAGGTTTTCTCGTCGAGAAAACTGCCAGCAATCTCGACAAGAAAAATAGAGAACCTGCTCTCTATTTTCTCGTCAGGATTCTCGTTTTTCTCATCGGGATTCTCGTCGGCCTGTTTCCCGATGAGAAAACCGCTTGTGTGAACGAGGCTACAAGCTTACCTGTCCTCCTCTAAGCCCGCACATGCTCGATGAGACTTTGACGCATGCGCAGTAGCTTGCAAGGGTAGTGTAGGGTAAAGCAAGATGGCGGTGACGGCATCAAATGTGACAACCGCGTTCTTCTTGCCATTCAAAAGAACGGCGGTTCTTTTGAATGGCTGTCTGAATGCACGGCTTGGCAAGAAAAGCTTGCCAGAAAACTCGTCAGGAAAACCAAAGTTTTTTTTCCTGATGGGATTCTCGGCCGTGTGTACAGGGCTTTAGAGTCTGCAAAAGACTTGAGAGTGGGGCAGAGGTTTACCTTCCAGCAGGACAACAGCCTTAACCACTTCCTTACCCGCCCAAAGTCAAATGACGTTCACAGATGGGATCTCCCATCCTGGCTGGACGTCATATGACATCCTGGGCTTTGTGGGGGGATATCTGAATGATGCCTGCAGCTAGATGCATCATTCAGATATCCTTCTCTTTAGCCGGCGATTCTGCGCACAATAAGAATGATCATAGCGGCGGTTCCACCGCTTGATCGTTCTTATAGGCGGCGGGAAGGGACATCCCATCCCCCCTCCCGCCGCCATCCGGTGCTTCTCCGGGCTCTCCCATGCCATCGGGGGCCCGGAGAAAGAATCGTCCGGCGCCGCTGTCTTGTCACATGACAAGCATAGAGATGACTGGTGACCAGATGGTCACAAGTCATCCCTATGACGGCCGGAGGCCCGGGCGCGATGTGATGATGTCACGCCCGGGTCCTCAGAAGTAAACAAAGCCGCGATTGCGGCTAGCAAGCATGAGATCGGTGAATTTTTTTTCACAATCTCATGCTTTCCAGCCTGGAGGAGAGATGTGGGGTCTTATTGACCCCGCATCTCTCCATAAAGAGGACCTGTCACACACCAGTCCTATTACAAGGGATGTTTACATTCCTTGTAATAGGAATAAAAGCGATCAAAAAAAAATGTAAAAAAAAGTGTAAAAAGAAAAAAAATTAAGTAAAGAAAAAAAAAATGATAAAAAAAATAAATAATTTAACGCCCCTGTCCCCGGTAGCTCGCGCTCAGAAGTGAACGCACACGTAAGTCCTGCCCACATATGTAAACGCTGTTCAAACCACACATGTTACCACACGTTACCTCCTCTGTAGTGCTGCAACGGATCGGTGGTGATCCGTGATCCGAACGGGTCACGGTGTTCGGATACCAACTCTGGGGCACTATTCCTCCCACCGATACCAACGACGGGGCACTATTCCTCCCACTGATACCAACGACGGGGCACTATTCCTCTCACTGATACCAATAATGAGGGACTATTCCTCCCACTGAAACCAACGATGGGGCACTATTCCTCCTACTGATAACAACTCTGGGGCACTATTCCTCCCACTGATACCATCGACGGGGCACTATTCCTCCCACTGATACCAACGATGGGGCACTATTTCTCCCATTATAACGAAATATGGGACATTTTCTATTATCACTGACCTACAGTCCGGCCCCCCTAATGTCTGAAGGACAGTAAACTGGCCCTGAGTTTAGAAAGTTTGGAGACCCCTGGTTTAGATCAAAGCATATTCATGTGTTAGAAATGCCCAGTCAAAGTCCAGACCTAAATCAAATTGGGAATCAGTGGCAAGACTTGAAAATTGCTGTTCACAGATGCTCTCCGTCCAATCTGTCAGAGCTTGAGCTATTTTGCAAAGAAAAATGGGCAAAAATGTCCCTCTCTAGTTCAAAGCTGGTAGAGACATCCCCAAAAAGACTTGCAGCTGTATTTGCAGTGAAAGGTGGTTCTACAAAGTACTGACTCGGTGAGGGCTGAACATTTTTGAAAATCATTTTTCATTTTCCTTCCACTGCACAATTATTTGCCACTTTGTGTTGGTCTATTACATAAAATTCCAATAAAATACATTTACGTTTTTGGTTGTAACATGACAAAATGTGAAACATTTCACTGGGTATGAATACTTTTTCAAGACACCGTACCTCACATTTGTGGTACGATCACATATGCAACCCACATATGCATTTGCCTTTGTGCCTACATCATTAACTTTATTGCTATCACAAAGGATGAACAACATCCCTTGTGATAGCATGGGCAGTGACAGGTACTCTTTACTAAGACATCTGGGGTCTATTAGACCCCAGATCTCTCCTCTGCCCTTAAAAGCATCTGGTCAAACTTGTATCGTTTTGATCAGATCCTGTTACAAGCCAGTGAGCAACAACCTAAAACCTGGTAGCTGTCACTGTGAATTCATTCTTTTTAATCTTATTTATACTTGCAGCTTTACACGCCAAACAATTCTTACATGGATAGAAGCCCATTAGGAATGAAAATAGTCTTCCATTATTTTTTATAGGTGGATCTATCACCCCTAGGGCCAGTTTATTTCCAAGCCTGGGAGCTTTTTATATACAAATTTGGGGTGTGAAGGTAACACTTTGTCTAATACATTATCCTTTAACAATATATTCCAATATTTCCCCATAATTTTTTCTCCTTCCTACTCTGTACACTAAAGTTCATAACAATTCTAAACTCATCTCCTATTTTAGATTGGTAAACCTCTGATCCTTATCCTTAATTAAATTTTCCCTCTGTAGATATTTAACCTCTTCTATCTCCTTTCTGATTATATCCTTATTATATCCCTTCTGTACAAACCTCCTTTCAAAAATCTCTGCCTGTTGAAAATAATTGTTTACTGAAGTACAATTCTGCCTTAAAGGGGAGTTCCAGCCTTTTTTATGTTTATTAAAAGTCAGCAGCTACAAAAAGTGTAGCTGCTGGCTTTTAATAAACATACACTTACCTGTTTCACTGTCCAGCGACGCGACGCCCCGAGCTCCGCTCCTCTCCCCCCCTTCATTCATAGTGTGGGCACCCGGCCGTGACAGCTTTCGGCTTCACGGCCGGGCACTAACTGCGCATGTGCGAATGGCGCAGCGCTCTCTGAGTGGACAGGCGATTGCCTGGGACCTGTCACGTCCCAGGTGATCGCCTACAGGGAGAGGCTGCCAAAAGGCGATATGACGTATCGCCTAGGCGACCCAAGGGTGGAAGGAGGAAGTGGGACAGGAAGTCCCACTCCTACTGAAGCCCCCACTCCCCCCCCTAAAAAATTACATGCCAAATGTGGCATGTAAGGGGGCGAGGAGTGGATTAAGCGGAAGTTCCAAATTTGGGTGGAACTCCGCTTTAACAGTACAAACTGGCCCCTTGGAACATTCACTAACCAAGGCCTATAATGACAGCTGTCAGTGGCTATATAGCCATTCCGGTCTGTTGGCTTACAATAATTCTTAGTGCTAATCTGACCATTCTTAATCATGATTTCTAAATCCAAAAAAAATGAATAAATGTTTTAGGGAAAGTGTTACCTTCGCACCCCAAATTTGTTTTCAAAAAAGCTCCCAGTCTTAAGGTTTGCACACACTATAAGAAAATCAAGCGAACATTTTAGTCCAAAGAATTTTTGTACGATTTTCGTATAGTGTGTACACAACTTTCGACAGCCGACTCAGAATTTTTGTACGAAAGTTCTCGAAGGGACAAACTCCCAAAATTTTCTTGCACGGAAACAGAATAAACGATTCTCGTTTAATGTGTACTGTTTTCGTACGATTTTCGTAAAAGAAAAATCAGAAAAGAAAGACTGCGGATGATCAGAATTCAGAAACAATAAACAACAAAAAAAGCCTTTGTCGTATGAGAATATACGTAAGAATTTTCTTTCATCCGTACCGATTTTCTGTGAAACATCGAGAAAAATCGAACTAATGTTTGCCAAAAGTTCTTATAGTGGATACCCCACTTTAGAAATAAACTGGCCCCAGGGGTGATAGATCCACCCATAAAAAAATAATGGGAGAATATTTCCATTTCTAACAGCTTCTATCCATGTAAAAATTGTTTGGCATGTAAAACAACAGGTATAAATAAAATTAACCACTTCAGCCCCGGAGGATTTGGCTGCCCAATGACCGGGCCATTTTTTCCGATTCGGCACTGCGTCGCTTGAACTGACAATTGCGCGGTCATGCCAAACAAAATTGACGTCTTTTTTTTTCCACAAATAGAGCTTACTTTTGGTGGTATTTTATCACATCTGCGGTTTTTATCTTTTGCGCTATAAACAAAAAAAGAGCGACAATTTTGAAAAAAAGCAATATTTTTAACATTTTGCTATAATAAATATCCCCATAAAATATATAAAAAAAAACACAATTTTTTTCCTCAGTTTAGGCCGATATGTATTCTTCTACATATTTTTGGTAAAAAAAAATGCAGTAAGCGTATTTTGATTGGTTTTCGCAAACGTTATAGCGTCTACAAAATAGAGGATAGTTTTATGGCATTTTTATTATTAATTGTTTTTTATTAGTAATGGTGGCGATCAGCGATTTTTATTATGACTGCGACATTATGACAGACACATCGGACACTTTTGACTCTATTTTGCGACCATTGTCATTTATATAGCAATCAGTGCTATAAAAATGCACTGTATATTGTGTAAATGACACTGGCAAGGAAGGGGTTAACCCCTAGGGGCGAGGAAGGGGTTAAGTGTGTCCTAGGGAGTGATTCTAACTGTGTGGGGGCTGGGCTACCTGTGACATGACATTGATCACTGCTCCCGATGACAGGGAGCAGTAGATCAGTGTCCTGTCACAAGGCAGAACAGGGATCCCCCTGTTTTGCAGCTCCGTGTCACAATCGCGGGACACCGGCGGACATCGAGTTCGCAGGGCTGACGGGCACGGTCACGGAGCTCCCGGCAGCGGCACGCGGGCGGTGGCGCTCGCACGGCGCGAAATTCAAAGTGACGTATATATGCATTACTTTGCGCAGCCGTGCCATTCTGCCAACGTATATGTACAGGTGGCGGTCGGCAAGTGGTTAAGAAAATGAGTTCAAAGCGACAGCTACCAGTAGAATATCTAAAATAAAGGGTTTAATTTCTTGTACCTCTAAAGGAGTAGTTTATATGTTGGAGTGTCCTTGTTCCCGTCGATATATAGGGAGAACATCCAGACCATTAGCAGTCAGAATACGGGAACATTTTAACAATATTAAATTGGGGGAAAAGGAGCATAATGTATCTAGACATTTTAGGGATGTTCATATTAACACCCCAAAAGGTCCTAAATTCTGGGGGGGGGGGGTTGGGAAGGTTAATAATCATCTTTGGAGAGAGGGGGAACTTTGTAGGATATTTGAGCCAGAGGGAATCCTTTTGGATACACAAGACCAAGGTGTGAATTCTCCGTGGTTTAAATGTCGATTTTCATCTTAATTGTTTTATAAGTAATAGCTAGGCCCTTTTAAATTTACTTGAAGTTTTGGCTTTCTTTTTAATGGATAATATTGTAATGCATATGTAGTGGGGTGTTCAATTTAGTTGAAGTGTCTGAGTGGTAATTAGGCTCAGACACACTGGATGTTAGGGTTTATGGGCCATTTCTGTTCATGAGAGATATTGTTGGTGTGCAGTTCCCTGTGGTCTACAGGTGGCACTGTTGCCGTAGGCCAGGGTTGAACCACTGATACAAGGCTGTGCCTTTTTTGTCCCCCCTCGGCAGTAGTACCGCAGGGCGGGGAACCTGCTGTGCCTGTCGGGAGAGGGTATAAAAGGGGGCGGCCATCTTCCATTGAGGTTCATTTGTCCACGCCCAGGCACCTTCAGCCTGGGTGGGTGTGTGTGTTATCTCCGGGTGCCCTAGGCCCAGATTCCTGGTTCCTGTTCCATCCCAGACACCTTCAGTCTGGGGTGAGGTACTATTTTGAAGGCCCAGGGCCCAGAAACCTTCGGCTGGGGTCCGCTAGGGATCGAGAGCTCCCAGGGTGCCGCCTTGCGAGGGGACCCATATCTGAGATGAGGAGGCCAGGGAGGTAACCCTTTCTGAAGACCCAGCACAGAGTCGTGGTGATGGTGAGGGCCTCTGGTAACTCTCCGGAGGGATGTTTTCTCCTTGACATGGGCCAATTTTTAAGAAGGAAGTTCACCAGGTCAGTGGCAGTGACCCTACTCGCTTCAAGTCAGTGGCAGTGACTTCATAGGGCAAGGCCCTATACACCAGGTCACTGACAGTGACCCGTTCTCCAAGTTAGTGGCAGTGACTTTTATTCACCCGGTCTGTGGCAGAGACCAACCTCACGGTCTGTGGCAGAGATCGTGCGCCAAAACTGTTTGTGAAACCTAAACAGTCTGAAGGAATCATTTGAGTTTGTGCCTGGACCTCCTCCCACCTAAGCTGTCCTGTGTCTTGTTCCAACCTGTCTGCTGTTAAAGAGACTATTTATTATCCATGAGAAATAAATATAGAAGTTGGACTTTCAGTTGGTGTGGACAGTTACATTACTGGGGAAAAATAAAGACTTGCATCTATTCAATGTAGAGGCAAAATCATTCTTGGGAGGATTCAACTGCATCCGCAGGCAGACCCAAAAACTGACACCACTCAACCTCCTCACACAGAAGGATACGGGCTTGTGGTGTGGTGTGCCTCTCCCTCCCTGCGAGGAGCCAGAAATTAATGGCAGGTAAGGGGAGAGGTGGGTGCACTACACATATATTTTATATGGGTTTTATGTATTTTGTATTAAAAGTTTTTGTAGATACATATACTGTATGCATAGTATTTTATTGTGTGCATGTGTCCCGAAAGTGTGTTCCTATTCCATCCATGGGGTTAAAATTAGTTTGAGAAGAATGAGTGTAATTAGTGTCCCCAAGTAGGAGATTGTGTGTTTTTAGGACTTCCAGATTGAGCGGAGGTATTCTGAGCGAGCATGCCACTTCCGGTTTCATGCACAGCAGTATATGAGAGGTAATCAATGAAATGTGGCTCTAGGCTTTGAAAAGACTTTGGTGACTCGGATCCCCACTTACTGAGGAAGCCCAATCGGAGGACACAACACATCCGAGCCTGTGACGTCACACTACCACCGCAAAATGAGGGTAGTTGTGAACTAGCTGGCGGATTTCTTTTAAAACGATTTTTAATTGTATTTCTTGTAAGTGTTTTATTAGTGGGGAAATAATAAAGAGTTTTTAATGGAGAGCACTATGTTGATGATGCCGGACAAGTGGAAGGAGAAGGTGTTGCCATCCAAAGTGTGAGGGGATCAGTTAGAGGTCTACTACCTGGGAGATTAATAGCCAGTGGAGGACACAGGTGAGCCTACTTTAACCACTTGCTTACTGGGCACTTAAACCCCCCTCCTGCCCAGACCAATTTTCAGCTTTCAGCGCTCTCACTCTTTGAATGACAATTGCGTGGTCATACAGCACTGTACCTAAATGACATTTTTGACATTTTTTTCCCACAAATAGAGCTTTCTTTTGGTGGTATTTGATCACCTCTGCGTTTTTTTTTTTTGTTAAAAAAAATAGAAAATACCGAATAAAAAATAAATAAATACAAAACCGTTTTATATTTTGTTATAAAATTTTGCAAACGGGTAATTTTCCTCCTTCATTGATATACGCTGATGAGGCTGCACTGATGGGCACCGATAGGCGGCACTGATGGGCTGCACTGATGTACCAATGGGCTGCACTGGTGGGCACGGATAGGCGGCACTGGTGGGCACGGATAGGCGGCACTGGTGGGCACTGATAGGCGGCACTGGTGGGCACTGAGAGGTGACACTGAGAGGTGGCACTGATGGGTGGCACTAAAGGGCATTGATAGGTGGCACTGGTTTGCACTGAGAATTGGCACTATTAGGTGGCATTGATAGGTGGCACTGATAGGTGGCAGTGATGGGCACTGATAGGTGGCAGTAATGGGCACTGATAGGTGGCAGTGATGGGCACTGATGGGTGGCAATGATGGGCACTGATCAGCACTGGTAGGTGACATTGATAGGCAGCACTGCTAGGTGGCACTGATGAGGCACTGACTGGCACCACTGGTGGGCATTGCTAGGTGGCAGTAATGGGCATTGATAGGTGGTACGGATTGGCACTGACAGGTGGCACTGGTGGTCACTGTGGGCACTGGCAGGGGGCACTGGCAGGGGGCACTGGCAGGGGGTACTTGATTACACTAATGAGGCAGAATTGCCTCTTCCACTGGGGACCGATGTCCCTCACTCAGCAGCCGGTGACCGGCTTTTTTTCTCCTCACGCTGTCAGCGCGAGGAGAAAAAAAAACGTTTACCGAGCTTTGTTTTGATCACGTGATCAGCTGTCATTGGCTGACAGCTGATCATGTGGTAAGGGGCCGAGACCGGCCCCTTACTCTGATCCGTGATCATCCGAGTCTCAGTGACTCGGTGATCACAGCGCGCGCCACGCACGCCCTGCAGGGGCGCGGGGAGCGCGCAAAGGGGAAGCCGTCTATTGACGGCCTCCCAGATTTTCAGGTCCACGCTGAAGCCGTCATTTGGCTATAGCACGGGCCTCAAGTAGTTAATTGTGTTGGAGGTGAGCAGGTTTTTCACCTGGTGGCGGATGAGCACTGTTCACAAGAAGACTTTTAAAGAAATATTCACATATAGAGCACTATTGGGTGCAGGACTGTATAATTTTTGCTTATTTTATTTTTTACGTTGTTCACAATTTTATATGGACTTTTACACATTACATTTGAGCTAGCTATAATTTATTAGTGTTTCGCTACACTTTATTGCATTATTACGATGCCCTGACAACCCGCCAACACAAACAGGACAGCTCGCAATCCTTTATTGTTGGACTCCTATTGCAAATTACAGCTGGGTATTCTTGGTGATGTCTTTGACCACATTTTATCATTACCATATACCAGGCAGGCAAACTGGTCGAATATAGCCATTTATCCCCCCGTCCAGTGAACAGCTTGGATTCAGGTAAAACTCATGGCCAACCCAAACCTGAAGTTCTAATGACCACCAATGTAATGGGGGAATAACACTGATTACTAATGTAGGGGTGAATCTTGACTGACCACCAAAGTACTGGGGATGTACACTGACAACCAATGTAAGGGGGGATTTTATCATGTGTGAAACACACTCAAACACTTCACCCGGTGCCAAAAAAATGTGCACACACATAAAGAGGTGACACAAAAACGTGCAACGGGTGTACACAAGCCCTCTAAAATCAGAGGGCCTTGCCCTGATCCCCCAGGGCGTTAGGCTCCAGATGGGGACTTTACACTTGGTCCATCTGGCCGAAACCAGACGGACCCCTTTCTCTGGAGGGTCTGCCAAAACAGACCCACCCAAGTACTAGGTGGGGCTCCCCTGAATGGAGACCCCATGAGAGAGGGCGAACCAAGCCAGAAGGCCATGTCCACCCCCTCCAAAGACTTTCAGGGCAGGCCCGAGGACCAACACCCTACCAGTCACACGTGCAAAAACCGTGTACAAACACGAAAATACAAAAAGTGGCAAACAAAGGTATAGATAAAAAGAAAGTGAGGGAGAAGGAAGTGGGGAGGAGAGTGAAAGGTGGCCATTGCGCAACATAATGGGCAGGTCCTCCGGCCAGGAATAAAAAATTCCCAGCCAAAAGGCCCTGCCCAGGAGGCAGGTGAGAAAAAGCGTGTGTGGTATGATGCAGTGACCGTGGTGCCATAAATCCGAGTGACCCTCACTCACAGTGATTTTACGGCACCCCTGGAATACCATTCCAGGGGCACATACAACATGGGCTTTTTTTCCAAGCCTGACCCTCAGCCGGACCAGTGCGGCCCTCCACACCTGCCAGACAGTGAGCCCTTCCAGGTTTTCTCGGCGGAGCAAGGGGGGACTGTGTTTGCCAGACACAGCCTCCACCGATACTAACCCTTCCAGGCCCCCATGCTGGACCAGTGCATTTGCATAGCACCACCCCGTGTTTTCTCCAAGGAGACACCAGTTCCTCCACCGAACACTGACAGAGACAGCGACCACACCAATCCTAGCCAGAAAGCCGAGATGACCCGACCCTTCAGCCAGACCAAATGCAGCCACCCATCCTCACCAGGAACACCCTTCCGGGTGGCTCAGACTCGACCATTGATCGGCCCCCAGTATCTATCGGGCGGCCTGATGTAGTCCCTGCTGAAACCGTCCTTCCAGGTGCAATTACGCCATCAGATTTGCATAGCTCTCCCCTTTGGGAGTAGCACAGCGTCTCCTCTGGCAACTGATAAGAACAGATACTAAACTTGATCTTTTTGCCACCTTGTCCCACTGTGTCAAATGCTTTTGCAAAATCCAGATTCACCACATCTACGGGCCTTCTTTTATCTAGATGGCAACTCACCTCCTCATAGAGGGCTAAAAGATTGGTTTGGCAAGAACGATTCTTCATGAACCCATGCTGATTACTGCTAATGATACAGTTTTCATTACTAATACCCTTATCATCCCCTCCAAGAGCTTGCTTACTATTGATGTTAGGCTAACTGGTTTGTAATTCCCAGGCATGTATTTTGGGCCCTTTTTAAATATTGGCGCTACATTGGTTTTTCTCCAATCCTCTGGTACCCATCCAGTCTGTAGACTGTCAGAAAAAATTAGGAACAATGGTCTGGCAATTAGGCTTGTGCAATTCGTTTCGTAACGAATTAAAATTCGGCCGAATTTAGCAACTTTTGGACATTCGGAAGCATTCGAATTTCCGAACAAAGCAATTACGAATAAAACCGAATCCAAAATAAATGATATCGCAAATAGCGAATGCCCGAATGTCTTCGGCATAATTCATTATAAAAAAAGGTGCGAATGTACGAATCCATTCGAAGCACAATAACACTCTGCTCTGCTCTCTGCTTCTCCCTCACCGTGCTGAACTCCCTCTCAAAATGGTGTACAGGGGCGGAGGCTATAGCCGCATGTAAAAAACGAAAGTAAAATACCAGATTTCGAATCGTTACAAATAACCGCTATGTATTTAGAAAAGTACAAATCCATTCGAAGCACATTAGGCATAATAGTTAGCGTCGTTGTGAGAGAGACACGGAAAATTACGAATCAATGAACCCAAAAAAAGTTACGAAAGTAGGAGTTGTGTCCAGAATCAACGAAAAACAATGTACTCTACTGAAAGTACGAATTATAAATCAACTAAAAATAAGGCTTACTTTAATACGAATCATTCCGATTCAACGAAAAATGTCGCTTGCAAAAATACGAATTAGTTCGAACACGAAAAATCCCGTCTAGCAAAATTACGAACGATTACGAATCAACAGGACCTAAAAGAAACGAACCGAAACTAAACAAATTTTTTCCGTTGTGCACAAGAAACAAACCGAAACTAAACAAATTTTTCCGTTGTGCACAAATCTACTGGCAATTACTTGACTGAGTTCCCTAAGTACCCTCGGTCCAAGTGATTTATTAATGTTACGTTTCCCAAGTCTAATTCTAATTCTGTCCTCTGTTAGCCATGAGGGTGCTTCCTGAGATGTGTCACAAGGATAAACACTGCCATTTTGGTTACTAAAGCCCCCCGATTCCCTTATGTAGACTGAGGAGAAGAATAAATTCAAAACCTTTGCCATCTCCCCATCCTTTGTAACCAGATTTCCTTCCTCATTGTTTATGGGGCCAATATGGGCTGTCCTCCCTTTTTACTGCTTACGTACTTAATTTCTTGGGATTTTTTTTGCTCTCCTCTGCTATGTGTCTTTCTTTTTCAATCTTAGCCACCATAATTGCACCCTTACATTTCTTGTTGCATTTTTTATGAAGTCTGAATGCTGATGATGATCCCTCAACCTTGTATTTTTTGAAGGCCTTCTCTTTTGCTTTTATATGCATTTTTACATTGGAGTTAAGCCATTCAGGACTTTTGTTCGCTCTTTTAAATGTATTACCCAATGGGATGCACTGGTTAATGACCTTATTTAATATGCACTTAAAGTGAACCCATCTCTCCTCCGTGTTCTTTGTTCGTAAGATTTTATCCCAATTTATGCCTTCTATCCAGGTTCGTAGTTTAGGGAAGTTGGCTCTTTTGAAATTCAGTGTCTTTGTATTTCCCTTATGTTTCCTATTTGTGTGATTTATACTGAAGCCAATTGACCTGTGATCGCTGTTTCCAAAATTGCCCTGTATTTACATATCAGTAATCAGTAGATCTAGTAACGCTTTGTTTCTAGTTGCTGCGTCTACCATCTGACCCATGAAATTGTCCTGCAACACATTTAGGAACTGGCGAGCCTAAAGCCTCGTACACACGATCGGATATCCTATGGATTCTAATCCGATGGTTTTGTCCATCGGAAATCCGATGAAGCTGACTTCCATCATTCTTGCCTACACACCATCAGTAAAAAAAAACGACCGTTCCAAACGCTGTGACGTAAAACACTCCGATGAGCCGAGAAAAATTAAGTTTAATGCTTCTGAGCATGCGTTGACTTGATTCTGAGCATGCGTGGGTTTTTTATCTGATGGACTTGCCCATAGACGATTGGAATTTGCTATCGGTTTTTGATCCATCGGACAATTTTAGAACATGTTCTAATTTTTAAAACCGATGGAAAAAAGACCGATGGGTCCCATACACGGTCGGTTTGTCCGATGAAAACAATCCATCGGACGGTTTTCATCAGTAAAACCGATCGTGTGTACAGGGCTTTAGACGAATGCGTGGTTCCCTCCACCCAGTCTATGTCTGTATAATTAAAATCCCCCATTATGATAACACTTCCCATTCTTGCTGCTAATCCAAATTGTGATAGGAGGTCCGTCTCCCACTCCTCCCTCAAGTTAGGGGGCAATAGCATACTCCCAGTTTTATTTTCCCCTTAGCTTCATTCCTTTGGAGCTCTACCCATTCTACCTGCTCCCTAGCTTCTTTAGTGATGTCATCTCTCACATTCACTTGTACATTATTTTTGATATATAGACATACCCCTCCCCCTTTTTTACCCTCTCCATCCCTGCGATAAACGGTATACCCTTGAATGGTTGCCAGCCAATCATGAGAGCTGTTGAACCAGGTCTCTGAAACTCCCACAAAATTCAAATCCTCCTCGTACAACAGTATCTCTAGTTCACCCATCTTGTCCGCAAGCTCCTGGCATATGTGAACATTCCACGTAGTTTAGACTGGTCGCATACGATCCTCTTACTGGGTGTTCCAGAATTGCAACTAGGACTTGTTACTATACTTACCTTGGGTTTATGTGCTTTAGTCAACCTACCACTAATTCCCCCAATACTACCCTCTGGACTATGTTCTGCACTGACTATCTCTACCTCTGATCCCCCACCCCCATTGCCTAGTTTAAAAACTCGAACTTTTTTGCCATATTTACTCCCAGGAGATCGGCACCCTCCTCATTTAGGTGCAGTCCGTCCCTTCTATAGTACTGGTGACCGACTGAGAAGTCGACCCAGTCCTTCAGGAACCCAAACCCCTCCTTATTACACCAGCTCCTCAGCCACTTGTTTACTTCCCTAATCTCCCTTTCTGGTGTGGCTCGAGGTACCGGTAGTATTCCTGAGAGAACTACCTTGGAGGTCCTTTTCCTCAATTTAGCTCCCAAGTCCCTTAAATTGTTCTTTAGGACACTCCATCTGCCTCTGACTTTGTCATTGGTGCCAATGTGCGCCATGACAGCCAGGTCTTCCCCAGCCCCTCCCAGTAATCTGCCCATCAGATCCGTGATGTGCCGATCCCGAGCACCTGGTAGACAGCTACAGTTTGGCGTTTGAGGTCTTTGTCACAGATTGCCCTTTCTGTCCTTCTAAGAATGAAGTCCCCTACCACCAGAATCTGTCTATCCTTTCCCTTCGCTCCCCCCCCCCACTCTCGCTGGAGGAGTTCTTTACACATGGATGTTTGGCTGTGATGGATATTTGTTTTTTTACCTTTTAAACTTGAAATAAATCGTGATATACTTCACTATGGTAGTCCTCTTCTTCCTTTCATTTCTCCACCGATGATTGGACGTCTGATGGACCGGTGTTGAGGCCGGGAGAATCCCCCTATTGGCATAATCTTTTCAGTGCTTTTGACTACCTGTAA